>CANTUZ010000003.1:99941953-100576703 GCA_947846985.1 Fratercula arctica
CAGCTGTAGTTGATGTAGCTGTAGTCATCATTATTGTCAGTCTTACAAGAGAAATTTCTACTGCGGACAGAATGTTACCACAAAAAGAAAGCAGAGTCAAGTCTCAACCCAAGCAACAAAATTTCTAACTGTACACAGTCTGTGGGCGGCATGGCCTCCTTTTTATTCTTTATGGTATAACAAATCGGGGCTAGGAGCATATGCACATATAAACAGTTTTTATTGTTCCAGCCTGGAAAACAACTATGACTGAAGAAATCAGGAAATGTTTCAAGTTGGAAAACAGATATATTGAAAAGAGAAGGTGTTAAGTGAGAGTATTCAGTACATATATTTGTGACAAAAAACCCCGAGGTGCTCACGGAGAAGACTTCCACTTTCTGACTTTCTAGCCCTAAATCTGTATTCTGCTGAAGACTTCTCACAGACTTTCTTTTTTTTCCCCAACATACTATTTTGAATTTTAAACTTCCAAATTTTTGAATTTAAGACTTCACAATAACCTTCTGTCTCCGCTGTCAAGTATGAATTCTGGTTATGGGTTCCCCCAAGCATCCCTTTTTAATGAGTATACAGTACATTTTTAGTTGAGTTCTGAATCAGTAGTTTGCTTAGATACACGCAAATATTCCTGCGCCTTACAGAAAGATTCTTCTTCCTCCCAGAAAGCAACAATGAAGAAACGTGGATTCAAAATTATTAACACAACAAGCTGAAAAATGAAAAGAAAAGGGAAAATCTAACCTTTCAGACCTTTTTTATATGGCATAGGGGAGCAAAAGGACAAGCTCTCAATTAAAAATAAATCCCTGTCAAGTTACCTTTAAATCAGCCCGATTAGGACAAACAGTCTTGACATATACACTCCCTTATACTGTCTATAGGGAATAGAGAGAAATATTGCCTCTGTTCAAACTCATAAATTTGGGGATTTTATGGTAGTACATTAGATACTTAAAATACAATAGAGAGATTACAGTCATTAGGTTAGATCATCTTCTGTAATTACAGTGTTTAGGTACCACAGTACCACGCTGAGTTTGAAGTCAGGTTGGTGGAGATTCCCCCGGAATGCCAAGCTTCGGTTCCCCAGACATCTTTTGGCTCTTTTGGGTTTGGCAAAACTTTTGAGTCACACAGGGTTTGTAAAAGTCATGGTGAGAGCTACCTGAGTCTGTAGAGAGCCTAAAATGTTAGCTCTGGGGGGGGGGGGTCTGTGCTGTCCCGTTTATCCCAGTAAGGCACTAATGCAGGTGATGAGGGATAACGTGCTAGAGCCAACAATGTTTATGCATATGGTCTGCTGTCATAGGGTGTAAGAAAGGAGAGAAGGGATCTCCTGCAGTGAGAGTTATTGTGGTGCCCAGTTATTTGGCCTTATTTAAGTGCTATGAGGGGGAAAAATTATCACTTGTTTAGCTCAGTAGAGAAGGAACCAGGTCCCAAAAGCTCAGTAAAGCCCAGAAAATCCTCAGAAGAATGGCAAGCCTCAGGAAACAGTAAATCTAACCAGGGGGAGTCAAGATCACGAAAGCACATATTATATGATACTGGAGCTTCTGCAGAATCTGCTATGAGCAGAGTTAAACAGCAACTTCACAAATTAAGGGTGCTTGCTTAAACAGCACAGCAAAAAATGATACAATCATTACTGTTTTCAACTAGACCCAGACAGCCATAAATGGATTTTGTTTATGACTTTTTAACTATTCCAGCTCAATAGACAATACAATGAAACAAAACTAAAACCAATTGTGATCTCTTGGGCCAGATGCAATGCAAAAAACTCCTTATTTTAAAAAAATCTAAGCCTCAGACTACTGCAGGCCAGAAAGGAAGAGTCTCAGCTTAATCTTAGTGACTATTTCTGTCTTTCTCACAATCATCAGTGAATCCTCCCCAGTCCGCTGACAAGAAGCAACTGGAGGGGTGTACATGAGGAGCCTGAGCAGCTCTGCCTGGGGAATTCTGCATGGCAGCTTGGCTACATGATGCCTGGTACTAACAAGTATTAGCATCATTTTCCTTTCACGAATGCAAAAATGAGTCCCGCAGGCGTTTTTTAAAATATGGATGAATACTAAGACTGGATCCCTCCTCTGGAAATGTTCGGGCAGTGGGTTTGGGAGCTCAGGGGAAGAGCAGGTGGGGGACAGGCAGGGCAGGGTAATGAAGACAGAGTGCGGGCAGGGAAGGAACACTTGCCACGAGATGGCAGCAATGCCACGTCTTTCTCGGCAGCTTGCCTGGCCCTGGATATTTTTTTTCCTTTTTTTTTTTTTTTTTTTTTGAGGGAGAACCGCAAGGTTTATACATAAATACAAGCTTATTACAAAGTCAGCCTACCTCGTTCAGTGCCCATTCACCACCTTCTTGCAACTTACAATGAGAAAACAACTTTGCATATTTCACCACGAAAGAAAACTCATCATAAGTGAATAATTACAACCTTGAAACTACCTTTCCAAAGGTGTTCGCATTTCTGTCTTTCCTTCCTATGAGCCTTTGCATTTTAATTACGGACATAGGTAAGCATTAATTATGGAGTCAGGCCTGGTGCGCAGTAGTAGTAATCTTTGCAATTCTTATTGTATGAAAGTCAGGTTTGGGTGTGCTTTTTTGTGCCATCCGTTTGCATGTAGGCCTGGCACAGAAACCGTTGTTGGCAAAGGGCATCACCCGCCAGAGCTGTGGGAGTGTGGGGACCTGTGACAGGCCAACTCTGGGTCATCGTTTCCTTTCCCTCAGGTTTGGGGAACCAGCTCTGCTGGGTCCAGGGTGGTGGTGGGGTAGCCTCTGTCTGCATACTGCCATGTCTGATTTTGGAGGGGGTTTTTCCGTTTTGGAAAGGATAGTCAATGGCAGAAATTCCTCTTGGCAACAGGAGCACTCAGGAATGGCAACATAAAGACAAAGCAGTGCTCCTCAAGGAGACGTTGGCTCCTCTCCTTCCCCTCAGGAACAACAGCTTGTTCTGATGAGCAACTTGGAAGGAACGACCAGGGCACATTTTGGACCTGAAAGCCTTCCTCCCTCCCGAGCAGGGAGCAAAGCAACGGGGAGTTTCACCTAGGACTAGGGATTCCCACCCCAGCACATGCACCCCCCGCACCCCACATGCGGGTGGCGGAGGCGGCAGCCGGGCTGCGGGCAGAGCCAGGGGACAGGGCGCCGGGGCAGCGCAGGGAGCCCCCCCGGGCAGGTGTAGCCCTGCAGCCGCCACCCTTCCCCGCGCCGGGGGGCACAGGGCCGGGGGGAAACCTCCTCCCCCCCCGGAGCTGTGGTCGGGGCGGAGTGGGGGGGAGGTCGGGGCCGCCCCGGGGGGGCCGTGCGGGGACTGTCCGGCGGAGCGGGGCGGCTGCGGGCTCGTCGTGCGCCGGCTGCGCAGCGCCGGCCCCTTCCCCTCTCCGTGGGAAGTGATGGTTGAGTCCGGCGGCGGCGGCTTCTCGTGTGGCTGGCAGCCGCTCCGCTGCGCTGCCTGCGCTGCTCTCGCCGCGATCCCTCCCTCCCTCTCCCCTCCTCCTCCTCCTCCTCCTCCTCCTCCTCTTCCTCGCACTCCCCGCATCCCTCTCCTGCCGCCGCCGCCGCTGCCCGGCTCTCCCCGCCGGCGGCCGTGGATGCCGCGCTGCCCGCGGCGCCGGGCGTGCCTCCCCTCCCTCCCCTCCCCTGGGCGGGCGGCGGGCCGGCGGCGCCGGGGCTCCGCGGGCGCTGAGCGGCGCAGCCCCGCCGCGGCGCGGGACTGATGCTATGAGCAGAGCGGAGCCAGCCGCCCGCCCAGTCCTGCAGGAGGCGTCGGGCGCTGCGCGGCGCTCGGGACCCGGACCGCTCCTCTCCGCCTCTCCTCGCCCCGTGGTGGTTATTTGGCGCTGTCCTTAGCCCCGCTGCCGCTCGGAGGACACGGTCGCAGCCGAGAAGAGCCGCCGGGGGTTTTGTGTGAGTGTGTGTGTGTGTGGAATAACTGCAGACATGACTGCGTGGAGGAAATTCAAGTCTCTGCTGGTTTTCTGCGCGGGGCTCCTCACTGCAGCTCAGGGTAAGATTTGGGTTTCTTGCACTGGATTCGTGTAGGCTGTGGTTATGACACTGATTTCCCCCCCTCAGCTAAGCCGCTACCGCTCCCTCGCTTCGTTTCTTCGCCGGGAAACGGCAGCCTCCCCGAGCCCGGTCTCCTTTCTCCCTGACTCCCACCTCCCGCCGGGTCCGCCAGTGTTCCCCGAGGGCTGGGTTGCCGGCCGGCCACTTCACCCGGGAAAAAGCAGCCCCCAGGAGTTGGGCAGCAGCCGCTGCGGCGCTGGGAGAGGAGCCGTGCGCATCCAGCCGCCTGGGCAGCGCCGGAGTTTGGGAACACTTCGCTCTCCGCGCACGCACGAACGGCACTGGCTGCCCGTGCGAGGGACAGTCCCCGGGCTGGCAAGTTTGGCTCTCCCCTCCTCCCGCCTCCCCGGCTTTTGCCGTGCTCCGGGGGGAGCGCGGAGTGGGTGGCCGCGGAGAGACGCCCCCGCCTGCCTTCAGCCGGCTCCGCTCCCCGCAAGTTACGCGGAGGCGGGGATGCGGGGCCGGAGTCCCCCTCCGCCAGCTGCCTGCCCGTGCCGGCGGGAAGAGGGCTCCTGCGCTTGGCGTGCGGTGGGGAGCGTCTTCCACCCCCATCTGAGTTTCTCCTTAAAATCAATGGGGGGAGGGAGGAGAAACGAGGGGGGTGACGGTGGAGAATTGGGTTACACAACTTCAGTGCTGGCCTCAGCCCCATCACTTGCCTCATCGCTGGAGACAACAGCTTCCCCATTATTCACTTCGCCTCTCATTATCCCTGCGCTTTTTCATGCTGGGAGAGAGAGATGCGAGCGTGTGTGTGTGAGAAAGAGAGAGGGAGGCTGCTCGCAGCTGAGCACCTGCCCCCGTTACAGCCTCTGCCTTCTCCCACCTCGCTCCCGGCTGTTTCTGCCTGCCTCCGGGAGGACGGTTCCCCTTGCGGTCTGTGCTGACTGAGGCTCCCTTAACCCTCCCACGGCGCTTTACATCGTTCCCACCATTTTATTTTTCTCGTTGCTTTTTTCGGTGCGGGGGTGGCTGGAGCTCGGGGGAGGGAGCCGACCGTGGCCCGGGCTGGCGGGCGAGGCTGGAGCCTTCCCCGTCCTGCAGGTGCCCACGGCCGGGCTCCCTCGCTCGCCCGGGCGACGCTGCAGGGTGCCCTCCCCTCCGGCAGCCTCTGGCCGTGATCCGCAGGGAGAAGTGGTGGAAGGCCAGCCCGCTCTACCGGCAGCCGGGCGGCAGCTTTGCCCGGTCCGGAGGAGCGACTGCAGCTCGGCTCCAGCCCGGTGGCACCGTTCCTCTGCCCGGATCCTGCCGCTGCCTCGGTTCACCGGGCAGCGCCGCCCGGCTGCTCCCGGTCGCGCTGTCTCCGTGGGAAAGGGGTTGCGGGTGGGTGGGTGAGAGGGAGCCCGGGTTTCCTGGGCTGTGAAACGGGCGGCTCCCGGAGACGGGGCTGCGCTCGGCGGCACACACCGCCCGGGGTGGGGGGGGCGGGCGGGGGCTGCTTGGCGTGGCCACCCTGCCCAAACTTCCAGCATCCTCCCCCCCCATCCCTCTACCCCGCCCCGCATCACCGCCCTCCGGTGCCTCGGTCCCCCCCGCCCGCGGGGCCCCCCCCAGCCCGCACAGATGCCGGGAGCCCCGGCGCTGCCCCGGGCAGGGGGAGCCCCGGGCCGGGCGGCGGAGCTGAGCCCGGGCGCCCCGGGACGAGCCGCAGCCGCGGCTGGGCGCGGGCCGACACCCGCGACTCATTTGTTAAATACACTGTAGCTGGTTCTGTCGTTTGACATTTAAGTGTTTTCTTTTCATGGCTGACAGCACATATGAAAAGCTAGAGGCTGGATCATGGTTATTCAGCGGAGATCCGACGTGTTTTGCTTACATACAAAGGCTTTGCCAGGAACATTTGGGTACTGCCTCTGATGCTGCTCTGCAGAATGCAATTATACCTCTCTTAATGTGGAGCAGCAACACACCTACTTAAAGGCTACAAACTGACTTAATATTGAAGTCAAACAACAGGTAGAAGGGGAACCAGCGGGGACATTTGACATAATTCTTTTCCATTTACCCTCCCAGGCAATCGAGCACAGGTATCTATATTTAGTCAAATGTAATCCTGAGGCTAAAATTACGTTTATAGTTTAGAGAGTGAAAGAACTCCTCCCTTAGTAACATGAAGAGCCTAGGCTTTCAGGAGAACATACAATTTTGATTAATAAATCCCCAGAACTCTTTGTTTCACCAATATCTTAGTAGTCGAATCATTTGGCAGTCACTGTAATAGGAATTCACCCCGGTTTTGGTTGGTTTGGGGGTTTTATAAGGAAAAAAAAAAGTGCAGAATTTCTGGAGGCATTGCCACAGGCGTTGCCTTATCTTTTAGTAGAATGAGAGGTGGGCTGCTTTCCACATTGCTCCTTGTTATGAAATGAAATGGAAACCCTTTCTTGCTGTGCCATTTTCTGTAACTTTTTAAAGGGGCAAGAAAGGACAAAAATGAACATACGTCATCGTTCATTGTGATAGACTTGAGGTGCAGTTTTATCAGTTTCTTTGGACTCATTTTGCCTGACTGATGCATCTTAGTATTTTGGAAAATATTTGAGGGATTCTTCCTGGTCCATTATGCTTTAAGCATCAAGGGAAATTAGTATGGAGTCATTTAAAGGAGCCACTTTCCCAGAAACTACCCTATCATAGCAATTATGCTTCAACAAGACAGGCGGCATGGTGTTCAGCTCTGCATGTTAAGATGGGCTTGTTTAGAGAACCATTTGCTAATTCTGGTACGTTATACCCTAGCAAAAGCAAACATAAAAAACTGTTGATTTGCTTGAAACACAAAACACATCAGTATCATTTCTGTAAAAATTCATACTGCTAGGGAACAAATGGTAGATTTAGACCGAACTCAGGCTAAAATTCAAGATTAAAGATTAAAATATCTTTTTGCTGTGACCCAAGGTCTGTGGACAATCTATTTTCAATCTAGAAATACATATTGCTTAATACTTAAAATAGGCTCAGCACATGTTTTCAGGATCATTTCCTGGACTTGTTCAGATAACCAAAGACAACACTTTCATCACCACCTAATTGCCTCAAACAAAACATGCATAAGCAGGCTTATGCACAGAGGTATCATTCAGATTAATGGAAATAACAATGGGAAAACATTTCTGTTCTTAAACTGAATCCAGACAGTGAAAGGACTCACACCTCTACAGCTTAGGATTTTGTTTTTAAAAAAAAAAAAAGAAAAAGAAATAAGCCCCCAAACATTTTATGTACCCTCTGTTTGCTGCTATCACTTTGTCAAAATAATTGCCATGACTACATCACACAAAGTTACCACTATGTTTAAGGCCTACTCCTGTTGGACTGAGGGTGTTTATCTCTTTTAAAGTCATGTATTTTCTCTCTCCAAAGCAGTGTTTCTAAAACTGTGAAGCTGGTCTCTCTAGAGAGGCTCCATTCTCTTCCAGAGAAGACTAAAGCAATTCTAGGGAAAATGAGCTGAAAAAAAGGATTTTTTAAAAGAACAGCAGAGCTAGGTGTTGAATACCCAGCTGCAAAACCAAGTATTTGATGGATGCATTCCCCATCCCCCAGCTCGGTGAGGAACTGGCCATAGAAAGACAGAAAAGAGAATAGTCATTACATTAAAATAATATTTTAATGTAAAAATGCATTTACTTTTTGGTAAAATCTGTATATCTTTCCCAAATTTCCATCAAGATGTGTATATAATGTCCTTAGCTCTTGTATAAGAATAGGAAATATGGTCAATTTGAATATAATGTAGTGGAGAGCATATCAGTTCAACAAAGATTCCCCAAACACTCATTTTTGGACCTTTGAATGCATAGATGACATTTGAATCCCCGCCAGTACAAGGTTATCAGTTTCTGTGTTGTGTGTGGAACAGGATCCTGGTGTGAGGAGCTGGAGATGGTGTACGAGCACATCAGGGTGTGAGCACACATGAACTTCAAACTTCAGGACGTATTGAAATCTGTGAGGGTGCTTCAGCACCGTCTGTGATCTGTATAGATAAGAACCATGATGAAGATTGTTTTATGTTTATTTTCTGACCGTCACTCCCATGTCCTTTATACAGACATGTATGATTTTGGTCAGGCATGGGGTTTTTCTTTGGGGGGGTGTGCAGTTGTGTTTTTTTCCCCTGCAGACAGCTTTTTCTGTACAAATATGTAATCTAGCTCTTTATCTTATTATTACTCATTATGTCGTATTCTTACATATGCATTGATATATGCAAGTTTTTAAAAGACATCTATGGAACTTTGGCCTCAATACTGTTTACATTCATGAAAACTTTGGCCCTACCAAATTTGGAACACACTGAAACTGTAAACATTTTTAATAGAAACCAATGCATTCAAGATTTACCATACTCTCTAAGAAGGCTGAAAAACTCTAGGGACCACCGATTTCAAGATGCGTCATCTGTACACTGCCACATTGAACTTCCTCTCGCAACCGTTCCTCGGAGAAGTAACTGCTTAATAGTGTGACTGTATAAAACCTCCAATGAATTTAAAGATAAGATGTAATTTCATTTTCCTCAAATCTGTATTGAACTGTCATGTCTCTTTGACCATGATGATGTTATTCTGCTAGTAAACAGCTTTAAGTGTAAGCACAGATATCGTAGTGCCGGGCTGCCTGTAACCAGCAGAGGGATGCAGCGTGGGAAGGGGAATTGCTGGTTTAACTATGCAATCCATCGAAGCAGTAGCGTAAGTATGAGACATGATCTCTAATAAAAGTCGAGCATGCAACTGGGTTTAAATCAGGGTCACTGAATAAGAATCGGGCCTCTAGTTCTCCATATGACTGCAAAATTAGCCAGATTAGACTGAGCTAAATTGGATGTTCTTCCAATTTCTGCAGTGAACAAAGAATGAGAATCATATGGCAATTCTCCTAATGTGTATGAATCACTTTCTTTTACGTAGATATTTTACTTTTCTACGTCAGTTGCAATTTCCTTTAAACCATTTTTATCAACCAGTAACTTTTGAAATAGGGAAAAATGCCATTAATGCCTGAGGAAAGCCACGAGATCGTACTTTGTCCTCACACGTCTTTGTTCTGGCTAGATGAGACTTCACTATATGACATTTCTATTGCATTTAAGAAGATCTACACTATATTTGTTATAAGCGTGTCTCAACGGAATAACTGCTTAAACAAATTACTTGGATTATTGCTAATGTTACATTGACACACAAAGGAAACATTTATCAGTTGCCTGTATTTAGTAATTGAACAGTAAATGGAGGCACGCATGCACTGAAAACTCTTACAAGAGTAATGCTGCATCTTATTGCCAATAACAAGTCTTACTCGCTTAGAGAGGATCACTTTTTCTGTATTTCTTACTCATTAAAAAAAAAAAAAAAAAGGAGAAAATGACAGCATTTTTACCTGGAGGGCACATTCAGTTAAAAGGACAGAGCAGGATTTAATCACTGTTATATTGCTGATGATTAACCAGAATTCCTCTTGATTAATCAGAATATCATCAATGATTTGCTTTTAGCAAAAGATAAGCAAAAAAAAAATATCACTATTTCTTGCAATTATAGTAATTTCCAGTATAAAAATTAATCACAGTTTGTTACAGCTTTATAAATATTAAATTACGTATTTTAACAATACATTCATGCATATTCTGAAATAGTGATTCCACCTCTTTCAACTTCATTTTTTGACTTGTTACTTTCAAGTAAAAGGTAACTTTGGACAGTTGTGAGGGCCCTGTTCTGCTGCAGCGGAAACTGAAATTTCTATTTATTTCAGCAGTAGCTGGATTGGCCAATTTTGAAGAGATGGCTAGTCTGAATAAGGCAGACACAGTAGGTGCTGCAGCTGAATAGCGGAGCCAGACTCTGTTTAACCTGAGTTCTCGTGGCTGAGAACTTCTGACAATGTTTACATCCATGTATGACTGAAAAAAAGGAAAACTGGATGAATCTGAGCAATCAACCTTGACAATATTAAAAGATTTCTATATTTACGGAAGCAATTTGGCTTTAAACAGTATCTGTGATATCTCCAAGCATGGTTTTACCTAACTTCTACCTTCCCTTTTTTTTTCTCTGCTTTTTCCTTAAAGAAATTATGAAGGACAATATACAGAGAAACCTGGTATCATTTTAGTCTTTGGATGTTTTATGTCTCTCTTACAGTATCCCATGGATACTGAAGTACAGAATCATGTTCTGCATTCATGTCTCCGTTGTACAGTGGCTTTCCAAAAGAAACATTTGCAGCACTGCAGCTGACACAGAGCTGAATAAATAGCAATGAATAAAACTTTGTGTGCAGGGTTTGTTTTGCAAACTTGCATAAAATACGGTCAGCATTTTAAAATTACATTTTGCTTCACACATTCTCAATTTCAAGGCAATGACTTTTTCCTATTTCTTGTCTGAAAGTTTTCCTTGTCTTTTTTATTAGACAGCCATTTCTAAACCTATATTGGAGGTTTTTTTTTTTTACTGAAATGTTTTTACAATTCCATTGTTTGCAGCAAACCCTGAGACATTTGTCAGAGAGCAAATCTGGGGCTAGGGATGTATCTTTTCCTCATCCTATGATTCACAGATCAAATATAGCCATGATAGAATACTTCATAAATAATTGTTTACTTCCTTTGATCTCTATTACTAGCCATATCGTGTTCATGTACAAAACCCAAGAGAAAATAAATATTCAACCTTATATTTTGCTTAAACTGGTGCTGAAACACCAGTGACGTAGAGTACACTGGGAACGAAAGTGCAGCCAGCCTTGCGCTGCATTTGAAGCTCAGGTTCAAGGGTGGGCTTAAGTGCACTCGGGAGCATAACCAGGATATTTTCTTTTTTAAATAGTTGCCCAGCTGTAGCTTGGATTTAAAGCATCTTCACTGGGCTTGCCATGCCTGCTGCTGAAACGGATGGAGGAGCTTGGCTCACTTTGCCTACTATATCCAGAATCCAGGAATGAGAGCTTAGGCTTGGCTTTGGGCATCGTGCTTGAGCTAGAACTTGCCTTGTATCAGCGTATCAGCGTTCAGCCTGAGCTCCTGGTGCATATAACACGGATTCAGCTGAAGCTTGGGACCCACATCTGACTGCCAGTCTGCAACACAGCTGGAAGTGCAAAGGAACAGGGAAGTGATTTTGTCAGGAAGCAGCTGCTGATGTTGCGAAGCAAGCTGCTATATAGCCCAGGAACACACATGAGCTCGTGGAACCTGCCTTGCCCTGAACCTTCGAAAAAAAGCACAGGTGGCTGTGTCGATAAGAAAAAAGGAAAAAAAGAGCAATGCTTCTTGCACACTAGTGAAATTTTTGAAAAGGCCATTTTGATAAAATGAAATAATAAAAAAAGCAAAGTGATTTAACTTATTTTTAGACTAATTTTACATGCTTCTGGTTGTGAAACAAATGGTCATGACAAATCACACTGTTCTCACTAATGTCTGTGGGATATCAATGCAGAATATGACTGCTTCCAAGTGACTAAGTACACTATTTTAGCTTTGCCCCAGCAGCCAGATTCTCTATTGGTATCCTGCTGATGTTTCTTATAATACACAGATTGAGTCATACCAAGCATTTTTTTGGGGGAAAAGCTGTTTTATAATTCACTTTTAGAACCTCGGTACAATCAAGCAAATGCTAATACCACAGTCTGTGACCCTCTGCATTTGTAGACATGTCTCTTGAGAAATTAAATTAATTTTCTTCATTTTAGCACATAAATACCCCCAGCACACGCTTTGGCCCATTGTTTGCAGTGTCTCTAACACTGAAGAGTGCAGTGTTAATAGATTTTACGAGGTCAACAATGGCACCAGTAGTAGCATTTTGATCATGAGGTGTACTTCACCACGTCTATCTTGCTGTCCTGTGAAACCTAGGAGGTTTTATCATGGTATTTAATTAACATAAATGCAAATGCTGAAATTTTCCAAGGTACATAATGTAGCTAACTTGAAACAAATCTGTCAGTTTGTAGAGAGAAAGCGTTGTGCTATGCAGAACTAGGTATGTTGGACATAGACTCTAATCGACAGCTGAATAGTTTGGGTTGCTGTGTGTCAGATTCTGACCAGTTAGGACCTGATCCAAAGGCTGGGGAACTCACAGGAAAAAAAAAAAATATAAATCCCATTAACCTCAATGGACTTTGAATGTGGCCTTTTTTATAGCTACATACCACACAGAGAACCGTGTGCATGCTGGAACAAATCTAATAATAATAAAGAAAATTCAAACGCGTAGTTAGTATTAATATGAAATGTTATGCAAACAATCAGAGAAATGCCATTTACATTAAAGATACACAATGCCTCAAATTTTTTTACCTATCTGAAGTGTATCTCACTCTACTGACTTTCACTAGTTATATAATGTATTTCGTTCTGAGGAGAGATTAACCTTTAATTGCTTTCTTTAGCAACGTTTAGTAAACAGACTGATAGCATGGAGATGATCTATGCAAACAGCAAAGGAGGATTTCTTCAACTCATGTTGCCATGACAATTGAGATTTTTCCTGTCAACTCTTGAGAAGCTCCAAAGTCATTTCTTTAAAGCAATGAATCAGGGAATATTTTGGAAATTGAAGTTGCTCACTTTGAATTTAGGATCATTTAACAAAGTGAGTGGGCTGACCCGAAAGATTTTAAAATCTACAAACAAGAACTATTGCAAAAAATATAACATAATGAAACAATCTTCATGGATCTCTGTTGATTTACACCAGCAGAGAAGCTGACTTCAGGTGCATTATCGAGTGATTTAGATTTTGTTTATTAACTATATGATAATAATAAATAGTCATAAACCCAGTAATGGATAATGAAGAGTGGAGAGGCCAGCTTATAGTTGTCATTTTGATCTTCATGACAATATTTTATCTTGCAGCTATTTTGAGGAAATTAGATTACAGGAAGATTATAGAACAAAGAAGGACTAATCATTTTATTTTTGTAATTGTAAAATTAGTTCAATGAATGAGGAATGAAATCAAAAGGCTGTTGTCCACATATTTAAAATACTATCCAAGATACTTCCCATATACAATGCTATTACTAACCAAACTGAACTTCCCTCTTTTGATTTGTTTTAAATGAAATGGATTGTTTTGAAAATACATAAAACTAGTCCAAACTACTTTAATTTAATTCTTAAGAAATAAATTACTGTCTTAAAGAGATATTTCTTAGGTGGCTGTTAGCAGTGAAGGAAGCACGGTAAAAGAAAAGAAGATAACGTGAAGTGCTGTTTCTGCTGGGAAAATAAGTTTCTCTGTATAGAAAACAAGAAAAGTAGTTCAGTAATGGTTTTCTTTTTAAAATGTTCCTGGCAGATGATGGCTACTGAGTTGGTGCAGTTTGTTTACAGCTTTGCAATGGATTTGAGATGAGTCATATCACATTAGAAGGAAAATTGAGAAGTTGTTTTGTCAAAGTGAATTCAGTTTTCCTTTTTTTCATATATACTCAAATTATTAGTTCTCTTTAAACAGAGACGCCTAATTGATTTTTTTTCAGTGTTGTTTCTTGCTGTGTCTCTAAATTCGAGTTCCTGTTGCTAGAAATGGTAAGTCCAGATCTCTAGTTTCTGTATACTGGATAAGGTGACTGAACTGGAGTCTCCTTTCAGTTAGCTTTGCGCATCTTCTTCAAAGTACTAGCCAGTTTATTCTCAAGCTAATTTGGACCACAATAATTTCAACCTCTACAAGCACAGTTGATTTTTGCAAGCCTTTCTATCCCCTTGTCTTCAGAGTGGGAGTTGACAGAGTAAGGACTCTAAGATGGGTCCTCAAGATTTCATGTTGTAGAGAAGTCTTTATTTCTGTCTTATTTCCGTACTGACTTCATAAGTCCACTTTACTGGGTAATGCACCTCCGTGTATCTACAAAGAGTGTTAAGGTAAAGTGATACTTAGTTACATGAATATTTGATAAAGAAGCAGACTTGTGGATGGAATACACTTATGATACATCGGGTCATATGCATTCAACATGAAAAACAACCTTCTTTTTCCATAATATCTGGTGGAAGAGGAGATCCATTTATTGAATAAAAGAACGTGTACACACTGAACAATAAAAGCATCTGTCTGAGGTCATTTTACCTGCAAAACAAGTTTTAGTGTCAAGTTCAAGGATGCTGGGAAGGCAACAGAAGGTACTGCTTATTGTCAAGAGCCTAGATTTGTATTTTTACTTTCTTTTCAGAAGTGCCAAATATTTGCAGTTCCTACTGCTGTAAGAGAAAAGTGCAGATCTCAGCGCTTTTGAGTATCAAGGAATTTGTACTGCACTTACTTTTACACTTGAGAATCATCATAATCTGAATGTAATATAGTGCTGTAAAGAGAATGGATAGACAGCAATATACAGCATTTACTACTGTTATCTCCTAGGTAATATCTGAATTAAGCAAAGTTTCCAAATCTAGAATTTTTGTGTTACTTCTTTAGGAAGGAGAGATTTCCCAAGGGAAGTTATGGTTTGTTTTTCTTTAAAACTGTTGCACTTAAGTTATTCTGCATATTAAAAAAACCGCTGGATCTGGTGTACCCTGGAACAAAATGTTTGTGATTACAAAGCAAACATTAAAAGCAGCAGCAAATCAGAATTTGGAGCGAAGCCAACTCATAGACTACTGGCTCTATTGGATAATGGAGGCTGTTGTCCTGGCCCAGAATTAAAAACAATCAGTTCCACCTCCACTTTATTTCCTCTGTGAGTATTCATCATTTTTACATTTATCCCACATTGATGGTAACTAATTGCAGTTCCTTGGGGCTCCATTTTTCTTTCCAAGAAATAGGCTGTTTGTAAGGGGTGAGGCAGGCTCTGGTGGAAAAAAGTTATCTACCCAGTTTTACCACTGTAAGATAAACACCAAGCTTCTTTTGATATTATCGTGCATTGCTCTGCAGACCATATTTGCAGGATGGGTAGATTTGTGCATATGTTTTGAATGTGCTTTGTCCCATAGCACTGGTACTTTCAGGCACAGTTTTGTAAAGAGAAGCATTTTGTGCGACTGTCTCAGCAGTAGTTTGCCTCTCAGATCTACTCAGTCATGTCGCTGTTGTCTAGGTACTATTCCAAAAGAGTGATGTGCATGAGGATCAGGTCCCCTGGGGGGAAAAAAATCAATTAAAAAAAAAGAAACTACTCTTTGACGCTAGAAAGATAATGTACTGCCCACTGGGAAAAAATAAGCTAATGTGGTGACAGAGACTGTCAGGTGAGGGATGGGCATTCAGCACAGAGCACAGCATAGGCAGCCGATGGAAATCATTCTTATATTTCATTGATGCACTCTCCTATAGTACAACTGAGGAAGATAAGCTCTGTCAAAAAAGAAGTTATGTATGAAAAAGCATGACAGCATGTAATGGGAGTTTCAGTCACGACTATTTTATTTTTTAAAATCAGTCCTTACTCTCATCATTTGCCTTCTTCCATTCAATTATTTTCTAGGATATTTTGTCTATTATTTTATTTATTCTTTAAATGGAAGTTTGTTAGGCCATGATATGCGTATAGTGTGATTTATTAATTTCCTTTATGGTAAATCCTAGAGCATAGGGACTTGTCAAACAAAGGATTATATGAAGATAGAGAAAATGAAATGGACAACATTGTGAAAGGAAAGTCAAGTCTGGGAAATGTTCTTTCCTGCATGACCAGAATCCAGCAAAAAACCTTATCTTCTGAAACTTAGCCCACAGCAACTTCATGTTGCCCTGTATTTTACAGGGGACATAGCCCAGATTATTTCACTCGCATCTATCAATAATTGTTCAATTTTTTTTCTGATCTCCATTACTGGTATTTGTCTTACTAAAGAGCAATGCGTAATCACCTTCCCTTACTCTCTCCAGTAACACAGGCATACTGGTGTAGTCTTACTGAGCAGAATGGGTAATATACAATTCAAAACTTGAAACGTCTGCTGGGAAGTGCGCTCGAAGTGCACTCGGTGAAAGCCCTGGTGCCACTATTGTGCAGGTCTGATAAATAACGCCTGGTGCCCTCATGGGCATGGCGGTTCAGTTGCTAAGCTGATACACAGGCTTCACGCTGACGCGCTGAAAATAATGGCTCGTAGGACTGGCAGAGCTGGCACCATCAGATTTGCAACATTAAACACTATTTATCTTTCCTTTCCCCTTACTGTTTCTTTAAAATTTTCCTTTTACAGAGCTTACGTTTCTTGTTCCAGTCACTCTGTAATTTCCACCTCTGCTGAAGGAGTATAAGATACCTTCTTTGTTATGCTCCAAAGTAGCTGTTTAACATTCCCATGGAGGACAGTGCCCAGGGTCTAATCTGTGATGACTCCTGCACTGGGAGCAACCAGCACAAAGGCTGAAGATGGGCACAGGGCACTCTTAAGAGCTAAGTCAGGGACATAAGCTGTGCCCAGATTTTGTGCAAGTCCCATGAATTTGGTTAAGTTGCAGGCTTCACATGTTTAAAAATGCAAAAAGCATCACATCACATCAGATCAAAATAACCTCTTTCTGACAATGGCCATTAGCAAATCCATAGAAAAAAATGCAGGAAACAAGATATAGACAGCCTTACATCTTAGCAGCCTCTGGCCAGTTTAGGGAACTCTTAGCCAGAGGTTGCATCTATGTTCAACATCCACCAACAAATTTAACCTTCATGAATCTGTTCTTGAACCTATTCATAATTCACACTACCACGCTATTTTCTGACAATCTGTTTTACAGTTTAATTCCTGCTGTGCAGAAAAGCACTGCATTTTGCTTGTTTTGAAGCTTCTACCTGCTCATTTCCCTGAGCACTTCCAGCTCTTAGGAAATACTTCACCCTGCACAGAACTTTGCAGCCAAGAGATAGGAAGGGGTGAAATGAATCTGTAAATCACATACTTTTCCGATGTACACCGAAAAATTCCATATGGATATTTATATTCACTAACTTCAAATAATACTAATATATGATTCCCAAATGCATTTCTCCTAATTTCTAACAATCGTGATGTAGTCAGTGTTGCTGATGCACTTGAAAGAATAATAGTCTCCTCTTCATTACGAACAGCCACTTCCCTCTATCCCACCATCTCATTACCTAGTTTTTATTCTCATTGATAACATTTTGATTGATTGCTTTCCAATAAGTAGTAAAGACTGTGCATGGTGACCATCTGAATGACAGTGATGTTCAACATTTTGCCCTATAATAGATTTCTGGAGGGATAGCAGAGAAAATGCTTACAAAGTTAGGTCCTGGTAAGAAATGAATTTAGCAAACCAGGTTCTTAGTGATCTCTTCTCCCACTGACATTGACTTCCATGGAGTGTGTTAGTAGCTCATTGATAATATTAAGTGCACATATAGTAGCTTCATCTTGCATATATGCTCTTTGGCCCTCTGTAGTCCAGTGTGTCACTGGTCACAAGTCATATCTTGATGGTGTTCTCTTTCCTGGGACAATAAACAAAAAGTCCAGTGAAAACTGGTGGGGGTTGTGACCAACTTTAATGATGGGATCTGGTGGAGGATTGGGTTTCTGCGGCAATTAGGGAAACACTGCAAGAATTCCTGTTAGAGAAGGTTTGGGAAGAGGTCCATTATACTGAGAATGTTGAAACTATGTCATCCTCCCAAATCAACCAGTTTTCCCCCTCCCAAGACCCAGATCTAGAACAAATTGCAAAAAAAAGCCCCACCAAAACATTGAAAATTCTGCCCTAGATAGAGGCTTTTCTCAAACCTTAAAACATGCAAGATATTCCATGAGCTCCAATCCATAGGTTTCTGGTTTTAGTTTCATGTTAGAAAATTTGTCACTGTCTGAGAAAGAATTACTTCTCTTGTTCCCTAAGACAGCAGCCTTCCTACATGTGTTTAAGCTGGCTCTGAATAGGATGTACAAATTCTGCCCTTCCCCTTTGTTCTACTGCTTCTTCTCAGGCCCATCTCTAGAAAAGCCTATCAGCATCATAAAACCAAACCAAAGCAATGCAACTAAATAATTAGCAAAAACATAGCTGACCATTATGAATAAGAGTAGCATGAGATAGAAAAAAACCCAGAATGTTTTTAATGTTAGCAAGTCTCCCATCACTGTTCTTGCACCTTCATTCTGAATGGCTCTATTTAATTTTCATAAAAGATAAATTTCTGAATATTTCTTGATAGAGTCTATTCAGGAAAGGAAGGCATTAATTACTCCTGTCCTGTGCAAACAAAATCTTTGCTTGGCTTTTGAGAACTGACGAGAACACAGGTTTCATAAAGATGACTGGAAAAGGACTACATCCAAACAAGATGTAATGTATCTGATGTACTGCAATCTAAATTTCCAGCAAGACAAGGGAAAGATTGGGTTCATAGAATCATAGAATCTTCATGGTTGGAAAGGACCTTTGAGATCATCAAGTCCAACCATACACACACAACACCCCCCCCCTACAATCTCTGTCACTAGAGCATGCCCTGAAGTGCCAAATCTACACGTTTCTTAAATACCTCTAGGGATGGTGACTCAAGCACCTCCCCAGGCAGGCTGTTCCAGTGCCTGACCACTCTTTCAGTAAAGTAATTCTTCCTAATATCTAATCTGAACCTCCCCTGCCACAACTTCAGACCATTTCCTGTGGTCCTGTATCATTCACCTGGGAGAAGAGGCCAACACCCACCTCTCTACAACCTCCCTTCAGGTAGCTGTAGAGGGCAATGAGGTCTCCCCTCAGCCTCCTCTTCTCCAAACTAAACATGCCCAGTTCCCTCAGCCTCTCCTCATATGGCTTGGTCTCCAGACCCCTCACCAGCTTGGTAGCTCTCCTCTGGACCCGCTCCAGCACTTCAATGTCCCTCTTGTACAGAGGGGCCCAGAACTGAACACAGGACTCGAGGTGAGGCCTCACCAGTGCCGAGTACAGAGGCACAATCACTTCCCTACTCCTGCTGGCCTTTGAGTAGGACTGTTTTAATGGGATAACAGAATTATTTTTCAAGCAAGTTTTGTTTTCTGCTTGATTAGTAAAAAATCAAACCTTTATTAAAATGAGAAAATGTATGAACAGCTAAAGATTCTGATCAAAAAGCAGATTAAGTTTGCAAATAAATATGGTGTTTAACTAAAACGTAATTGCTCGTTTTAGGTAACAATACTTTAAAGCTGGTTTGGGATGACATAAAAATTTGTGTAGTCCTGTATTTACATATTAAGCTTGCCTCTTTCAAGAATTACTCACTTGACTATAAGAAAAAATGTCATGTAGAATATCTCAGCTGCTTTCATCAAAGGATCAGATGGCATGTACATTTAGTTGCTTGTATTAGTAGAATAGTGTTTCTACAGAGAAAATTATTTAAAGATATTTTGTTGATAAACTATAACATTCGTTACTGTTAAGTTGCTGGCATAATCCTTCTGTATCTGTCTTCTCTCTGCCTAGAATAGTGTTTGGTTAGTATAGCATAGGTACCTGAAAATTTCAGAAAATAAAAACCGCTGATCGTTCTAATGCAATACAATATAATTTATTAATTCAAGAGCTAGATCTGAGATGTGCTGAACTCTTCATCTCCTAATTAATTTCATGGATGTTGAGGACACTCGGCAGTAAATAAACACACAGAAGAATTTAAGCATCAAGGTCTCCCTTTATTGTGAAGATATTTGCATCTAGTACTTAGATTACTGTACTACCACTCAATGGCTGTTTTAACCCCAGAAACACCCAAATTTACACGTGCCTATTTTTCATTAGAAAATTTCCTTTGAGCCTAAAATTACATTTCTGGTCATACTCAGAATGGTTGCGTACTGTCAATTTGTATAGGACTCTTAATGAACAGTCATTGTAATCTTCAATATAGATGTTCTTCCATAGGGATAAAACTGCTAGGCTTTCTTTAAGTGTGCCTGCTAACTTTGGCCTTATATAAGATATTTCTGGGGGTGGAAGTGGTGCCTTCTCATTTTCCCGCAGTAGAGAGTAATTTAACAGTTGGGCCACTTAGCTAGATGGTGAAAAATCTACATTCAGCTTCCTCTTCCCTGAGAACGTTAGAGCCTGTCTCATCCTTTTTTTCTGGCATATACTGTGACAGCCCTAGGCTCTCCCCTGTTGGTGCCATGAAGATTTCCTGTTAAAGTTTCCTTTGGAGCTAGAAGGTTTGGGTTCCAAACCTTGCTTAAGGGAACTCAATATAAAATATTAAAAAAGCTGCTGGAACAGTAACTGAACTCCTACTGGTCCCTTCTTACATGGAGAGCGTTACTCACCACATCAGAGTCGTGCTCCCGGTTGGGTTTCTGTCTTGCTCAGTGAATATTCAATTATTCTGTGAAAAGTGGAACTGTAAGTAGTCTACCTGGACTACTGCTCTGGGGTTCATTTGCCAGGAAGCACCTAAAAGATAGGTGCTACAATATCTATTTTCAGTTCATTTCAGGAAAGAATCAATAGCTTTTATCATTAGGGCCTTAACAATCAGCATATTATATCCTTCAAATAAAATCTATGAAGAAATCTTACAAAGAGAGCTATGCTATTATCAGGGGGATTGTTTGATTTGTCCTGTGGTTCATATTTATTTAAGACCTAGGCAAAATATTTTTTTTCTTCTAGTACAAGTTTGCAGTGCCACTTAACTAATGAGGTATCTGCTTCATCTCTGTTGACATCATCACTGATATCGGAGAGGTGAAAAAATTTAATTCTAGGTATAACACTCCCATTTGGATTTGCATATATTAAGGTGCCCAGTTACCATAGTAATGGATATAGTATAAATACATGTGTGTATATCTGTCTGAGAGGGAATTGTAGTCATTTGAATCTCTTGTGAAGGTAGTCCCATAGTTACCTTTCACCGTTCTTCACATTTTCTCCATTTTTCTAATCGTGTAAAAAACATTGCCTTTGTTTATGAGTGCAGCATTCATGGTGAGCTGCTGCCACACAGGAAGATGTCACGTCTGAAGTACTTCACCCTAACCCAGCTCAAGTTCATGACCTTGAACTCCAACTAGGGATTTCTGAAATAGCGGAGTGATGTGCTGGCAGTGTATTGCCTTGCTTTATCAGCTGCAACATTACATGGGGTTTCACCTCAAGGCACAGGGAGTCACGGTAATTGAGACTGGAGGCCACAGATGTGTAAATTTATCACTAAGTCCATTTCCCTCAGGATGACACATTGCATATTGGCTCCCTGTAAGTGGAGGAATGCATTTGGAACAGCTTTTGGTAGCTATCCCACCGCGCTAAGGATTAGAGCAGCCTGGAAAGCTCCTCCCCATCTCCATGAATGCAAAGCGACCAAAATCTTTTGAATTTCACCACTCTTAGATGACGACAATAGTTTGTTCCATTTTACTACATGGGTAAAATTACACATACACATGCACGCACACCCAACAACAACAAAAGAAACAGTATGAAGTATGCACTTTTTGTGATTTTTGTTTTTCTCAATCAAAACCAGTTTTGAAAACATACTTTTAAAGACCTAGCGAGGAACGTGGAGGGACAAAAGCCTATTTACTGACAAAATTTAAGGCAGATCTGTCCAGGAATGATTTTTGCAGATTGAGAAAAAGCAAGCAAATCTTCTTTCCAAGAGTCCAAGAAACTATACATCAGTGAATTTAACAGGAGTTGTGGGGAAAATTAAACTACCGTAAGGACGTGTGAAAGAACAGCTTGAAAATCAGTTTGATTAAGGATAACCAGCACAGAGTCAGGCAGGGGAGGTCATGCTTAGCTAACCTGCTGGAGTTCTTTGAAGATATTACTGCCACTGTAGATAAGGGAAATTCAATGGATGTAGTCTACTTGTAAGCCTTTGACAAGGCACCACATCTAAGATTAATGGCTAAAAGAGAAATCATCACGAAGGCAAAGAAACTCTTGGCTGGAAAACTAGTTTAAGTGTAGGCCACAAAGGGAAAAGCTGTAAGGAGTTTCCGAGGAGTCAGCATTAGGTCCTCTGTTGTTCATGATTATGTATTTCTGAATGTAAATCATGGGGGGAGAATTTGTAGCTTATGCAGGATCTAAAAGCATAGTAAGAAGCACAGAACAATGTGATCGTATTCCAAAGGTGTTGAATCTTCTATATAACTTTTCTAGCAAAAATAAACAGAATTTGGCTAGTAAAATATAGAATAATTAATCTAGGAACACAAAAACAAATTCGAAAATACTCACTAAATAAAACAATCGTCCTATATACTAAGCAAGAAAACAAATTGGGAATTATTGAGGAAATAAATTGAAGCCATCAGCCCAGAGCAAAGCAGCATTTTAAAAGGTCAACAAGATGCAAAGATGTTTTAGAAGACAGAAAACATATCAAAGAAAACAAAAAATATTGTTAGGGTACACAAAACCGTAGTAAAAGCATCTCTAGGACATGGTCTACAATATTGCCAATAGTTGTTCAGGGAAAATAGTATTTTCATGTCGGGATTCAATGTAGGGAAACAAAGGATATAAGGTCCCAGTAGATGAACTGTGAAGAATGTTAAAGAACCTCAGTTTTTTTTACGGTAAACCAGAAAAATATATGATGTTTTTATTATAGCAGGACCCAGGGATTCTAGTCAAAATTAAGGTTCTATTGTGTTAGGCATGCTAATGGAAGACAGCACCTCCCTGTGCCAAGGAGCTTATAATAAAACAGCTTAACAATACAGAGAAGGGAAAAAAAAGATACAAAGGACACAGTAATTTACCCAAAGAAGGTCTGTGCCTGAATTGTGATACAGGATTCATATTTTATGAGTCCCAAGTCAATATTTTATATAATGAGTTACGTTATTCCTTTATAGGTATAAGGGTTTTGCTTAATATGGGGAAGAAAACCTAGTTGATTATCTTTTTTATACATACATATAAGCTTAGAAATTGAAAATTCTTATGCTGCATTTATTCAGGTCTTAACCTAAGTCACTGATTCCGCAGACCTCTACTTATATCTAAAGATTATATTAAATTCTTAAGGAATCTCCATATTCATTCCTAAATATTTGAATTCCAGAGTAAGAAATACGTATTGATTTTAAAGAGAAAATAAATAATTAGTATACATGAGTCCACTAGGCATTTGCTCATGGGAGAAAAAGAAGATAAAAAAATAAACAAAAATTTACTGAAATGGCTATTTTTTTCTATTAAGATGGACTTCATTTCTTCTGGATTTTCTTATGCTCCGAGGTCTGCTAGAAAAGAAAAATATTCTCGGAAGATCAGCATTTCCCCCTAGTTATGGAAAGTTTCTTTGCTGTATAACTCAGAGCTTTGAAGTTCATATATTCAATCTTTTCTTTTATACATGTATTCATTCTTATAGATAGTGCTATATCCAAAAAGGGACTGCTACAACACTAGGAGCCCTGGTGTCTAACGTCCAAAACTCTGGTCCCAAAAAATTAAAACAGAAGTCTGTTTTACACTTTATTTCTTGATGGGGGAAACCTAGGCATCTTGGAATGGAGTCAAATAGGCATCAAGCAGGGTTTTCATAGCAGAAAATACAATACCCCTTCTGCCTTCCTTCATGACCTCCTGAGGAACCTGAACATACAGAAGTCTGTGGGACCTGATCATTGGCTGATGTAGTTGCCAAACCACTCTCCATGATACTTGAAAAGTCATGTCAGTCAGGTGAAATCCCTGGTGACTGAAAAAAGGGAAACATTGCACTCATTTTTAAAAAGGGTAGAAAGGAGGACCCTGGGAACTATTGACCTGTCAGCCTCACCTCTGTGCCTGCGAAGATCATGGAAGCTCCTCCTAGAAGCTGTGCTAAGGCACATAGAGGAAAGGCAGGTGATTCAAGACAGCCACCATGGCTTCACCAAGGGCAAGTCCTGCCTGACCAACCTAGTGGCCTTCTATAATGGGGTGACTACATCAGTGGACAAGGGAAGAGCTACAGATGTCATCTATCTGGACTTCTGTAAGGCCTTTGACACAATTCCTCACAACATCTTTCTCTCTAAATTGGCGAGATATGGATTTGATGGGTGGACTGTTTGGTGAATGAGGAATTGGTAGGATGATCATATCCAGAGGGTAGTGGTCAATGGCTCAATGTCCAGATGGAGATTGGTGACCAAGTGTTGTCCTTCAGGGGTCTGTACTGGGACCAGTACTGTTCAATATCTTCATCAATGACATAGACAGTGGGATTGAGTGCACCCTCAGCAAGTTTGCAGATGAGACCAAACTGGGTGGTGGGGTTGATACGCCTGAGGGGTGGGATGTCATCCAGAGGGACCCGGACAGGCTCACGTGCAGGGTCCTGGACCTGGGTCGGGGCAACCCCTGTTATCAATAGAGGCTGATGGATGACAGGACTGAGAACAGCCCTGAGGAGAAGGACTTGGGGGTGTTGGTGGATGAGAAGCTCAACATGAGCTGGCAGTGTGCAGTCGCATCCCAGAAAGCCAACCGTATCCTTGTCTGCATCAGAAGAAGCGTGGCCAGCAGATCATGAGAGAAATATTGCACTCAGTCCTGCGAGAAGGAAATAATTCTTTCCTCCTAGATTCCATCTTCCCAGCTATCCTCTTCTTTTCCTAAACTGTAAGAGAAGCTGTTGTTATTTTAATTGTAAATTATAATACCATAAAGAGTCTTATCTGTCTTTCACACTCTTCAGTGCGATACAGTTATGGATATAGCACCCTCATTGCTTCAGTACCTACATCTCTCAGGACAGAGGGAACAGACCAGAAAGAGACTGCCTCTGGTAGCACTTCTTTACTAGCCAGACAGGCAATGTTATCGCCTCTGTATAAAATACATTCGATGAATATGCGCATACACCAAACCATGAAAAACTCAGTCCAAGGTTGACGCTTCTTTGCTCAGGTGGCATGTAGTCTCCTGTCTGGTCGTAACTGTAGATCCTACTCCTAAACCTTCATGTTATTCTTTATATGGTTCAGGCTTAAAATACTCAGGTAAAATATTCCTGATCTTCCAGTCCAAGCAAGTTTTACTTGGAGTGCACTTTGCAATGGGAACATGAGTCAATGGAAACATTGGTTACTTCAGTTTGGTAATGGTTCTGAACTGAACCAACTCGTCTACTGTAGCGTTTGTAGTCACTATTGAGGAATTTACTGTGCGTGAGGGGAGATGCAGCCTGAAGGCAAGGCACTCCCAGGAACTTGGCTAAGGGCATTTTCTGTGTCTGTCTCCTCTCATGTCAATCCTGATCATAAACACAGGTAGGGTCAAGGAACACAGCCTTCCTTTAAGGCTTGTTTCACTTAGATGAAAACAATTCAAAACTGATGTGGAGAATTTGTGAGAGAATAATGGTATCCTACTGATCTGGAGTGGTTTCATGGAATGTTTTGGGCTCTAAAACATCCTGTAAGGACTTTTTTACACTTTATATGTGGAAGTCATTGGGAAAAGCTCAAGCATCATAGAGTTTAGGTGCTTCCAGGTTGAGGGGGAAATAGTTTTCAGGGTACTGATTTGGGGACTTCTGTCCCCAAACCTTGTTTTCAGCAAGGAAGGTGCTACATTGCTGGTTCAGGAGTGTGGGACAGGGCCCCCAGCACCATGGCCATGCAGCATGCGGAGCCCAGTGGGGAGGCTCATCCCAGCCAGGGATGCTGACGGAGGAGCTGGGAGGCCAGTAGGGAGGCTGTCAGCTGGGAAGGCTGGTGGGGGAGGCTGGCTCCTTTCCTCCCTCTCTGTTATGAGATGCAGAGTCAGAGGGAGGCCTGCAGGTGTGACTGCTGTCAAAGTCAAGGATCTGATTCTTATTAGTCCATTTTGGTTTTGACTTTACTATAGATATGACTGGAGTTTTTTAAATTATCTTTCTCTGGCACGAGGAAGTGAATTTTAATTTTCTGATTAGATAATGAGTAGTCTTTTTCTGAACCAAAAAGAAATCCAGGTTAACATCTTGCAGAACAGTTTTTATGGAACACTTACAGCAAAAGCTGTTTCTTGAAAAGAAGAAAATGAGTACATTTACTTGATGCAGGGTGTTACAGCTTAGTAGAGGAGACGTGCTATTTTCTGTTTACCAATTCTTTCTCTATGTGTTTATTCTGTTAACACTGACATCCAGAAAAACGTTTTATTTCTTTATGAATGTCTTGAGAATATCACCTGTGGTAGACAGCTTATTAATCATTTGTTGCTTAAAACACACAGCTTTAGAGATCTGCCTTAGCTATTTATATAAAAAAAAAAAAAGCAAATGATTTTCAGGTCGTGCTACCAAACCATAGTTACTTAAAAAAGAAAGTTAATAAATTGTTTACTGTGCCAAGACAGCATAAATTTTAATTCATATTTCAAATGAAGAGAGATATTGTTTTTGTGACACCCTTCCTTGTTTTTCCCAGTTAAAATTCTTTTAGAAATAAGCAGCTGAAAAACTTTTAAAACCCTAGTATCTTTATTAATTAACTTTACCTAGCAAAGTTTTTAAGCTTTTGTTACTCATAAAAGCAAAGATATCACCAAAGATTTGTCTAGGGTCCAGGAAGTAATAAAATCTTACAGTAGTTTTTCACATCAGAATTTCCATAATTTTCAAAACATGATTGATCACCGACAAAGATTTGCTGTGTGTTTTGCATGGCCTGCTCCATATACAAAGTATGATTTTAGAAATGACTTAAATGATTTCCAAGTTGTCTCAACAGTTCCTATTGTTGGAAACAATTCCAACAGTTTCAGACACATCGTATTCATATAAAATGTGCAGCTTTTTAGTTTGAGAATGAAAAAACCTCACCCTAAAAGCTTTAAGTGGAGCTATTGTTTGCTTTCAGAACTTACTACTATGACCCTACCTATTTTCCCTGATTGATTTTATTAGGATAACAGGACTCCACTGGATTATATTTGACACACTAGGACAGATACCAAACAACCAGGAAGTACAAAAGGTGAGATTCCGAAGGGAAAAGTATGATTATACAACTTCTTACTTTTTCATACACATTTAAAAGTTCACTTACTGGATAACAAAGCAAAAACCTTTTGACCACGCTACAGAGAACAGCAACACTCTCCTGTGGACCTCAGTGGACAGTGAAGTAAATTATTTAAAGGTAGGATTTAATGTTAATTAACAGAATGTTAATCCATCTGGGTGGCTTAGGAATCAAAATTTATTTTCAAAGTGATTTGGACATTCAGAGTAAGTCCCGTTAAAGGATTTGGGCACTACAACGAGTAGAATCAAAAGACTCTCCCCAGGCACCAGACTCCCTACGCTTGTGTAGGGAGTGTTAGATGCCCGAGGACAGAGCCCCAAACAGCAGCAGGCTGAGTGCGCAGCATCCAACAGACAGCAATTAGAGAATATTTTGGTCCCTCAGAACATCAGAGGGACACATCCTTTTTTACCAGTCAGCTGGAGAAATCTCTCCTGAATCAGGGTGCCTAAATGTTTTCTTTACAGAAACTCAGTCAAGGTCACTTTTTAAAGGACTGGTGCCAGAAGAGGAGGTGATAGTACCATGGTCTTTAATACAATTTTGACCAGTTGGAGCATACTCTAAATGTCATTTCTTTTTGCCACAATAGGAGATTTATATCTGTACTTCTTACTCACTTAGAAGTTGTTCTAAACCATTAATCTTAGACACGTGGGTTGCGCTTCCTGCCAAAACATTTTTGCTGTGCAAAAAAAGAATTCAGGATACCTTGGGTCAGTGAGGTACACATAGAAGTAGGAAGTTTGGGTACTCATGTGGTAAAGACCTTTTTTATTTTAACAAACAATTATGGTTCTAAATAAAAAAAAAAAATTAAATCTTGGCAGAAAGAATGATTTGTAGATTTTTGCACTCCTAAATAAATGTCCAGATTATGAGATGATAGTTTCATATGTCATGCTCTTTCCCAATGGAGGACTGTTTATGGATGTCATACAGAATTAGACAACTTCAAAAGGAGAGGCTGATAACAGACATTGTGTTTAGGATATCACTAAGATGCGGAGATGTGAATTTGAGTAACTCTGCCCTGGCTGAATGGTGTTTCAACAGGAGCAATATCTAGGTAAGCTATGGCATAAAGAGAGAAACCGCCTTTATTTTGTGCCCAGTCTGATCGGTTGAAATGCTCAACAACACTAATCAGATCAGATCTTTCACATCATGTAGAGGGAGAAAGATCTTTCTACATTCTTGCTTATTAGGCTTTGAGATGGTCAGTATTAAAATGCTTTTGAGTTTGCCCAGGAGCAGACCAGTGTGTACCTGGGGTACTCTTATGCAGAAAACATGGTGCCTAGAGGTGAGGCTGCAGCAGACTAATCCTTTGCCCTCATGCTAGTGAATTAGTCCATTTGTGAAGTTACTCTTTTGATACTCTAATAACTTTTACTCAATCTTCAAAAGTTTTATTTCTTTTGATGCTTCATTTACTAAATACTATTTCTTTTACCACTCTGCATTGTTATTTATACTATTTTTATACAACATCAGCATAAGTACTTACTAAATATAAATACTGATTTCTTACCACCCTTTTCATGGGTGTTAATATTGCAAATTAATGGGTGTAATGGAGAATAATCAGGTCAGTTGAACTCAGTGAATGAATATCACGTACTAACAATGCCTGCTCGATATACATCAGGCTAAGTTAAAAGTTTTTATGAGATCTGCCTCTTCTGCATTATCTTAGTTTTGAGTATAAGTATACTAGGAATGTAAATTACTCAGCCTATCTTTAAATTTTTAGCTTTCTAGTTTATAAATTAAAGTTCATAGTATGGTTTTGCAATGTGAATAGCCATAGCACTCTAAGAAACTGCCCACTAGCTGAGCTGAGTGAGCTGAATACCTTAGTTCACACCAAATATGGGCTACCGTCATAAATCAATACAGATCGGTTTCTCTAAGACTCTCTGAAGAGTACAGACAAGATAGTGATAACTTGGCTGATGTGGGAGTGGTTTGTTAAGTTACTGTAACTTAAACAAGTGTTCACGTCTTGCTTGTTGCACAATGATCCGGGCATCGTACTTATCCCCTTATCCTGTGCTAAGTGCCATCCATGTTTAGTAACAGTATTATTAACGAGAGCAACATATCGTTATTGCACATGCAGTAACTTAGCTTTTTTGTATTTGATTTCTTTGCTGAAGTTACTTAAATGCAGACAGGCAGGTTTCTGTGGGCACACTGCAGGTTGCTTTCACACAGCCTCATGGAAGCCCTGGCATGGGATGTCACACTCCTATGGCATGACACACAGCAGAGGAATAAAAAGCTTAAGCAAAAACATAAGATGGCAGCTTCTAAAGCACAACAAGCTATCATATGATTTTAGCAGGAATATATTTAAAAATCCTTTCACAAATCCAAGCTTTTTTTTTTTTTTTTCTTTCTCTACATTATGATTCTTGGCGCCACTTGCTACACTACACTACCTGAAAGACAACGTCACCACACTGATTTAAGTTTTCTGGAGCAGAGCCTATCTTCTACAAAGAAAAATCATTGATGCTTTCTTCTCAGTTTCCTCTCTCCAGCTGAAGCAATGGCCTTGAGGAGTGAGACTCTGATCTGCACCATGAAGATCTGTACACTCACCACTAATTACTGTATTTGTAATTCCTGACCATACTAGCCTTGCCAAGAAGTGAATTACAGTCTTTTGAGTACATTAATATCTATAAGCCAGACCTCCAGCTTGCAGGGCCAGTAGAAATGGTAGAGATAGTAACTTACCAAACACTCCCATTAAGTGCACAGTGCTATCTGATCGTCTTGTATGCTTCTCTTTTATTAACCCTTCAATCACTCTGACAAGTGCATTTGAACTGAGGGAGGGAAATGATTTTGACAGTTTTGCATAGAACAATGATGTAAAAAATCTGACTGACAGAAAGAAAAGCAGCACGTAGTAATGATGCTCTCGGTTTATAGCGTCTCTTAAAAGAAATGAGATGAACGTGTCTTTTTTTTTTTTGTTCTGAATGCATTACTAGGCTGCTGTAGATTTTTCTGCACTTATAATACATGCAATAATTGTTGCCCTAACTGTGGTTATTGTGCTAGAGTTTATGCTAGGTGGACTCATTGGAAATAGCTCTTTAATTGAATAATTGCTTCATTGTGATTTTATTTTATATTCTTTTTAGCAGCACTGATGGTAAGGAATTCAGTTGGTATTCATTGTAATAGCACTGATCATAAAAAATTAATTTGCTATTCATATGCATGTCACAGGTGTTTCCATAGGACTTATGCTAACTGCAATTTTAGGATCCTTTAATGGATACTTACACAAAGATTGGTTTTGAAAGGATCTCCTACCGCTTCCCCGCTGACTGATTTAGCTTTGTCTATATGGAAGTAGAGTTCAAAATATGTAGGGGGTTGTACACTAAGCTCTTCAACAATAACAGGTTTCATTTTACATGACATTTTCTAGTACCCAGATTCTGAATCTTGTATGTTTAGCAGTTGATCAGCCATAGAGCTTCATGGAGGAGAGATCCATTTTCAGACATAGTCTTCACGCTTTTGCTGAGACTCAACAGTTACAAATATTTTTGGCATCTCTTGCAATGACAGAACAGGATACTTACAGGAAAATGTGAGGCTAAATTGTGCAAAGGGGAAAAAAAGGTATATTTTTGACTAATGGTGATTCAGAATGTACTAAAATTGTGTAGATTAAACACATTTATAATCAGACTATTAACAAAAAGATTCACAACTGCATTAATAAGTCATATTTCATTATCCTAACACAAAAGATACCTGGTATGAGACATTAATATGTGTAATAAAGTCTTCTGCACATGTATTATGAACAGCAGTGCTTTTAATATTAAAAGTGAATCCATACGGGTTATTTGACATGTAAAATATTAACTTTTATAGCAAGAATGCAAATGAGAGTTTGAGCACTAATTATAGCTGCAGATCCCACTCAAGAATGAGGCTCTATGTGACTAATGATTTCGGCAAAATGAAGGAATGGCCTGCTTCTCTCAAGAGGCAGCATATCTTAGCTCCCTCTCCTCTCTCTGTAACCCTTCAAAATTCTCAGCATGTCTCAGTACAGTACCTAATGTGTATGCTGCTTCCAGGGACTGGCTTCCAAAGACAGGCCACCAGCTCCATGTTTTTATGGCTAGTTTTATGTAACTGTCTCTATAAAGGAGGAAAGGTTATTTCATATTTATCCAGAACCATGTAATTGTAGGAGATATTCTGTAAGAGATTATTTTCATTGGCTGCTCCCAATATCTTATTTCTGTTTCTTCCATTAACGAGACAAAAGTGCTGCGTTTTGGTATAGGATGGTGGAATTCCTCTACCATGAATCTTTCACAATATGTTTCCTTCATCAGTTTTTTCCAAAGAAGAATAGAACGGTTGTTGTTGTTGTTTAAATAAAGCTAGTTCTTATCATTATTATTTGCTATCCCTGTGCAATCCTCTGACAAAATGTATCCAGCTGAGATGACTGTGATGACTCCTACCCAAGTCTGTCATTGTTATTCCTGAAATGGCCAGAGGGGTCACTGGAAAGCAAAATGGAACTGTTAATTCTTGCTAAAGAAGTAGTGTGGCTTTTTTATGGCAGGTACCCGTGAGAATACTGTTCTTACCTGAGCTACTTGCTGCTTTTCTGTATGCAGAAGTGCCAGGCTGTACCCAGCTGAAATAATTTCTAATGTGTTCATCTTTTTCTCAATTTTACTATCCTTTATTGCAGAAAAGTTTAGATAAAGCATGCCTAAGAAATACACTGTTAGAAATAGGATGACAAAACAATTATTGAATAGCACCATAGTTTTTTTAAACTATCGTATAATTATCTTTTAATAATAACACACACATACAATTAAAACTAGAAAATTATTGTGATTTATTGCCAATCTTTATCAGAAAGGAAATAGTTTTACTAAAATTTAACAAAGAAAATTTTAACCCAGGTTTCTCTGATCTAGTAATAAATTCTCTTTGTGTCAATGCTGCTAGCCAATGTCTCTAAAGTTAAGCAATGTCTTATGCAAACATCTAGGATAGCAGGATTGCAGATATTCATAAAAGGGCACAACTGTGGATATAATGCAAATTTCAAAGGATGCTGAATTTGTAATACTCCTGCTTAATCAGATCTAAGTGAGGAAGTGTCATAGCTACAGGAGTGGCTCCTTTAGTATTTCTGAGGTGCTCACTTTATCTGTGAGGATGGGACAAGAGAAGAGGAAAGTCAAAATACCATTGTCTTAATTCGGTTACTCTGGTAAAGATCAGTACTTTTTGAAATGTGAACCTCATTTCTAAGAAGTGTCTTCCTGTACGTTGTTGGAAACACTCTTGTGATGTGTAAAACAACTAGCATGAGGAGATCTTTATGAGCATATTACTAAATCACCTTCCAGGCTGTCTTAATAAATCACTGCAAGGCTCATTAGTGTAATTTTCTAGACTTCATCAAAGTGCGTCTACTACAGCTGCACAAATACACGTGGCAATTTCACTACCAATAATGGTCTTGGCAAACAACTGTAGTCTGACTGAGTGTATACAATTTGGCTAGATAATTAGATTTTTTGCTTCTAATATAATTTTCCTCATTTACCTAATTTCTATTTTTTTTCTTGTTGCATTGAGCACCTTAAAAATTAAGAATAGGAAAAGCATTGTTTCATTGAAATCAAATTTTATGTATCTGAAAGATTAGTTAGTTCATTTAGGTGGTGTCAAAGTCAGTGAATTACCTTTTGCTGTATTATTGTTGTTGCTCTGTTGCTCTAAAACATCCCAAATGCTTAAACATTGCTTAGGACTTTCTGACAGGCGATGAACTTCAAACTGTCTCAAGTTGTACATCCAAAAGTAAGATATTTGAAATCACAAATTGAGTTGGTTTTCTGAAAACTATTCAGGGCCTTTAGACTACTGGCCTAAAGTCAGATCAAATAATTTCTTAAAAAAAAATATATCTGAAATAAATATGTAAATTAATTCAAACATAATTAGTACCAATTCAAACTGTATATTGATTTGTGCCATACTGTTTTAGGTGGCTAGGTATTTCAAGGAAGTAAATTCCAAATCACTGTTTGAGATTGGTATTTGTTCAATTGTTTGGAGACATCTTCATCTCCAGACTGAGTTTGTTATCTAATACCAAGTGGCAAGTCTGCACGTACAATTGTTTTGTTAATATGAGTTCAATTCCTAGGGACTAGGATCTGCAAACTGATTTTGAGTGTACAGATCAAATCTAGTGTAAATGTCCTATGTCTGAAAGACCGTGCAAAATAAGCAAGCTTGTCATTTAAATATGTACACACAGACTTTACTTAGTATTTATGTGGATGTCAATATTTCTATATGAATTTCAAAATTCATTACTGTACTGAAACATTATTAAATTGATATTCAGGGCTTGAATTATAAGAACGGGTACATTGGAGATATCTGCCATTGTTTCACAAGCGAGCAATGCATTTTTCCTCAGAATGGAGCAAGCAAGTACACCAATACCACTAAACCTTGCAATATTCTGTAGCCTATAAATAGTTAAGGTGTTTGCTGCAATTTGTAGGCATCATCTGCTCACTTGCAGTGGGTCACGTAATTTAGAAACATAACCCAGAGAAATTTAACTCAAAGACCTACTTTCCAGCGGGAGACTTCTTTCCTTTTATAAACAGGCACGTCAGTTACTGTATGATAGAGCCTGACTCTGCCAGAAAACCTGTTTATTTGCTTCTAACTAGAAAACATACAAATGCACATAGGCAATGTTAAATAGAAGCATACACAGCAGCACAATATAAGCTGTGTTATTAGCTGTGTTATTATTATATCATTAGCAATGCTAATGATGTTTCTGTAAGACTTTTGCCTTTGCCTCAAATCACTTCCTCTCCGCTTTCTACAAGTAGCAGTGGTGGTGCTGGCTGTAGTAGATCTATACATAGAAATTGTAAACTATCATGCAATATAGCCCCTTCTCTTCACGAATCTCTACTAAACAAACTCTAGTGACTCTTGGCAATTTCTCTTTTCCACACCTGCAGGCCTCTAAAGCTGTGTCAATCACTTCTCTTGACTTTTCCCACTTGCTCTTGTCGTGAGTCTACTTTTCAATAGAGTTTTGAGTGTTACACTAAGGATCTGTGTGTTAGTACTGCAGCTTTACTTTTGATCTTTCTTTTCTTTCTTGCAGCGGTTACATATTCACAGGAAGGTTGTAAATATGCCTTCTCATTTGTGGGTGGTATCAGCATGCCTGTGTATTTCTGATGGGGTATTGTCAGAATGCCAGATCTTTGCCCAGCTGTGGGTTGAATTGGCAATTTCTTAGGAGCCTGAGCGATATGAATAAAATGAAGTATATTACAGCTGTCCTCATCTTAATACAGAGGAATAATCAGCAAAACTTGCAGCAGGTCCCAGCATGTGATATCTCTGATCAAGATTGAGTATCACATGCTGAGATGTGAGATAGGCTGCATCTTCTTATTAGTAATAAGCTTAGCTTCAAGCTGAATCAAGGACTATCTGATCTTGCAGTTACAGAAAGCAGAGCAGGGAGACTAGGACACCATTCTCCATCCAGTCATAGGCTTCTTGTCTGTGAAGTTCTGTTGGACAGCATATTGAGATTTACAGGACTGAGATTTATGTGTCAGATTTTGGATGACCTATATGAGATTTTGCTGTCCTGACTTCCAGAGACACAGGGCACCATTTCAGAAATAAAATACCAAAGTCTGAAAACAAAGCTTAGCTGTCTCAGGCTGGACATTTGTGAATGGAAGCAGCAAAATAGTGTCTATTTAAAGCAAATGTATTATCTTTCTTCATCCATTTCCTCATCTACAAAAAAAAAAAAAAAAAAAAAAGATGTGCTTATGTTTTCTGCAAGAATGTGGTTAAATCATATTCCTCTATCTTTATTTTATTGCTTGTATCAATAGTGCTATGGAAGATTTATAGCCATTTAAAACTTGGGGTGGCACCTTCTAGTAACACTTACATAAAGGGTGTTGCTAATTTTGCAGCATTTCTTTTACACCTGTTTTTGTGATCAGTTACATGAGTCAGGTAGATGATACAAGGAAGAACTGAACAACAACAGAGCAAAACAGTGATGCTGATAAAGGTAGCTAAGCCCTACCGATTATCCCCAAGGAAAATCCATACGTCAGCAATGTTGACAAGCATGACTTTTCTTCATACCAGAAGATGTAAAATCACAGAAAGGAAAAAACACATGAGATATAAAGTTCCTAACTATGACTTTGACGGTCAAGGAACAGTTTAGAAAGTTCAGTCCCACACCAGAAAACAACAGAAAAGAATTGGAAAGCATGTAAATACAGTGTTATTTGCCATGTGAGAAATGCAGGTAATGTATCTATAAATAAAAAAAGCTTTAATTTGTCTAGGTAGCAGTATTTTTCCTCAAAGACAGCAAAGGTTCTGACACTTAACAGATGGGAAGGGCTTGGCTAGCAAGACATTCAGACTCCTCAAATGAGAACAGGATTTTGATGTTTATTATGTTTCCTAGAAATAATGTTCAGAACAATGTAATCTGGAAGTATTTTGAAGTGACTCTTCCACAGCTGTGTTAGCTGATAGCATAGGACAGATGGTACAACACAGTCCAGCATACAAGGAGCTTGCTTCTTTCACAATTTTATTAGCTAAGGGCCTTGAAAAGCAACAGTGATGATATCAGTGCAATCTTGTAGAACAGGTGAACAAAACAGGACAGGCTTTCTACCCCTGGCTAGGTACCACCTTTGAGCTGCTGTGGCAGGGTAGGGAGAAGGAAGGAGAAGGGAGAAATCTTCTTAGTCAAATCTTTCTTCAGCACCTGCTTCTATTCAGTTTCATGCTGGGTAAGCTAATTGCCGTGCCTAGCGTTGCCTGTCAACTTCTCTCAGGTGCTTGTGCAAAGAAAGGGGCAGGCCAACTTCCAGTTTTTTGGTGTCAAAATCATGCCCACAAACTGAGTCATCAGCTACTTGCTTTGTTAACACACTTATGTATCAGTTAAAATAAAATCCTTACTGTAATACCTACTGCAAGTAGCTAAAACAAAAGGATAAGTTGTCAAGCTGATAAAGTACTGCCACCCTAATTAGACAAATAAGTTGTTAGACCTCTGAAAGACATGATACATCATGAATAGGGATATTTAAAATTAGGTTATATCTAATTACTTTTTAATTTCTATTTGCATTTTAATGAAGATTGAGCTTAATGAGATAAATCGCAGAGAGATTTCTGTATCAAAAATACTCTTTAATTCTCTGTGTGTCAAGGATTAAGTTTTCAGAGGTTTGGGGTACCTGAAGTAAGATAAGTGTTTTCAAAAATTCATTAGGCATTTGTCAACCTTGGGTCTTCCCTTTGAATCTATAAGGAGTTGGAAAATCCTAGCCTGCTTGCATCTTCCTAGGCCTAAATGCCTTCAGGAAATTATCCAGTGAGATTTCTAGAAGTGCTAAATGCAAGCAACAGAGTTTAAAATCAAAGGGAAATGATCAGGCTTTAACGATTCCAAAGACCAGATCCTCAGTATATGAATATTGTCAATATTATGTAACACGGCATACTGCATGAGAAAAGACTGATTCATACTTTTTCTTTTTTCAAAATGGCAAGAATTCTAAATGCCCTTATCGTTGCTGGTATCCATATCTTAGCACAACAGCTCTATATAACAAACTTTACGTATTTTAAGTGGCTGAAAACTAATGAACTTCATTAAGGTGTATCATTTTGATTAAAGTATGATTAATTTGTCTTTATTTATCACACAGTGAACAGATGAATGTACTATATGGTGACTAGAACACTGCTGAAGGAACAGTAGCGTAGATACATTTCTAAATGTTAACATATGTCTACGTACATTATGTTCATGTTCAGTTGGACTCTGGCCCTTGGTACTTTTGGGAACATGCTTGTGTTGCACCTTCTCTTTCCTTTTATGGATTTCTAACAACATGCTCACTGTACATTAATAATCCTTTAAAAGCTCACTGTACCTTAATCATCCTTTAAAACATGACATTTTCTACTGCAGACTGCTTCTTGACATGGTGAGGCTGCCTATTCTGAAATGGATTTCTACCAAATTTCCCATTCGACTGATCTGATAAAACTTACCCACATACTGTTCAAAAGTCATTCAGGCACTGAGTCTATTACAGACAAGTGGTGCCATTCAGTGTCAGCTTCTCAGGTATTAAATTTAGTGGGAGGTGGACTACAATAGGTCAGACTCTCCAACTTTGCTGGGACAAGACAAGGGAACAGATTTTCGGTTATTCTGTAGTCGCTACCTATAATTAGCAGAAGAGCAATTGTTTTTAGTCACTAATTAAAACATTTAGTACAGGTCTATACTGAAAAAACTGAGTACCTCCAGTACTGATCCTGCTTTCATTTTGCAGATGCTAATTTAATTCCTGTTACTCCTGTAGCATTAGGTATTTTCCTGGCAGAGCTGTTGGCTAGCCTCTTCCCCAAGCACAGGGAGATTGCTTACTGTTAAAAAGCAAACAAAACCAGAAACAACAAAACATGTTCTACACCAGATCTTCTAACATAGCTAATCCAATAGGAGGTAAACTAAAAGGTGGGAGCTGATCCTCTACATAAATTCGTAATGTAAGTATAACTTAAGACATTAAACCTCATTACAATTTATTAGGCAAGGCTTGACAAAGACTCTGGCCCCATAATCAAAAGTAGTTAACTGAGGAAAGGCTGAGGGACTTGTGTCTTTTTAGTCTGGAGAAGAGAAGACTGAGGGGGATCTTATCAATGCTTCTAAATACTTAAAGGGTGGGTGCCAGGAGGATGGGGCCAGACTCTTTTCAGTGGTGCCCGGCAACAGGACAAGAGGTAATGGGCACAAACTTGAACATAGGAAGTTCCATCTCAACATGAGGAGGAACTTCTTTACTTTGAGGGTGGCAGAGCACTGGAACAGGCTGCCCAGAGAGGTGGTGGAGTCTCCGTCTCTGGAGACATTCAAAACCCGCCTGGACGCGTTCCAGTGCAACCTGCTCTAGGTGAATCTGCTCTGGCAGCGAGGTTGGACTAGATGATCTCCAAATGTCCCTTCCAACCCCTATCATTCTGTGACATGACAGGACAGGACAATAAATGCTACTTAAATCTTACCATGCTTATAAATTCTGAAACATTAAGATTATCCTGTATTCAAATCTAACCTGTAGTTATGCAAATATATAGTCTCCTAATCTAAATAAAACCACAAGTGGCATTTATCTACTTAGAGCTTCTGGAGTGACTCACCTGTAGAACAGAATTTTCATATTTTTCAGGAAGGTGGAAGGATTACAGATACAAATTAATTATCCTCTCCTTTCTGTCCTGCATAGGAGGCATTCAGTCAGTGAGATACAATAGCAGACTTCCTGCAACTCTTCAACATAGTTCCAATGCTTACTGACTTCCTAAAGCATAACTGGGTCTGCTTAGTGAATGACAAAATTAACTTCCCAACAAATCTTCCCAAAGCAGCAGTTTTTAAAAAATGACTATTCTCAGGATGCATTTTAACATGGCTATAAATCACATTGTTGGATTAATATGACAATAATCAATGTTAGTGGCCAGTTGTTTTGTTATAAATGGGTTTCTTGCATTAAATAAATTACTTTTCTTATGCTGCTAAGTTAATTAGAACATAGGGTATGGCTGTATCAGTTTTTAAATTTTGTTGAATATTTATTGGTTAATTATACTAATGAAGTGTTATTATTTTGTTTTCTTGTGTCTGGGTGTTTCGAGAATGAACTGGTCGCTGAGACTTGTTTTTGTTTATTCCATCTCTGGCATTGCGTAACATTGCCAGTGTGCTTTGCTTGTCAATAGGGCTCCTCATACTGCATTTGCAGAGGTCATGCATTATAGCTGCAAAGGTGAAATCTCTCCTTATTTTGGTGATGGTATTGACTTGCTTTTCAAAGCAGTTTACCTTTCAGTGACACTGCATTTATTTAGCATATGTTACAAAAAAAAAAAAACCACGCTCAAAAAACAAACAGAGGAAGAGCGAAATGTCTTCTTTGGCACAAATAAAAATGTACTTGTTAACTAGACTAGGTTAAGGAATGTAATCACTATACCAGTCAGATGGGTAGACCGGCACCTTAATGTTGGCTAAATATACACTACGCATATTTGTCAGCTTTTTTAGACTGCAGGCAGTTAAATCCTGTTTACATGAACTTCTGCATTAACTTAAACCGTAAGTGCCTATGCACAAGCTCACTAAACCAGCTTATAAAACCTGATGCTGATATTACAATATTTCAAGCTTAATATTGGAGCAAGTTCTCACTGGAGCAATGCTGTTCTGGCTCAGCTGAGCTATGCACATCACTCTAGAAAGCAATATCCAGTTGTTCAGCCTCCTAGGAGACATATAAGTAGATGGCTTAGTAAACTTGATCTAATCAAAACAAAAGGTGTTCTAAGTCAGCCAAATGCAAAATTATCCATCAGGAACAAGGAAAGAAAACTATAGTTACTGAATGGAGAACTGACAGTCAATAGTTATTTTGTGTCTCTCTGATTCCTATTTTTTTATATGCAATTTCTAAGGCTGTGTGATTGCTCGTTTCTTCGGGGAGCTACTGACCACAATCAGGGAAAGAAGCCTGTAGGGTCTGAGAGGTGCAAGGGAGACTGCCTGGGGGTGGGAGACGCAGCTCAAAGAAAAACTGAGAAACTGTGGTGAGGGACAGAGAGCGGATACCAGGTCTCCGAGATGAGGAAAGAAATTTCCTGCAACCATAGAGCAGTGAGACGAGTAAGGTGCAATTTGGAAGCTCAGTGAGTTGAGTTAAACCAAGCCTGGATGCCAGGACCAGTCTGCAAAGGAGCAGAGCAGGAGAGCTGTTTATAAACTCCCTTTATGGTTATTCTACTTGGAGTTTCCTACGCTTAAAAAGCTAGGCATTCGAGTTTATGGTGTTTTAAAGCCTGACTTTTTTCAGTTTAAAAGCCTTTTGGTCTTTTTTGGGGGAGTTCACTGTAGGAAAAGGTCTAGTAAGATCCAGCTCGAAGCTTTTGAGCTGGATCCCATTGCATGGACAGTTAACTGAAAAGCAATGCTTGAAATCTGGTGCAAAGACAAACGAGCTCCCACTACTCAAGTGCCAATGACCACAACTACAGGGTTGGTTTGCTTTGGGGTAGGGAAATAATTTTCTCATGTGTGGTATTGAAGAGGAACAGTACTGGAATAATAAATACACTTTGAATATTCATTTAAAAAATATATATAAAATTGGTAGAATGTAATAGAAAATAGCAACAGAACTGTTCTGAAAAACATGTCCATGTGACAAACTTAATGACCTTTGCCAATGTATTATTATAAAGAATTAGTGATGTCTTCCATGGCATCATATGCCATGCTAAATGGCTCTTTAGTCTAAAAGAGAAAGGCATAATGAGAACCAATGTCTAAAAGCTGAAGCCAAGACAAAAAAAAAAAAAAAACCAACAAAACAATTTAAAAGTTAGGGCTACATTTTTAACTCTATGGTGATTAATCATGGGAACAAACTACCTAGAGAATTATTGAGTCCCCATATCCTATATTTCAGATCAAAAATAGTGTCTTTCTGAAAAATAAGATTTAGAAAACCCAAGATCTTAAATAATAATTGCACTCATACTATTTGATTTATTAAGGGAAAAAAGAATGAAAGTAAGGTATGATAATGATACATAGCAGGACAGACTACAGGATCTCATAGTCCTGCCTGCTTCCAAAATCTAGAATCTTTAGGAATCCAATGACTATAAAACACAAAATGCTACCCTCGCTATCCAGATTGTCTCAGAGCCTCTGTAGACATTCAAGGTCAAGAGGATACCTGTCTTTGTCTGTTGTTTTATAGTTTATATGCATACATTCAGTATCTTCACATGAAAGAGAGAAGCTTTGTGTCATTATTAGTACGTGTTTTCCTGTAAACTCAACCCCTATATATGGGCTACAGGCAAAGTAGGAAACGGAAAGGTCTTAACTGCAGCAGTAACCAGGTTAATCCCTGATACACAGAATTCCCTGTATCCACAAGTCTTAATGGTCCCTCCTGTGGTCTCCTCTGGTGAAGAAAAAAAATCACACAATGCACAAGTGTCATATGGAAGAAATTGTTCTAATTTCTGTGGGGATTTGCATCCATATACCTTGCTGCTATATGTTTCATGATCAGGGCATGGGGATTTTCATATTCGTCCCAGGAATCTCCACAGAGCAGTGTGAGATGTGGTGCTGTATATGTTGTACGTAAATGATTCTTAATGAATAGGTCCCTGTGCTACCACTTAAACTGAATAAGTATGTATGCTGAATCAATACTACAGATAGAGGATATCAGTGTTTTTATTTTGTCATTCCTTTTAGTTGTGATTAACAAGAACTTAAAGGTTAGATTAATTTTCCTTTGTCTCACTTTGCATTTAGCTTTGTATGGGATAGGTTATCTTAAAATGAGAAGTTCCAAGAAGGCTTGGAAGTAGAATACATCATAAAGCTTGTCGCTAAATTAATGCAAACAGCTGGAATTTAAAATCTCTGCTTGAGAAATGTGCCAGTCATTTTATAGAAATAAATGTAAAACCTCAGTTTTCCTCTGAAGTTTCACTAGCAAAGTTATATTTCTAACTCTCTTTATATTAATTTTAGTTCAGAATTGGAAAAAGGACAATGCTATTCTTAATTTTTTTTCTGTGCTGAGTGGGGTTCTTCAGAAAATGCTTTTAATTATTAAATGTGAAATAGCCCATTTCCACACCAATGCACTTGGAAAGCTAAAATACTGGTTAATGCAGATGTGTTGCTCTCTGAATAAAGTAGTAAAACATATCTTTTAGAATTACTTATCACTTAACAACTTGCACAACACTGGGCAGAGAGGTACTGAAAAAAGCCTTTCTCCTAGATTGAATGGTCTCATCTCCTAGATTGAATGGTCTCATCTCACAAGGTCTCCAAATACAGAACTTCAAAGATAGAATGAAAATGTTCTGTGAAGAATGATGACAGGATCAGTTCATAAAGTTTAAAAAAATCATGCTGCAAATCTTAGTCATGTAGTGTCTCAGTGCATTCCACAAGTGAGTAAAAGTGATTTTTGAAGAAAATATAGGCTCAGGACATTTGTTTAAAGAGCAAGACTGGGCAAGGGGACATGGATCACTGTGCAGCTTTCTATTTTTCAAAGCAATGCTATCATAAGAGTCTGAATGTAGAAATATGAAAATGAGCATCTGTTGTTATGCGAAATGTCAGACATAGAAGTTTAAAATATCTGATTTACCTAGATTTTTCTCCTTTTCTCTTGAAGAAAAAAAAATTGAGGATAATAGCTATCTCCTCACCTAGTATTTCTAAGATTTCAAATTTCATAGACTGTCTGCCTTCAGGGCTTGAGGAGTCTTTGTGTTAAGAATCCACCTGATAATAATGTTTCACTGGGAATATAATAATTCTCTTCTGCTAGAGGCAACTGGCAAAGAAACTTCCTAAGTCTCTTTTTTATTAGCTGGAATTTACTTCTAGTTCATCTTTCACTTTCTGCCCCTGATTAGCTTCAGGAACTGAAAAGGAATATGTGCTTGAAAGTTCACAATAAAATATGCCAAATCTTTGTTCTCCAATTAAAGATTCCATTCTACTAAAAGATTCCTTTTCCACATTTTTCAGCAAATTTGGAAATTGTAAGGTGGGCAAGTGTTATGTGTATCTGGAAATGCCAATAATTTGTCTTCATTGATATAGGAAATGGTGATGTTGGAAAGTGATAGGATCTTTTCTGCTCCTTAAGATTATGAAAAGAAATTAAATCAATAGTGCCACTTACACAGCATCTCTGATGAAAGATAATGTCTTCTCTTTTCTTACTGTGTACATGGCATTACACACATGGATGCTACAGACTGTGGATTCACTGGCTGCTAAGAAGTAGGACACACACATAGACATATAAACACGTGTCCTATCTGTATCAACTATTCCCACTTATTGATCATAGGATCTAATTATTCAGGTTTTCAGCCCAACTTGGTCACTTTTAATAAACAGGAAAATAGTAATGCATCTATGTAACACATAGGAAAAGAGACCCAGATGAACTAACCACAAGGATGCCTATAAAGGTGCTCGCAGCTGTCGGTGCTATGAGGTGTGCTCCCACCCAGCCCATTACAAGGGAAGAGCTCTCTATGAGGGTGCGGGACAGCCTCCGCTCTACGTCCTCCAGTTCTGTGCAGTCATAAACTCGTGTTTCATGGGAGAGCAGCAACATCAATCAGCAGCTTTGATTATAATGAGTAACGGAAAAGCAGGCCCTGGCAGAAGAATTTTGAAGATATCATTAGTCCCTCAGTGGTAGACTTGGGCCTTTGCCCAAGAGTACAAATCGGTATCAGAAGATGACATTTAATCTGATTTTGCATTTCTTACACAACATCATAATAATTGTAATATCTTTCTTCCCTTCAAAAAAAAAAAAAACAAAACAAAACGTAAACAAACAAAACAAGCAAACAAAAAAACCCCTGGTAATTTCCAACATCTAGAATTAATAGACCTCTCCTAGTAACTACTAATCAGCTTCAACTGAATATTAAATCCAGGTTTTAACACACCAGGTTTTGTCCATAACTTTCCTCTTCTCTTTGCTCTGCCCTGTTGCACTCCACTGAAATTCACAGCAGTGCTCCTCAGGCCAGAAGCTGGGATTCAGACCTAGGCTTAAAACATAATACTAAGCCTAGCCATTTCCTATGCAAAGGTAGACCATTACTTTTTCTTGAGAAAGAGATGACAGATCAGAAATAAAGAGCATCTGTATGCTAAAAGATAGTTACAGATTAAAAGCTAAGATTTTTTTTTTTAAATAACGAGAATGAATAAGAAACCAACGTGGTCAGATGGTAACGGTCACCATGACTTACCATATAAATCTTCAATGTGAAAACATGTTTTAATGTAAAAGCATTAGAACATCAGAGTCACCTCAAAGATCAAATAAGTAGCTGCATCCTTGAGCACTTTTCAGCTTATTCACACTTATTTCAGGGATTTTTAAGAATACTTATATTTCTCAGACATCTTTTTATAGAACTGTAGACCACTTATTCTCGCTAATGTGTGTGTTGGCTCCACACCACCTCAACTGACTGAGTGTGTCTATTCTCAAAAATGCAAAGAATTTCTTTATGGTGACTACTTGAAATTATACTCCCTTTGTGATATATTAAAGATTGGTTTTCCTTTAAAAATGTTTGATAAAATATAGCCATGGTCTTACCCTGAAAGAATTAAACTTGTTTTGTTTGTGTGTACACTTGTACATATAGGTCTATGTAAATCAAGCAATGAGTACATGATCCTGTGAAAAGTCTGAAGCACATAACCAGTATTCTATCTTCTTTTGACTGTGAAAGGAACAACGATTTACAGATTGATATATTTATGTGTGTCAACACATGTGCTTGTGAACATACTTGTTTGGTATCCTGATGCTGCTTTGCAGGGCATAAATTACAATAACTTGCAAAATTAGCTATAGAAAAAGTATAAAAATATGTCTCTCAATCCACATGAATTATGGCAATAGTAACAGTAATAACACTAGATGTATATAATGGCTATGACTCCTAAGGACTGAGACTATGTTTTAATGTGCATTTTTGAGGCACTCATCAAAGTTGGTTCTGTTCCTGAAGAGAGCCTTTGGGTGCCACTGTAATAAGTATTCAACCCTAAATAAGAACATGCTTTTTTTTTTACTCTCACCCTCCTGTGGTCTTGCCAAGGGAGAGCTGTTTTACTTGCAGCTCAGGCTGCTTGTAAGATGAAGACAGATCAGGAAACAAGGTAATTCAGCACATCCATTAGGCACTGCAGTCCTGTCTTCTCTTCAGAGCAGTCCTATCAGGGTGGCTTTGGCTGAGCTGGTCAACAACTGTAAGTCTTTTGAATCTCCCATCTCCTCTCCCCAACCAGCAAGTCTTCCAGGCTTGGTAACCAAATGCCGGTAAAAACTGGAACTACAAATTCACAACTGTAAATGTAGATAGAGTAAAAATATATATTACTGACACTTAATACAGAGGTAAAATCAAGGTCCAAATTCCATTAAATCAAGTAGCGTACTTCAGTTACATATTGGGAAAACCATATCAACATTTCCCAGAACTCTGTTCTGAAACTTTTTCAAACTGAGGAGGTGCAAACAGTTATCTTCCTTAAGTGAGGTCACCCAAGTCTCAGATACATCTCCATCACTTCTTGCTCTCAGCTCTCAGCTGCTTTGAAGAACAAATAGAGTGTTTGGAACAAACCAGGCTGCCGTCTGTAGGAAGTGTTTCCAGGCTCTTTTCCAGAAAGGGTGATGTTCCCTTCCACAGTCTCTTCCTTATGTTAGCCTGTGAGGTTCTGATTAAAGAAACGTACTTTGAATGGGAGGTAAGGAACAACATTTGCCCTCATCTCCTCTAATGTTAACCTTTGTCATTCACGGATTATCAGCAGTTGAACTCCAGACGCTTTCCTTTTCCCTTTGCTACTTTTAGGATTGTGGGTTATAATTCATCTGAGTCTGTTGCTTTGTCAACTTTTAATGATTCTAATTACCTAATTATCTACTCTAATGAAATGATAAAGCCTTTAACAGTTCAGTCTTCCTTCTCCCTGCAGGAAATTCTATCTTATCCTCTGGGATGTTACCTTCTTTGTTTAAATATGAAGACAGAGAAATTATTTGGAGGCTGGGCATCAATGCTAGTTTTGCCTGAACACTCTTTCCTTGTTCATTGTTTGCATTTTATAGTGGTAGTTACTCTTTAGCCTTTGTTTACAAATCAATGTTTTTGTTATAACTTCCTTAACAATGAATGTCAGCAGGGAGATAGGAAACAGACATTGCATGAAATCTGGAAACTCTTTCCAAATCAGGGAGAAAATTCAGATTTTACCAACACCAAAGGTAACTGTTGGTAGAAATGAACTACAAATTCATGCTACATTTTGACTCCCTGAAACATATCTTCTTCCCGCAAGATCACTTCAGCATGAGAAGTATGGAATAAGGCATTAATCTATGAAATTATATTATGTGAGTTTCATTTACTTTAGGCCAAGGAAAGAAGTGAACTTGAGTTTCTCCACTGTCAATAAATACTTCAAATTTGCAGCTGCTCTATATTATAGCTCTTTTTTGTCCTTTAGGTGTGTTTCAAAAGAAGGAGTATTTGGGGAAAATTACTATAGGTACATGAGTATACATTCAGGAGAAGATCTTCCAGAAGAGCAACTGACGTCATCTACCTGGACTTGGGCAAAGCATTTGACATTGGCCTGCACAACATCCTTGCCTCTAAATTGGAGACGTGGATTTGACAGATGGAACACTTGGTGGATAAGGAATTGGCGGGATGGCCGCACTCAAAAGAGTTGCAGTCAACAGCTTGATTTGCTAAAGTAGCGAGCAGTGATGAGTGGCGTTCCTAAGGGGTTGGTATTGGGACTGGTGCTGTTTAACATCTATGTTGGCGACATGGACAGTGAGATTGAGTGCACCCTCAGCAAGCTTGCCGATGACACCAAGCTGTGTGGTGTTGTTGACACACTGGAGGGAAGGGATGCCATCCAAAGGGACCTGGACAGGCTTGAGAGGTAGACCTGTGCAAACTTCATGAAGTTCAACCAGGCCAAGTGCACCAAGTCCTGCACCTTGGTCAGGGCAATCCCAAGCACAAATACAGGCTGGGCGGAGAATGGATTGACAGCAACCCTGAGGAGAAGGACATTCATTGATAAATTCAACTTGAGCTGGCAATGTGCACACGCAGCCCAGAAAGCCAACCGCATCTTGGGCTGCATCAAAAGAAGCGTGGCCAGCAGGTGGAGGGAGTTGATACTGCCCCTCTACTCCATTCTGGTGAGACCCAACCTGGAGTACTGCATCCAGCTCTGGAGCCACCAACACAAGAAGGACATAGACCTGTTGGATCAAGTCCAGAGGAAGGCCACAAAAATCATTAGAGGAATGGAACACCTCTCCTGTGAGGACAGGCTGAGAGAGTTGGGGTTGTTCAGCCTGGAGAAGAGAAGGCTCCGGGAAGACCTTATATTAGCTTCCCAGTACTTAAAGGGAGCATACAGGAAAGATGGGGAGGAACTCTTTATGAGTGAGTGTAGTGATAGGACAAGGGGTAAGGGTTTTAAACTGAAGGAGGGTAGATTTAGATTAGATATTAGGAAGAAGTTCTTTACTATCAGGGTGGTGAGATACTGGAACAGGTTGCCCAGGGAAGCTGTGGAGGCCCCATCCCTGGAAGTGTTCAAGGCGAGGCTGGATGGGGCTTTGAGCAACCTGGTCTAGTGGGAGGTGTCCCTGCCCATGGCAAGGGAGTTGGAACTAGATGATCTTTAAGGTCCCTTCCAACTCTAACCATTCTGTGATTCTGTGAAGAGATTCCGTATGGGCTGAGATAGCTGACTGCAGTGACAGGGGAGGTATCAAATCTACAGTCAATTCCTATCATTTTGTTTCCCAGTTGACTGCCTCTGGGTAACCACTCACTGAACAGGCTACATGATGTTTCCTGTCCAGTACGCTGCCTGGTTTGAATCCCCTTATGAATTGCCCATGTGCCATGTGCTGTCTTAACCACTAATGAATGTTTTTGCATGTCCTTTCTCTTGTCCCCAACTGGTCTGACAGAAGAGGGTCCATGTGATACTGCTGTGCTGCAGGGATGGTGCTGTAGCTAGCACAAGTTTTTTTCCCAGTTTGCCTGCTGGAAGGTACATCTTACCTATTGAAGACATGAAATCTGAGAAAGTACTTTGCTTCCATATTAGCAAATTGCCAAATAATTAAGCACTTACTCTCTCAGAGGAAGACTGGAAGAAGTAAGGGGCATGGGATATGATTCAATTCCTCCCTCACTTAAAAGTGTGTCATTAGAAAAAAAATTCCCCTAAAGCAGTATTTGAACACAGAGAGTAAAAGTTTAAGAGAATTCAGACAGAAAGATCTGAGAGACGGAGGATAGACAAGGGAAAGAAGGAAACAAGAGGACAAGGCACTTGGGGTGTGAGGAGGAAATAATCTAGGAGAAGAGTGGGAAAAAAACCTGCTATGCATTAGGTGTGTGGAAGAGAAAAAAAAAAAGAGTTCTGCCTTTTAGAAAAGGAGGGTCAGGACATGACAGCATTCAAAAAGAGCATGAAGTGAGTTAAGAAGAAAGAAGCAGTGAGAGGAGTTTAGGAGAAGGGGGAACTGAGAAAACTTTTAGGCAAACATAGAGTAATTTTCTATCCTTCAGTATTTCCCTAGGAGGAATGATACAGGCTTGTTATAGGTGCGATTCCATTCAAGTCAGGTCCTTTCTATTATTCCAGAGGTACAGATACCTCAGCAGGCATACAGACAGTAGGAGACATCCCATTTGTACAGTATACTCACACACTTTCATTCAGGGGGCATGGTACTTCATGTCACTTTTCTATTCTTAGGATCTAATTTATATAACTTTAGGAATATACTCCCTTGTGTCCATTAAGTCCACCCTGCTTGTCTGCTATTACAAATTCTTTTCTTCTTTAAGGCAGTCAGGTTTCTAATTTCCCCTTATAGAAAGTATGCTGCCACTCTGCTGTGGAAGGCTTCCTGACATGTCTCCACCCATGCAGGAATTATTCCCATTTCTGGAGTGTTTAATCAGCACACTCACACGTGAGCATCAGCCCTCTGGCATGCACAAACCTCTGTCCCTTGTTTCAGAAGCCTCAGAATCACAAGGATCTCATTGGTTTCCACCTCACCTATCTAGCCTTTCTTATAGGAGTTACTTTTCATCTGGCATTTATGTCCAGGAACAATACCTGGTAAACTCCTCTACTTTTTCTTTAAAAGATGCATATAATAGAACCTGTTTTAGTTGTCCCTGAATTCAGCTGATGGGAGAGAACATAATTTCAGAGGAATTGCCACATAGCTATTTTGAACACATTTATTTCTGTTTCCTGTAGTTACTGACCTGAATCTGAGATCCAGATTTTTAAATTCTGTAAACTGACATATTTCCTTCGATATCTTTCATTGTGAAATATATGAAGCTATGATTTATACCATTTAAGGATCTGGCCTTATTTTCAATATATCACTAAAAATACTCTGGAACTCTCTGAAATAAGAGATAGTCACAGCAGATCTCTTCTTCCCCATTAAAATTTTAATTCTTTATTAAAGAATTGAAATTCACAATAAATCAGATGAAAGCAAATATCTGGATTTTGAAAATATTTGATGGATGCTTTCAGGCTTTCAATAGTGACACTTCATGTAGACCCATGTCTCTGTCTTGGATCTTTGAAAAACATTTTCTTGAACATATTGTGATCTCCCCTGTGCCATGTATAACAACAGATGTGGTCGGGAGCTCTGGCCCACAGAAAAGAATGGTAACTAAGACGAATCTGAGATTCAGATATTTCAGTTTTACTTGAAATCATATTTTCAATCCAATTTTACCAGCTTGCCTGCTGGAAGGTACATCTTACCTATTGAAGACATGAAATCTGAGAAAGTACTTTGCTTCCATATTAGCAAATTGCCAAATAATTAAGCACTTACTCTCTCAGAGGAAGACTGGAAGAAGTAAGGGGCATGGGATATGATTCAATTCCTCCCTCACTTAAAAGTGTGTCATTAGAAAAAAAAATTCCCCTAAAGCAGTATTTGAACACAGAGAGTAAAAGTTTAAGAGAATTCAGACAGAAAGATCTGAGAGAATCTCAGAAATCCAGTATTTTAGGTCCCTTCTTAATGAAAATTCAAAATTGCAGTGACAATTTTATGGAACAAAAGAAGTTTAAGAAGAAATCTAGTTTGTAACAAAAAAGAAATCTTTTCAGCAAGTCTTACAAAAACTTCCTTTAGGCCCTGTTTTGGGTGAAGAATGGTCCAAAACATGACATGTCCTCATGGATTCAAGTAAGAGGGATAGACACCTCAGCAGTTTTTTAAATTCACTAATACTAGTAATAGTAATAATGTACAAGAAGACAAAGAATGTTGAATATAGCTAATGCCCACAAAAGGGTAACTATACAGCTCCAGTATTCTGCATTGGCAAGGACATGCAAACCAGCAGATTATCCATAAATTAGTTAAAAATTGGGAATTTTGCAGATGGTCTTTGATTAATTCCAAAATATCCTTTTACATAGGGGAAGCTATGTGGCTGTTTACAGAATGAGGGTGGCCTATTGGGAATCAGATGAAAAAGTGCTAGATGTGAGATCTGACCGAATGTGTAGATATGATTTTCTGCAAGAAAATGTTTGTAAGGTGATATTTCCTTTGCCAGGATAAGGGAGCATCACCCCTATTCTCATTTCTGTTCCAACAGCAATTACTTTTTAAACTCTCAGGACTTTTTTTTTCCTGATTGAACTTTCTTCAAGATAAGAAATGGAAATGGAAAATACACACACACAGATTTCAGTTTCAGTGCCAGTGATTTGGAGTTCAAATTCTACAACAAAGCCCTGGGACATTCATTGCCCAGTGCTGAAATTGTTATAGGTCGGGCAGCAACAGCCTTTGAACTAAGTCTTATTTATAAACTGTATGATATACAGGAAGTGATGTTCCTGACATTTGATTTTTATGACCTCATTTTTAATTCTGCCCAATGTGTTGTCCTGCTATTCCCAAAGTTGTTTCATAGCTTTGAATTGTCTTACATATGACTGGGTGAAAAGCGTGTCCATAAAGACAAATGAATGGCACAGCATTTCGTTGTCATTATAGAAATAAACATGGGCTCAACACTCTGAGATGCTGACTGTGAGGCTAGTTTCTCATTTTCCCATTTGCGTGCCCTGGCTCCACTGCAGCTATGCTCAAAAGCAAAGGCAAGAAAACTCATGTGCGTGCAATGAAGATATATGAGTAGTGACTGACGTTCACTAGAGGTTCATGTGAAGTGCTACTTCAGTGCTTTTGGATGTACCAAGACATCTGGTGGGAGGGGCTGTTTGCAAGGGCATGTAGCGATAGGACAAGGGGCAATGGTTTTAAACTAGAGCAGGGCAGGTTTAGATTAGACATTAGGAAGAAGTTCTTTACAATGAGGGTGGTGAGACACTGGAACAGGTTGCCCAGAGAGGTGGTGGAGGACCCATCCCTGGAGACATTCAAGACCAGGCTTGATGAGGCTCTGAGAAACCTGACCTGGTTGAAGATGTCCCCGCTCACTGCAGGGGGGTTGGACTAGATGACCTTTAAAGGTCCCTTCCAACCCAACACCTTCTATGAGTCTATGATCTGCATAGGCTGAAAGACATGACATGGACAGATACACCTTTCTGGAGCAGCAACTGTAAATCAGGTATCAGGATTACATCAGATGCCTATGTTCAGGTGTTCAGAACACACCCTAGAATCCGTGTCCCTCATTAACTCCATGGACGGAGAAAGGATATTTGCATTCCTTGCAGTAAGAGTGATGCAACAAATAACATTCCTATTTTTTGACACTGCCTGCATTATTAAACCCCGTGACTTAATGAGAGTTCATTCAGTCTCAGTTGCATTTTTTCCAGTCTGAGGCAATTAAACACCCAGATCCAAATGAAGTTAAAAGGGAAAGATAAATTTAGAGAAAATGGTGTCCAGAACAGATAAAGCATTTAATAGTCTAAAGGGGCATCTAGAGAGCATTTAAGCATATACCTATATTCTAAAAGGATAAATAATCCAAACAAAGAAAAGGGAAGATTGTAACTCTGTACCTAAGGCTGTCTCTGTGGGTCTAGGGAGTCCTAGATACAGGTTTTGCCTCCCAGAACTGTATCTGTATTTTACTGTCATTGGATATATAAACACATGCCTAGGAAATTAAGAGAGGTTCTGGATTCCATTCTTGGCATCAGGCACTGAAACATATCATTATGATGTAAATTCTGCACTTGGACAGCAGGTTGCTTTGAAAGTCCCAAACTCCTGCCATAAAGGTAATTCTGATTTATATTTATTCACATCATTAGTTTTGGAAGATAATATGTTTATTTTCATTTTCATTCATATACATTTCAAAGGGGAAAAAATTGTGGGATTAAGATTATCCCATCAGGAAAAGCAATCATACATGTAATAGCCAGCCACGATTGACCACACAGCATGATGGCTCTATAAAGAAAGAGAAAAAAGAAAAGAATTTCAGCCAGTTGGGAAGCTGTCCCAGATACTGATGAAAAGATAATAATTAATGATAGGATTTTTATTCATTTATTTATTTAGAGACAGATGCATTACTAATTTTAACCTCAAAAGGACATTTCAGCCTTGCAAATTGTACAGATTTTTGGATGGTGCTTTTCAGATATCTCTGTAATGAATATGGACTTTGCTATTGGCATTTTCTTTCAAGGATGCTTTCAGTCTAAAGGAACTCCCTTCCCCTTTTCAGTTCCTACCGAGCTGAAAATATGAGATCTGTGGGTCATATTTTGATAATTTATAAGCTTATTTACCTCAATAACTATTCATCACTCACAGCAAAAAATAAAATTTTGGCCTAGCTGATTTCAGCAGGATCAGGGTTTCCCTCAAGCATTTTCCAATCTGGGTTTGAAAAAGTCCTTCTCATGTATGTCAAATCTAAAATCTTCCTAGTATCTCTTTCATGCTGTATATGTTTGTCCTTTTGTTGGTGAAAAGAGGACAGTGATGCAGCTTATTGCCAATATTAGCCAGTGTTTGAATTGCTTTTGTGACACTATTGACTTATTTTCTCTCTAACATACCACCAAAGAGCGTAAAAGGCTGCCCCCTGATGTCACTGATGGATATGTTGATTGTCTTTGGATGGAGTCCTGCAAGGAGTACCGCACTTTCCCGTTAGAAACATTTTGACACCCTGTTATCTTCCTGAGTTGATCAGACACCTGCTGCTACCCCACCTGCCTTCTTGGCAACCAGAAATGCCTGTCTGCCTCTCTTTCCTAGGTTTTGGGTTTGTTTTTTTTTTCTTTCCCTTTCTCGCTGTGTAAGTATCAACAGGTGGGATCAATTGTGAGGAAGGATGTTGTGCCAATGCTTCATCGCTGGCATGGAGGCAGGAGCTCTTGCAGAGGGGATAGCGTGTGTGGGTTGAAGAAGGCTGTTCTGCAGAAGTTGGTGCTGTCTGGCACCCATGCCTTACTAGAGGGGTGCAACCAACTTTGCAGCAGGCAGGGTGCCATCCTGACAGATGGACAGAAGGGGTAGCCAAGACACCAGGTAGTTATGCAGCAAGTGTGTTTGCTGAGGGTTTGATTGTCAGCCAGCAATGTTTAAATGACTGTTTGTCTTGAATTTATACACATTTGATTAAAGGAATGCATGAAAACTAATCTAGAGCTGCATTGTATTCACCTAAGAAAAAAGGAAAAAGAGCTTCTGAAGCTGACCAGAAAGGTAGCTTGTAGCCATGGCTGTATTCCACTGATGTGTATGTTCAAATGTTTTTGTTTGCAGTGACAAGTTTCTCTAGAGCCTGCTTTGTAATAGGAACTGTCTCCTAATAATAAGATACTTTTCCTGCACTGTGGGTGGCAGAAATATGAAAACTTCAAAATGTTTTAAGGGTCAATCCAATAGTCTGTCTACCAATCAGAATTTTTTTTATGGAGCTGGTAGAGCTTTGAAAAATCCTTATATTTCCAGGTAAAGTGTACTTTTCAGGCAGAATCAAGAAGCATGGATATAAAGAGCACTTTTAAAATCCATTGAGCGTGCCAGCATCTTAAGAAAAATAAAATGTTTCTTCTAAAATTCTGTCTGAAGATTCAAATCGGTACTTAAATTATCTGCATCAATCTACCTCTTAAGCAGTCACCTCTGCTTTGAGAGCGTACAGAGAGCAATCATGCCTGTTTGCAGCTAACCTCCTCATTCTAAGCAAGTAAATGGCAATTTTAACACAAACATTTGAATTAATTGCTGGCATCTCAATGGGATAGATTGCCAAGACTTTATGGATGAGATCCAGCCTTGATACTGTATATGATAGCGGACTCATGTTAGCCTAGCAGTCAGTTCACTTAAATACTTCTACATATGAGGAGCAGACAAAACCCCCATTGCACCCTGTGTAGCTCTAAATATGCAAAGTTGTCTTCCCATTTGATGGAGCTGTCTTATTAGTTGATATCAGGAACTGAAAAGCTATGCCATTGTCACATTTTTATTTTTCCATCCCAGCATTGCTGGACATAACACTTGTAATACTATTATAATCATATCAATTAAGATAGGGCCTTAGGTGAAGCCCGTAAAGGCAAGTTAACTCCTTGGACAGTCCTTATATTGTTTTGGTGTCTGTTTAAAAACAGGCTGCTACGTGGGCTGGAAAAAATGATGCCATTCATGCCAGCCCTTCTAAGTCTTTATTGCTTTCTCCACTGCTGCAGCTCATTGTTATATTTAGTGTCTGACCAGAGGATCTGCCGTATATATAATGAACAGTCAAAATGAAAGGGAGAAAAATAAGATTGCATTTCAGCAATTCTTCCTGAACTTGTGAGCTCTTAAAAATGTGAAATTTGGCAGGAGTAGCTCAGAGAAGATATATTACCTCGTCCAGCACTGTACTGTTTAATTATTTTGCATCTTTTCAGAAGTGTGTTGTGTTTTTTATAGGAAGGAAGAAAAACAGTTTACTGCAGAGTAAAGGACAAATAGGTTATGCTGATTAATCTTTGACTGAGATTGATTCAGTAAGGTGAGAAAGCACCTTTGAAAATCCTCCTTTTTTTTTTTTTCCTGATATTTTTTCTAGATCTTGTATACATTGTGTCAGAATAAAAGCCTGAACCTGAGTTCCCCATTGGGAAAACTACTGTGGCATTTTGAGATGTCCCCTAAAGAAAGGATTCACTTTGAGAATGCTTTCTAAGAAATAAGAGGTCAGGTTTCTCTGTACACCCAGTCTGACATACACTGGCCAGTGGTGCAACGCGCTCATAAGTCCACTTCAGCTGGTCAACTGTAATGTGTTTACCACAGGGAGTAGTAAATCAGACCTTGGTAATTTCATTCTCAGCATAATTAAAGGTTTTGTCCTTTCTTTTAACGACTGTGTTAGTAATAAAGAATTTCAAACATCTAGTTCCGCAAGGGCTAATGGATCAGAATATATGTAGGAGCAGTAGATGTATATGTGCCTGGAGAAGAATTCTTCAGTGTTTGCAGTCCAAAAATCCAAACATGAAAATCCAATAGCTGACCAGTCCCAAGCCTATTTTCAGGCTTCTCCAAAGTGCTTAGTGGAGGAAAATGTGACCTTACAGAGCACTGCAGTAGCTGGTCTTTTGAAGCTCTGGAATATCCTCAGTTTTACAGAGATAAAGGCTACTTTTTTTGTTACCAGATTTATCACTGTGCACAAATGTCTTGATGAAGAACTACAATTAATTTACCACCTAATTTGTTATTTAATTGCATGCTATTACCATCAGAAGTGTTTGTGATGCTAGTCGGTCAGGAATTAAATTTAAATAAACTATATGGCTTACAGAATTTTTCTTGTTGGTGTGCAGATCACCAGCTAACAGACAATTCATCATGTTCAAAAGTAAAATGAGGAAAACACGTTTCAATTTTTGCTTAACAGTGGCTTTGCCAAGTCCAGCAGCAATCTTGTGCAGAAGCGTTTCCAGACACTTCTACCATGATAAGAAGTGATAGAATGATTACCTCTTTGTAACTAAAAATGTGATGATTTTTATAAAGCCACCTATCTTAACATCTCCACATATTGCCATATTTTCATGGTCTGGAATATTGCCTAGATAGGGCTTCTTTCCAACTCCTTGACTTATTTTCTGTGCATAAAAAGGAACTGGGACAAAGCACCCTATTGATTATGAAGCTCGGAATAGAAAATACTGTATCATATAAGGTTATGTTATAATACAGTACAGTTGGTAACAATTTCTTTGAGAATATTGCTTTAACTCAGCTGCAAGCTGTTTCATATAGCTCTGTTCAGAAGCATTTATATTCCGTGGAATGGATCAGTTTCTAAATCATAGGTGACTGTGATTTCTGCTATTTGTATTTGTTGTAGCAGCAGTATTTTGAGGGGAGAAATCATTGCGAATTTGAAATACTGCTTTGATAAACATAAAAATTCAAGAACTGGAGCCACAGAAGTGCATTTAAGAACTAAATAGGAACCAGTTGAAATTTTATCTGCAAAGTGATTGCTAAATGGAAATCAAAAAGGTCAGCTGCAATTCACTCTAGGGAATTAAGATTCACACACTAAGTGATGCTGCAGGTGCTGTGCTGGACAGTGAAACACAACGTTTTTAATTAAATCATGGGTATTCCTGAGGGAATATTGCATTAAAATCCAAGTGAATCTGACATAATGGCAAGATCTACATTCCTGGTTCCTAGTCAAGTCATTACATTAGTCTGCCGATTAGATCAGGAGGGAGGCATTTCAAATTACAGCAGCAGTTTTGCAGTGTAGATAATTATGGCAAGTTATGAATGACAGAAATTACTGCAGCTAGTTTCTCTTTTTTTCTATTTTTTTTCTCCCCCCCCCCCCCCTCCTTTTTTCCTTTTTTTTTCCTCTTTTCTGTCTCTCTGCCATAATGGGTTTTTTTTCTTTCTTTTGAGGGTTCCTAGCATCAAAATGTTATATAGCACTTTGTTTACCATTTAGTTGTTCTCATTACTTTATTACACAGACTATCAGTCATAATTTGTCTGTGGCCGTTGATGAAATTTATATTTAAAATACAATAATTCTTGTTACATTTATGCTTCTAGTCTCCAACTATCTGGATTCTTTCACTGTTGTAATATCCAGCTTCAAAGTAGTGGCTACAGAAGATACCTACGGAGAAATTTCATTGGATGTGAGATGATATATACTGTTGAATACTGGTTTTTATGTAATTGCATTAGGACAAACAACATGTAGTGCTAGTGTGATGATTACTTTTGACTTGACAGAAATATAATTGAAAATTACATGTTAGGGATTTAGTTTTAAAATATTTTCAATAATGCATATTAGAGTATCATATTTTTCCCAAAGTTTAAAATCTGCTTATAAGTCAGAATAAGGTAATTAGAGTTCTTAATAGACACCTGCACTGTTCATTTTTACACTGTCTCGTCCAGAAATGTAAGTCTGGCTTGCAAAATTATTTTCTTTTATATGTCTATTAACTAATGCTGAATTAGAGTTGATTTGAGTTGGAGTATATATAACAGCCTCACCTAATTACTTCATCTGGATCATTTCTACTGTGGGTTCAGATGTATTCATTATGACTGTGTTCTCAGGGCTGTGGGAATAATAAAATTTCTCTGCAGCCAGACTTAAATAAAAGAGTATGGAGATCAGTTCATTTTGAATTGCTTCTGTTTTTAAAAATTCTTACTAATATCATAAAGCATGTTTCAGTCACCACAAAACATTTCCTTTGATCTGAAATTAAATTTTTGATAGGAAAACCTACTTTCAAGATAAAACAAAGTCTTGGCTTAGTGGTTTGTGCAATAGCTCAGAAGGTAAACATTAATCATATAATAAACTATGCTACATCTATAGTCAGGCTTGATTCTTTTTTCTGTTAGGGAGGCTAAAGTCCATGATTTCAAGGGGTGGCACATCACCACTGGAAGACACAGTGTTCAGCATCCTCCTGACAGTATTTTGATTTTGTTTAAAGGGAAACACTATGGTGCATGCATTAGGAACTGACATGACAGAGTCATCATCAGAATCATTTTCATTTTCACTTCCTGAGTCAGTGACTACCCAAATATTTTTCACAAAGACATGAAGAAACTTGGCTGTATTCTGTACCTTATTGATTAGAGTATCCTAATGAATAACAGGATTCAAATTACCTTGAAATGGAAAAAGAGTAGATTTGAACTGTGATTTCTTTTGGATAGATGCCCTTGTCAACAGAACACTAGAATGCTTTAAGATGCAGTTTCCTCACCTGTTCTTTTTGAAACCGTTTTGTTCTTTAGCAAATGCTTAGACTTGTTTGCCTAGATATAGGGGGTGTGAGAGGTACAAATGACAAAAGCAAATGTTTCTTAACTACATAGTTAGTAGACCTGTCAAATTCCTTGGCAAAGGAGAGTGGGAATGCACCCACCCTTGCCTAGCACAAAAGCGATCAGGAGTACTTGAGAAGAGAGCTCCACTGGCAGCTATTAAATGAACAAATTCTATCTAACCCAGGATATCCCCCATCCTGAAAACAATTGGGGGCTCAGGAGAGTATTAGGGGAAGATGTCCATATCCTTATTCTTTTGTTGGATTTGTCTCTAGCCACTGTTGGGACAGAAGATTGGCCAGATGGCCTCTTGATCTGAAGTATACAGCAGCTCTTACATTCTTGAGACTGCAAAAAAGAATTACATACGTAAAATGGACTAATGCTAACATAAACAATAGAATACTTTTTTCACACATGGATATTCTGTAGCTTTGTGGTAAAGATATCCTCCTAGAACGTATATGCAATAGAAATGGAATTTTCTGTGTCCCTAATATAGAGGCATCATCACCAGTGTTACAACTCCAATCTCTCAACATTTGTTACAACTTAACACTGCTTTGCATGGAATTGCTTCATGCTCATGTTTTCTCTTTCCTAGCTAGTTTTCTTTTTCCTATTTTAATAGCTCACCTTAAATGTTAATGATCACAGAAATCATCTTATTGCTGTGTTCTCTCCAGGAGAAAAAGCTGTGTACTGTTATACTAAAGATTAGATTTTACTGTAATTTTTTACTGTAATTCATTTACTGTAATGAAAACTGAAAAATCATCTAAAGGGAGCCAGGGACATGAAAATCGGGAAAGTAGTAGTAGAATGTTAAAATTCATATGGGGAAAATGCAATTTTACGTGAGACAAAAAGACAGAAGGAAAGAAAAATCTGAACACAGTAATGTCAAAGGAGACATTCAGGAGACAGTGAGCAGAAAATCAGAAACAATTTTGCAAGGCCACACTGCGGCAAAAAGAAATTGAATGCCATTTTGCTATCCATACACTGACATATCAAGCAGCATTGATGGAAAATAATAATCTCCCCAAGACAGGGAAAGCTGAGGGACCAATGCAGAGGAGAAAAGTTGTTCTATTTTAATTCCTGGATTCACTGTTAAATTGTTTCATTTGCTATGATGATTTTGAACCACTGGCCATTGAACCTTCATGCTTTTCCTTATCTTTTCTAGAGTAAATGTTCATTATCAGCCAGTTTTATGCACTACATCTCTAGTAGAAATAATTCTCAGGGGTCTTTGAGGTAAGCTTCAGGGGAGAATTACCACAATGCTCTTGCTGAAAGGGGTACTAGGAACTAGAAGGCATAAAATGGCTGATGGCCACTTTTCATTTAAGTATATACGTTATCTGGGGTTTTATGTAGACTGTTGAAGATAATGACAAACACTAGTTGAATTTGGTAATGTATTTATTGGCTGATAATATAAAAGGAATTACATATATATGTCTTGCAAACAGATCACCATACTATTCAAGAATAGATTCTATTATCTATATTGATTTATGTAACTCCTTACTCTATTATTAGCTCTGACTGATATAACTCTTCATTACTTACGGATTTACATTTTATTCAGTGCTCCTCTGCCAGCAAGTCAGTGCCAAGAAGCAAAGAAAATGTCACGGTGAAGTTGTTTGTTTTTAGGTTTTTTTTTTTTTTTTTTTTCATTTTCCACATTTTGGAATACTTTCCGTCTGTTTCACAGTTCCATGAATAAAGCTCATTTATATAGTGTGAATGTCACTTCCACGGGAAAAGTGCCAGCACCAAAGACTGAAGTGGTGATGAAGTAATAAAATAAGAACTACATGAACCACAGATAAGTGGTTGGATTTGAAACAACTCTTCCCCTGGATGGCCAGTACAGGTCATTTTGGCTATCTGTCCAGTTACAAAAATGAAACAGGCAGAGAAATGAGAGCACATAAAGAACAAAATCTATTCAGCTTAGTCCATAAACACTTTGGAGACCAGCTGCAGATGTGGTAGAGCTATAAAGGGCTTTCAGGAACAATGAGAGTCTTGTATGCTCCAGTTTACTGATCAAAAATATTCAGAACCAGTCCTATTTACAGTAGCAAGCTCTCAACCTACCTCATTAAAAATGGGAATGATATTCCTAACCCTATCCTTTGGTGGAATTTAGTCAGATCAGAAGTCCTGGAACGTACATCCAAACTCTGCAAAGACACCAAGTCTATTTAGTCAGAACTTGGATTGGTTTTATATAGACTTTACTCAGGTAAAATCTATAGAATGTGATGATGCATAGAAAAAAAACCACAGCCAACCCTAATGACATGGTAAACTAATCCACTACTGTTTTTTGTAAAAGTGTTCACAGATTTTTCAGAAATAAAACCACGTTTGTATAAAATACATTTTGCATTTGTTAATATTACTATATTTGAAGAAATATGATTGTGAACCACTTAAAATGCAACTTCTAAAATAGTGCTGTGTAGATAGCTGATTTCATGTATGTACCTGGGGCAAGATTTCACACATGAATTTCTCATATAAGTTAATAAAAATCTTCACTGTGCAGGTCCAAAAATAAATGTGCACTGGTTACAATGCTTATGGAATGTATTAATACAGCCATAACAAAAGGACAAAGGTGGTTTGGTTTAGTAGTTTCTTTGTGGGTAAGTATGATGCTTTACTGTAAGACTCCTCTCCAGTTTGTGATAATTGCTTCTGTTTTATGCTAGTCCAGTAGTACAAAGAAATAACATGCTAATTTGTAATAGATATAGACTAAAAATAAAATGCCAAAAAAGAAAAGAAGTTGCTTAAATCTTGAAACAGTATTAGACATAGTAGAATAATTTGATTTTAAACATTTTTTCAAATCCCAGAACAGTGTGTTCTTGATGTAAGATTTTTTTTTTAACCACAATAAGTAGGTTGTAGGCTTTGCGTTGGAGATACCATATGGAAAGCACTAATTTAATGGGAAATGGTAAGCTGTGAATTGGATTCATGATTCATGAGTCACAATGCACAATAACACATGCCAGTAATTTACTAAAATACAGTATGCTTGTACGTATGTTCATTTACACATATGCATATATACCAGTTCTTTGTTACCTAGTTGTTGTTACAATTCTGACAGAAATAGATATAATTTTTTTTGGGGGGGGGGGTGGGGGGGGGGGGGGGGATGTAAGAAACAGCAGTCTCACACATCAGGACAACTGACACAGTATTGGTTTTGGTGCTCACAAGGAACAGTTGTGAATATTATATATATATATAAAATATATAAAATATATATTATAGTATATAATATATATTATAATATATAAAATATAATATAATAATATAATTATTATATATATTATATATACTATATATATTATATGTAGTATATATAATATATATTTTATGTATATATAATATATATATAACAGAGAGTATGCATAATGTCTATCTACCCTTGTTCATTGTGTGGATTATAAATACTTCCTAAGTAAAGCCATTGGAGCATATTTTTAGGAAGACTCTTACAAGCAGAGATGTCAGAAGGCGGATCCGAGATGAAAGAGTTTTCTGCTGACATTTCTTGATAAACTGAAATAAACATACTTCATTTAGCAAGCTGGAGCAAAGTATGCCAGTGCAGACATTTGATTGTATTGATTAAAATTGATGTGTGCTTTATGAAGTGTTATATCCTTTCTCTTCAACTAAAGAACAACAATATTGTGTTTAGTTTGTCCTGAGTGAATGATTTACTATAATCAAAGTCCTTATTATAGTCTTCTGGAAAATGAAGTGTAGACATTATCAAGCTAAGGAGGGGCTTTTTGTTTTCTGGGAAGAAGTAACTTATTGCTGAAGGGGCCTCTCCGTGTCTGAGATCCAAGGTATAATGATAGCTGATAATATTTGTGAGAGATGGAGGCTCTTCAGTGAAGCTGCATGATGAATCACTAATAAAACCCAATTAACTGCTTAGATGATTCCCCTTTAGTCATCACTCAGAGAACGGAAATCATGAGAGCTGAGAGAGCATCTCAACTGGGTCTACCGCAATGGCAAGAGATAAAATGATGCCGGATTTTTGTTGAAGTCACGAAGGACAGTAACATAAGTGAGTGAATTTTAGCAAAGGCTCTCTTTCATGAACCTATGCAGAGCTGAAATCAACGGGTGATAATACCTTAGAACAAAATTAAATCGTCATATTAGTGATACTGTGGTGAGTGGGAATAGCACAGTGAGGGGTACCAGTACAGGGGTGACTTGCTAGCTAGAGGCAAGAGCATCGTGATTAAAGGCAGTACTGCAGCTAGCAACAGGAGCCAGGAGTAGCAGCATGGTGAGAGGGGGTGGTTCATCAATGGGTTTATGATTTGGGGTTGTGGCAGTTAGAAATTGTGCTGAGGTGACATCAAGGTACCTCCACATGCACAGGCGTCATTTTATGATAAAAGCTGTATCAGAATCTGTCTGTATGCATGCTAGGATGGTACTGAGTACTGAAAAAAAGCTGAGTCACAGGTATTGGAAAGGTATAACATGTAGAAATATCTTCCAATGTAGATACATAAAGTGATAGATACTGGGAAAATAACAAAGGGCAGACAGCTTACAAAATGATGGTCTTTGGGCTGATGGTTTCCATTCTGGAGCAAAATCTTAGAATGATGACAGATAGCTTAGCATGCAGTATTAGGAAAGCAAATGAAAAGCTAGCAGTCATTAGGTGAAGAATAGAGAACAAAGCAGAATGAGTTGTTCTCACCCTCCTGTAGGCATCTGCTTACAGCCAACAATGGGAGTCAGGATGCTGAGCTAGATGGGCCCTTGGTCTGACCCAGCATGGCTGTTCTTCTGTTTTCATATGCTCACAGCTGGGTGAGAAAATCAAATCAATGGCCTGATGCCTACTGTTCTGCAGAGCTGTGCTTTCTGATAAGATAAACACTGGCTTGATTTATTGCTTCTTTGTTTTCCCCAAATTGGTGCTCTGTCACTTTTAATATCTTTGGGTTTATCCATATACATATGGATTTGGCAAGAAAGGAATTGACTGTTCAGGGGATCACAGAGTTTTAGCTCCCCAGCCGGTGGTTTGTCCACCACAAGCTGGCCTGTTACCTGCAACATCTGAAAGAAGTGCTACACAAGTATTGAATTTTAGAGGTGTTTATTCGAGTATGTGTTAAAAGCTAGTAACTTTTCTTTCTAGCAACTGAAATAGTGTTAGATAAGAAAGTTATGAATGCTAATCCAGTTTATTTATTGTAAAACCAAACAGAACTCTTGGGCTTTTTAACAGCTAGCTTCCTTGAACTCTGAATGTGCCTTTACTGAGAAATACATTTTAATAACGCAGAAGCACAGTGTCTAGACAGGAGACTTTCTAATTTTCTTTTGCATAAATGAGTACAGTATTCATAAAAACCTAGATTGAGGGGAAATACATTATGGCCTCAAAATTCAACCTGATCTAGTTGAAGATGTCCCTGCTCACTGCAGGGGCAGTTTGGACTAGATGACCTTTAAAGGTCCCTTCAAACCCAAACTATTCTATGCTTTAGAATTAATCTATTTACTTAGCTCACAAAAGCTCAGCTAATAAATATGAACTGTTTCAATGAGAATCAATAATAATGACAATTGACTTTGTCCAGGTTTATGTTTCAAATGTAGTCACTTGTATGCACTCCTTGACATCTCAGAAGGAGCAAGTGCATGGTAAGTGGAGGAATTAATAGCATCCTACTCTGTTTCTACCTGTTTTCACAAAACTTGCTGGAACTTACTGTCTTTGGTTCCCCTATCACTTTGTAAAATTTGCTTAATTTTATGCACTAGGCCCATAAGTCACCGGGAAGAGAAGGGTGGATAGATTTCAGCATAATTTTGTATAAGCTTCTTTCCTTGAGGAAACCAGGTTAAAAAACAGAGACATTTCTTTAGACTGCCTCATTCTGAATGACCCTCTGATGCATACTTTCCCTAAAAATATGTCAGAGATGACAGGAAAATCATAAGTACTTCTGTGCATATCATATTCTTTCATTTGCACTTGTTAGGTGGTATTTGACTTCATGAATAGTCCCTCAGAGTGCATGGTGGCATCAACCATTAGTATAAGACACTGAGAACCTGCCTTAATGAAAAGAGAAACATTACTCTCTGCAACTGTCTAAATCATATCAATAAAAATGAGATTTCAGGGGTGAAACCCTTGAACTGCTGATGTAACTGGCAAAATTCCTGGAGATTTTTAATAGGGCCAGGATTTCACCATAGGAGTGTTGGCTCTCTTTGGTTTACAAATAAATCACAAAGCATTCCCGTTCATGTTTGTGTTGGCTGCTCTGAAGTATTTATGAACAGATTAGGATAGAAATTTTCTGTACTTGTTGCCTACAAAGTCCCTGTGAGTTTTTTATTTCAGTAATTCACTGTCTGGTTTTTATGGTGTGTGACTGGCCATCTTTTCTTCACTGGATAGTTGTTTCTTCTTAACAGGAGAAAAATAATTGATAAGCAGCAAATAATGCACTTCTGATTAGTACAGGAATCTGCACTAATTAAATAATTAGTCACCAGCAGGATTTGACAAGGGAAAAAATAAGATTCCATGAAAATCAACAATTTTAATTTGAGCTTTTTATTCACAAGCTTTATTTATTCACAAAACTTATTTTCTTCACCTGATTATTTCTGAAAATAAGTATGCAATACTCTCCCTCTGTTGTATTTTATTACATCTGTTGGTCCACAGCTTTCCATTTTACTGCTCAAATCTTGTATTTTTCTCATCTTTATGGGCTCATGCACATTTACTCTTATTGCTTTATGTACTTGTAATGTCTATGGACTCACATTATATATGATCTCAATTTATTATTATCATTTGCTGCTCTAAGTGTGATATATTATTGTAAATGTGGAAGATAAAGTCTCCACAGGAAAGCTATATCTTATCTGTAAATTGAACTTTTTTGTTGCTTATAAGGTTCAACTCATGCATTTTTTATAATTCTGTATTTAATAAATGTCTCAAGGTAACATTTTAATTTTGCATGCCACTGGCATTTTCTGGTGGCCAGGTAGTGAGACAGATGAATAAAAATAAGATTTGATTTTCAAAGAATGGTAGATAAGTAAAAATAACATCTGACTGCCAGTGATGTCTCTTCAGATAGTGATACACATCATCCCCTGGCTGGATTACTGTGCTTAAGACACTGGCTTTACTGAGTCCCTGGGGAGACCCTCCAGTGGTCCAAGACAGTAGTTTTGCCTCTGGTATCACAGAGAGCACGTCAGATACATGTCACCTCCCTCCCTGTGCTTCCGCTGACAGCAGCAGCATGTTTCATACCCCGAGCTGCTTTACAGCCCTTTTCCAATCGCTGCTGAAGGAACTATAATGTTGGAACAGTATAGGCGAGGGAGAGGGGAAAACGATGAGAGCGGGTGCCATCACACCAGCCAGCAAAGCTGGGTGCCCACCTGCTGCCCAAGGCCACCTCTTCACATGCAGGCTCCGGACAGCAGGTTCCCCCTTCCAGCAACTCCAGCAGCGGCCTGCCATCAGCAGCCCCTCACGGAAAGCCTGGAACAACGGACATGGCTCTTCTGAGGAGAATATGAAGTAAAATAGGCCTGCTGTTGAGAAGGGGAAAAAAAAAGGCTTAATTAATTATGAAAAAAAAAAAAAAAGAAGTCAGAATGGATACAAATGTCAGCAAACACGACCTTAACTATTTTTGAAGCCAGCCAACTGCACGGCACTGTCTATGTGGTGATAAATAGAGCGGTGGTTTTGTGGTTGCAGCACTGGGAGTTAGGATGCCTTCCTTAACGCCTCTGCTGACGGCAGTCGGTGAGTTTAAGCACGTTTCTTGTCAGTCCCTCTGTAAAATTGAAACAAACAGCGATATTGCGCTGTCACTGAGGGGAGAGCACGACGGCTACATTCAGTTTCATCTGTGAGCTCCTGGGAGGGGAGCGGTGAAGCGGGGCTCCTGCTGTGCTGGGCCGTGGCCTGGGGGGAACTGGCCGGCCTTCAATGGCAGTGCTATCCCACTGCCGGTCAACCAGCAGGTCGCCGCGGGCAGGGCTCGGCCCTCACATTGCCACCATGAGGCCACTGAGGCACCCAAGAGCGAGCCTGGCCCAGGTGGGTTGTTGCAGAAAAGCCTCAGCCCCAGTGGCTTGGCTGCTTCCTGGGCGTCATGTCCAACAGCTCATCCTCTGCAGGTCAGTGTTCCCTCTTCTGTCTGCCTGGCTTGGTTGCTTGGTGTGTAACTTAGGCCTTCCCTTTGTTCGGACATTACGTGCGAATGGGTCAGTGTTTGTACAACAGCCTCAAAGGGCTGGCTGCCCTATCTTTAGTCACTCTTTTCTGCCATGCCCATGCTGGTACCGTGTGTGTGGTGAGGCGCAGGGGTGCTTTTGCCTGGGGATGCTGGAGCCCATCCCCTCCAGAGGTAAAACCTCTCTCAGGCACATTTTCCCCTTAAGCCCAGGGTGGACACGGGCCCCCTAGGACCAGGCCCGCCATTACAAGCCCTGGGAAGAGGACCCCCACAGCTCTTTCTCCATAGTGTGTGCTGGAGGAGAGGGTCACTTCCACCCAAAAACCAGGAGTGCTGCCACTGGTCAGGATGCCATCATGGCTCTGCATCACTTCTGTTCAAAATGCCTCCAATGAATGCTGAGTCCGCGTTGTTTCTGGCTTCTTGCAGCCTGTCAGTTAGCTCGTTCTGCGTCCATTAAACACATGCCTTACTGATATCAAATTGTGCGAGTATTTTGCTCTGAGTGTCATGTAGTGCTAAGCCTGGCAAGTGTTTATTACGTTTACACTGTTACTTTTACCAGCTAAGCCTGTCATCTCATCAAAGAGTTTTCAACAAGACCTGTTTCCAGGAAACTACAGCAGTTATGCATCTAGGCACTTTTGAAAACATGCCAGGTATCTATCTGAATCTTTGTGCACCACGTATCTATAAAATCTGGCTTTCAGTCTCCTATTATAGTAGAGTTTCAGATCTACAAGGAGTATTTTTATCTTTTTATTGCTGATCATGAAGACCTCTAAGAATCCAGTAACTGAAAAAAGAAAAAAAAAAAAGAAACTATGATTTAAGTCCATCAGCATCATATAATCACTATTTTATTTACAGGTAACCTGCTGGAAGACATTGTATGTTAGACATATATTGAATTCTATTTATACAATATAAAAGACTGATGAGGTAACTAATTAAAAAACAAAACAAAACAAAACAAAAAAAAAACTCAAAAAAACCCCAAACAAACAAAACCCCAGTCATACAATTTTTAGCAAGTGGTTTGGAACTGTCTAAAATTGTTTGCTATGTGGGTTGACTCTGAACAAATCAGAAGGAAGCATTAATTCTAAAATACATGTTAAAAAAAACCCCACAACTAAGACAAGCATATGGTACCTGGAGTTTATGAGTTTATGATGTAGTCAGACTGGATTGAACCATCATCTTCAAGCTATTTGACCACAAGAATAACTTGAACTTGGTATTTAATTACAGTTTAGTAAACCTTTAAGTCATGCTTAACTTCTTATCACTTCTGAAATTTTTCTTTAATTCCCATTCGGTGACTGATTTGTTTCAATTCAGTGTGTTTGCAAAACGTATTTTTTCAGTCTTGCTAGGCCAGACCAAAAAAAATTCTGCCATCTAAGTTCAGAACTGCAAACTTGAAATCCACTGTTCAGCCTCGGTCTTCATGGTCTATAAAAGCTTCAGATTCCTCACCATTTAAAGTCTTTCAGGAGCAGTAGTGCAGCTGCAGGAGTGTCTGGTGGGTTCAGCAGTGTGGCAGGAAAACCATTTGAGACCCAGAAAATACATGTATGAGGTTCCATTTAAGAACATGAGAAACTTGCTGCACATTCACAAGGCAACATTCAAAGACAACGGCACTTTTAACTATACTCCTTTCTTCTAAAACGAAGCACTCCTACCCCATAGACTTCTTTGCAGTATCTTTGTATATACAGAGGCTGGAGGATGTAAGAGGCGTTTTCCCCCACAGCCTGACGTGGTTCAAAGTCAGATTTCTCAGCTTCTCGGACATTTCTGTAGAGAAAAAGGAGCAAGATTCTACAGCTTGATGGTTAGGATACACATTGAATGCTAGGTCTCATCCTTCCTGCCATTGTCCCTTATGAAGCTTATATTAAACAGTCATTGCATAAAATGCAGAAATGGACCTTGAATGGGATTGGGACCAATAGCAACCTCACTTCCCCTCTGGCTGTGTCTGAAAGAGATGAGTGAGGACTGTAAAAGAAAGGATCTCTTTGCCTCATCTGGCAGGCCTGCATGTGCATTTCCTATCAGGGAACAAAGTACCGAAATGTTAAAACTGTTCTGTATGAACAGAAAAACCAGTCTCCTGTGCATTTCATGCATGTACACTCCTGGTTTTCTGTTAAGCAAATAGTGCACTTTGCAATAGTATTTTCCTGAGAATCAGTTCTCTTTCAGTCCCTAGGTCTTTAAAAAGATGAAAAATCTTTCTTGTCGTTGAAGCCTCTTCTAGCGAAAAGAATTCTTACCAGGCTTTATAAGTAACAGGTTCCCCAATTGTAGCACTAAATGTGCTTATTTTGTGTGAGGCTTTCCCCTGCAACAAATACCCATCTCCCCTGTAACAGCTCACAGTCCTCGCCAAGCATATTTATACACTTAAATCCAAATACCTCCTGGGGATTTCATCATGCAAGACTTACAATATTTTCAACATAAATTTAGCATAACCTAGAGCTCTACCTTTTTCTTTTGAGATGCTGCACCAGCTGATTTGGAAGAATGTGATTGATGAGGGGTTTGCAGCTACTAAAATGAAGTGGTTGTAAATCTGATTTTTCATTTCTGCTTTCCGGTTCTGTTGCCTAAGATCTCCTTTGGACAGGTCACATTTTTACCAACTCAAGTCTCTTCATTAATTTTTTTTACAGAGCTTCTAGGTGTATTTAAACCATATGGGTACTGTGGATGAAAGATATCAGGTTTGCAATCAATTAGTTTTAATGCCTGCAAGTACAACTACTTTTTAATTTCCTTTATACATTTCAGACTCTTCAAATTCCCATAGGGAGGACAAATCTACTTTAATCAATAGATACAAAACAGCAGAAAAAATCATTACCACCTGCTGCTATTCCATCAGTTTCATTTCCTTCCTTAGGAGATTTGAGTGTCCAGCCATGTAGATTTTCACCTTTGAGTTCAGTCCGTATCTAAAGGTTTCTAAATAGTTCTGAGACAGCTTTCATTTTAGTTTTCACCTTTTTCTTGTTTCCCTGTTTGTGTTCTGTAATAGCTCAAAACACCCCTTCTACCTGACAAAGCATTTGTAAACTACGTCTTTCTCATTATGCACTGGGTTTGGACTCTCTTCTTCCTTTAGTTTGCTGGAGGCAGCCTATCTTCTTCAGAAAGCTTTTGCTAGAAATCACTTTTTCTAGCATGCCTTATGTTGGTGATTTCCATCCTTTGGCAACTCACTGCCTATGTCAGTGGTGACTATATTGCAGAAGAAATGACTAAATATCCACATAAGATGTGGAAAGGAAGCATCTGATATGGCAATGTTAAAACTTGACATGAGTAGTTTTTCTTTTTTCACTTATATCATCTCCTTTTTCCACAGTGTCCATCATCATTTGTTTATCATTTGTTGGCTAATTTAGAGCTTAATTGTGCTTGAACAGAGATTTTGGACAGAGGAGAGCTGTGAGTGTTAACATGATTCAAGGACAATCAATACATCCGGCATTTCTGTGGTGTATGCTCTCAAAGCTTCCTTTTTTAGGAAAGATACTGACCAGGCTGTGATGTTCTCCTCTAATTCTGCTGGAAGAAGTGGCAGTGGCCATTGCTTAAACCATTCCCACCCCATTAGTCTTCATTTGAAGGAGTGGGGCATGCATATTGATAGTTATAATCACTTCTGTGGCACAAGGGAGGCAGAGTTGTAAAAAGTAAGCACTTCTGTAATGCTGATAGAGAGAGGAGAAGAGAATTTCACTGTGTCCTCTGGTCAAGCTCTCTTAAGCCCAGTAAAGAAAATCACTGCTATCTGTCACTTAAATTTTGAATGGACCCTGAAATTACAAGTGAGGAACAGTTAATGTGGTGAAGGTTGGTAGAATAAGCGTGAACCTGTACCATGTAATGCATATTGTTATCTTTATTTAGGTACATGTATTTCATATCTCGATACTAACATGATGACAATATGTAATATATGCCACATAGTCTGTGTAAAATAGATCCAAATCCTCCTTTTTTTGTCCTTTAGTAGAATTACCTGCAAAAGAAATTAGAAATTTCATAACCTTTTCACCTCTTTGGTGTATGCACAGGAAAAAATGATAGAAAGGGAACAGTTATTTCGATGAAAACACAAATGGATAATTTCTTCTTAAGAAAAGTATTTGGTATGTACAGTATATGCCATCTGATGGTGTTCTAATTTTGTTGAAATATGTTTAAACTAAAAATAAAAAATCCTTACATATACCTGATTAACAGTGGAACAAATGGTTTTGCTACACGTGCATGGGTTACTGTTTAAAGGTTGGCCTTTTTGTACAACTGGAGGGCAATAGTTCTCATTAGCTTTAGAGAGCAGAGCAACCCATTTTGAACATAATAAGCATCTCTTCCAGAGAAATGCTTGCTCCCGGAATAAAAATGAATATTAGGATACTAGTGTACCAGCAAGCTAAATATCTAAAAGAAAAATCCATCCAGCTCAAAATAGCAAGCAAGATTTCTCTAAATTAGCAGGAAAGAAGAAATTTTCTTGTTTGGGTGGAACAGATATTGAAAAAGCTGAATGAATCCTATAGCTCAATGAAATGTATTTTGATTTACATTTAAGATTCTGTTGGATCTTCACTGAGTGCCTTCACATCATTTCTTCTCGGGAACCAGAAAGATAACATACAGAATCTCTTTTTTGTTAAGACATACTGTTTGGCAATAAATTAGAAAGGCCTGAAAGGAAGACTGTATCTGTATGCTGTGTGCAACTGTTAATCGTGAGAGGGGGAAGATGAATGAACCAAAACAAAGATATATTTTTTGAAGATGTTATATCAGTAGTGTGCAAAAGGGGCAATTAGTAGTATTTTCCTAAGAGCAATTTAGATTGAATTGCGGCTGTATGCTATTTTTGTTGCATGCCTGAGCTGTCTCTAAAGCAGTTTCAAGAGAGCATATATTCTGTTAGCCTGCATTTTTGAAACCAAGGTAGAAAAAGGAAAAAGACTGTAGCCTGTTGCAGGCATAACAGTCTAAACACTCATGTTCTATTAATAGATTAAGTGGGCAGGAATTTCCTACCCACTGCAGGTTTTTTCTATTTAATTGTTTCCAGTTGTTGTTATTTTGTATTTTATGACATTTTATAATATGTGCTCCCACTAACAGGAAAATAGGATTTACTTTTCTTTTTAGACAGAATTAATGTTGGTTTATATGGTAAATATCTCAGCAAAATTTTCCCCTTGTCTCCATGCTCTAGGTCTCATTACATTCGATACCATTCTGTTGAGCATTATCTTTATTAGTTTAAACTCCGGCTTTTCTTTTGTGTCTCTGTGCTCAGACTGCATGAGGTTCTTAAAGATGGCTCATGCCTTTGGTCTTCCTTGTGCCTATTTGCAGCTGGAGATAGTGGATTTGAATATCTATGCCACCATATTCAGAATATTATACAAAAGACATTAGGACTTAAAGTCATATCTTCTCCATGGACTTTCTGGAGGAAATGGTAATGGTCTTCTCCTATGCTAAATTCACTTCCGCTAATCTGTCTTATTGCTTTATCATGTTACATCAGAAGTGCTGCTTATATGCATGAACACCTTCTGTTTACAAAGGCTGGAGACTTTGCATTTGATAGTCTTCTTGTGTACCTCTCCACTCTGATTCACCAAAAGGATTTAGCAAGTTATTGGTAGAATCCCAATTACCTGGTTTCTTTCTTCCTTTTAGAAAGATGTGACTGGCATGATGACCCCCATCAAAACCTGTCTCATATTGAAATCTCCTCCATGCTATTAATTCATAAAGCTACCATACTGTTAGAGCTGCTCAAATCTAGCTTGGCTATCTTCTTATCAAGGTCATTGATTGCATAAGAAATGACCAGTATTTGAGACTGAGCATAGTACAAGGCCGAATTATTCTCAGTACGTTGTCGATATTTCCTTGACTGGGACAGGCTAGACTAAATTCAAATTATTAGAACCTCTGTGTTGCTAAATGTGTTGCAAAAGTTGTGGCTTCACGCTAGACCCTCAAAAACTATAGACACTTAAATGGGATATAAAAGTATGCCTGGAAATCTACCAAACCTTGAGTGCTTTCAGTTTGCAAAACAAAGACCACAGACATCTACCTTTAAGATGTTTCAAGCTGTGACTTGGGAAGCACGAAAACACACAGGATGTGTTTTCTATAGGTTACTACTGGCACCGCTGCCCATACTAGCTCATTAAGAGTTTGGAGATGTCCAACCCTGTGAATTGCATTTGTGATGCTGGGTGCCCTGTGCAGATTTACAGATCTGCTACTTGGACTGGATGTTCAAGTTTCTTTATGAGTTCAATCATTGATTTCCTTTATGCCTTAAGGAAACATTTTGATCCCTTTTAAACCGTTTTAAGTAGTGGAGGAGGGAAAGCACAGGTTTGTTTCCTTTGCATGATAAACTTCACGATGCAAGTAATGGTGGAGGAATTAGACAATGTTAGTGATAAATAATGGTCTAACTTTGGTATCTGAGAGCTCTGCAGTAAAGAAAACCTGCCCATATGCACTGGGGGTGGAGAGAGAAGGTTTTATAACAGATTTAAAATTAGAAAACAAAATGGCCTGATTAACAGCAGTAGGAAGAGTTCTGCAGAGGATGAGGGGAGAAATTAACGGATGACATTCAAAGGCAGCTGTGAAGTATGAGAAGCTGCAGCACGCGGAGGTAGTCAAATCTAGCAGTACAGAGAGTTCTGAATGATCTGTAATGCTGGAACAAATCAGACAGTCTGGGTGGGGGGGATATTTCAAGTGATGGACCATCTCTAAAAGGTGGATCACCTCTGCTTAGACAGATGGTAAACCAGTAAATTCCATACCAAGCTAGAGCAATATTAGAGCAATAGTATTATTAGAAGCAGGTGTTATGTAGGGGTTGTATACAAAGATATTTCAAGCAAACTGACAATGATTTTAGCATGCACTGGGCTTTTTTGGAAACAGAGGGAGTCCTCCCTCTCTCTCTCCGCGCCTCCCCCCCCCCCCCCCCCCCCCCCCCCCGCCAAGTTTTATGCTTCAGAAAGCAAAGGTGATTCAGCTATTGCTGTCTCTGTCCGAGAATGTATCTCTCCATATCTTCCACTTATCTTGGAATAAGGGAAGGGTAGAGACCCTTGACAAATGTGCTTTCTAATGGCTAGGTTCTGGACACATGGTGCAGGGAGTCTGGAGAGGCTGTGTTGCAGACCTGCATTAAAGAAACTCTTGATGCTTTAGTCAGGATCATTATGGAGGCTTTCCCCCAGACAACTTTCCTGTAAATGATCCAGTACAGCAATAATGTGGACTGCACTCTTTCCTCTCTGTTGCCCTGGACCTACCCTCATTGTCAACAGCACAAAGAGGCGAGATAGCATGCCCGTCTCCAAAAACGGTTGTGAGAGCCAAGTTGCAGGTGATGACAAGCCAAAACAGAATGTATACAGATACAGTACAAAGGCCTCTCCATTTCTAAATAGATGATGACCCTTAGTGGATAGACCCCCTACTGATATATTCTGTCTTTATAGCAGAACTATAGGAAGAATAGTATTTTTCTGTGGTAGACCACAGTCTGGCTTCTTAGTGAACTGTTCTCATTTATGTGGCTGAACAGAGTCTGCCTCTCTGAAGAGAAATTCTCTCTGCTAATGACAGGAAAAAACATTCCCTTTTTTCATTATAGGTATGACTGAGTAAAACACGAAACTAGATCACTAATTAGTGAATATGGAAGACTACTATGAAATTACATTTGCTCTTGATTTCCTCTAAGGCAACCTTATCTAACACCTAAATATGGACCCGTTCTAATCAATTTTCTTGGTCATGACTCTATTCCTCCTTGATATCCGTTTTATTACTTTTTGATTCATAAAAAAAAATAGCCATTTCAATTATTCTGGCTATGAAATTAAAATTATATTCATCCAGCCATTTCTTCCCCACTGGAGAATGTCCCATTCCATTCCTTCCCCTCTTTTCTCTCTGGTAAGATCTAAATTTCATATATGAACGCTGATACAACTTGATTAAGAATTTAGCAGCTCTTTTTGCCCCCAAGTTAACTGAAGAAACAATTCAGTTGGTGCTGATTCATGAAGGGAGATGGGCTTAATTTCAACCCAAACTGGTAAATAACTGATCTCAAGGCTGAATGAAAGCTCTGATAGATTTTACACAGTTTCTGTAGTTTTGCTTTTCTTCTGCTTTAACCTGTGTTAAAAAAAAAAAAATATGAGAGAGAAGTTTTTGTGGGGACAAAAAGTAGGTACTTCCATGTGCATTTTTTCATGGAAGGTGCTCTTAATTGTTCATTAACTCCATCCTTCATTCAAATGCTTTTAGAAAGTTTGCCTTTTCTGTGGTGCATTTACACCACTTTTGCACCTCTGTTTTATGATTTGCACTACTTTTTTATGAAGAATCAATAGAATACTAGTTCTTACCTTTGAGTATCCCAACATATTCAGTTTATATTGTGACTATTTTTTCATTTGGACATTTTCTTCATCAGATATCCTCAAATTTTAACTTACAGTCAGAGATCCTGTTGTAGATATTAAGTCATTGTTGAGCCTATCTAATCTTCTGATTTAATTTATTACTTGATAATCGGAGCAGTTCTTATGTGGCTTAACATATTCAGTTGAGATAGGCTACTTAATTCTTCAGTAATGTAAACGGTTTTGTTATTTAAATGAAGTCCTGGTTTAATGCCAGCAACTTACATAAGAATGCTCACATTTTCATGTTGAACATATGTATTAGTAATTTCCTTCATTTTTAGATGTTGAACATTTTATACAATGACCATAATTACTTTGTGTATTAATATTGTTCCATACCTTTGTCAAAGATGCTTTTCGTTGTGCACATTTAACTTTGGCTTGTCAACTGCTGCCTCAGTTTTTGTATTTTGGTTTTGTGTTTTGTTCAGATACATTCTTTTTGCATTAGTATGCTGCCATCAGCAAACCATGGGTCTGAGCATTTCCTAGGTTATTTTGAAGATTTTTTTATTACCGCTAATAGGAAACAACTCATAGTTACTTTTTAGAAGCAGGCTCTCAAAGGGTCATTTTGAAAAGTGTGTCTTTTAAAAATGTTGTTCTTTGCATTTTTCAGAAGAATTCTTTGTATTGCTACAGTTTCTTTTTAATTTTGTAGTTTTCCATGTTAGAAGGGTACAGAGGAGTTTGGCAGCAAAACAGTCACATCATATACCACGTTCAACTCAACTGATTTTTTTGACTAGTTTAACTGGTTGTTTTTAGACCTTCTGGCTCAGGTTTTCTGAAGTTTCTCTGGTATGTGAGACTTTGTTCCTGAGTTTTAGTGCTTGAACCAATTAGATCTGAGGAAAGGTTTCGCAAAACGTTAGAGATGGGACTGTGAGTGCAAACCAGTGGTGTAACTGACTGGGAGAGAAACGCAGCTGTTGTCTTGCACTGTCTTAATTTCTGTAACACACGTGAATGTCAATGCACTTTAAATAAAAGGCATTTGCTTTGCTTAGCATTGAATAATTTTTTCACTAAAAACTTAAAAGCACCTGAGGAAATAAATAAACTAATACGATCTATTATCTACATATACTTAGAACTCAGTAAAAACTGAACGACATGTATGTAACATCATGATGTGTTTAAGTATAGGGAGTATGCAGCACATACATATATAATTTGTCTAGCCATTGTAATGAAGACAACAAGGAGTTTGGAGGAAGCTTTATTACATAATATGCATCTTTATAATTTGATAATGATTTCTCCACAGAATATTAATCGATATTGTAGGCATCAGTATTCCAGTACTCCAAAGTAGTAATGACCTCCAGGCATCAATTCTCTAAACATCAATTTCTCATATTTGCTGTAAATGCTGTTTTTAGATGATTGCGTTTAGCACAGCTGTAAGCAACATGATCATAACCTAGTGATGCTGTCATTTTTTGGGAGGTAAATCCACATCTCTGTCATGGATGACGTGGAAGTTTTTTTTTTTCTGGAAACGATCTTCCCTGTGTTTGGTGGCAGCTGTGCTGTTGCCCGCCTGCGGTACTTACTCAAAAATCACCCAGATTTCCTCATTTGCCATCAGCTCAAGCAGAGCTGAACTTACTATCTACTTTTTCCTTCCTACCTCGTTTATTTTCTATTTCATGAAACCGCATAGGAAATATTTTACCGTCTTTGGGTGGCATTTCTGCAGCTTATACGGTATTATTCAAGCAAAGTCCTTAATCAAAGGTGACAGCAACATCAAGTACGAATAGAGGGCTGCTGGGGAAACAAGCGTTTTGTCGTTGTAAGCAAGCTAGAGCAAAATCCCTCCGTCTTTGGAATAAGGAATAAGTTTGGATCACCATCCGACGTTCATCCCTGAATGCGAAAGCCAGTGTTTAAAAGAGGAGGTGAGCTCGCAGCGCTATTGCCACCGCCCCGCTGGCCCCCGCCGGGCCCGCCGGAGCTGGCGAGCGGCGCCGGCTCCTGCCCGCCTTGGGCGGTAGATGGTGCTAGATGAGAAGTGAAGGTGCTGCTCGGAAAGCTTCCCTGGTCAGAAACTGCCGCTCAAAATCAGGCTAAAATACTCAGCGGCTTTGCTGTTTGTTTGTTGGGGGGGTTTTGGGTTTTTTGTTGTTGTTGTTGTTGTTGGTTTTTTGGGGGTTTTTTGTTTGTTTTGTTTTGTTTTGTTTTGTTTTGTTTTGTTTTGTTTTTTACCTGTTGGGATCTTTGGAGTGGGAATACTGAGAACTGAGTTGGGTGACTTCAGGGTGGTGACGGGTGAGAGGTAAAATGTCAGTCATTTTCCAGACACCATTTCTGTCACGTTAGAAGGTTGTAGCCTATCACCAGGGCAAGGCCACCTTTCGCAGTGGGGGAGAAAGGAAGATGCAGGCATTGCACAAAGCAGTTCTGCTTCAGAGCAGATTTGTTTTAAAGACCACTGTCAGGTTGTATGCCGTTGATTTTGTTGCTGAGCATGACAGAAAGCCTTATGTCTTCAGAAACCTGTGTGATGATTAATTTAAATCAGATGTGAAAGTAAGATGCCCCAGTTGACTGAGAAGAAAAGTTACATACATGAAGTGTGGATTGTAATTAGCCAGCTGTAGTGGAACATAATGAAATTTCTTTCTGCCTAGAAGCTTGTTCATTTAATAATGCAGTATAAATGTATACAACTGAATGTATATTAATATTATTCACATTCTTTTAGGGTTAGAAGTAAAATTGCAAGAATTCTTTCAAAACCAGTGATACCAGTTATTGTTCAGTGGCACAACTCCAGAAAATAAAGAAAATAATCTAGATTACTTTTATTACTGGGTTGCTTTTTAGTTTTGTCTTCCTCTTCTCTCTTCATCCTCTCCAGAGAAGCACTTACTTAGTACAGTGTCGGGGGCATTTGCACATCCTTGGCAGTAAAATTAGGGATGAAATGTGCAAAACAATAGCTTAGTTAGTGGAGAAGATTTCCTTACATGATTTTACTTATAAACACATTCATCACCTGTAAAATCAATCTTTTTATGGGCACTGAAGGATAAAATTAAAAGAAGCTGCTTCTTCATGAAGTTAATTATTTCCCCAAGCTTTGTAGCTTTCTGATACTACCATACACAAAGCAATTATTCTGAATTGACAGTGCTTAGTGAAAACAGGAGTACTAATCTACTGTAGTAGCTGGTTTCAAAAATACAAGACATACTAAAATAAGAGAAATCCTGCATCTGTTTTCCTTGAAGTAGGGTGTGTCAGTACCGGCAGAAGTAAACTCATAATATTGAACATAGGTATACATTAGAATTCTGAAATGCAGCACTTTCTGCATCATGTTTAATATAATAGCTGTTATCCTGAACTAAAACGTGACTTAGAATTGGCAGAACCAGGGGACCTCTGACTCTGTGAGAGTAAGGTCATGAATAGCTGCAGTTCTACACAGGCACCAGTTCTATAATGCCTAATATTTGTGCATACTGTTCGATTGCATAGTTCTGTGCAACCTGTGTTTCAGAGCCACATCCAAAAAAGGTTTTATAAGGTTTTTGGCAGTGGAAAAGATGTGTTTCTAAATTCAGTAAGGCAGCTTTGAAGTAGGATGTGCTAGAGGTGGCACTGAGTTGAGATTCCCCTTTGTTAATGTGAAAAATGATAATGGGCAGAAAGAATCCTCAGGCTGAGATTTTTACTCTTCTTTTGGCAAGATTCTTGACCTTTTTGCCATGAGAAGAGCCTAAGAGGCTTCATAGTCTGACCTGCTTTTGGGGTAGACTTATTCCAGCTTTCTGCTTGCTTCTTCAGCAGTGTCTTGCAACATCCTGCTTGTTTACTTGGGAGAGGCACTGGGAAGATATTTGTGCTTAAATACATATGTTTTAAATGTATCAGAATTTGTGAGAAAAAGTTCAAACACATCTGTGAAAATTTTTTCCAAACATTTCCTGAAAATCTTTTTTCTCTGATAAAACATTAAAATGACAAGTACACTTGCACAGCCCTTCTTAAAATAAAATATTTCTTAAATAATTTCAGCAATCATTCCTAAGAAAAGACAGCTATGCTTATAAGGGGGAGAAGGAGGAAAGAATGCAAGTTATAGCTATAAAATTGATATTCATTAACATGCTGACTTGTTATGACTCCAGTCTGCATTATATGATATTTTTGTGGGCAAGATACTATGCTATTAGTGCTGCATAATGCCAAGTGTAATAGCACTCAGCATTACCTAATGGAAAGATCCCTTAACAAACTGGGCTTTAAAAAGGACTATATTACACATAAAGAACTGTAGGGGAGAGGGGTAGATGAGGAAAAGGGAATATGACATTTGCTTTACCTCCTGAGATAAACTGATTAGGTGACTCCTAATATGCTGTCTGAATAACAAGAAGCCTAAAGTTGGCTACAGTGTGGGTAAATAAAAATAACCTAATCACAATGATAGAGGCTGTGATTTTTATGTGGGGGGGGGAAAAAAAGCTGAAAATAAATTTTGCCCAGATTTTGCCTTAGACTCAATAGTTGCAGAGAAGACTGTTGCCTTGGAGGTTTAAAACTAGAATATGAGGAGATTTAAAAGTACATATGATAGTTAACTTATGCAATGCCTTAATTCCTTGGAAAAATGTTGAAATATTAATAATTTCTCTGATCTACTGTAAAGATAAATTGTTAAACGGAACTTTTTATGAGTAGATTGAAGGTTTATGCCAGGGAGGATTTTCAACGTTGGATGATTTAGCTGGTTGATGTGCTTTAATTTTAATAGAGGCTCATCTTCAACGTCTGAACTGGGTGCGACAAATTCTGCAGGAACTGCATGTAGAAAAGCTCAGATCAAATACCCTGTTTAATAAAACAATAGGAAGAAACAACTGAAGCTGATAAGTGCTTTATCCATTCGCAGCTCTGGGTAGAACAGCAATCGTGACTTTGAATGGCGATTTTTAGCTAGGAAAAACTCTAGTGAGTTGTTTGCTTCATTAATACTGAGCAGTTCTTAGAGCTTCCCCTGTTCTGTGTTTCTTTTGTGTGTACGGATCACATTGAGTAAGCTTTTATTCCTTATTGGTATTCCAATGTCTAAATATCTTTAAAAGTGACCATTGCAGAATTTACAATATTCACTCGGTAGGGTTGCCCTGAAGGGCCAGCCACTCTTTCATTTCTCCTTGTAAGTGCTGGCGTTACATGAAAAATAGAGGTCTGCTGGTGTTGATGAACTCTGTCTGTATGCTGCCCTAAACACTTTCAAACAAATGCAAAACAGCAGTGCTATGTCTCCCTATTTTCTTCCACCAGTCTACAGTTTCAAGTTCTTGATAGGCACACAGCAGAGAAACCATAACATTACTTTATGAAGTCCACAAAACCAGGATTTTTGTAATGTTCTTATTGGATGTTACTAAGAGGCAGCCTGCCAAAGCAATTTGAATATCTTGTGCAGTTTTCTGCACGGGAAAGTGTTCTTGCTTTGTTTCAGACAGAAACATTTGCTATAGTAAAGCTATCTGTTAAACTGCAGAATTCAGGAATACTTTCTGGGCTTGAATCCAAATGCATACCTTTGCGATTTGGGGTTGAGATGAAAGGCAGGATCATCTTATATACCCACCCTGTAACAGTATATTTTGACCAAATCCTTTCGCTGAACAACTCTGAAACCAGGGCTAAGGCTGTAAATACAGCACTTACATTCAATTATTTTGATGTAGACTAGGATGATTTATATCTTGGAGCAAGCAAGCACTACCAGGTGCTACATCTGCATGAAGTACCCTGATGAAAGATGATGTTGTACCTCTGAAACACTCATGAATTCTCTACAGCATTCCTCTGAGCTAGTGCATTGTGCCTTTTGCTAGAGAGCAACAACGGCTCTGAAATGTTTCAAGTGTATTCCACATCCAAAGTAAATTCTTCTCTATCCCATCTGCTGTGCAGGTTCTGCTCTTGCTAATGCTGAAGATAAACCAGTAGCAATTTGTGAGTCTGTGGATGTACTCTTAAGATTGACTTTTGCCATGGGTTTGTAGTAGAAGAAAGAAAAGAGCCACAGTCCTCTGATTCCTCTTCCCATATCTGATTCTGGAATTTGTCTTTCTTCTCTCCTTTATCTTTTCAATGTGGAAGTATATCTTTCACTCTGTTCTTTCTACGACACTGTTGTTTTCCATAATGAGATTGCCAGGGGAATCTGAACATGCTTGTAATGAGGTGCAATATTATTTTTATCCTCCTCTTGAAAGCTGATTCTGCATGAATTTTGCCTACATTCTTCCAGAAATCATCAGCTTCTAGAACATGCTGACCTATTTATAAACCAATAAAACTCTAAATGAGAGATGCTTAATACATCATGAAATGACTCAGACTGTCCTTTTACTTTTCTCAGTTGTGCATATAATTCTTCCCCTTTAAGCATAGTACTTTTGCATGTTCGTCTTTCATGACTATAGACTTGAAAAATTCAGAGGTCAGAAAAAACAACTTGGTTCATTCGGTTGTGTTAGCAGAATAAATATGGTTTGGGTTTAAAATCATGAGAGCCTCTCAGGATCCCTTCTTATAAACATCTGTAGAAAAGAATTAGTCTTACTAAATCAGACTTCAGATACAGCAAATCTGCAAATCACAATTTAATGCAATAACAATATTCTGAGTATATTCTAAGTTCGAGATACTTTTGTGCAATTCTACACCAGTTATGGCCAACCTCTGGAATACATGAAAAATAATATTTAATTGCAGCAAACTGTTTTGGTTTCTTTTTTCCCCTCTTTTGTTTTAAACAAAATACACAAAAAGTAATAATGAAAAAACTACTCTTCAACCTTTAACATATATGGAAACTGAACCTGAGATTTCAATGGTGGTAGAAAAAAAGTCTAAAATTTCAATGGAAAGGCAGGACTCTCTGATTCAGATTTGTGATCTAATATAGACATCTAAATGAAGGAAAAAAATGGCCATCGGCTTTTCTTTTTTGCAAACCTCTTAATATTGTGTATGAAAAGATAGTGGAAGAGTCAAATACCTGATATGGATCCAGTAGTATTGTATTACTCCGTGCAGTCAATGTGGGCAAAGGAAACATGCCCCTTATTTAGAACCTGGCATTGTTAATCGCATTGAAATTATTACTCCAGTTATACTCAGGCTAACACTTATAGTCAAAATGATTAAATTATTGCCAAAAGAGCCTAATTAAAAATATAAATTTTTTTCTTTCCAAGAAAGGGAGCAAAAAGTTCAGCAGTGCATGAGACATTATCTTCTTTCACTGGCTGTTATAAACTGTAAGTACTGCTTTTCAAAACTCATTAACTTTACTGTTTTATCACTTACTGTATGTGGATATATAAAAATATCCCAAAGTACAAGTCTCATTATATACTAACATTTTCCAACCCAGGCTCTTCACCAGGAGGAGTATGATGCTGATAGTGGAGGTTTCTTCCTCTTTGTGAGTGGATTTGGATTATTTTTATACTTTCACTAACATCCACTTACTTTTTCTTGCTCCATTGGCCACCAGTTCTCATTATATATGTTGAATACTTGTTCTTTGTTGTTAACTCCCAAAAAAATTTTTTTATAGTTCCCAAGGTGCATTTACTTTAGTAACCAGTAATTGATTATGTGTTTAAAGCCACTGCATCCCTAGAGTCAATCTGTGCCTGTACCTTCAAGGTCTCTGCTATCATCCTGTGCTTATAGTCCAACATATGGCTTTATCATTCTAAGGCTGCAGATCATTCTACACAGAACAACTACTACTGCTTATTATTAGCTGAAGAAATATATCACATTTATAATGTTTGTAGTCATTATACCATGTGATTACACTGAAGCTAAAAGGAAATTAGGCAGTAGTCACCTGATCATTGTGTAATTAGCTGTTAAAGCTGAAGCAAGCTAAAACAGGAGAAACCGACAGTGTCTGAAGTGTCCCGAGACCTCCATTATTAAGTGAATGCAAACTTTTTGCCTGTTACTAGTAATGGCAATACGATATGTTTTGGGCTACAGTAGCCTGTCTGATGTCTTGTTCTTACCTAATATATTTAAGGATGGTCAAAAGTTATTTTAAAATAAGTCATCATGCTACTTTATTGCTATATCATATTTCTTTTTATATGTACAGATCACATTTTAAAAAATTTTAATTCAGTCTTCATGTTTTACTCAGTATAGTAGTTTCCAAATTAAAATGATTACTATTAATATTCTCTCATTATACATTTTGGTTCATGGCTATTTGCCACTTCTAAGTAAAAAGGCACAATGTATAAACTTCTGGATTCAGAAGCAATAAGAACATTACATATAAAATGTAAGATGTTAGTATATTATGGGACTTGTACTTTGGGTTATTTTTATATATTCAGATATATATTTTTAGTAAGTGATAAAACAGTAAAGTTACTGAGTTTTGAAAAGAAACACTTACAGTGTATAGTAGCCAGTGAGAGAAGACAATGTCTCATGCACTCCTGAACCTTTTGCTCCCTTCCTTGGAAAGAAAAAACTGTTCTTGAGTTACCGGAACATTGGTTTTATTTAGTAAAAAAGTTCACATGCTACTTTGATTAGGAAATCATTTTGGTTTAAGGTAAGAAAATTCCTTGAAAATTCTCTGCAAAAGAATAGTTTTCTCAATTAGATTTTTATGAAACAATTACAAAAGACTAAATGTGCAAGCCATAATTATGTGAGCATGTATTTACATGAGTAGGTGTCTTCAGAAAAATCAATAGAAATGTTCTCCAGGGTGAGCTTCAGTAGGTCAGATGTTTGAAATATTTTACATGTTGTGCACATCACCTACAGCCTTGTATCCCCTATGACACCCACTTGACACCCCCCCCATGTACCAACACATGCAGAAGATGAACTGACACAAGCATAAAGGACATCTCTGTGAGCTGTGCTAGTAGGGACTACCGAGCTGTGCCCTACATGTAAATATAATGAAATGTGCAATTACACCATTTTTTCCAAGTAAAGTGGTACCCACATGACAATTATATCAAATAAATTGCTAAAAATTACCACAAATGCAGAAGGAGATTGAGTTATGGTTGCTATGGAAACTGTAACATGCAGCTTCCTGACTTGATGCGTGCAAAATTTCAGCCTTAATATCACACTGATACACATTTTTGCTTTTTTTTTACACTTGAATAAGTGAAGATGGAGTTTGTGTGTAATAACATATTCATTCAAGTTATACTTCTTTGGCATGCCATCTCGTATTTTTTGTTAGTTGCACTGTACATGTTGAGGTTTACAGATGCTCTGCTATATAAATGCTGCAGAGAAATATTAAAATGTTCTAAAGTATGTTTCTTAAAAAGGAAGATTATTTACCTGAAAAGTGTATTTTATAGAAGGGTCAGTGGATGTTCATGGACGTACAAAAAAGTACCTCATGTGCAAAACAAAGATCTTGGAATAAGCCCAATAAAGAGGGTGAAGTTTATTTGCACAAATGCTTTTAAGCCTCAAGTTAGGCTGATTATCAAGTGTCATCACCAGGTTTACATGCAGTCACCATAAAGTCACATACACTTCCCCAGGTAGATATCTATGGCACCTTAGGTATGAAAACCCGTGTCATAATAAAACTTCATTTGAGAACCAGTGATTTGAGAATCTGGTTATTTCTTGGTGCAGAAGAGCACAGGCACGTAGCCATAGCTGATATGATACTTAGTGTTGGAACAGGCAGGTCCAGCACCAGACACCGTTTAGGCCTGCGTGCAGTGAGCACTGAGTTTTGTGCTGTTGTGACTAAGTTGTAACTAGTTCCTTATGCAGATAATTTAAAGCTTGTTCAAATTGTCTATGTTACACTGCATTGACATGACTTGTTAACATGCCTTGAAGTATTAATGCATTAGAAGATAATAAAATACTTAGGAGCCATGACACAAGATGGGATTCAATGTAATTATTGTTTTGCAGGATCTCTGGGGCTTGTGGCTTGATGTTAAGAGAGCAGAACTCCTTTTGGTGTCACAAAAAAATGAAGTACATCTTGAGAGAATGATTGAAAATGTGGATGGAGTAGGGTGGGGAACCATAAAATTACATTTGTTATTGTGAGTGTATATGCAAGCACAGTACTGGAACTCCCAAGACAGAGCTTGATAAATGATTCAAGCCTGGACTAGGGTTGTTTGAACCAGCAATTCCCAGTAGTGCTGTTCTGGTAGTAATGTTTTTGTAAGATATAGTATAGACAGAGCTCAGGCATTTTTAATCACTCTGTATGACCTTGGACTGAGCAATGTTACACAACAGTGCTCAAAAATGTTTCCACATATTGTCTATGGAATGGGTCTTAGTAGATCTGGCTTTAGTGGACCTTCTTTCATTAGCAATTATGTGTCCAAGTAAGTTTGAATGTCAGTTGTTTCTGCAAGTAGCAGCTGGCATGTAAAAGATGCTTTAACACCTGTCGAAGTTACCAAAAGTAACTGCACAATGTTCTGAATATTCAGACTCTAACAACAGGACGACACCACAGCTGCATAAAGAAACCTCAGTTTTAACTTATATGAAGTGTAAATGTGAAATATAATTTCATTAGCAAATAGATTTTTATTTTTAGAGCAAACCTTGTAAAATAACAGCCTTGTTTGATAACAATGAAACGATATTAGCACAGGATTTTTGGAAATGTTCAGAGATCTTAGATTTGGCTGATTGTTATCAGTATTTTGAAGTTACTTTCATTCACCTCTATTTTATTACACTATAGTTATATTTAAGTAATATTTCTCATTTCTTTATATCTCTCAGTTTGCTGAAGGGAGTTCAGGATAATTGTATTTTGGATTTTTTTTGCAGGGGCCTCAGTGTAATGTATATGAAGTATATTTAAATTCTAGCAGTTAATCTTCCATGCTACAGTAATTTCTCTTTCCTACTAGGTTACAAATGTTTATTACAAAGTATGACATTCAGAATGATGTAGAGTTTTCAAATTTTTTTCAGTATTAGCTGTATACTGTTGATTTCTATTTATGAAGTTGTACTGCTAATTATTTTTAAATGCTTGGGTCATAGTTATGCCAAAAAAAAGGAGGATATTTACTCTGATAAGCCTTTTGGTAAGGGAATAAAAGGGTGAGTCATAAGATTTCTTTAAATTTATTCCAGCATATGTTCAGATTTTTTTTTTTAGTTTGTATTTTCAGCAAACATTTGAAGCCCAAAAGTTTTTTCTTTTTTAAAAAGACAGGCACAGCTGGTAGTTGTATTTGTATGAAATGCAAAATTCTAGAACTTTCATGACATTTAACCTAAATAACCATTATGAAATTTTTGCATGTAGAGCTCTCTTAAACTATTTTTAAAGTGTCAGTCATCAACCAGTTAACTGCAGTAATGGCATAGGTCATCATCTCATTCCTAGAGCAGTGTAGAGTTTAAAGTAAACAGTTTGCAAATAAGATTTAGGCTATTAGTTGTTCAATTGTCTCTTAAATATTTTTAATAAGAAACATAGTAGTAAGCTGACTATGTCTGCAAATGAGTGTCAAGGAGATGATTTGATCCCGATTTTCAGTGGCTGACTGCATTTATAGTCAGAAGGTGATGGTGTCACCTGTAATTCCAGGTAGCTCTAATTTATCTGTCTTGGCTCCTGATAGCAATGAAATTGCTGTGGTATAGGTTTAGTTGCCAAATAAATATATGTGATTCCACATACTTCCAAAGCTAAATGACATCATTTTTTTTGGTCAACACAGTAAAGTCAGCAGCAACAAAGTTGTCTCTCAAATCTGTGAGAAATATGAGTAAAACTTGTAGGTAAGAAAAATCTTTCAAATATTTCCCTTTGCCCCGGAGTGAGAGGCAGGAAGGATGCTGTTGTTTGATCTCAGCTACTGAATGCAAGCGTTGTCTCTGTTCTGTCTGATGTAAAATTGTTGTAGGTCCCTTCCAACTGGAACTTAACTCTTTTCCCTCTCCTCTCCTCTCCTCTCCTCTCCTCTCCTCTCCTCTCCTCTCCTCTCCTCTCCTCTCGTTTTAGCACTCTGAAACTCTTTAACATCAGTAAAATGAGGGGATATTTATGGAGAACTAGCTTAACATCAATGCTTAAAATTAGATTTGTTCATGTCTCTTTCCTAGTTTTAATAAGGTAGGAAAAAATATAAAGCACCATGTAGGATCTACACTATAACACAGAAATCTCACCAGGTAGTAATCCTAAATCACTGGAACTCCACTGAGTTTGCAGCTCCACCAAGTCTGAATTACCTCTTTGCATGCACCACCAGATGCTCCAATATTGCTAAGAGGCAGAGACACAGCATCTAGGCCTCCTGGAAGTTTTGCGCCTTATTCAGCTCCTCCTTTCTCCTTACAAAAATACTTTCTCTCCTCACTAGAATCTGTGTTAGTTTTCCTGTCTATTTGCAGCAAGGACTGTAAAGCACTTGAGCAGCTGTTCGCTTCCACTGGCTGTGTCTTCTTGTCTTCTCTTTTCAGCTGAAGATTAGGATTGTTTGTGTTATGGTTTTCAGAAATGCACAAGTAATTTATAGTTAAGTACTGTATAGTTACTATCTTAAAAGAATTATTTTAGCGTTGAGTGGCAAGGAGAATGATGTTCTTACTCCTAATTACCACAATTCCCCTTCGCCACAAGCCAGATGAAGCATTTCTGCTTTTGTGCTAAATTGGTACAAGAGGAGGGACTAAAAAGCAATTGAGGAATTTTGTTATAGTTTGAATCACAGTAACACAAAGCCATCACAATGACTTTCTGATTGTCTTCGGTATACTCTTGTGTATAGGTTATGCAAGGAGGAATTATAACTGACATGGCAGTATGCATTTCCTGCTGTGTAGTAGATCTGCCTATTCTGCTAATACTCTCATGAGAAACAGTGACTAGTTCTGGGGCCTCATTTACTCCCTGCAGTTTGAGATATGTGTTCTTGAAAAAGGAGAGGTTGGAGAAACATCAGGTTCCTTTTTAAACTGATTTCACAAAAGCTCAATTAAATGGTGGTTGGATCTTATGCAGCACAAACATTATTTGCCTGGCAGAAGTAACAGTGGGACTTCAGGTTGAGTAGCACTTTCCTGCAGAGGTTTGGACATGTTTCCTAGGCATGTCTACTGTAAAAGATTTGAGCTTTCACTTGCATCCTTACAAAAGACATAAGACATGGGTTTAACTGAGAACTGCAGCTGTAGATGCCTAAAGGTCTCTCTTTAAGTGCTGAAATTGATATCCTGTTGGACATAGGATGAAACTCCTAACAGGCATGTATAGGCTATGTGCCACTTAAAGAGGCACAGATAGGTCTCATCCTTCTTTTAAATCCAGTGGTGGGTGTTTGTTCCAAGTGCCTATTCAAGTCAAAGCATGATTTTTACTAATGCTATGAGGAACACAGGTCTCTTGAAAATTAACCCTTCAATTAATTGCTTAGGAAGTGAAACGGCCACTGTGTGTCAGAATATTGGGAAAACTGCTGTGAACTGCTGGTATGTTTAGGACATGCAGGCACACCTGCGAGGTTTAAAGAAAAGCAAGCTGATTATAAGCGTTTCCTGTACATCTTTTTCAGCTTTTCTTAAATTCATAGTTCAGTCCCCATACAGCTCTTAACGTTGATGTCATAAACTGAGCAGTTTGGTATTACATAATTCCAGCTTCTTTGAATTAGTGGTGGCAGTTAGATTACTATTATTGATAGTGCCTGCAGGCAGAGAACCATTAAGGTGTCACAAACTTAGCAACCTCCTATGACATAATACTAATCTTTTAAATTTAGTTGTTACAGTTAGGTTGCATCCCAAGGGTCCCTACTCTAGTGCCTGGTGTGTGTATAGGCATAGGAGGCAACTTTTCTAAGAACTGCTAAACTTCGTATTTCTTGTAACATTTGATTAACAGTTACAGCAGCATGTACAGCAAAAATATTTTCCATTTGTTGTTTTTAAGTAGAAGATGACAAATAATATGAGAACATCTTTTCAAAGGCTTTCATAGTATAATTAAGAATGAATGAGTGATAAATGGATAAACCAAGAATCAAACCGAACAGAAGAAAGTCAGGCTTTTGAAAAAAGTGTAGCTAAAACTTTTTCAACAATGATCACCTTACAGATGATTGTGACTGTCTTCTTACAGCTATCTCCACATTTCGGCATTTAATGGCTACAGACAAACTTAAATAGGAGGCTAAATCCTAACTATATAGGATAACAATTTTAATTTGCTTAATGATTTTACATTTTAAGACTGGTGAATGGGAACATCAGGGTTTTAAGGTATGCATGCACAGTGATCAGAGTACAGGGGAGTTCAGCAAATACTTGTTTACCGGTGATACTCTGTGTGTCATGGGAGCAGTAAGTCAAGACTATTGGCATGTGTGTGAAAGCTTATTCACCAAAGGACATGCTTTTGATGTATTAGCTAGCTAAAAATGCAGAGAGGAGTTTGGCGGAGTTCTTCAAAGGGACAGGAATTTTTAACTTTTTTTCAAATAACATCACAAAATCCTTGGACTCTTTGAGGTATAAAACATTTTAAACCCTTAGTCCTAGAGAATGTTTCCACAGCAAGTCAAGCGTTGGCTCTCAGTATCTGAAAATGCCACCACTTGCTGTGGTGTAGGCTTTAATTCAGCTTGGATGTACGTAAAACTCCCCTGCTGATTTTGAACAGCAGGTTTGGAAAAACATTTCTCAGAGTTTTTAGAGTGTGTGGATTATGGATAGTAACATGCTTAGCTAAAGAGATAAAGAAACCAGACACCATACTGAAGTTCCTTTCTTTGAGAGCAACCAAAATGTCTTGTGACTGAGTTTGGAATTGGGACTTACACATAGAAACAGGCAAGGAACAACATTACAGTAAGGTAAGCCAGACAATGTATCATCAAAACCAGCTTGTTCAGACAACCAGGCTGTAAAAACAGGAATCCAGCAGGCAGTGCATATAGAATATGATTTTCTAAGGAACATTGTGTCAAACTTGAAAGTCACGGTTAAGTCAAGTGAGATACGAACACCCACTTGCAGCTAATGCTGTGAGGACAGTAGAAGGATTCAGAACCAGCCAACCAGAAAACCATCAGGTATCAAAGCCGACAAGTAAACCACACCATGGAAAGCATTAGAGATATCAGCCAGTCTAGTGGCAGCGGTCATGAGGCAAACCATTTAAAACAACCATGAGAAATAGGTTTTGCTTTTCAGTGACTTCTCTGAGGATGCTAAGAGTAGCCAGAACTAAAGAAATTACATGTTAGGGAATAATAGGATGTTGACTTTACAGATCTTCTTTGCATATTTTCTCTTCTTCAGTAGCAAGAAACAAAAATCAAGGAAATAAATGTCTCCTACTGTGTTGTTCACCTGCTGCCTATTGGTGTTGCTCTCCTGCCGTTTTCTCCATCTGCTTTAAATTCATTTCTGAAATGTACCCTCCTTAAAAATAAGTTCTTATTAATTTCATAAGGAACAAATTAAGAAATAGCAAACACAGACATTTTGTTGAATTACAAGCAATTAGAACACAATGGGGAGAGAAGCAAGGAAGAAACACATTATACCAATTATGAGTATTCTAAAAAAAAAAAAAAAGATCTGTCAGATCCTAAGAGTCATATAAATTTTTCAATTTATCTTTTCCTGGGAAAACTGCCATTCTAATTAATGAAAATTTTCATTAGTGGCGGCTTTAGGATTTTACTTGGTGTAACTAAAACACTGTCTAAGATAATAAATAGCAGTTGAGAAATGTGACAGTACATTAGTCGTGAAGTAATACATAAGAAACAGTCAGCAACACCCTCAACTTTTATTCACCCACTTTGCATTTTGTTTTGTTTACCTGGGAAAATGAAACCTATCTGTGTCTGCTAATTGAATCCTCCTCATCTTTAACCCTTTATAGCTTTTATACATGCATATGGCTTTAGCAAATGGGTAACTCTCTTCCCATTTCAAGTTTATGAATACCCAGTATAATTTTTCAATCCAGTTCCTCACTTTTTATGGTAAGGAGTCTCTTCTGCTCACATTTCTTTCAGTGAGTGGATATCAGACATTTCTTCCCTATGATTTTGGTCATGATGGCTTATTGCTGTAGAAATATTGTACTCCTGTAGTTATATAGGTTTCTTTTAAAAAAAATCCATTAAAGTTACTGAAATGAGGGTATTTTTATAGGGTGACTGTGGCCTGTAAGTTAAGAGAGCTTATCACAAACTAAAGGAAGAAGCTGTTTTCCTCAGTTTTGCTCGTGCTTTATGTATCAATACAGTTCAGTGAAAGTGGAAGTGAATGTAAAGAGGATACTTGTAATTGAAGGGTAGATTGCATACACTATGAAATTATTTTTTTAAGAACTGCAACCTTTTCCACTGTAATATGTGGTAGTAGTAGCATAGCTTTGAAATTAAGCATGATGAAATTTACACACTATGTTAACCTTGCATAACGGTTAGGAAGGAAAAAATTCTCCATGTAAAATGTGTTCTTAATTTCATCTTCGGGTATTCTGACTGAGGCTGCAGGAACAGGCTTTAGCCCCAGTGAGGGGGAGTGCAGGAGACTTTTGCTGAGTTCTGAATACCCCCGCATGTTGAGTGGCTGTTGTGAGGACTTGTCATTAGCTAACAGGGTGACCTTCAGCAGATCACTTGACTTTGGCCTTTTGTTTCCCCATCTATTTAAATATGATGGGGTATGCTTTCTCCATACTTTTCTTGCCATCTCCACTTGCTCTTTTCTGTAGTATTTTTACATAATTGGCCTAAAAAAGCACAGTTTTGCCTTATTTTATGTTTGTACGTAATTAGGGATAATTTAGATTTGCCTGTTCTACTGGCTAAAGTAGTGCTGTGTTTTCTGGACAAGTGACTATCGACAGATGAATTTTTATAAAGGTCCACTAGACTTGTGGGCCTTCTTTCAGTGAGTTTCTATTTCTGCAGAACTAAGCAAATATCCAGGAGCCCTAGAATATCTTAAATTTTTAACAATCACTTTTATTAACAATACAAAATCATATTTTTGGGGTTGCTTATGCTATCAGGTAACAAACGACACTTTGAAGAAATTACAAATGAAAAACCCTGGTTTATCTTCTATATCTATTGTAAATTTAGAAGACTGAAGAAAGTATTTCCATTATCCATACACCATACTGCAGAATGCTCTTTGTTTAAGTTTAGTCTTTCAAGAGGGATTTGGGTTTTCTAGAAGTCTACTAACAATACTGTTCTTGCATTAAACATAAATATTTGAGTAGACCAAACAAAGCTAACCAGTTTTCAGTACTTAACTGAAATTCCTACAGGGCAAGATTCGAGTTTGTAGATGCCTCAAGATTTTGGGCTGGCAAATATGAACAAGCATTAGGTTAGGCCCAGATTATAACCTTGAGTTGAGATGATCTATCAGTCTGATAAAATGTTCTGCTTTGAATGTGCTGCTGTAATGTAAATGTCATGGTTTGCAACGGTACTTATGCCTGGATAGTCCATGCTCCAAGCTCTAAACCAGTGATTTTATTACATGACTGCAAGGGGAAAAGCAGGTTACTTGAAATCTTCTCTGCTCTCTGTTTTGTCTCATACTATGTACTCCAGTAAAATACAAGAGTGGTCATTGGCTACCTTGATTCACAGGTAGAGAATTACATGTCACGGAATAACAGCCTGTTTAAAAAATGCCATCATAACAAATACTTTAGCATTCATATTTGAATCTCCTAATTTTCAGAGTCTCACTGCCAAGGGCCTTTCTTTACATTCTTTTCTGAGCTAAATGTAGTGAGCAAAAGCCCCGGCTCTGTTGCTTGGTGTCATTAGGCTTATCCTTGTACCACTTGCACAGAGTGCAATTTATTGAGAAAAAACTTGGCTTCATACTTCAGGTAATCCAGTATTTTTTTGTGGCTAATATATAATTCTTACATTCTGTACTTCATTGCATCTTTTACAAGTAAATTTACATATATTCAACAAAAATAAGTAAGTTAAAATTGGAGAAAGCTTTCAGGCTTTTAGTGCAGCTCTTCTGTTAATTCTGCAGAGAGTTAATATGTATTGTCCCACTGAAAATGGAGGAACTTACATGGCTACTGTGTTATTAATCTTTCACAGAATTGTAGATTAATTTAGGTTGGAAAGGGCTGCTTGATATCATGTGGGCCAAGGACCTACTCAAAACATGGCCTCAAAATGTCGTTGCTCAAGGCATTGTCCTGCTCAGCTTTGAGTTGCTCTAAGGGATGCAGATCCCACAAACTCTCCAGGCAACTTGCTTCAATGTTTGCTAAGTGTCATGACGGAAAAAAATGTTTCCTAATTTTCCATGTTTCAATGTCTGTTTTCTTCCATCCTGTCGGGGTGCATCCCTGTAAAAGCCTGGCTCTGCCTTCTGAAGACTCTCCCATTAGGTAGCTGAAAACAGCAATAATATCTTCCCTTAGTCTTTTCTTCTTAAAACTCAGCAAACCTAATTCTCTCAGCCTCTCTTTGTATATCTTGTACTGCACCCCATGAATATCTTGGTGGCTCTCCACAGCATTTTTCCTTTATGTCTATGTGTGTCTTGTACTGGGGAGCCCAAACCTGCACACAGGACTCCAGATTTGGTCTCTCAAGTGCAGAATAGAAGGGAATAATCACTTTCCTCAACTGTTGGCTCTACTATTACTAACACAGCCCAGGAAGTGGTTGGCCGCCTCTGCTGCAAGGGCACACTGGTGATTCATATTCAACTTGTTCCCCACAGGTTGCATGGAGTTACTCTGTCCCCAGTGTAGGACTCTGAATTTGTCTTTGTTGAACTGTGTTATTACTCTGCTTTGCAAAGTGTATTTTCAAAAAAAAATACATTTGTTTAAGTGTATAATGATTTAAAATGCTTTAGCTTTTGTACAAATAGTACCTTCAGTGTAATTCTGAATACATATAAACTTGCCTCTGCCTTGTGTTCTTCTTAGTGCCTATAGCAAGTCTTCCAGAATTTTTTATTTGTAAAAATTATGTTTATAGAAGTGACAATTTTTAATAAAATATTCAGAGTATTTGTGGATCTAAATCTACTATGTCTCTCTCAGCACCGTATGATGTTGGTTCAGCATTCAAGCTATTAGAGAAAATAAATGATTCAAGATAACTCAGGTGGGAATGCGTGGAATTTTAGTTTCTAAAGAGAAGGAAATGCTTGGGCTCTTTCTCATTTAACAATTTAAGGATATATGTAAATGACACACATGATGAAATTCTGTCCTAGGCAATTGCCCTTTGTAAGTTCTAATTCAAGTCTAATTTATGTGTGATAGAACAGAGTCACCAAATCAAATAATATTGATGCTTAAGTGCAACATTAATGACATGGAATTTACACTGGCTGTACAATGAATTGAAAGTACGTTCAGATGGAATTTGCCTCTCTTTGCTTGATGGTACTTGTGTAAGTTGATGGCAATCACTGTGGTTCCATTCACAATCACAGGTGGAAACAGGCATCTCCAGAGATGTCTAAGAAAGGTCAGACAGATTGTGTTCTGGATTGCAATCTCTGTATTGAGTATACGTAGCCTAAGGTTACCTGCTGAAGATTACCTGCTGAAATTAGTTGAGGTTAATCTCTCTCACCGTAATTTTTGAAAACACCTGATTGTGCATTTTAAATACTCATGTACTGGAAGAACAGAAATTGTATATTTTTGGCCAGATTGCTCTTGCTTTGCACTTAAAGAGTTTAATTTACCCAGTTTTCAAAATTAGGGCGCTATACTTGTCAGAAGTGCCCCACCATGAAGCTCTGCTTATTATGTAGTTAATGTTTCAAAAATGAGATCAGTGATTTCTTAGTTAATAATATTACCAGATAGTAGTGTCAATGTATTTATTAAATAACTACTTAGGACTTTTCGGTAAGGTGGCAGCAACAGTATTTAGAACAGAATATTCGGCATATTTCATTTGGATTTATGTGTTCCTTGATAAATTATTAGTTATGTCACGGGTCTATAGATATACATTTGTATCTAAGACTAACAACATATACTAATACCCTGTCTGCCTGATTTAGCAATATATTGATATATTTATTGATAAATAAATTATTTTCCCAATTTTTAATTATCTTACTGTTTGACTTACTTTAATTCAAACAGAAGTGTTCATACACCTGTTCATTTTCTGTTGTTTATAGCCCTCTCCAATAAATAAGCCAAAGCACTACATAGGTTCAAAGAGATATTGTTGGAAGCAGGTACTGGTTTTGATTTTACATGGTAACAGCAAATGCAAGAAAATTTTGTAGTTTTTTGCTTTCTTTCTGTTTATTAAAAGAAGCTAATTTTCAAACAATGTGCTTATCTATTTTAATATTTAATGCTGTCTTAAGTCTTACTGCCAGATGTTGCACAGGTTTTAAAATTTCTTGACTTACAGATTAAGACTCTTTTGTCATACCAACTGTAAACACCTGGTAATTGCAATTGTGTGTGAACTACCACAGTTTCACCATACTAGAAGAAAAAAAAAATTGATACATGTTCTGTAAGTGTACTGAAGACTTTGGGCAGGTATGTCAGTGCTCTACATTAAAAAGTTATTAACAGGAATGCATTTATGTAGCAATGATATTAGAAAAATATTTCAAACATTTTTTACTGACCTGATAATTTTGGCCATGGATTACTTACACGTTCTTTAAAATGCAGAGCCACTTTTAGACACAGTCGTATTTATATTCCCACACACCAACATAAAATAAAGAGAATGAAGTGTGGTATATTCCAGTAAAATCAGAATAGGTATGCATGATTTGTCATTACCAAATATCATTATAGCCAATTATCTAGAACTCTGATATTGTTTTAAAATGGCACAGACTCCGTGCCTAGGTATTTGGAAGTTTATATTCCATTGTCAAATGAACTCCCAATTTAGAAAAAAAAATCTTGTCAGGATATTGTGGTTTTTTTAGTGTTCTTTAGTGTCAATGCAGAGAGAGGTTTTTGGCTACTGGATGACTTGCTTGACTTTCCTGAATCACACTAGGACCTTTCCAGATTTTTCTCTGTGCATTTGAAAACTGAGATAGGCACTGAGCTTGCATACAGGACTGGGAATGCCCATAGGTGAGAGATGGAAACGGGACAGTGGTGTAGTCTGTAGTTTGTGGGTAGGCTGGTACTAGCACTTCTCACTGCTAGGTGCATTTTAGGTGGATTTGTGTGTGTGAGTTGAATTGTATGTGATTAGGCAAAAAGCAAGAGGGAAAAAAATGAAAAAGGTTGGAACTGGAACTAAGTTCCATGTGAAACTGGGAATTTTCTAAATTCCTTTCTTGTGGTTGAAATAATGATATTTGTTATGAAAAAAATGTGAGAATAAAGGTATAGCTAGGAATTAGCTTGCTGGATCACTCTAGAGTCTCAGCTCTGTAGTGATGAGTGATACTCCTGATGTGACACTGGCTTCAGATGTTTAAGAGCTTGATTTTAGACATTTACTTCTGATAGTAAATTTCTGAATCTGTTTCATCTTGTATCATGATGAGTTGATTCTAAAGTCTCTCTTTGGTTTCAAATTTTTACACAGAATCTTTCAGAAAATTGGACCTGAGATCTATTAGTAACTTTGTGCTATGATACTGTTGAATTTATTCATACCTGTGCTGCTTGCAGTTATTAGCATGACCAATGTGCAAGATTCAGTGTGGACCATATAAGTGATTAAGATTTCTCCTATGGATACTATCACTGGATCTTTAGTAACCCTGCAGAGCAGATTGAACTTCATTTTTAAATACTAGTCTAATTATCCCCACAGAGTAAATTGCATGGTATTTAGCTTGACTACTTTGAAAGCCTAAGATCTAAGGATGCTTTGCAGTGTTTTGAAATCTGTGTTTCCAGGGAGCTGAGTTATTTTAAACCAGTTGTTTAACCACTAAATTGCAATTTCTATCTATCTCAACTTCTCACCTAGATAGGAATATCCCTGAAGACTATATCAAAACAAATGGCAATTATTGTTATACAATGGATAGATGCTATTAATACAATGTTATCATCTCACCAATGATAATTAAAACCAGAGAAATATCTCAATTTTAGTCAATGAGTGGTCCAGGTCCTTAAAAAATTTAACTCATTCAGTGTTTTCACAATGAGGATTTCTGAACCCTTACATATACAACATGACATAAAATGTTTGGTAAGATGAAACTCAAGCAATGGTAGAACAAGACTCATCTATTTTAAATAGAGAAGTATACAAGTATTCCCATAAAGTGGTATTGGTAATTTCTTCAACTATTGAGAAAGTAATACATGACATTAAGGGTGTAAATGTCCCAGCATTTGTTAACATTAGCATAGTTAACATCGAGATAGATCTGTGATAGTGAAAAAAAAAAATAAGCTGCATGACCAAAGAGAGTCTCCTGTCTCATTCACAGTTTTAAATGTTGGGAAGTATTTTGAGGCTATTACTCACTGACTCTGGAATCAACTAGTAGAGACACAATAGATTTTTTTTTTCTTTTAAAATACACTATAGAGAAATGCCAGCTGTTTTCCTCAAGGCTCACATTCTTCTAATCCATCCTTAAGAGGAAATCAATACAGATTCTCTCAGAGGCTTTCAAGGCTGTCTCCCATGTCAGGTGGAAAGGAACAAGAAGAAACAACTTGTTTCAAAAAAACCAGGGATTCTGAGAAGCTTCAACAGGCTGTGGACCTGTCTTCTTTCTTATCAGGCTTACTGTTTTTGAACAAGTAAAAAAAAAAACCAACCCCAAAAATCCCTTCTCAAAGGTACTTACCTCATCATTATGACTCACCTTCAGAAACTCTTTGCCTTCCTACCTGATCTTCAGTCAGCAAGCTAAATAAATCTATAACTGAAACAATGCCCTCCTGCTTCCCTTTGTTTTTAAAACATTCTAAATTGTATGAATTGTATGTTATAGCCAAGAAGTCACAAAGCAGTCTCTCTGTTCCTGTACAGCAGAGAAAGCTTAAAGGTCTCTGAGTTGTTAATAATAAAGCCCTAAAAATAGAAACCCCAGATGTTTCAAAATATGAAAAGTAAATTACAGAATTTATAGTAATTGAGTAATCCGTTGCAACTCTGAAATAATTTTCTAACTCAACATTCCTGACCTAATAATGAATAGTATTGTCATTTGCCCCTTAATTCTTCAGGTCAAATAAATTCTGAGATTTAGTCAGTCTTTTTTTTTTTTAAAGGAATCTAGTCTCAGAGGCCCAGAACATTAAAATCTTAGACACTTCGTGATGCTTCAGGAAAAACCTTCACATGCAATCTAATTAAAGGTAATTCTGCTTATATGTAAGCTGTGTTTTTCCTCTGCTGCATAAAAGCTCTGGTTGCCTTTATAATGTTCTTCTAAAAGAAGAAAATGGAAAGACAAGATAAGAAAGGAGAGGTGTAGAAGGGGAAATGAACTGGAAGTACACAATAAGCTAATAAGAGCTACTCTGCAATGTTATGTCTTCTGTAAATTTTTATATGAAATCTCAGGGAGGCTTGAAAAGGAAAAGCTTTTATTGTTAAGGATTTAATATACTATTCAAGAGATATGCCTGTCTTGCTTTCCATCTAAAAAAAAACCACGTTACAGCTTCTGAATGTACATGTCACTGCTTTTTGGATGACCGACTTTTATCTAAGTACGGTGCTGTGAATGTCAGTAGAATGGTCATTATTGTAAAGAACTGCAGTCAGTTTGGGGTCCAGTTCTGAGAAAGAACAAGACTAAAACACCAAAGCAAAATATGGCACTTCATGCTTTGGCTTGTCAGATGGCTTAGTTTAGGAGGGCTGGACCTCACAGGGTAAGATTCATAAATGTATTTTCAGGTTTTCAACAATGAACCATACTGTATCTAAATGAAGGATTCAGTCCTGCCTCCAGCATTAAAATCAGGTAGTAATATTGTTGATCATGGCTGGTAAAATAAAGGAAGAGCGCTGAAAAGATTTTTCTGTCCCTGAGAGTTTTACATCTTAATTTTATGTAAGGTGTTTGAAAAAATGTTCAGATGTGTAATTGCTTTTTATTTTCTTCAGGATGGGTTTTTAATTTAAAATTACTCATATATAAAGTTAAGCAACTTGGAATGGGATAATTTTGTTTCCAAGTGTTTTTTTCCAAATATATCTTAAATTTTGCTCTTATTCACATTATGTTCCTTGTTTCTGGAGAACACTGCTCATGTGCCATCCCAAGGCTGTGTGAGCCTACCAGGAAGCAATGATTTTACAGGGCAGTTTCTGAGAATGCGTGACCTATCTTTCTTTTGGAAAGGGAATGAAAATCTATCACAGATGGGATAGTGCTTCAAAATTTTGATTCTGAAGGAGAGACTGAGTAACAGAGTAAAAGATCTTCATGATACCTTGCCTTATGTTGCTGCTTCTCAGAATTCTCACTGTGATATTAAATAAAGGTCAGCAGGCAAACAAGTATCAGAATCATAGAATGTGTTGGGTTGGAAGGGACTTTTAAAGGTCATCTAGTCCAACCCCCCTGCAGTAAGCAGGGGCATCTTTAAATAGTTGAGATTGCTCAGAGCCTCATCCAGCCTGGCCTTGAATGTCTCCAGGGATGGGGCCTCCACCACCTCTCTGGGCAACCGGTTCCAGTGTCTCACCACCCTCATTGTAAAGAACTTCTTCCTAATGGCTAATCTAAACCTGCCCTGCTCTAGTTTAAAACCATTGCCCCTCGTCCTATCACTATGTGCCCTTGCAAACAGCCCCTCCCCAGCTTTCTTATAGGCCCCCTTCAGGTACTGGAAGGCTGCTACAAGGTCTCCCTGGAGCCTTCTCTTCTCCAGGCTGAACAACCCCAGCTGTCTCATCCTGTCCTCATAGCAGAGGTGCTCCAGCCCTTTGATCATCTTTGTGGCCCTCCTCTGTAGGTGGTAACAGAAGCAGCAGTAATAGAATTAGAACAGAGACATTAATTCTCCATGCTTTCAAAGTAATCTTGAATTTCACATCAGAATGTGCTTTTAATAAATCCTTGTGTTTCACATGGCTTTTTGTGGTGTACTAGGATGCTACTATCTTGTGGTATTGCTTTGTTACACTGACATTTGCTTTGAGGAATCTCTGACTGTGTGCTAATGAGATCATGAATTAATAGCAATATTAGGACCACCTTGTCATTAACTGACAACATAGAAAGGAGATATGCTGAGAATCCATATTTTCCATTAAATTAGCAAAAATTTGCCAAATACAGTAGCTGAAGGAGGAGCTATGCATGTTTCTTTCCGTGTTGGAGCAGATAATGAAAAATTATTTTTTGCATATTCTTTTTGAACATACAACTATAACAAAACAACAGCTAAGTGCACGGAAAGATGAATCAATAGTTAATCTGACAAAAAAAACCCAAAAGGCAAAAAACCCCAAACTTGTTATTCACGTAAAGAGGTTGAAAAATAATAGGGAAGAGACTGGTACATTTCCATTTACAATAACATGTCAAGAAAATAAGATCTGAGAAGGGGAACCTGATGATGAAGCAAAAAAGATGTGGTGGGAACAGTAGAATCGATCATCATGGCTCAAAAAAGTGATAATAAACAAAAAACTTTACATAAATATTTATTTTAAATTGTCATGAGAATCACTTATTGACATGAAATCCTTCTCAGTTGTCTGCAACAGCAGAAAAACATTCCCAAAGAACATATTCAGATCCAAATCATCCTTCAGGACAAGCTGCGTGGTTCTCTATGTCCTCAACGTCACAGAATGTATGTATTAAAAAGCAGTTCAAGCTAACCCAAAAGACCCGATTTTATCTTGTGGTTCTTAGCTCAATAAAAGATGTAAATTCAGTGTGTACATTAATTTTTCTCTCATACTGAATTTTACTAAAATTTGAAATAACTGTTTACAGAAAATTCTGACATTTTGAACCTTGCTTTCATTCTGAATGAAAACAAAACCATTAGTTGACACATGAAAAACCGGAGAAAAATATTTAGTATTTAAAATTTAGAATCTTCTGAAAAATGACTTTGTGCTTCATTAGAGAGAGCTTTGTAACCTGCAGTAAGAGTGAAGTATTTCAGTGTACAATCTAGATCCTGCCTACAGTGATTTTAAAAAAATAATTTTGTTACCTGCTATTTTATGATCTTTGAGTTACACACAGCTCTTGATGCAGCACAGTAGTGTTTCACTGCACTTGACGGCATTATGGTACCTTGCGTAGTGATTCCTCAGGTGGCTCCTGATCTGTCTGTTTTCTTGCATGAAGTTCTTTGTGTGGCCTCACGTTTGCAGTTGTGATGATATTCAGGTGCTTTAGTTGATTTGTAATCTGTCATGAACAAATGCATCATTTAATTTTTATTTTGTCGTAGACAAGAAAAGAGTCTACTTTCAGTGGAAAACAGAGCCTACTAATCCTGTCAGCTAATCAAAGGCAGCTTGTCACCCGTTCATATTTCTTGTTTACGAAGTAGGTCAGAGGTGTTCAAATTTGGGTCCCTAAAATGTGTTTTCTAAGTGAATGACCTATTTCCAAAAAGTGGTAACACCTAGTATTTATTGTTAGTTTCACAAAAATTCAGTGCTTCCTCGTGCATTTAGGTAATTGACTTTTGATCATGTAATTTGAAAATGCTGAATTTGTCTAGAATACCGACGTATTTATAGTGTGCCTGCCAGATGTATTGATATTCATTGTTACAACTCCATGTGCCACAGTAAAGGCACTTACAGAGAATTATTCTGAAAGAAAAATGTTTTTGTAATCCGCATAAAAGAATGTTTTGATAAATTTCATAACATCTAATAAATAAAGCTGAGCCATGTGAAAACTAGTTCATGTTTTTTTATTCCCTACTTATTTAGCTCTCCATGTATGATTGGCTCCTTTTTTAGGGTTGAAAGGGAGGATTCACCAGACTAAGTGCAGATCTTAGTTTCTGAATCTTAAGCTCCTTTTAAAGTCATTAGAAAGAGTAGGTACTGCTTAAATAAACTTCACCTCATTTTTATGGACAAAACAGCTCAGTTGCATTGTTTCTGTTTCTCTCCTTTGATATAAAAAAGAGTGTAGGATGACCAGCTTGTATGCGGGGATAGATACTGGCGATGTCTAAAGTTAGGTCAGCTGATTTGCCCAAAGTTTCAAAATTTTGTCATGACCTACCCTAACAAAGAAAGCCTGTGTCAGAGCCTAGGATAACTTTCTTAAGGCATAGAGACCCGTATGGGTGAGATTTTCAGGGAGTCATTCAAGATGTGTGACTGTGATTGGAATCAGCCTGTGACTGGAATCAGTCTGTGACTGATCAGCCTGTGGCTGGATTTTATACAGACACGGGAGGAGGTCATGTACGTCTCCCATTGGTTTTGTAAGAGTGTAATACTCTTTTGTTTGTGCAGTCTTTCTTGAACACATCCACAGAATTTCATACTAGATTTTTGTTTACTTGTTTAAGTGAACAGCAATTACTTTGAACACCAGGAAGTATTCCAAAATTGTACATATTCAAACAAAAGTTTTAACACCTGCTTTGGCAGAAAAATGTGTATCTATTTTACACAGCATGTTTATTTTTATTGTCCCTCTCTGAAACTGTGAAAAACAGATCTGTTTTAAAAGTTACAGAATGAATTTGATCTTTTTATGAACTGGGATAGAATACAAAGAGGAATGCTTCTGTGCTAAGATGACATTCATTAATCTTGTATGAGCAATAGGCACAAAATATTTGCTGCCTGAATTTCAAGAGAACATGAGGTCATTGATCAGTTCCTGATGCTCAGACTGCTGAATGGGAATGTGATTAAAAGACGTAGTCTATCATTTTTTGTCAGTAAGCAAGCTAAAGAATTAACCGTCTTAAAAACTTTCACCAGATGTTTTCATAGTCATGAACAAAATATGCTATCCTACTAGCAATTTAACTGTAAATATATTGACAGAAACTAATCTGTTTAATACCTTAAACGGTATTGATCTTACTGTAAACAAAATCATGCAATTTTAAATATAGCTTAATGTCAGCTAATTAGTATTTTAGCATTACCTTTGGCAAAAATCAATAGATTTAATTTACCTATTTAATTAGTCAGAGCTATCATTTTGACTGAAATAGTAATCTCTTCAAACATTGGAAAGAAAACCTACTCATACTTAATTTCATAATGTAAAAATCTGAGTATTTTCTGTAAAATGTAATTATGGTCTCTTTTGTCTTCACAGACAGCATCTTTAAAAGAACAAACAAACAAACAACAGTTCCTGGTCTTTTTCTGAAGGAAAATTTGAATTCTAATGCAATTAGATTAATACTGGAAAAGAGTACTAAAAAGATGTATAATTATCACTATAATTTTCACACTGTTTTTATAGAATAGATGTTATGTAACTCTAAATCCAAAGAAGGGGAAGAATTGTGAGAATATCATATTTTTTCAGAGGATCGAATCTTAGTGTATATTTTTGGACACCACTTCCTTATTTTTTGTTTGAGAGGTGCTAGACCAGGCTCTGAATGCCTTGGATTACTTTCAGCTGTGTTAGACTTGGGTTGCAATTGTTGGAATGTTTGTGATGGCTGTTTCTAGTGAAAATTAGTAAAGTGCTACTATTCCAAGCACCATACAAATAGTCATATTGAAAATAAGTAAAGTAGTGCAAAAGGGTTACCTCGTTACTTTAATGCTGTAGTCTTATGTCTGTTAAAATTGACATGCAAGGGAATTAAAGGTTTAGCATTCAACAGATGAAGAGGCATTCTTCTTTGACCTTGGCTTGTTTTGTGCACAGCATAGCCATCACACATTACTATTGTGCTAAAATTACTCTTTATTTTTCCTCTGGGTTACCTGTACCTCTGTTTCCTAGGCAGCAGGTAATTCAGATCAACTGTTACCTGTGTATTAGCATCCTATACTGTCATCTCTCACTCACTTTTTTGTGTACATACAAATACTGAGCTTTTGGTTTATACCTCGGTTTATATCAGTCTGTCAATGGCTGGTAAAGTTGCAACTCTAATGAATGTCCATGCTGCCTGGAGGAAATGGATGTCTTCTTTATATAGCTGGTTTTTTGCCATTGGCCCATCTCCTAAAACAGATCTCCCAGTCAGTGCAGCTAAAAGAGGCAGAGAATACTTCCCCATCATTTCTCATTGCTCCTTTTCTGTCAAAACGTGACAGGTTGCTGAGGTAAATCACTGCTGACCCACTCCCTCCTTCCATCCCATCAAAAGCAGGAGAGTTTCCATTTTCTTCTCCTACCTGCCAGCCTGGGAATGGTCTGATGGGAACCACTGGCTTAAGGCCCTTTTGTCTGCCTCCTGACACAGTTCTGAGCAAAAAGGGAGAAAGGGAGATAATATCTATCTCACTGTGGCTGTCTTCAAGCCACCTGAGACAAGATGGTGAAGCTGGGACTGGAACTGATGTCGGGCTTGGCAGGGTTAAGAAAAATTTTGAGATCTACTGAGCAAAGCGACCGCTGATCAATAAATGGGTGATGATAGTTTCTGCAAGGCAAGCAAAAGAATTGTGTTCCCTATATTTACCGTAGTGGGCAATAGAATTTTTCTAAATGTTGGATATTTACAGTATCGTAAAACATAAATGGAATAAAGCATTTCCTTTCTTTTAAACCTTGTGGTATATGGAATAATTGCATGGGGTTTTTTGTTTTGTTTTTGGGTTTTTTGGGGGGTTTGTGGTTTTGTTTTGTTTTATTTTATGGGGATTTTTTGTTGTTTTTTTTTGTTTTGTTTTTTGTTTTTTTTGTTTTTTTTTTTTTACGAAGAGAAAGGGATCTGTCTTGCAATTTTTTATTTGTATGTTTGTTGGTTTGCTTTGAAAATTGTGGAGCTGATGATTGCCCCTAACTTCATGTAGGTTCTTCAGGTCATACTAGTGTGTTGTAATTGGTATTGTATCATACTGATAGAACATAGTGTTTGCAGATACTGTAACTAGTTCACAATATTGGTGGTTTTTAAAAGCCTCTTGTTTTCAAAACCCACGTTGTTACATAGTATCTTCAACTTACATTTAATAGAAAGTGTCATCCTTTATGGTTTTAGAGAAGAGCTTAAAAGATGATCTTTGGAAGCTTAAATGAGGCTATTCAAAAAACCTGGTGTTATCTTAAATCCTGCAATTATTTCAAGCTAATTGTATGATTTTCGAAGCTTTAAGTCATTAGTCTTGAGTGCCAAAGGCTGTAAATATTGAAATTAAAGACTGATCTGTTGAATGAAAATATGAATCCACGTATGTGCTCCAGTACTACTGAAGTGATTTGATCTTAGCTTCCATAGGGATAAGATTTTCCTTTATATGGTCAATGTAACAGAACTAAGCATTTATCTGATAAGAAATAATTTCTAGTGGTGAGCAGAGGAGAGTTTTTTATAGCTTAAGTGCTCATTGTGGTGATGCTTTCCTTTCCTATTAATTTTATTTTGGACTGACGACTGCTTTGTTGGCCTGTTGTCTGCTGATGTTGATAATATTTGTATTTATGTACGTTAGCCTTCGTAACAGTAATAACCCTATCAGTTTTATTTGTGAAGGTTCTAAGTGGCATTTTGTGTTTCTAACTCAGGCCTCAAAAGAGTGGCCCATAATTTAAAAGCAATATTCAGGCTCCTAGGAGCTCTTTTCTGTCATCTACATTTAAATACCCCAATGGAAAGAAAGCATTTAAAGATGTGCATTATTCACCTGGCCATTACTGAAGTGTCATGTTAATAAATATTAACTGTCAAAGTAAGGAGGTTTTTTGTTAGTAGTTTTAGCTGTTCTGACAAAATCCTGAATGTAATTTTTCTTATGATTATATACTGGAAACCCATAATGGCTATAGAACTTTTCATACTACCATAAAGATATTGCTGATACTGTATTTCATCTATACAGTACATTAAGCATGGTTATTTATGAAGACATTTCTAGCAAAGTTACAGCATAGAAAAATACTTATTTTTGTCACAAATTGGATAATTTTGGAAATGAAAGTAAAAGAAGAATTTTATAACTCTTCACTCTTCAAAAAATAAAATGATTATTCTTCTATTAGGAGGTACTTTATGAGATAAAGCTTGGACCCTGCACTTGGGGCTGATACTCCTGATGTAATCACTGCTACTTATTGGTGAGGAAATTTCCCTGGTAAACTCATTCCCTACTCTGTTTCTTTTCAAGGTGGAAAATCGTCTTTTTAGACTACCTCATAGATTGAAGCGCTGCAATTACAGTTAGTAACTGAAATACATCTTTGTGAAATTAATCTCAGTTCTGCAAGCTGGGACCAATTATTTAAGCTCACAAACTGAAGAGAGAAAAGAAAATGCACTGTCATGATGGGAAAGGCTTACAAAATGGGGTTCCTGTTTACTGGCAACTGGTTTGAGACTTTGCGCATGTGAGCCATTAAATTCCAGTGAAATCATGTTATGTCTGTTACAGTAGACAAGCATTTGTCTGCCAAGGAGGACTAACTTCTTTCTGCCTTCCATTCTTTTCCCCCTTGCAAGTCAAAACTAGTGAAACAGCCAAATGTATTTTTGCTTCTTAAAAGACCACTCTGTATTTGTCATTGATCAGGTACTCATAGATCATACTCGGGAAAGGGACTGTTTCTTATTACTTGCTGGAGGTGAGATATTTCTTCCTTGGCGCTCTTTCCTGTGATTATTAGCAAACGTGAGCTTGGACAAACTGCTTAGCATCCACCTATGTTTCAGTTCCTTCAACAATTAAAAAGATAGGTAACGTTTGCTCATCACCATGAGCTTTTTGAAATCAGGAGAAAAAGCTCACCCTGTAAAAAACTTCCCAGGTCTCTGATGGTGGAGTAGGAATCTGCAGAGGGGAAGAGCCACGGCTGATTTGGACTTAGAAAGGTGGAGCTCTTCTCTGCTGATCTCACCATGCTGATTAGAAATACAATAGGATTAATGTGTGATATCTGATACAGATCTGACAGAACTGTACATGAAATCTCACTTATTCATCTGCTGCTTTGCAATGTGAAAATCTAAAGTATTGAAGCATCAAGAATCTTTTAGCTACAGCAGGCTGTTAATCAGAGATTTGGATGTTGATTCACAAGTTCCTTTAAGATCATTTGGAAAATCTGGCAAATGCACTTCCATTTGCCCATTCAGTTGTAATCTGTCAATATGTATAATCTCAGGCTCAACTACTTAACTGAGGGCAAGAAAGGAAAAATAAAAATTACATTTAGAGTAAAATAATATACTGAGAAGTCTGAGACCTGTTCTTATCCTCTAACAGAAAATGAAGGGGATAAAAATAACGAAGAGGCTAGAGGAAGTGCCAAAATATTTTGGAAGAAGTAGGATTAACATTACAATACCTTCACCTTCATCAAGTTTCAGTGAACCAATTATATGTGGTTTCTCAAATGCAGCTTCAATGTAGGAACAAACCACCAAGGAAGAGATGTTTCCTTCATAAAGTTTTCTTCAATGTCTTTCATAAGGTTAGCAAGAATTTTCCATGTGCTTTAACACTGTTCATCCTGCTGTGAAGGGTATGAAACATATCAGCTTCTTACAGATATTATGTCTTTGTGATTGTGGCATTTTCTATATTGCTAAAAATGCTGTACCCAACTGGAATTAACTGCCGTTGCACAGGAAAACAGGAGATTTACTTCTGGTAACATTGGTATTTAATGGCCAATGCAGATACTCACTGCAGAGTTTTGGTTCTGACCACGCTGTGTCCAGCACTCCAGACTCAGATCATGAGAGAGGTGAATGTCAGAGATAAGTTGAAACCAAGATCTTGGATGTAGTTAAAATCCAGTGCCTAATGTAGAGAGACATGAGCATGGCAGAAAATCCTGGGAGGAAGGGATTTGGCTTAAGCTGACGATGTCTAAGCATTAAGACAGTTAAATTAGAACTTTTAAATTACCTAAGTGCTGATGTGTCCCTGCAGAGATGGTTCTGAGTCATGCGTGCCACAAGTGGAAGGTGGGAGGATGGCACTCGCGTGATGCAGTGCGTGGCACAGCTCAGGGGTAACGAATGCTTTCAAGCCTTCTAGCTCACTGAAAGCACTCTCCTCAAGAGTTAAAATAAAAAAATCTGTCTATTCCTGAGCTGTGATTTTCTCTTGTTCTGTACTGAAGAAAGCTAAGTCATCCTAGCCAGACCCAGGACAGCATTGTACTGTGCTTTAACTCTACCTGCAGTAGGGAAAGACCTGGTTAGGTGGGAAAAAATGGTAGTACTGGTGTGGAGAAGAAAAAGAAGAGATAGAAAAGGAAGGGTCTGAGGAAAGAAATGCTTGGGAAAATTCTTCAGGACTATCAAGTGACTTGGTTATTACCTGTCCAGCTTTAACTTCATGTTTTAAAGGAGAAGCTGCAATACTAATACAAGAAAGTTCAGCAATTGTTTGATGATCAGATCAGTTACCTTTTTTTATCATTACCTTTATTAGGTAATCTGTTCTGTATTGCCAGTGCTGATTATAGATATATATATTTTTTTTTAACAGTCATGCTTTTGATGCAACATTGTGCAAGATGCAGTGATCTGAAACATTGATGGTTTCTAATTCTGAGATAACTACAACTCTTTGAGAACTTTATCACATTCCTAGGAACACCACTAGGGCAATTATCTGGTGATCATTTTTGAGTTCATCAACAGAAATTTTTTACACTGATTTTACTATTCCACCCTCTGGGAAAAAAAAAAAAAAAAAAAGTGTTTTCTTCCTCAGTATCTAAGCAGTTGTGTAAATATCTGAACCTGACCTTTACTGTGAGGGAAAACAGGTATTTTTGTTTTCCTCTCTTTATGTTTTGGTAACATCGGGGCCAAGATTGATGGGGATGAAGAATACCAAGTTATTTTTTTAAAAGACTTACCATGCTAGTAGTATTTTCAGAAAAAACATGGTTTTGTTTTAAGGTGGTAGAAGTAATGCATCCTAAGGGTTTTATAAGATGAGCTGGTAACCTATCAGTGTCAGGCACTCTATGGCAAACTGAGGAATGCTTGTCTTATATCTCCATCTTCTTGAGACACAATCTCCTCCTTAAACAAAAACTATTTGTGTATATCTCATGTATTCTCTGTATTCATTTTTGAGGAAGCAGCCTTTCTTTGGCTTGTTTTATGTCCTAGCTTAAAGTGGTCTAAGAAAATCATATCTGGAACTTCATAAAGTTTAAATAATGGGAGCTTTGAAGGTTTTTAAGAATTTATTATACAGAAATCTTCTATAAGCCTAAAATATATAACAGCCACATGTTTTTCTTCCGCAGGTGACCTTTAGTGCATTAGCTAATCCAAAATTTAAAAAAATAGCGGGGGGTGGGAGGTTCCGAGTCGCTCATCTGTGTATACCAGTCTTGAAATGAGATAAGCACCACAGTCAAAGATGCAAAAAAGGCAGTGAAAAGACAGCTGTGTTTATCTCATTTACACACAAGGAAGAGAAAGTGTACTTCATAGAAGGAAAATTTTCAGCTCTTATCCACTACACTTTGTCCAGCTGTGTAGGAATTTTACCATCATTTAAGCTGTCAAATGTGAAGTCTCTCTAAAATGCAGAAGCTTCTCCCTCAATCATATTGTGCAATGGAGACTTTGGCTATAGCTTGAGGTCAAAATATGTGATATTTTCATATTTATCTTTTTTGCTGCCAGTATAGGTTTTGAACCAGATAATACTGAAGCAATAGAAAGTCTTTCTTCAGTGCTGTGATATTGCATGTGACTTTTTATTTTTTGTGTAGGAAATTATTTGGTTTATTGCTTTATGATGAACTCAGAGTGCTCAGTGCTGTAACAGAGCACAAAAGACAGTATGCCTCTAAGAGATTCTAGCCTGAAGGTTGGGTTCTAGGGAGCCTTGCGTGGCGATGATCATCCCTTCTGTCGGATGTCTGATGCTGATGTGACCTCTGGACTACATAGATTATTTTTTTTTAACCTAACAAATCATTATTACCACCAACAAAAATGTGCATGCTAACGTCTTCCAAAACCACTACAGCAGTATTTTTGCAGGTTTGTAGGAAATCTTCAGCGTTCAAGTGCTCCTCTTAGTCATGCTGAATTCCAAGAATACTAGTTGTTAAATGCAAGTGTTTCCCTCAGAGTACATTGGCAGCTCCCAGACTGGCCAGGTGCACCAGGCAGGGAGGCCCCTGCAATCTGTTGCATACCTTTCCTCAAGTATAGAGCATGCAGTTACTGGTGGGACTCTTAGAGGCCCAGTACCCTCATTTGTGGGTTTCCATTCTCTTGGGAATTTTTCAGCAAATCTGGAAGGAAAACAGATGTCATCAGATCCACCTTTTATGCTTTGGACAAATTTTAAGATAAAAAATGAATATGTTTGATTTTAGGGCAAAAACTATTGAAATGACTACTCTAAATAGAGGTTGATACGGAAAAAAAACACCTCTCCTGTGAACCTCCAAACCTTAAATGTTTGCATAGCCTTTAATACTACAGTTCAGTTCTTTTTGTGTTTAATCAGTCAGCAAACTGTCAGGGTATTTATAGAGCCCTTACAGCTGTGATACAATTTGTTAAGATGTCCACTATGATAGATGTTCCTTTCAAAGTACAACACCCTGATCTGAAGCTATTTGCTCTCTGGAGGCACCATTCAGTGTCAGCTCCATCCCAGGAGTTTCCTGAAATTCACAGACTCGTTATTCTGTCTAGGTTTTTAACAATTCCCATCGGACTGTTGAAGTCCTAAGGTCCTTTAGGAGAGGCTAGAAACAGCCTTTTACCAGCTGCTAAACAAAAACTGGTTCTTGACTATGAAGAAAGTATTTTGTGAATAAGTGAATGATATGTTCCCATGGAAGCTGATCTGTCGGGGTTAAAACATCACTGAATATCAACTTGTGAACAGATACTGTATTTCATACACAGTATATATTGTGTAAGTATGTAATGAATGGGGTTCATCTCTAGTCTCGATGGAGCTGGTACCTGATGACCGTGGAGAGGATAGATTGTGGAGCGAACTGTTTCTAGCCCTGACTTGTTGACATTGTGAGGCAGTGAAGCAGAAATGTGGCATTATTATAGATAGATACAGCCTTTGGATCATTTTGTCTCATACTAAATATGATAAGAATAATAAAATGCTGTTTTACTAGATAGAATGGTGAAAATAATCCCTTTCTGAATATAGTTTCTGTGTTGTTACTGAATAACATCACTGATTTCTTCTGAGTGATGACAGTTTAGGTCTTTTGCTGTTCTGCTGGGATCCTGTGTATAATACACATCCTTCCTGAGGAGGACTTGGAGTGTTCTTCATTCTGCCTTTTATATTAATTGTCTGTGTACTTTCTTTCAGTGAGAAACAGCCTTAGGATCTTCACTTTCTGAAAGTGACTACACAACATTATGTGTCTAAATTATAAGGATCTCCAGCAGGCTCTATCTTGCTAACAGCAGTCAGTGCTGTCTGGAAGGTTAAAGTCCCTATTAAAGTTTGGATGGGAGCCAGAATAACTTCCGCTACATGTTAGAGACAACCATCTAATAATATTGTGTAACGGTGTGAGCCACCATCATTCAACAGATGGCACCATGTGGTACAACATCATGCGATTCAGTTGCTGTTTCTTGAGTTCCTGCACATAATAATGTAGCAAAATAATAAAAATTGACAGAAAAAAATATTTTGGATTCAAATGTTCTTATATGAGCAGATGAATAAGAAGAGTCATTTTTTTCCTGCGTTATATTTAATTTGTCAAACTGTCAGTTTAGAAATGTATTTGTAGCACAAACAAAATAAAGCAGCATTATTTATGCTACAGAAGCTGATGGAGAAAACCAGATATTGTTTATTCATGCAAAACTAGTGTTATTTCCTTCTGCTATAATAAAATAGAGGTGTACAGAGGTAAAATAAAAAGGTACAAGATAAGAGGGTTGAGGAAAAAGATAGTTATAGTTCAAGGCCTACATTTCAGTGTAGTTAACTTCTGCACACATTTTTGTGAACTGTGCTGAAAACAGCAGTGCTCTAGCATGGGCATGGAAGAGAAGGCTTTTCCAAATTAATAATTTGAATTGCATATGTAAGTGGTTATCTGTGAGGAGAGGCACAAGGGGATGGAAAATAGGTACGTGTTCAGACACAGAAGCCTTTCGCGTGTGGTTTCTCTGTAGCTGCTCCCTTAGATATGTTTAGAATGTGTCATGCTACAGCACTGCTGCTACAACATTATGTATGCCATCAGCGTTTTTTACTTTGTCATTTATACAGATTGACATTCTTCATGAAAGTAAAGTTACCAATATATATTTTTTTATGTATGTTAAACCTTGCATGTGGTTGATGGGTTAGCATATCCAAAAGGGGACTGAGATGAAGGATTGTGCAAAAGGAATTAGATTATACAGGCACAGGCAAATTAGACACTTGAAAACATATGCTGATTGCCTTTATCAAAAAAATATCAGCACTTAAAAGATTTTCTGTAGTGCTTTATTACTGCTCAGTAATTTGTTTGTAGATATATATTATTGCATTAGGCAGATCTGAGTGGTAACTTTCCTCAGTGATGTTTTAGTAATTGAGCAGAGCGCCGGAGAACACTGATATTGATACCAGCTGTATATTGTGGTATAGTTTCATCTACTCGACAGGCATAAGCCTACCCAGCTTTGCAGAGAAAGAGGAAGATGTGCATTTCAGCAGATGTGCAATCTTTGAAAGATCCATTCCACAAAAGCATATTTTTATCATGGGTTTTGTTAAAGGGTGTTTTGGCTTTTGCACATCATTATTTGTGTCCCACAGTGAACAACAGGACAAAGTTATGATTTAGTTTGCATGCTTTGATCAAAGCTACCTTCAAGAATCTTTTTTTTCACATACAAAGGAGCTACTAAATCTTAGGTGTGCTACAAATGTGTCTCTAAATTGCTCCAACTTGCTTTTGTGTCAGAGTCCATGAGGAAATCAGGAGGAAAACATGTCTTTTCTTCACACAGAAGAACCTCTGAGGCATAGCCTCAGCACCTGAAAGGTGCCTTGTATCTTTGCCTGTCCCTGTTGCTGAAGGGACAAATTTAACCTGCAATATTACAGCTGTTTGCACACAGACTCTAAAGTACTAAACTCATAATTTGCCTGGCACAGAAATTTTTACTTCTGTACTTCAACTCGCTGTTCATTTTGTACCATCACAGTAGTTTGTGGGTCTGGACCATGAACAGTGTCAAGGACTTAGTCTGATGAAACAGGAAAATGGTGTAAAAGGAGATAAGAATGTTGAAAAGAAGTAAAGGAGAACAGCTCTTTATGTCAGTGGTGGTGCTGAACCCTCTGCATCATCAAGTCAGGGTTTAAGGCAATCACTTTGGTTTCAATGGGAATGTAGCCTGGAGGAGAACTTCACAACTTGCTGTGCATTGTAAGGGAGAGGCAATATTTGATACAAGAAGAGAGATCCAAAACAATTTCTTTTTTCGACCTTAACAGTTTTTTTAAGCTTTTCTGAGAATGTCCAGGGGCTTTTCTCCAAATAACACTGAAATTTATTTTAGTACTAATAGTAGAAGAAAGTGCCCAATAAGTTTAATTGCCATTTAATGGCAGTGAATTTAGGATGTGGATCTGAGGTAGACTTGCTTTTCTCTGACAGCTGTCGGTCCAGAATTCAGTAGCACATCTCCACTTGTTTTGAAGCACATTTTAAAATGTATTTATGTCGTTCGTTCATTAACAGTCTGTGTGGCTGCAGTGTGTAATTCACAGTAATGTAGGCTAACTTCTGGTTCTGAGTTGTTCAGCTTTTTAGTACTGTTGTGTGCATGTGAGGAATATATTTGGATTTGAATAGCTTTTAAGTGATACTTAAATGCTGACTTAAAGTAGGATTTACCTCGTCTGTCTTTAAATATCTGAAGGTTAAGACTCAGTCTTGAAGCAGCCTTTGTGATCAGTTATGGTGTGATGAATCACTCTACAATTTCTCTCCACTATCTTCAGTATCTTCCTTAGGTATCTTCTGAAGCTTTTAGATCAATGTGGTCATCAAGAGTTCCTTCTACAGTCAATGAATTAATCATCTTGATCTTAAATCCTAATTCTTAGCTAAAATAAAACTGAATGAATCCTCAGTCTCATTATGTAAACTTATGTTGAGAAGTAATTTTTGCTTATGTCAGAGACATCTTTCTGGTTTTTAATTTTTTGTTGATTATCATGGTAGCAATACTTGGAGTTTGAGATAAGAAGTTGTAAGTTAAGAAGATGGAATGAACAATCAAAGCAATTAAGTATCTAAAACTTATTTCCTTTTTTTTTTTTAACTGATACACAGCATTTACTTCTTAGGTGCTTTGTGACTTTGAGTCTTTGTCAAAGCATTCCTAAAAGTACCATGCATTTATGAAAATGAAACATATTCAATCATATATTTGTAATGGTAAATCCCAACTGGAAAAAAAACTATTGTTGTGTAGGTTTGTTTTTATTGCGTACTGCAGCGGGACAAAGGCTACCTAAATCAATATATAAAGCTTGAGGTGGTATGGTAGCGTACTCCCATCTTTTCCTTTCCCTTTCTTGCTAGTCCCCTTGAATTAAATAAGCAGAATATTTCTTATGAGGAAACAGAAATTGTGATAATGGACTATTATTCTATGGACTCATTAATATTTACATCTTGGTATGGTATGCCTCTCCATATACTGTCTGAGACGGCCACAGATCGGTATATATGTAGCTTCTTGGGGAATTTTTATTACCAGTTCCCCTCTGTACCAATGTGGAAATCAATTAATTTCATTTGAGGCTTGTCCATCTTCTTCAAGGCAGCACAGATTGTGCTTTTGGCTTTAAAGTGTTTTGGTATTGGTCAAAACAACAGCTGTTGCATGTGCCCAGTGAGTGATGCCATTACACTAATTATACCTGCAACAGCTGCAGCAGTCCTTAAAACAAAGCATCTCCCATTTCTGCAGCTCCCTTAAAATGGGAGGCGTGAAACAAGTTATAAGTTTATCTCCATGTATAGTTTCCTAGAACTCTTCCAGTTCCCTGTTGTGCAAAGGCACCTTGGTTCTGCTTCTGCTGGGGAGGAGTGTCAACCATAAACTTCAAGAGTTTTCTAATATGATTTTTCTGAGTTTCATCTGTGCTGTATTTCTCTTTCCATGGAAAGGAAGATCTAGTCCTATTTAAATATTATTAATACTATCAAATATTATCCATAGAAGATTGGTTTTTTCCTTTCACATTCAAAACATCTGTTCTAGTTAGGCCCTTTTTTCCCACTAGCATATCTTTCCCTATTACTTCAAATTATGTTGCTATTTTCTCGACAGCCTGTCTAAAGGAGTCGTAGTAATTCATTTGTATAACACAGTAATAATGTTTGCAGATCCTGCAAATAATAGAATCAAAAAATCACATAGTTTTAGCTCATGAACATAAAAAAAGTCATGTTCATTTAAGGCCTGTCTTCAGCAATTGTGTCAACCCATGTTTGAAGTAATAATAACCATTTGAAATGGCTTCTATGTAGAAAAACAACATACAGACATTTACTTATTTGCCAGTTTCTGAATGGAAATGCTTTGTTTACTGAATTTTTGTTATTTTGAGTTGTCCTTCGAAGATGCTAAGAAATGTCCTGGCTAAGAGATGACAATTAAAACATTATGTTTTATGGAAAGCTGCAGCACAACTTGAAACTATTCCAGAATCAAGTCTATTTTAGCCATCTAAAAGTGACTATTCCTTGGTCAGCAAAAATACAGATTGATCTACTATTGTACAGATTGAAACAATTCATGCTGGATTTAAAGAAGTATTTAAAATACACAATCTCTTTAAAGTCATTTGTACATTGCAGTTTTCAGTACAGACATTACTAATTCATTGATGACTCAAGCTCATAGTCACTGATGTCTTACTGAGCAAAATTGCCCTTGTACCCCTTTGAACTTCGTACTTTTAGTCAGAAGACTTTGTTATTGAAAAAGAGCCTCTTGATTCTCATTATCAGTTACAGAAAACATGCATCATGGTTGGATTCAACAGGGATCCTTGAATGAGTAGCTGGTAAACATTTTTATTAGTAATAAGTTCCATCTGTTTAATGTTCAGCTTGATCTAGTAGCAGTTGGTAGTAAAGCTGTTGAGGTTCTTGTTGAGCTCTTACTGGCTTAGAAAAAAGAAGCAGAAATATCTTGAACAGCCTCCCTTTCAGACAGATAACTATGACGGGAGGCCCAGAAGCCCATCATGCTATAAAGAGTAAATAAAGACATTAATAAATAAGTAGGGCTGTCCCATAGGCTTCAACTCATCCTGTGCTATAATACTGAAAAATTCAAAACCAATTATATTTTAGAAGTTAGCACGATTATTTTAAAAGACTCTTACCCTTTTTTAGAACAGATCTTGAGATCATAACAGGTGGACAGATAATAAGGCTGCATATAACCTTATATTTTCTTGTGTAGAACTGAGTTGTAAAGATATGGTACCAGAACAGCTTTATTACAAGAAATATCGAAGTGTTGCATTGAAGTCAAGCATATAAAGGGAAAATTAGAATTTTTGCAACAGTTAATAATTTTTGATTCAATAAAAAGATAAGTTGCTTGAGTTTTGATTGTGTGGCTTCGTTTAAGTGTACCTTGAATTAAGTTACAAGTTAGAGTAATTCTTCTAAAGGTAGTGATAATAAAAGGCCTCCTTCAAAAATAAGACTGTAAAAATAAGATTGAGCATGACAGAGAGTTCACCTTCTGACATTTGTGGTAGCTGTGGCCAAAACCAGTGAAGATGCTGCGGCACTCAAGTAATATATGCTTGCTTGAAATTAAAAATAAAACGTGATAAAGACAGAAATTACTAAAAGCCTTTCTCATTTTAAGTTTAATATTCTTGTTCTGCTTTTTCATGTTTATTCATAACTTAGTTTCATGTGATCAATAGGTAGGTTGTAGTTATCGTATATTTTCTTTATTTTTTTTGGAGAAAATAACTGTCATTGCTGGGAAAAAAAATAAACTGGGGAAAAATTAGCTAGGGAAAAAAGCGTCACTCCTTAGTGTCTTTTGAAAACTGTTAAAGCTACCCTTATTTCCTGTGCACAATCCCTTTAATGTTGGGCTGCTTGTTTTTTCTTGTCCACTGGATAAAGGACAACTTCCAATGTGATATTTCTGCCTTTGGTGCAGATGCATCTTTGCTTGGTTCAGTCTTTTTGCAGAAATTGTGCTTTCCACTTGAGTAGGTAATGCACTCTTATTTTATGTATCTCTTCTCTTCAAAATACTGCTTCCAGAGGAAATTGTTTAATCGGTAAAGATAATAGCTATTAAATGTGTAGTGTAATTGTTACAAATGATACACTTTCCATGTACAGGGAAAGAGTTAATATTAAATATTGTTGTCCTAATAATTGCTACAGATAGTAGCTAGGCATTAGTCCATTTGATTAGTTTTTATCCCTCTTTCTTTCCAGGCACTCAATGAAGACATTATCTTCTAGTTACTTCAGTGCAGTAGTCCAACGGGTTGTACTTTTTCTGATGAAACATCATATACCTCAGCATTTCTGTTTCCGATTGTTTAGCTATCTGAATTTACTATCTGAAGAAAATTCACGTTAATAATGCATGCTTAAAGTAATACTATAATAAATAGAGAGAGCAGAACATGAGTGTTGTCATGAGAAAACTTGTGCAGATAAAAGAGGGATTTGACTTCTCTGTCACTGCAAATTGAGATCTTACCTGCTAAGAAGTGTGTTTGTCTATGTTTGGTGTTTTAATGTAATTCTGTACGGGAGAATAACAGATATGTTATCTTGCTTCGAAGTGTCTTTCATGGGCATTTAAGAATAAGGAGATTTAATTAAAAGGAAGGGAGTTTTATAAGAACCCATAATATAAACATACCTCTATAAACTGGCTTGAGTTACAGCTCTCTAAATTAGTTGTATTAATTTCTGCTAACTAAGAAGAGTAATTGAGCTGCTATCTTAAAACTGTTTTTGAATTATCTTACTGTTTAGCCCTCAAATTAGAAAATTTTATGAAGAAGGAAAAAGTTACTTCATCTGCAGAAATCTGAGTCAGAGCACAGCTATATTATGCAAATCTTAACAGTAAAAATAGCTTTGAATGCAGGGCTTGTTTTCATTACCAATGGGGTAAAATGGATAGTGGGTGTCTCTAATCAGCACGTTTCTAGTGCGGCTTGGAAGGTTAAAGATAAAATATTCATAGCATACAATGCCTTTCCCCCTTATATTGAAATACAATTTAAAAGTTTCAGGTAAAACAGGACCATTGGTTCATATATATATATATATATGTATGTATATATATGTGTATGTATGGATATAGAGATATATATAAGTGCATATATATATAGCAGGGCTTGTTGCAATAGGACAAGCAGTAATTGTTTTAAACTGAGAGAGTGTAGATTTAGACTAGATATAAGGAAGAAATTTTTTACAACAAGGGTGGTGACTGGCACAGGTTGCCCAGAGAGGTGGTAGATGCCCCATCCCTGGAAACATTGAAGGTCAGGTTGGACGGGGCTCTGAGCAACCTGATCTGATTGAAGATGTCCCTGCTCATTGCAGGGGGCATTGGACTAGATGAGCTTTAAAGGTCCATTCCAACCTAAACCATTCTATGATTCTCTGATAGCTATGTAATGGTAGATCATTAAACTTTGCCCACCTATCCCTGAATTAATTAAAAATCTGTTTAAGCTTAAGTCCTTATGACATATTATACTGAATGGCAGAGGGGAAAACAGACAGGAACAAGGCATCTAATATAAAACACCCTAATATTGCAGAGGAGATGCGAGATGATAGATCCAAGTAATCCTAACAGGTAGCTAAAGGAGTTAAGCTCTCATTCTCTTTCTCCATCCCATCCATCCAGCTGTCCTAATAAGATACAAGATACATTTTCTTCCCCAAACCAGCTTTGGTGATCTGTCTCATTACAAGTGTGAGAACCAGACATAACAGCCAGTGCAACTAGGAAAAAATATTCTCTTTAGCTCCTTAGAGAAATTATCTGTCTGTCCTGCCTGAGGCATGCCCTGAGGGGATTTTCATTATCACTCTCTCTGGAAACAATTTGTAGATCTGACTCATGATTTCTGATAATCTGCAATAACTGATTCTCAGGTTGGTACTGACCTTCTCAATCCTTGCTCATTTGAATGGACTTTTTGTCATTCAAGTGAATGGCAACAGTTGGCAGTATAAGGTGGTAGTCCACTAGTGAAAAGGTAAAGATACTTTTGATCAGTAATTTGCTGGGCTTGACTTGCAAGTCAGTTCTTAGCTCTTTCCAATGGAACTTTACTTTTTATTGCTTATAAAATGTGTTTACTTCTGTAACGCAGGCAGCCTGGCACTTCAATAATTACAACCTACGGAGCTTACTTCATACCAGTGCCATGAACATTGTATTCTGATAGCTGTGTTACTGCTAGATGCTAGGCTGTTCCACCAGTTTCCTACTTGCTGAAACACTGTGGGAGGATGTACTTAGTGAGATATTTTGAAACGGCAAAATTTAGATCAGGGTGAAAAAGCATGTTTTTTTCTTCCAGTTTCAAGAAAAATGTAAGTTTGTAACGTACACCTGAGTACCTGGTTGTTGTTACACAGATGTTCATAAACTGAGTGTTTCTTTAAAAAACAAACCTACCTGTTGGGAATTTAGCATGGGGATTAGATTTCTCAAACAGTGTGGTTGGTTGCTGGATGCATGGATATTGGAGTCTCTATTGCAGGGGTCCTTACCAGGATGTCCCCAGCTGCATTGGGAAAGAGGCTCACCGAACTGTTGTTCCGCTGAATTCCTGTAATCTAGCTGGCCCATGGTCTTATGTGACCACAGCATTATATACACAATTCATTGCTATTGATTACCTTAAACTACATACAAAATACCTCTTAGCTGTGTGCAAAAGACTGTCTTATGTCACTGTTTTTGCATCTGCAGGAATGGTTTCTATTGACTATTTAAAAGGAACTTTGTACAGCATGATCAGTTTTGCAGCAGGACCTGCCCGTGGAATAGCCACACACAGGATGTTAATGTACACATTGTAATGTCCAAATTGGTCTATACATGGTAGGAGCTGCCTCAGGGAGTTCCTGGAATTCCCACCTGGAGACTCCTGCACTAATTATTCATATATATTGCTGTGAAGGAGGCCAGGAGCTCAGTCAGTCACCTTGGCTAGGTTGGTGTGATGTTTCAAATCAATTGGATGTCTCATCTAGCTGCAGGGTTCCTGGACCACTAGGGAATTTCTGACTGAAGTACATGGATGTGCAGACAGGCAACAGCCCTGAAATCCAGCTATGCAATTGTAACTATAGGACAAACTTGAATTTCATATTAGTAACTTAAGTTTCAGAGCTCTTTCCACATTGTGTGATACATACTTAAACCTGCAAATTATATAGATTTAAATCAGTGGCTTTGGTGGAATTGACTGAAATACTGGTTTTATGTTACAACCTTTTTGAGACCTTGTTACACTCCAGACATGCAACATAGGGAGGAGCTGCATTTCTGTTCACGTAAACAGGCTCTCATGTTTTTGTCCCCAGAAATTTTGGAAATGGAATAGACAGATGCAATAAAGGACTGTTGGTTGCTGTCATACTCATCCACTTGCAGAGAAAATTATAGATTTTGATATTCACATCTATAAAAAAAGCTGATTGTGCTTAGAAGGCCACTTTTCCTTGTTTGAAGTAATAGTTAATAGTACTGTGTGTTCCTGTGCTTAGAACTGAGGGTCATTTATTGAAAAGTGATGAGTCTTTTCTGTCTGATCCAACTCACCAAGGACTCTACTCTTCATAAAGTTCTTGCACGCTCAAGGACAATTCTGGCTGATTTACTGGACAGAAGAATCAAGCCCTATCTCATTGCCTCTTTCACACCTAAAGTATTTCACGTCTTAAGTACTGCATGTTATTCTGTATCCTCACCAAAAGTTCTTATGTTTATTTACTGGATGGGAAGAGCTAGGATTTTACAAATTTTCCTTTGGTCATCATAGAGGCTAACCCAATGCTTGACAGAGAAACCAAATTCCCTGCCAGACAGGCTGATTGTTTTCTTCCTCCTACCATCCTCACTGACATCTTTTTGTTGAGGCATCTCACAAATGGGAGAAAACTCAAACTGATATGAGGAAGCAAGAAAGTTATCCTGCAGATAGTATGAATTACGTAAGGAAGAGTAACCTGTACAGTAGAAGTAATTTCTCACTCACTTTCCAGGTGATATATTTATTTAGATATGAGTAAGAAAGGACAAAGTGCATTTTCTGTATCAGTTATTTTTTAAAAAAACTTTGTCGTAAGTGTGCATATTGATCCATAACAGTATAAACCCTATAACATAGCTAATGCTATAATTAGAATCAATATACAACTAAACCAGGTTCTGTTTGTATTCATAAGATGTGGTGGTTTGAACCTGGCTGGGTGCCAGGTGCCCACCAAGCTGCTCTATCACTCCTCTCCTCAGCACGACAGGGTGGGGAGAAAATAACATGGAAAAAAACTCATGGGTCAAGATAAAGGCAGTTTAATAAAGCAAAAGGAAAGGCCATGCATGGGAGCAAAGGAAAACAAAAGATTTATTCTCTACTTCCCACCAGCAGGAGATGTCCAGCCACTTCCTGGGAAGCAGGGCCTCCGTACGCCTAGTGGTTGCTCTGGAAGATAAATGTCATAAATAGAGAATGCCCCCTCTCCTCCCCCTTTCTCTTTGCTTTTATTGCTGAACAGACTCACATGGTATGGAATACCCCTTTGATCAGCTTGGGTCAGCTGTCCTGGCTATGTCCCCTCCCAAGCTCTTGCCCACCTCCAGCCTGCTGGTAAGGAGGGAATGCTGGAGAGACAGCCTTGATGCTGTGCGAGCACTGCTCAGCAGTAGCCAAAACACTGGTGTGTTATCAACACCTTTCTAGATACCAATACAAAGCACAGCACTGTGAGGGCTGCTATGGAGAAAATAAACTCTGTCTCAAGACAGACCTAAACCAGACATTAATGGACATTAATAATTATTATTTAACAAGTGTATACATTATATTAAACAATTAGCTGATATTCCTCATGAAAGTTACTTTTCTGGTGTTTCAAATTTTGAGCAATTTTAATTGCCTAGTTCTAACAAGTAGCATAATTCCATGGAAGACTTTATGCTTTCACAGTAAATATATGGAGTGAGGTTTCTGGTAGAAAAGCTTGTGTAATGAAAATCCCACGTAAATTTTTCATCAGCACTCTGCCATTAAATCTCTCAAAAGTTCACAGACAATATAGGGCTTATAAACACTATTTGAGAATATTCATCTTAATGTCAGTGACATTTTCAGGAAAAAGTAGGCTGAAGTTGGAAGTACTTACTAACATAAGGCTGAGGAGTACAGCGATTAGCACACTATCCTGGTATTTATGGAAAATGGATTGGGTTTTTCCACCTGGTTTGTCAGGGGCTTAGTGTTCCTCTTTATATCAGAATGGAATGATATAGGGACTGGAAGTCATTAAGGTACAGGAATAGGAATCAAATAAGTCTCTCAGATCAAGATTAATAACATTCGTGTTACATCATGACTATCTTCTTTACTCCTTTTTCTCACTTTTCTCCTTCTCTTTTCTTGCAAAGCAATGAAGCAGACAAGCCCCTCTCCCTAAAACAGCAGCAATCTGCATTTTAATTTGAACTCACAATAGGACACCGATAATGCTGTTTAAGTTCACTGGTAATCCATATGGAGTTGGCTCTGGTGTGTAGCTTTTTTGCTAATGACACCAAAATAATTATTATGCAGTGACCTTTAAAGAAGAAAGCTGGGTTGTTGGGTTTTTTTATCCTATCATAGATGTTTATCTATATTTAACCGGTTTGAGTACTCTCAGGCTAAATATTCTCTGTCCTATTATGTTAAATACAAGATAATTACTGTTTGATGTATTGAGACAGTGGAGGAAAGAATGTGTGGGATTAACTTAAGAAAGTGTGTTTTATTTCTGTATGGTTGGTTGCTTTTTACAATTATTTATAATAAATTTGCATCATGCCCAAGAATTGCAAACATTCTTTAGTTACTTTATGGAATGTGGAGGTGTATGCATAATTCTGATGGGCTAAAACACTAAGTATTGCCCAAATTGCTTGTGAAATATGACAGGAAAGATGTCTTAGGGGAACTGTAAGCACTCATAGGAAAGGTTAATTTTGTGTGCTAACTGAAATTGCATTCAGAATCTTTGGGTTCACTAGTAGTGCACACATTATACAAGTCAATTCTAAGAGATAAAAATGTTGGCTGCTTGTTTACACTTCATAAATAAATGCACATGTAATACCTTTGGTACAGAATTATTACAAAGGTTACCCGGGTGGTTACTGTTGTTGCTAAGGCTTTACAACATGTTGCGTTTTAATTCCTTTCACAATTTTCAGATGCATAGAACATTCTAAAACTTCTACATTTGGCAGGATAATAGAAAAATGTGTTATTTTCCTGTTTTTCAATTCTAAATGAAATACAGCTACTTTAATGAAATCAGAAAATCAAATGCATTCTTTTTTCCTCCTTTGCCAAGTGTGATGCAATTCTAGTTTTCCTTTTTTTAAATGGGCTTTTCCTTTTCTTTTCTTTTCTTTTCTTTTCTTTTATTTTATTTTATTTTATTTTATTTTATTTTATTTTATTTTATTTTATTTTATGTTATTTTATCTTATTTTATTTTATTTTATTTTATTTTGTTGTGTTGGATTGGATTGGATTGGATTGGATTTTACTTAGTTTATTTTTCTTTATTTTAGTTTTCCAGTCTAGAGAAATTTCAGCCTTTTTTTTAGTCTTCAGAAGATGGGAACGCTTATGCTGCTCAATTTTGCAAATTGTCTTTTCCTTTTTGCTTGGGAGGTGATGCATTCTTTACTATGGCTATAAGCATCATAAAGATTAGCGTCTGTATATATACTCCCTGGACTGAGTTCATAGTCATAAAACCTGCTGCACCGTGTGTCCATGAGCAGATGGATTCCATAGTCTTCGTCACAGTCAATAGGTATTTTATCCTACTGCTAAAGTAGGGTATTTAAAGTAGAATTGTTAATTCTCTACTTGTACTGGGACAACTAAGTTTGAGAGCAATTTAATAACTTTGAGGCCTTTTTTTACATACAACTATTTTTATGTAAGTAACAATTAAAGGCTATGTCTATGAAGAGATAAAAGATGTTTAAAGAGGCTCATTATGATTTTTGATAAGTATTTAAGCAATAAATGCCTATTAAAAGGGGAAAAAACAGTGTTTTGAGTTGCATAATGAAATTTTAAAATGCAAAGGAGAATGGAGAACTACATACTTAAATATTCAAATGTTAAATTTATGGGTGAACTTTCAAATGTGAATTCAAGATGCACACTTAACTTGTTGCTTACTTGTATTTATTATTTTAGTTTAATTTATGTGCATGATTGTGAATTCTTAAGTGTATTTGAGAAAAATAGAATTCCACCTAAGTAATATCTTTGAATTACGTGGGCTGATAGATATTGTTTATGTTGCATTTTCATTATGTTGCCAATACCTATCTTGGGAGTAGTTAAATCTGTTAATGTGCTAAAATATAAGAAAATAAATTAAGTATGTGTTTAAATGCAATTGATACTATATTGTGTCTACAAGGGCTTTTTAATAAGCAGAATTGCACTAAAAATTTTCTCTTGTTAAAAAATGTACTTGTAGACAGAAATGAGCATCTCCTAAAGGGTATTTGCACACAGATTTTTATCTTCAAAATGCAAAATGCCTTCAAAATGCAAAAGGTGCAGGGCTGTATGTTGTAGTTTCTGTTCTTCTGGGATACAGAGATGGTAGTGATAAATATAATATATAGATCCTTAATGTAAGGATAACAATCTCAGCAATAACTCAGCAAAAAGCAAAGAAGAAAACCTCTTTTTTTTTTTTTTTTAATAGTTCAATTTATTTTACACAGTGTCTGAAAACTGTAATGGTGGAAGATATGTATCAGCCATAGGTCTTCTTTTGGTCTTGTTGTGAACTGATGTGTTTTCCTGCTGTAAGGACAACATTAACTGTGAGCTTTAAAAACAAAGAACATTTATTTGTGTCATTTCTTGTTATTTCGCCATGTGTGAGGAAATTTTCCTGGTGTGTGAGAGAATGAGGGATTTACCAACAAAACCCAGCTCATGTGATCTGCTCCTGAATGGGAACAAATATATATATTTAAAGTACCCTCCTGATTTGGGCTAAACTACTAATGTAAATACACCTGTATTGGAGCAGAATCACAGAGCTGTTCCAAGCATGAGAGCTGGTGAAGCTTGGGAGATAGACCACCTGGACTATGAGTGTTTTGTTTTGCTTTGAGGAGAACAGACATGTAAGAACTGCCAGGGCCATGAACATCTGCTTTATGGAGGAGTGATGTGAAGCAATTTTGAAGAGGGGAAAGGAAGAGGACTTTTTTCAAAGAGACTTTGTGTACTTTGTTTATACAGGTCTGTGAGAAAGCCTTAAGTTAAATTCATGTATTTTATCTAAGAAGAGATTTGAGATTTCTTGATAGAATGATCAAAAAGTATCTATCTGGAGAACAGATTTGTGGTTCTTTAGATTCTCCTTTAAAGGAAGGAAAATGACATGGAGGATTACAGTGATTTGAAACGGAGACTAAGAAGTGTGGACAGAGATACAGGGAGGACTGGGTTTTTTATTACTTCTAGACTTTTGTAAAGTAACGGGTAGACTAAGCATAAGAACAGCTTTGCAAGTGGTGAGTAGATTCATTTTTGCAATCAACTTTCTCAAAGCCACTGCAGCTAAGCAGAGCATCTGGGCTGCGGGCTGACATTAGCGGGTGAACTGTAGATAAAAGGCGAGATTGGATGGCAATGATTCCTTCTGGCTTTAAAATTCATGAATATGTACATAGTTCATATAGTTGAAAATGTAAGAAAACTTTCTCCCTATGACTGAATTCTTCCCTGATTAAAAAGCCCAGAACAAGACCATATCATTGTCAAATTCTTTTTAAGCACAGAAAAGGCTAAACAACTGGCCAACTCAGTAAATGTATAGGAACATTTATATCTGACTAGCCGTACTCACCACCATTCATGCTGTAGAAGCCTGGCTACATGAACAACATATATGAGGAATTATATCAATTCCAGGAAGAGTAAGGTTTGAAACAATTAAACAGTTTTTTTTATCCAGCATTTTCTAGCAAGTAGAAAATTTTATTAAATTAGCAGTGACCAAGCAATCATTAAATTTACTGTGTGAGCAGAGATACATACTTTACAACTATTTAAAGCTAGTCATTAGTTCTAGGACCCCAGTTATGTACTGTCCCCTCTGTGTGCCTCCTTTTCTTGGGACACTCACAGGGACAGAGAGCTTCACTGAAATAAGCTTCTCCAATAAGTGTTCTGCTTCTCTTCTCCTTGATAACACATTTTGATGCTATATCATCTGTAGTTTCAGTTGCCCTTATGGATTTCTGTTGTTCAGCAGCATGCATCATCCTAGCTCCTCCATATCATTGCAGTGTTTCTGTCATTCTGTACTTGATATTTCTCACCAACGTGGTAATAATACTATAAGCATTCTATGGAAAACTGTTCACATAATACATTGTAGTAGCATCCCTCTTTTTTTCTGTTAAAGGTTTAACTGTGATACAAGGAACTCAGGCACTTTGTAAATAAACACAGTTGCAAGTCCTCTTTCTTGTCTTCTTTCTGTTGTTGCTGTTTTATGGTAGGATATGAAAATACAACAAGGGATTAATTGCTGTTTTAAATACTTTACATCCTCTCCCAGAGAGATTCTGTTCTGTCAATGGTATTCGTTTAGGTCAGAGAGATAATCATCAGCATGAGAACTGTATCCTATTTGTATAGTCACAAACTTTAGAACTTGCAGTAATTTAGAAAAAAAACCTAGACTTTTTTATATGTATTTTGTGTTGACAGCGAATAGTTCAATAATCAGTTGAAGTGAAAGCAGAGGATTAGGAATTTTAATATTTACAGAGGGGCAAAATATATGACAAATGTTAGACAAAAAGCCTACTTAAATCTAAGCCAGCCCTGCTACATACGCCTTGTTTAGCTTATCTGCAGTATTCTTTGTCTTATGAATGGGAACTTGGGCTGTCCATTTTTTAGAATCTCAATGAGCATTATAACTGATAGATTTTAAGATCTTCTTATTCCTGAAGTATTGAATGACACATCCTATCCATATTTACACTGCCTTTTCTGTGATGTGTCAAGAATAACTGGAGACTGCAGTCATTTCCACAGTGATCCTTTATGTAACATCTGTCTTTGTCCAGAAAACCTGCTCTGCTCTAGCTTTGCTCAAATTATTTTCCAAGGGAATTTCCTCTTTCTCTGCTCCATCTGATGGGCATTGCCAAGAGGTATGGCTATGGCTCCCACAGTTCTTCAAGAAAATGGGAAAATCCCAATGTTTCTGTTTCAGCTTTTCATGGTTTGATATTTCATTGCAATATTCTGTATAGCTCTGATTCAGTTACTTCTCATTCTTTCCAGTTTTATATTAATATACTGCTGTTCATTTGTGATGAAACAATATTTAAACCCTTCATGGTATTTGTTTAGTAAGTATGAAAGTAAAATTTAATTCTTTTGACTTTAAAGGTCACATTTTATCTCCCAGTTGAAAGGCAGTATTTTGGAAGTCAGGCAAATACAAATTTTCAGAATATGTCTTTCTCTGATCTTGGTGCTTCATAAAGTTCTGTATTATCATAGTATGTGAACACTACCTACACGTATCCAGAGGCAGTTGCTTTGGTTTTTTGCCATGCCTTACTGTACTGCTGGGGTAAGGATTTTTTGGGTTACTGACAACAAAAGCTTAGAAACAGAGGACAGCGTTCACGAGGTAAATGTCATTTAGAGGGGAATAACTTTTTCACAAGAGGTTTATGAATAATTTCTTAAGACCTTGGGTTTGCTTAATCTGCCCTGACAGATTGTTCTACAGAGAAGATTCCCTTACTTCTCTGTTTTGTCATTACTATATTACTATTACTATATGTTAAATGGAAATAGAGTTGCTGTTATAATTCATAGGTCCTAACTTGACTTTTGGGTCAAATGACACTTGATGGGTTGCTTGCTTTCACTATTAGGTCAAAATTCTGTAAGCCAGAAGCTGACAAAGCAGATTGTAAAGAAACCTCTCAGTGGCTAAGCAGAGGAAGATGTAGGCGATAGCAGAATGCTGATGAAATTTGTGTTTCATCTTTGTGATCAGTTTTATGTACAATAAGCTTGAAGGTGGTAAGTGAAGTAAGGAAAGAGCTTTATACAAGAACAGAGCTTCCTGTTGAAATGAATATGATGGAAGTAATTTTTGTAAAATTATGGGATTGGTTAGGATAACTTTTTAATAGTCATTAACAGCAACTAAGATCTTAGGAATTTTTTACATTTTTCAAGTAGAAGGAAAATGCTAGACATAACAGTTAATAATGAGATGAACACAGGTTAATTTCAGTTAATAAAAACACGCGGATTATTCTCAAAACATTTATTGAAAGGAAGCTTGATGTCAAAGCAGTTTGCTGTGATTTGTTTGGGTATGTATGCACTTAATATTTTTTCAAAAAGTAAATCCAAAGAACTCCCTAAACTTCTTTAAATACTCTTCTACTGATAACTCTGCTAGGTAAGTTGTGTCCTTAAGGGACTTTCCCTTCCCTAGCATTTGGAGAAAAGTTTGCAGAACTTCTCCTTCATACAATAGATGCCACTACAAATCTCTGGCCATCAGCCTGAACCTGAGGAATGGCAATCTGAGTTCTAAGATCTCGGGATGGACCTCCATCCTTTCTCATCTGGAAAGGGAAGGGTAAGTACCTTTCTGTATCTTGTCATCCAGTTACTGACAGCTTGGTTCTTTTTTTAGTGAGAGAGGAATAGGAGAATTCTCTGGCTTCTTCATATAAACTCCACTGGCATGTCCAACTCTGCAATAGCTAAGAGGGTCAGGCAATTTGAACTAGATGTTTAACTCTATTTAAAAATAGGTGACTATTGGCATAACTACAGGTAATAGATTATATCCCCTAGATTTGTTATCTTAGGTCCTGCTTCTTTAGTCACTTCATTAACTTCCTAAAATCTAGTTTAAAAACACTGTGTTTTTACAAATATATTTTTGTCTTTACTGCTTTTTATGTTAGTGTTTTTGTTGTTTATGATGTTGCTGTTAAATTGACCTTTGTCAGGAATTAATGTCTTTGACAGGGAATAAACAAAATGTTTCCTGGACAGATAAGATTGTTGGATTCTCATAAGTGTATTGTGAACATAGGGCTGTTATGCAAACATATCTCAAAACTCTCTTTGGAAATTTGGTTTAGAAGAAGATCATAGCAAAAAAAGCTTTAAGATCTTTAAAAGAACATATTTTGTGGCATGGCTGTTCTGTAGCAAGATGTAGTGTATTATCATAGAATCATAGAATCATTGAATGGTTATAGCGATGCCAGGTACACCTTCGACTAAACTAAGTGCCCCATCCAACCTGGCCTTGAACGCTTCCAGGAATGGAGCATCCACTACTTCTCTGGGCAACCTGTTCCAGTCCCTCACCACCACCACCAGTATAGAATTTCTTCCTAATATCTAATCTAAATCTACCCTCTTTCAGTTTAAAGCCATTACCCCTTGTCCTATTGCTACATGCCCTTGTAAAAAGTCCCTCTCCAGCTTTCGTATAGGCCCCCTTTAGGTAGTTGAAGGCTGCTATAAAGTCTCCTCGGAGCCTTCTCTTCTCCAGGCTGAACAACCCCAGCTCTCTCAGCCTGTCCTCATAGCAGAGGTGCTCTAGCCCTGTGATCATCTTGTGGCCCTTCTCTGGACCCATTCCAACAGGTCCATGTCCTTCTTGTGCTGAGGGCCTCCAGAGCTGGATGCAGTACTCCAGGTGGGGTCTCACCAGAGCGGAGTAGAGGGGTAGAATCACCTCCCTCCACCTGCTGGCCACGCTTCTTGTGATGCAGCCCAGGATAGGGTTGGCCTTCTGGGCTGCAAGCGCACACTGTTGGCTCATGTTGAGCTTCTCATCAACCAACTTGAATATATCTGGAATATATTGCTGATCTTTGTTTACAAGGGATTCTTTCTGTCTCCAAAAGCAGGCATTCAATTTGTAATGCCAGTTTTTAATGCCTGCTGTTAGTGAGTACATTGTGAGAGATAATTACATGGTGTGGAATTGGTACAGAAGTGTGTTTACAGCAGCAACCTTCTCATTGTTTTGAATAGTGGTAATTTATAATGAAATATTTTAATACAGTGTTTACTGATACCACTAACATACTTCTAAGATACTTTTTTTCTTCCAACACTGTTATTTTACAATCCCTCAAAAACAGTTTTGGGAGGAACACAATGAATGTTACCATGTAAGAATACACTAAGGAGAAACATTCGTGAAAGGGGGATGTATCCCATCAGTTGGCTGGGAATCGCTCTGGGAACTCTGTTATGCTGAAGTCAATACCAAAAGCGGGATTGGCCAGGGATTATTTCTTGTCATTTTCCTACATTTTATCAATGTTCCTACATCCAGAGGAGCTGTCATGTTTTAAGCATTAAATAATCTTGCAACAGAGAAAGGATGCTTCATAAGCATGTGATCTTTTCCTATCCAATGAACTGGAGGGTAAGAGTTTTAATGTGCAGAAACTCTCTTGAATTACTGAATTTTTTTTTTTTTAATTTCTTTTTAATAAGCAAGGTCTTCACTGAATTTCTTTTCCCAATAAATTACTTGTGGCTATGGGACTGTGAAATTTTCTCCTGCTCTATGATCCAAAATATTTATTTATTCTATATTAAAACTGCCTTTGCATTCTGAAAAAGGCATTAGGGGTGGTGGGGGTATAGCTGGACATGGCAAACCAGTCTCAATGGTGGCTTGCTCATCTAACCACCTAGAAGAAAGGAAGTAGCCTTAGCCATTAGAAATCACCTTGCTCTCCAACAGACAGTTAGCTCTTATATTTTCTTAAGTATGTTTATTTTTGCTTCCTGTGAGATTTAATAATATTGCCATGCTCATAATTTTAAAGCTACTTTTCTTTCAGGCTTCCTGAATTTGTCTCACTTAGCTTTCTGATCATTCAGCCAAGCTACTTATTTGACTTTCTTGTGAGTGACTCATGTTTGGAAAAATGACTCGTACTTGTACAGTTCAAGACCTGGTAAATACTTAGCACTTTGTAGAAGCAATTATGCTCATCTTGTGAGAAACAAAAGGTGCTTCTGCCAGTTGACCGAGGATGTGCATCAGAAGTTTTCCCTTTCAGCTCAACCTAGGTGCTCAGTCACAGCTGACCAAAACTCAGAATCTAAGGAAATATCTTGAGGAAAACTGAGTCAAATCAGTAAACCCAGTTAAATCTTGGCCCTGTCCGATTCTTTGACATTAAGCCTATGGACATTCTTTCTTCAAATGTACTTTGAAGCCATGGAGGCCTAATGAGACATGGAACTCTTGTGAGTTAGCTGGCTTTCTGCCTGGAAATTAACTCCACGGATCCAACCCTCCCAGAAGCTAAGGGAAGATTTCAGGAGCCACCTGGGTCTGTAGATGTTGTCAGACTGTCCCCCTTGAGGGATCCAGTAACAGACCAAATTGTGATTCTTTTCTTTCTTGCTGTGGAAACTCAGCCAAACCAACTCTTTGAGTCTCAATTTTACCATTTATTTTGTTCATAATAAGCATATTACCTACCTACATTTTATCAGTCCTGTGAGAATTCTTTAGCTAATATTTATACAGGTTTTGGAAGTATAAAATGTTCTCTAAATGCACTTTCTAAGGGTATATATTATCTAAAAAGTATAATAATTATTACAACCATCTGAATTGCTAATTATGAGCTGTATTCTGACCATTTCTATCTCTTAACTCATTCTGTGGATTTCAGACATGTAAATGATTTGCTGACCTTTTTTTCCTGTATGTTTTTAAAATGGTGTATATATTTACATTATTTTCCACATGAGATTCTTAGACTATTGTGGCATAAGCCAAAATTAAGATAGGAATGTTCTACAGTTTTTAGTCTATTATATTAAATCAGTATTTTCTTTCCAAAACCAGCTCATTCTACCAGAATTGAGTTTTTAAAGAATTAACTATATTGTTAGGCAAAATCCAGTGATCTTTCAACCAGACATTCAGTGTCATCACATAAATAATTATGAGTTCAGAAATTCAGTACAAAAAATTCTTTGCTCTTGAAACAGAATATTTGCAGGAGGGGTGCCCCTCAGGGAACTCATTTATATTCCAGAAATTTAAAAATTTTGATGAAGATAAAGTAATGTTTTCCTGTGTCGTCTTTTTGTTCAAATTTTCTTTTTAATTGGTTAAATATTTGTGATTTTTTCCTCATACTCCCCTGCAAATACACATATGCAACGTACCACAAGGTTTTCAGTTTTCTGTAATAATTGCACATGAAAATGCTGTTTACAAGGTGCTGAGCAAATATTATTATACCAACATAAATTTCTGTGAACACAGAAATGCAGTTAAAATCTCAATCTTTACATGAACCTAGGTGTGGAATAACACTGTTTGTCTGGGTTGTGCTTATGGTATAAATCCCTTCATGAGAGTTAGTGAGGCAAACAGGCGCACAGAAACCGTGTAGATGATTTTCCTTTATATGCCTTGCTGTCCTGTTCACAATTTCATGCTGCATTTTTCTTGCTGTATGATCTTGTTGCTGGTTAGGTATGTTAAGGCAGATTACTGTAACACATGTGAACACTCACCAGAAACTCTTTGGACCAGTTCTGTTACATCCACCAAAACTGTGGTGTGCATGGAATTTTATGCTACAGTTTTACCAAACTGGATGATATCTAGGAATATTCTTGGGCCTTGGCTTTAACTAGTCTGTACTTTTTATAATTGCCTATGGTTAGCTTTTGGGTTTTACTATCCTTGGTAATTCGTTTCCCAAGGAATTCCTGGGCATGGTTTGGAAGCCAAAATACATCCAGCAGGCAGTTTGGTTACACTCACCCTGCTCTGGAGGCTGAGACTTCCCTAGCATAGATGCAGTTATTCGGTATCAGTTGGCTTCAGTGCTCAGGAATGTTGCTGGGTACATTTAATTTAACAACATAGATGTTGCCTAGATGTCTGACCCAGACAACACTCTGATTGCCTCCTTCCCAGCAATGCGTAATTTGTTAAGTGCAATGCTGCAGTTAATTACATAGGGTAGACATCTGTGCGTGCACAGAAGCACCCTGCACTGGGAGATAAGAGCCTGTCTCCTGCCAAAAGGATGTGCAGTAGCTGTAGTGCTTAACTGCAGGACTCAGACAGTCATGAAGGAAAAAAGGGATCTGGAATTCTGGCCCTTGTAGCCAACCTTGTTGTTTGCTCACCTGATTTTTGACCCTATGCTCTTATATTCCTGGCTGGAAAGGGCTCTTACTCCAAGTATATCTTTACAGTTGTAGATGGCATTGGAGATCTTCTGCTCCAAAATGTAGATTGCCTAAAATGAAGGTCTTTGTCTGGTAACACTGTAAGAATTATGCAAAAGGCAGATAATACCATCATTTGCCCTTCATTCCTTCCTACGTTTACAAAAGGGCTCTCATTTCTCCATTAGTTATCTGTCCACTGAGGCAGCTGAAATACCGAAGTGGTGAGTAGATAGAGGATCTTCTAGTGTTTCTCACTGTCTGGTTTTAGTTTCTAGTTCAGCGTTCTTAGCCATGGGACCACCAGTTTTTTCCCTGTAGTTAGTGGAAGAGTTAGTGGAGAGAAAAAATCCAATTGATCCCCTTAGGTTATTAATTGTTAGTCACTGTGATTCCTAAGTAAAGCCTAGCCTATTCTGCTTGATCTGCTGGCCCTTAAACCCTCATAATTGCTGGCATGAAATCCTGGCTTCACTGAAGCCAATGGAGACGTTCCAGCTCTGATTCGGTTTTATAGACATAGGCATCTAGTGATGTTTTAATAGTGCTAGGGTATTCCACCTGGCCTCCCTATTCTTTTCAAGAAAGGTGCAGTTCCTCTGGACATATGCTTGGTGATTTGGATGTGGTAGTACAACTCAAATGGCTCTTAATGCTCATGTTTACATTACTGAATAGAAAGCCTCCTTTTATATCGCAAAGCCAGGATTTTCTCTCTTATGCTTAGTTTTTTATAATCACATTGTTTGCCTACAGGTCCTTTGTGTGGTTGAAGTTTTGATTGTGTGCTTAATAAATGATTAATCATCCTCCTTTTCTTCTCTGCTTGCTTTGGACTCTTCCTGTGCGCATACAGCTTTTGTAAATCAATTGCCCAATGACTGCTCCCAATGGTGTTTGGCTGATCCATGGCAAGGCAATAGACATAGATCATCTGCCTCCTCTGGCTTTCTTTCTGTAAATCTGACCCATTTACTTTTCTCCTTCTCTGGATTTTATCATTACATTAATTTCTGCACTCACTTAGATTTTGGAACAGCATGCAGACATCTGGCAGTAACCCAGGACAGCGTGCTTTGCTGTTGTGCTTACAATCAGTTGCAGTTTTTTGTCCGTATAATAAACCATACTTTATCTAATCTTGCCATGTTGGAATGTAGAAACTAAATGTTTTTAACAAAATTTCTGGGGCTATTATAAATGCAGTTCAAAACCAGTATTACTTGGACATTCTTGTAAGATATGCATAGTTCATTTTAACGTGTGCTCACTCTATAACAGCTAAGGTTCTCAGATGTGATAAAATGGCATGATTAAACTCTGCTACTTTCCTGTTCCATTATGAAAGGCAGGATAAAAATCCTTTATGTAATAAGGAATTGCCAGTCCGTTTTCTGCATGGAAAGTGCTACCTGTTAAAGCGAAAACCATTACACTTCCTTCTTACATTTTTCCTTAAAACTTCCTTGAGCAAGGATAGCTGCAGAAAGCCTGGGAGTTGGGCTGCTTGTGCATGTACAGCAATCTTTGATAATCATCATGTTTCGTAAATTTTCATCTATGCTCTCTCACTTGTCACTTGTGCTGTATTCCATCTATAGTGTTTCAGGAATTACTGCGTCGATTTGAGGCTTTCTGTTTGTTGTGTGCTTGGACAGATGCACCACAATGCAGTTACCTGATTTTTCTATTCCAGTCATGATGTCTTTTGAACTTTATTTCTACACTTATGTAAAAATATTAGATGCAAGATTATCTGTCATGTTTCTCTGATGGGTCAGATGCCTTCAAAAACAGGGAATTTTTTAGGAACAGATGATCCTTAGGAATGCACCATTGTAAATAGGAAGATGTACAATATATTTTTTTTATAGCCAGTAAGTCTTGGATAGGCCTGTGATGCAATTCTCAGTTCAGAACAAATATAATCTACTAACTTCAACATAGACTCAAACTAGCATATTATAAATGCCAAATTATGTCATTTTCTTTATATGAGTACAGTATTTAGCAAAGTAAGTCAGAAAAATACTGATTCTTTTTTTATAAGTATGGAGACTCCCCAGCGAATGGGGACACATGATAGAGTATAAGCATGCATTACGGTTGAGTCTGGCGTGGACAACAGTTGTGAGTAAACATCCTTGTATAACAAAGTGAATAAGATACAATGGAAGAGCAGGAATCTCACTTCTCTAGCTTCAGGCTATCTGAAAAAGAGATTGTTAGCTGGCTGATACAATGAAAACATCAATCTGTAAAAGATTTAAACTCTCATAAAAGTATATTGATCTAAACTCTGTCATTACAAGTTAGAACTAGCGTGCCTAAGTATATAGGTGAAGCATTGAGTATAGTGGAGCCTTTCACAGAATCACAGAATGGTTTGGGTTGGAAGGGACCTCAAAGATCATCTAGTTTCACCCCCTCTGCCATGGGCAGGGACACCTCCCACTAGACCAGGCTGCTCAAAGACCCATCCAGCCTGGCCTTGAACACTTCCAGGGATGGGGCATCCACAGCTTCCCTGGGCAACCTGTTCCAGTGCCTCACCACCCTTACCGTAAAGAATTTCTTCCTGATATCCAATCTAAATCTACCCTATTTCAGTTTGAGGCTGTTAACCCGTGTCCTATCATTACACTCCCTGATAAGGAGTCCCTCCCCATAATTTCTTACCTCATTCTCTCTAAAACTCTCTAATAATTTCTTATCTCATTCACCAGTATGTTACTTTTCTCACACTTTATGCTTCCACATTAATCTGGTTTGCCAAATGTAAGAACTGGCAAGTATTTGTAGTTTCCTGGCTACAAGAGTGGTCCTCTATTTTGTTATCTCTTCTATGTGTCACTGGCACCATGGGCTGAAGAATGTGTATTGGTGGGGTGAGGTACTTTGCCACAGTATTGCAAGCTTTTCCACTCTCCCACAGCATCAAGATGCTTCACATCTTTCATTGGCATGAAAGTGCTGAGGTACTGCTGTTGCCATGACATACATTTGTTTCCCAAACATCTCAGAGATTTTGTACCATACAAATGAACATAGGTCTCAAGCCTCTTCGGTCAATGAGGACTTTGCCCTAGGATGACAACGGTTACAATTTTAGGGGCAAGGACCATCTTTTTGGATGAAGATGTCTAATATTTCTTGAAATGACTGCAAAAATTTTCTGCCTCAGGAGTGCTGTATATAAGATTTGACAATTTCCTTGCTTTTATGAGTGTAGTGCTAGAAGACTTAGAAATAAATACTTCTATATAACATCAAAATTCCTCTGCTTTATGCAGCCCTATAAGCCAACAAAAGGTATTCAGTCATCATCTTAGCTGAGACTGAGCTAAAGTACTTGCCATCATGAATGAACCTGGCAGTTCAGAGGTAACACATTGCGTCTGTGCTGCCAGAGGCAACAATACTCACAGCACGTGAGGAATTTACTGCACATTAATATCAATATAAAATATGTGACTCAGTCCCAGCATGCTAACATTAAAACCTTTCCACAATCCTGAAAAGACTCCTAGTTTTTCTAGAGGTGGTGCCAAAGGAAACGAAAATCAAAGGTAAACAGCCTGTAGCAGGTTACAGGACTGATGCAAAATAAGTGTTCAGAGACAGTAGAGGTGTTTTCAAGATATGTGAAAACTGTTGCTGGGATGCTGTGGTTACAGAGGCAAAGTGCTTTTTGTCAAGCTGTTTAATAGTTATGAAGATAAAATTACAACATATGTTATCAATTAACAAAATGTAAATTTGGTAAAGTAATTTTACATTCAGAAATTACAGAAGAACAATTTCCTGGAGCACAGTCATAAATATTCCTTTCAGAAGCAGAAGGAATTCATATGCACACAAAATATAGTTTAGTTATGCCTCTCTTAAATAGCTCACTTTTGCCCATGTAAAGAGGTGATAGTCTGTAAGATCAATGCGTACCAGGAGTGTCTGAGTTCTGTATCTCACCCATCTGAATGGTCATCTTATCATTAATTTTTCAGTCTCTATGGAAGAGAAAAAACTCTTTTCTGCCTACCCATATAGATGCAATACACATTATTTAATGTCTGCCAACTTCCTATAAAAATAAATCACTATGTAAGTGCTAATTTATACCTGTAACCTATACAGTAAATTGTTTAGGAGTTTTCCAGGCATAGCATGTTTCAATGTGACTAAAACTTATTTTGAGATTGATCCTTTGTAACTTGCTTCAGCAAGAAAAGACTAATTGTGCTAAGCTAATATTTGAAATGAAGAGTATCCAGATGTATGAGACAGACCTCCAAACCAAGTAGGGACAGTCTGTTCATGGCAAACAGCAGAAGAAATTATGTTCGTAGGAAATGGACAATATAGAAATTACAGAATCATAGAATCACTTAGGTTCGGAAAGACCTTTAAGATCATCGAGTTCAACCGTTAACCTAGCACTGCCAATTCTAAACTACATCCCTAAGTGCCACATATGCATGTATTTTAAATACCTCCAGGGACGGTGACTCAACCACTTCACTGGGCAGCCTGTTTCAGTGCCTGATAATCCTTTCTGTGAACAAATTTTTCCTAATATCCAGTCTAAACTTCCCCTTGGCACAACTTGAGGCTGTTTCCTCTTGTCCTATCGCTTGTAACTTGGGAAAAAGAGACCAACCTTTCAGGTTGGTTGTAGAGAGTGATAAGGTCTCCCCTCAGCCTTCTTTTCTCCAGAATAAACAACCCCAGTTCCCTCGGCCACTTCTCAGAGGACTTGTGCTCGAGACCCTTCACCAGCTTCATTGACCTTCTCTGGACACGGTCCAGTACCACAATGTCTTTCTTGTAGCGAGGGACACAGAAATGGACATAGTATTCGAGGTGCAGCCTGACCAGTGCCAAGTACAGGGGAATGATCACTCTCCTAATCCTGCTGACCGCAATATTTCTGATAAAAGCCAAGATGTTATTGGCCTTCTTGGCCACCTGGGCACATTGCTGCGTCATATTCAGCTGGCTGTTGACAAACATCTGCCAGGCAGCTCTCCAACCAGTCTTCCCCAAGCCTGTATCATTGCATGGGGTTGTTGTGACCCAAGTGCAGGACCCGGCACTTGGCCTTGTTGAACCTCATACCATTGGTCTCGGCCCATCAATCCAGACTGTCCAGAGCCTTCCTACCCTCAAGCAGATCAACTCTCCCGCCCAACTTGGTGTTGTCTGCAGATTTACTGAGGGTTCACTTGATCCCCTCATCCAGACCATTGATAAAGATATTAAACAGAACTGTCCCCAATACTGAGCCCTGGGGGTCACCACTTGTAACTGGCCACCTATGTGGCAGAAGGCAGAATATAATGCAGAGGGAATGTTTCATTGGCACAATAAGTAGTGGATTCGAAGGAAAACAGGCCAGGAAGTATGACAGAGATTCTGAGAAAGCCTACACTGTACAAGTATCCAGATGAAATAGGAAAGAATTTCAAGTTGGTGATGATTAGCTGAGTGTGTTGCGTGTATCATACAATGTGCAAGGTGTGTATTGGAAGAATTGCAAGGTCACCAGCCTGCTTTTTTTTTTTTTTTTTTTTTTTAAATGTTATTTTAACCAGGACACAGTTTGAGCACCTCTTGGCAAAACTGCAGCAAGAATTTTTTAAATTTTTAATTTTAAAAGAATCATACACTGCTCACAGCCAAAATTTCACTAGCAAGGAGGTTTGCTGTGCTCTTTTTACTTACAGCAGAGACCCTAAATCCAGTTATATCTTACTTAGGAGAAAGTAGTATTTATAAAATATAGCTGCTTGTTTTGATAATGCAATAATCTCTTCACCAGTAATTGACATTCAGATTTATCAAAAACTCTGATCAAAAGTGAAGATACTCATCAAATCACATCTTTAGCTGTTCATGAGTTTAAGCCAGAATCTCCTAAAATAAACTGAATTTTTATTTTCTGTCCATATTTAATTGGATTTCCATATTATAAATTCCCATTTGTCATCAACTATAGACTAGTTTACATCTGACAACTTCATGAAAAATGGGCTAAAAGAAACCCAAATAATTTAGGGTAGAGAAAGCTCATGAGATTGGGTTTTGCAGTTGATGTCTTTCTTTTTTCTGTTTTAATTGACAACTGATTGAGAGAAGCAGCCATCCAGTTGCAGTTGTGTATAAATCTGCATTTCAGTGACAAGTCATATTAGGTTGTGTTCTTAAAAGGCTGATACAGTGTAAATTGTAAAGGGATTTCAAGTCCCTGACCCTTAAATATATGCACAGCAAATATAAAGCAAGAAAAAAAGTACCTCTATGCTGTGTAACTGACAAAAATAGGATGTTCTTTTGTTTACTTATATTTCATCTACAGTTTTAAATATGTCACTCTGTTTCCAAATAATGTAAGTAACAGAGGCCATACCTATACTATGCGGAGCCTCCTAACCTAGTGGAAACAAGCTGACACAAGTATCTGCTGAAATACAATATCATACAGACATACCAAATAGGAAGCCACTGTAGGTCTTGGCGAAGCCCTGGTCCTGTGGGCTAGGAAGCCTGGCATTTTACCCAAGCCTCTTAGTAGATACTGAACTTAGCTATAATACCAACACATCTGAATTGCTTCCAGTTTCATTTCTAGCTTGCTCAAGGCTCTGGGGACTTTTGCACACATCCTGTTATACTGTATTACACGTCCCAATAATTAGTTAATTTCTCACTCTTTAGGCCTTTGTTTTTATGATACTTTTGAATGCTAAAGTATGATTAGGAACCCCGGGTTCTAATCATAAATGCAAGATGAGTTTCCTAGGCAGCATGAGAGTTTAAGTACTGTAATTTTTATCTGCCTGGTACTTAGACTTTAGTACTTAACTCTAGTAGCAGTGCTGCAAGTGAATGATTGAGTGAAATCTTTGGTTCTGTTCTTAAGAGATGCTGAACACTTCCTGGTACATAGTGAGTGCCATTAGGTGTGGAGGTTGACATAGAAGTTCAGAGTATGTAGTTCTGCATCTCCTAAGAGACATGCAGAACTTTGCACGGTCCTGCCATTCGTACAGCACTGAAAATGTCACAGGTTGTTGTTCTTCTAACTTGCTCAGCAAATGCAAAATAGTTCTCAGGAGCCTTTTCTGGCATTGATAGTCTTAAACTGTTTCTGTTACAGATTCTTTTAAAAACAGAGGTAGGGGAATAGACCTTTTTCTGTTACATTTCTTTGTAAAGTTCATGTAATTACTGGTGTGCATTAACATTGAAGTACTTTGGTGCCTTTTTCCCTGCAGCTCTATTACCCTATCAATTATAAGGACCACTGCAATAGCAGATCTTTGCTTGGAAAAGTAAGATTAAAATATACAGTTGTATAACAGATTTTACTCTTGAACTCTCCGTGACTTCATATAAGTGCCTGTTAGCTGCAAAAAGACCAGTGTTCTTTTTAACTTTAGCTCACTGTAAAGCTCAAAAAAAACCATCAATGTATGGAAAACAGAGAAGGAGAGGCAGAGAAACAGAAGCAGAGAAGACAAATAAGCATTCTTAAATCTAAATTTGAAAAATATAATATAAAGTAGGAATCTATACAAAACGTTGACAATTTTTTACCCCAAATCTAACAAATCTTTTAGAGTTTTGTGGGTGAGAAATGTAAATGCTGTAGGTTAGCTTTAGTTGTTATTCCTTCAATTTACCCTGGAAGATACAATTAGTTTTGAACAGCTACATGGAAAATAATGATTTATGACTGTGAATGTAGACAGGATCAGAATGCCAGGGCTAAATATATTTTAATTCCTTTCTCTTCAGATATGCTTTGTCTCAGAAATGGGGGAATGTTTCCTGTCAAACACACATTATGTCTAATAGTTTGATTACTAGATCCTTATAAGTAGTGGATCCAATTAAACATAAAATCAGGAATGGTACTGAGTATGGTACCTTGAATCATCATTCTTTGTGTTTGTTGTCTGCTAGTTGTTTTTTGTGAAGCCCTAACATAGCTCTGTATTATAAAGAAAAGCAATAAAAGCATGTCTTTGTCCTGAGTTCCGACATTTTTGTTTCTTGATTTGAGAGTAAAATCCATATCAATTCAAAAGTGACCATTTGTTTGGCAGTATTTGTGCACTGTATTTATAATACTCCAAGGTGACACTAATGCTCACTAACATCTTCATTAGAAAAGCTGTCTAATGACCTGTTCAAATATCCACCTTCTTTGTTTCTTAACCATCCATTCAATACGTCAAAATTATTTTATTTGATAAATATATAAAGTAGCTCAATAAATGTCTGTGTTAACTTTTCCTTGAACTGTTCAGAGGGCTATTTTAGGAGGACTTCCTCACACTCAGATATACTCTGCAAATATAAATTCAAGTATATTATATCAACTTTATGATGTTACTTTTATTGATTGGGCATATCACACCCCATTAAGAAAAAAGAAACTTTGACATCCTGATCTCAGATTTCATTTATGCTTTGTAAAAATATTTTACGATTAAAAATTATAGTGATTCTGTTTTTTAAAAAAAATGTTGAAATAAGTAAGCTAAAGTAAGAATATTATTTTTTTCCCTGAATAGTAGCAGTAATATTAATATACTTTTATTTTTTTAACCCAGATTTTACTGAGCTAATCTCACCCTCTAAATCCAGCTGTCAAATACACTGGCATAGATCCAGAATAAATAATAACCGCTGGACCAAATTAACAAACACCCTGTATACTGTCAAATTACATAGACTTTCTAGGTATGTTTGTTTCAGAGTTCATTATTATTTCTATTTAAAATGCTTCAGTTTTTCCCAAAATGACATCAGAGAGACTAGCATATTGTTTATGTTAAACGACTAATTAAAAGGTTTTAATAGGGAGACCTAGCATTTCCCTGTTATGAAGCAGAAAGTCAAAATTTGATTAAAAAATCATTCCGGTGTTAGGCGTATAGCACTTTCTCTGAAAAAAATGTTGGAATTTGACAAGGTCTAAGCTTTCAAAACCCCAAAATCTAATTTAGACATTAAAATCAATTAAGGCTTTCAAAAATGTAGTACAAGGTAGCTGGACACCTAGGAGATGTAAAGTATTACTCAGATGCTAAGTATTGAAACTTAGAATGCTGAAATATTAAAAGACATTGGCTAAGCTTCTTAAAAACTAGTATCACATGTTAAACAAACCCTAGTTAACATCTTTCTGTATCACTGGTGGCAACACTGAGAGATTTTTATTTTAGATGAAAAAAGGATTAAAATAAAAATCTCAATTTATCAAAGTGATCGGAAAGTCCTGTCCTCAATATATCCTATGCAGTATTTAATTTAAACTAGTGTCTGACATGACAATGAGATAATTTGGGAACACAGTAGTGATAGGGAATAGTATCTTGAACTAGGGGCATGATTCAGACTAATAACCTGAAGATGTTAAGTGGCGCTGGTACTGTTCATTGTAAACTACATCCTGAGAGTCCTTTCATTCTGGGTGGAGTTCAGAGAGAGAATTAATTTTGCAAAATAATTAGGATCAGAAGAAAGTTACTTTTGGAAACCTCTCTTGACTGGGTAACTTGAAATCTGAAGAACAGTGGAAGTGGACGGTAAGAAATCCAATTGCTACTTAACAATTAATTTTCTTCATCTGTTTATCACGGTAGCTATCAATTACTTATAGTTTATTCCACGTGCTACTGTAAGCACCAAGCATGAGAAGCAAGTGAGCTAAATTAACTGGCATTCATCTTCATGAGCTTCTGAGCTGTCATCGGCCTTCCCGCACAGCATGTGCCTTTAGCCTGTTCTTCTGCAAAAGTGACTTCACAGTCTGTGGTTTTGTGGGAGCTCTTACGTGCAAGAGAGATCGGCAGGCCTGTGTTACTGCATTAGCTTGGTTATAGCCTGATTGAAAGAGTATGTCTTTCATGCCTTTCAAGAAGGACATGAACTTTCAGTCAGCTTTTAGGCCTTTCATAATTGTTCAGATGTCAAGCGAAGACTTCAGTGAGAAGGGGAACTTCAGTTATTCCCAAAGGGCATTCACAATGGGTCCCAGATATAAAACCAAATAAATATTTAAAATTATTGGCACCACTTAACCATTTAAATATAATGAGAGTGCAGTGTAGGCCCTGCAGTCTGCTTCTGGCTATGCATAACTCCTAACTGATTTCTATAGTGAAGGTACTCCCGGGAAGTCAGTTGTTCTGGGTTCTTTGGCCAGTATTTGAGATGGACTTGCACTGAGTAGTGTGGTGACATCAGGGGGAGTCTGAATGCACAATACTGTGCAAGCCTGAAGTTTTTAATCTTCAGACTTGCATGGTTTAAAATTACATTTGTCTGAAACGTACCAGTGAAATAATTTTTCCAATAATGTCTCCTGATCCAATGAGCTTTTAATTATTTCTTCATGAATTTTCATGAGAAAATTAAACTCTAGATTTTGTTGCTATGAGAAGTGGGGAAATATGACAATTTTAACATAGAGAAACAGAATCTCATTTAACTATATTTTAAATGTAATCCTGTACACTCACTCTATTTCTGTTGCTTAGTTTTCATTACAAAAGCAGAAAGTGAGCCAAAAGAGTGTATTTATGGTCTGCAGTAGCTGAAACAGCAGTTCATCGGAAAGATTGTGCCACAGTGACTATAGATTTGGGCCTTTTTTGGTGCCTGCCAGCCCTCCTGCCAGTTGCCAGGCAACCCTGGCAGCCCCAGCGAGCAATGCATTGCAGCTAAACCCGCACCCGGCTTTGCCTGCACGTACCTTTTTTCATCATGGCTTTAACTATTCCTGACTCCATCTAAATGGCTGTCTCTCTTCACATTGGAGCTGCATTTATTACCTGTTGAAGACCACTCTAGTAATAACAATTAACCATTCACGTTTTTCAGTATCTTCACTTCCAGTCTGACTTATGCATGCAGAAATTGCTCTGTGAAATACGGCCACCTTTTGGATGGAACAAACAACTGTTTAGTCACAGCAGCAGAACTCACAGCTTTTTGGGGCATATAATGAGAAAGAATGCAGCTATTTAAACAACTGGGCCTCTATTTCAAAAAGTGGACTTCAGTGGACAGGATTTAATTATACAGTTGTAATTTAGTCAGAATGAGGTTAATGCTTCTGCTGCTTGAAGATATGTCCTTTCCTTTTTGTTCATTTTGAAAATTAGGGTTAAGTTCTTTGAAAGCTAGTAAAATGAAAAGAGCACAACCACTTAGCACTGCTCTTGCAACTTTTCTTAGCATATTTAAAAATAATAGATTGTCATCTACTCAGTCCTTGCTAGAAACATGCAAGTTTTCCTTTGGCGTCACTAATTCAAATAATTAAACTATGTAACTGGATGGATTGTCAAGTCACAAGGGTTTAGTAGTAGGCTGTGGTATCTGAAACAGCTTCTCCTCATGAATACTTGTTGCATAGGCTTGTTTGCTTTTTCAGTAATACTTATCACCTCATTTGGACTGAAGTCTCTTACTCCTATACCTGGCAATGTTACCAGAATTGCTGTTGGCAGATGGTAGAAAGGCAGGATTGGAAAAAAAAGGTAGCTTCAGATGCTAGGGGTTAGGAAAGAATCAAGACATTATCCCCATTTGTGTATCCATAGACACTTTAACAGCCTTGTTTTAAGAGCTGCTAATTATTAATTTAAAATATCACTACCCCCATTAATACAGCAATATTTTGATTACAAGTGGTTACCTGAAACATGAATGTAATAGAAACCTCGTAATAATAAAAGTGCACAAATTCTGCTGGGACAACTTAAATTCAAGCTGTAGTTGCAGAATCGTAACAGAAGGCAAAATAATATTGCAAAAGGACATCTCTTGCTCCGCCTTGAACTTGGAGATGATTAGTACGGTTCAGACATTGATAGCAATAGGAGGTAGCAGATTCAAATGTCCTGCAAACTTTGTTGGCTGGAATTTGGTGAAGGATGGTGTCAGCGGTGTTATTGTCCTCACAGGGCACGTGTCCAGTCTTGTAGTTACAGGTGGCTCAAATCATGACACAGGTGTTGCAATCAAAACTGTTCACTGTGATGAAACCTGGCTTTATGCTGCTGTAAACCTCCCCATATATGTATTTATCAGGTCATGATGCTATATTTCGCAGCCTGTTGTTCACTTCAACAAAGAGCAGGCAAGGAAGGCTGTACATTCAGCATAAAGCTTTTATTGAAATGCAAACCTTATAAATCACTGCTCACACTTTAAAAAGGAAAACAACTGACTTACTTAGAAATGCCTACTAAAATATTTTGCTGCTTCTGTACATGTGCAAAGAGCTTTTCAAAGCTATCTCCTTCAGAGTAATTAGGAGAAGGAGAAGGTACCATTTAAACTGTTCTTATTTCTGACACAGTATGTAGATAGCCCTCCTGTTCGCAAAAATCAAGCTTTCTGAATGCCATTTACTTAAGCCTATGATGCTTTAGTGATCTCTTCTTGACACAGGCATCCAAGTTTAGGAGTCAGAGAGCATATAATTTTATAGTTGGGCTCCAGCAAGTATGATAGTATGCAGATCTGCTTAATGGCAGCTTTCTAATAATGTAACAATAGACATTATGACTTCAGTTGGCAGCCACCCACACACAGAGCCACCTACACATCGCCAGAATCCAAAGCTGAGATTTTAGATTTATATTGTGAGAACTATGAAGTTATGAAGAAAAACCTCTTCCTGTGAGTGAGAAGATGCTTTTGGAGCACTTTTTTCCAACCAACAAATGTTCTTGATTGGAATCTTGGTACCATATTAATACTTCACCATGGTGATAATTCTGTTTACTTGTGATCGGGAGGAAGGAAGAATTTTGAGCTAGTACAGCTACAGCTACCAAAATCAACTTTTTTCTCAGTCCCTTCAACTCTTTTGGTCCTGTTAATGGTTTTAATATCACAATGAATATATTTGTGTGGCTTGTTAAGTTAGGAGTTAAAATACTTCAGGACTAGAGTGTTATACAAAAAGTGTTTCACATAGAAAGCTTTTACACATTACAGTATTAATGAAAGTAAAATTCTATAAATATACAATTTTAGTGTTCAAGTGTCTACTATCTGTGACAGCAAATTAATATTTGGATTATTTGCAAATATTTATATTTTTATTTTCTTGAAGAATAAGTCTGAAATGTACCGTGTCAGGAGGGTGAGAAGCAGCTTGATATTCTTGCTTGCCTTCACTGTTCCAAATGTGCTGCTCAGCAACTGTTTTGAGGACAGTGTTAAGAATTTCCCCATCATACTTTGTTGTGTTATTTAGAGACCTCAGAACATTAATGAATTTTTTTTGTACAGCAATGGAGAGAAAGGGTTTCAAACAACTGTCATATCTTCTATACAAATCCTAAAGAGCACCTGGAGATTCAGTGGAGGAAGAAAACTGTGTGTGACCATATAATTTAAAAGCTCTGCCTATTCCTTTATGCCTCTGTACTGGGGGCTGATAAGATTCTCTGCCATTGAACATTGCACAACTACTGGGTTGCACTACAACCCAGTTGGCTTGACTTGCTCTTGTCCCATTGTTTTGAGGCAGATAGATAGATATATTATTAGAATTTGCTAAAACTTAGAGCCTCGGGAAGCTCCATTATAGTGTACCCATCATGGGTAGGACTTGGATTCTTAGGCCAGCTCTTGAAACTTGCTTATGTGCCTAACCCACAAGAAATATGTGCACAAGAAATATTAGTAATGCACCCTTTCCAGCAGTTCCCTGTCCTTCTGGAACCGGGGAGCCCAGAACTGGACACAGTACTCCAGGTGTGGCCTCACCAATGCAGAGTAGAGGGGGAGGATGACCTCCCTTGACCTGCTGGCCACACTCTTTTTGATGCACCCCAGGATGCCATTGGCCTTCTTGGCCACAAGGGCACATTGCTGGCTCATGGTCATCCTGTTGTCCACCAGGACTCCCAGGTCTCTTTCCACAGAGCTGCTCTCCAGCAGGTCAGCCCCCAACCTGTACTGGTGCATGGGGTTGTTTCTCCCCAGGTGCAGCACCCTACACTTGCCCTTGTTGAATTTCATAAGGTTCCTCTCTGCCCAGATCTCCAACCTGTCCAGGTCTCTCTGTATGGCAGCACAGCCCTCCGGTGTGTCAGCCACCCCCCCCAGCTTTGTGTCATCAGCAAACTTGCTGAGGGTGCACTCTATCCCCTCATCCAGTCATTGATGAATATATTGAAGAGGACTGTAATGAATAAGTAGTCCTGGATAGCTGGCAGTGAGAATATCTTTCCAGTCAATCTCCAGTTGTAAATAACATCATTTTAAAAGAACAGATTGAGGTTAAAATTTGTCTTCTTTCCGATGTAAGTAGTAGTTTCACCAGTCCAGGTTGAAACTGTGGTGCTAACTGTGTAATATTGGCAGCAATGTGATAACGTCGTTATCTATGCCATTTATTTCAAGGTGTAATAAGTGGCAAACATGATGAGTAAAATCAAAATCAAATCACAGTGTATCAATTAATATTAGTGCTCACTCCAGCGGGTCAAAGCAGTTCCTTAGATGCAGACTTTGAGGGTCAGAATATGCTGCTTAGAGTCTGCATCCACCTCTGAGATGAGACTCTTTTCCTTTATAAGTGCAGATCTAGCTATATTGCCATTCCTCCTTCACCAGCTTGAAAATAACCTAGCAGCTGCACAGGAGTTGGAACCTTCTAATTAGCTCTAAGAAGTTGAAGGACGACATTGTAGATTTTGAGAAGAAAAAAGTCAGTCAATCGGAGCAATAGATTTTCTGAGATTTGGACATCTAAAATTAATTTTAGTTCTAATAATGTCAGTGGGCATGTTGCCATCCTCTTCAGCTGAAATGACATATGGCCCTCCATGAGGTGCCAGTTGGGAAGCTATTATAAGCAGTCTGGTAACTAAAGGCAGTGTAGATTCTTTACCACTAATGGCTGATTCTCAGTTGGACAGTGAAAGATAAAGTGAGGGATAAATGGTGAGAAAAAATAAAGATAATTTAAAAAAAAGTGTCCAAAAGCTGACTACAGCACCTTTACAGATGTTAGGGATTACTCTGTGCTAAGTTAGCTCTTAAGAGAGGTTTAAAGTTCGTGTATTTCAGCTACATTAAAAAAAAAAAAAAAAAAATCTATTACTTCGCGCTTTGGAAAAGTTTATGCCTAACTGTTGACTGTGTGTGATTGACCCTCTATAATAATATCCCTGACCCTCTCAACAAAAACTCATCTCTTGAATGATTTGCCTTTGTGTTTAGAAGTGATTGTTTCCTTAAACAATAATGTTTTCAAAACAGGAAACATGCAAAATGAAGACTATACATTGATGTATTAATGACTTTATTTTTCCAAAACTAATAAAATGGAACAGCTGGCAGGACAGAATACCATTCTGTAAGCAGAAAGCTGTGGCAACCATTTTAAGTTTGTACTGAGTGAAAAAAAATAATCTTATTAGAGCTCTGTAAAATTCTTCTGGAGCTCCATGTCTCTATAGACTTAGTATCTATGTTTCTGACTTTGTTGATGGCTGCTTTTTTGAAAGAGAAAGATTCCATTTTATATTTAGAGCTAAATAGATAAGCTCATTTGTCTCTATCAACATTCATTCCAACAGTGGTATTTTAATGTGTTAAGATACACTTTTTCATCCTACTCTGCAATTTGCTGTACTTGCCTACATCATCATTAGATTAATCCTGCATTAATAAAGATGACAGGAGATTTGCAATAGATGCCATCCAGTTTTGTTTATCAGTGTTTGAGCTCGTGAGTGAATCATATCCTTTTCTCCAAATCCAAAAAAAAAAAAAAAAAGATGGGGGTAGGGGGGGGAGGCAAGGAAAACAGGACTCCTTTAAGTTTTTCTCAAACTTTCCCCTCTGAGTTTATTCTAAATTGTTCTGTCTGGGTAACTGCTTTCATACTAGAATAAATGAATGAGGTATGCCCCTCCCAGAATTATTTTTTCTGTTTGCATGCATGCAAACGTCATAGCAATCACCTATGCATGATTGTCCTGGTTTGAGGTAAAACAGAACCAACTTTCTGTTCAGTAATTTTTACTTCTTAGCTAGGCCACTTCTAACTCTCTGAAATTAACAGCATGTTGTGTCTAAAATTGTTCATTCAGAGTGATAAGATAGTTTGTGCCAAGGAATGGCACGCAGAGAGGCTCTTGCTTATACTTATTGCTATAACAACCAAGGTCAGTTAATTTCGTTATTTGCCCTGTTAGAGGGTCAGAAGCAGAAAAGCGTAGAGGGGTCACACCTGCGGGGAGGAGCGGACAGGACAGGTGACCCAAAACTGACCAACAGGGGTATTCCATCCCATCTGTCCCTTGCTCAGTACAAAAGCTGAGGGATCAAAGGGTCAGCTCTCCTCCTTCAATGGCTGACATCCGAGGAGGACCCTGTCTGTTCATCTGCCTTTGATCCTGATCGGTGTATTCCTGACTCTAACTCTGGAATCCAGTTCCCACTCATCGCTGAGTCCAGCCTGGGACTTCCCCAGTGCCTGCCGGTGGCATCATCCTGGGAGCTTAATACGGTTTTGTATATACTGTATCTATGTCATTATTTTCCTTTTTATCTTATTATTAATATTTCATTAGTTTAGTTTCTTCTAAATTCGTAAATCTCTCTTTATCTCTCCTCCTCCTGACCGTGTATGAGAGGCTGGGGGGGAGCATCTGTCGCCGTCCATTGGCCAATTTGGCCAAAACCACAACACTTATTTATCCCTGTACCAGTAGACTGGTGTCAAGGTCCTCTGTATCTGTATGGTAACTAACTAGTTGATTTCAAATGATTAATGGGAAGAGGCTGTATTCAGTAGATGTGAGAGTCAAATTATAAAATACTTACAAAATTTCTACTGAGATTGGTGAAATTAAGGGATTCATATTCTCTGCTTCATACTCTCACCTATATTCCTCATTTCTTCCTTCTTGAACTTCTGGTTAGCAGACCATTGGACTGGAGTGGTACTGGAAAAACATCTGACCTTATGACATGTGCCCCCTTGCTGGAGGGGGAGTGTTTGGGTGGATTTGTGGATTATTTTAAAATGGTAACAAAACTGTAAGGAGACAGAAATCTCATGGTATTGCAAAGGCTAGTGATGAGTATACTCTTAGGTGGAATTTCAGCAGCTTTGGTGTGGAAGAGACTGCAGATTCAAAGCAATTATGTTGTTCTAAATAAGATATGTGGGGTTTTAGTTCAAGGCCTTAATGAACTGTAAAATAATTGCGTTAGGAATTTGTTGTATTCATAGAGAATAACTTGAGATCACAAATTCAACAACACTGGAAGAAGTTGCTTTTGCAAGGTTTATCAAGTGGACAGTTTCCTAAGTTCTTGAAAGGTATTCTGTACTTTAAATATGTTAGAATAATTTCAACATTTTCTTTCTATTCTGCTTGACCATTAATTGGAAGAATAAATTGCTTTGATTCACTGAATTTATTTCCTACAAAACTTCCTTTCTGCTAACCCCTGAGCACACCACCATTCCAATGCTCAAGGAGCTGATTTGGCTTATTCTGTCATCAAGGAGTGTTTTGAAAGATAGTTTAACCTACAAGTTTTCCACAGTAGTATCATATTTCCGTATCTTTTGTGGGTCTGGTCAATGCAGCAGTTGTGCTGTTACTGATCTCAATGGCTTTTTTGTCACAGGTCTGATTGTTTTGTGAATGCAGTGTCATTACAAATATTTTTTAAATCTTACTCGTTTCCAGTGGTAGGAAATTGGCTTCATACAATAACACTTTTACTCTTCCATAAGTTGATTTGACTGAGGATGTGTCATTATGTATAGTTCTGATGTATGCTTTAAACCATTCTGTGACATCACTTACCTGACATGTGAAATAACAAAGACAATGTGATCAAATTGTGCATAAGCTATTTTATGGACAGAAAGCAGAGTTCTGTTTAATAAAATCAAATGTGCTGTCTCCTCTGACGCTTTGCCCTCTTAGACACTTCTTTGATCAACCCCCTTCTCCCCTCAGTTACAAAATATATTTTTTGTCAATCTATCTAGACTGTTCTAATTAACTCTATATTTAACTGTACAACATTAGCACCATTGTGCAATAATGTAACAGTGCTCTAAAAGAGAAATAGCTCATTTCTCCCATTCAGTTGGAAGATTACATACACAAATGTGATCTTGTCTTTGTGAACTATGCACATTGGGCTCTTTTTGGCTTCACTCCAAGTATCTGGCATTAAGCATAAGCTACCTAAGCACTGTACTGCAAGTGAAGATGCCTAATGGACAACAATGGATCTTGTATTGTGTATAATGATCTTGTTGACGGAGGATGAATGTGGAACAGAAGACTGAAAGGCAGCGTCCTATGGGAATGCCAAGGTTGCTCTGACCAAATAAAAGCTATGTGGGTATAACTGATGTTTGGAAAGTTCAGTTGTAGCATGGGAGCTCCGCTCAAAGGCCTTTCTTTTTTTTTGGTCTTGACCTAAAGCTCTTTTAACTGTTCATGAAATAGACAGGTTGTAGTGTGTATGTGTAAGTTTCTTTTTTTATTTTAGTCCTTTGAGTGGGTAATATTTTACATGATATATAAAGCATGAAAGAATTCTACCTAAAGTGACAAAGTTACAAGAACAATGATCCCAGTACCCACACTGAGAAGAGAGAAATAGCTGTTTCTCTTTCTGGGAAATAGTATTTTACGTCAGTGTAAAGTAAAATGCAGCTTTTAAAATGGACAAGTATTATGCAATAAATGGGACAGTTCTAAGAAATAATGTGTGATTGATATTTGCTCTTCATATACTTAAATATTATGACTAGCCTCTTAGATTCTCAGTCAAGAGCTGTAACAAGTAAATTTTTTTTTTTTAGTGTTCTGTTATTGGAAGTATTAAGTTTGTGTATTTATTGTTATTATGACACATAGATATGTTTGGATGTTTGGCAGTAATCTATAACTAGATGTCATAGATGTACAGAAACATACAACAGCCCAATTTAATTGCAATAATTTGTTGAAAGGGTCTCTGTTTAAAAGGTAATGATAGGCTGACCTTGGCCAGCTTTGGACACCTACTCAGCTGCTCTCCCCCTACAGGACAAGGGCAGAAAATAAGGAAAGCTTGTGGGCTCAGATAAAGGCAGGGAGATCACTTACGAACTACCATCAGAGTCCAAATCAACTCAAGGAAAATTAATTTATTGCCAATTAAAAATAGAGTGAGGTGACAAGAAACAAAGACAAAAGTAAAAACATTTTCTCCCCACCCTTCTTCCCAGGCTCGACTTTGCTTCTTCATTCCCGACTCCTCTGCCTCTTCCCCCAACCCTGTGCAGCGCAGAGAGATGGGGAACGGGGGTCGTGGTCAGTCCGTAACAGCTCCGCTCTGCTGCTCCTTCCTCCTCACACTTCTCCCCTGCTTCCGCATGGGTCCTTCCCATGGGCAGAGGTCCTTCAGGATAAACCTGCTCCTGCATGAGCTCTCCACAGGCTGCAGTTCCTTCAGGAAATACTCACCTGCTCCAGTGAGGGGCTCCTCCACAGGCTGCTGTGTGGATATGTGCTCTGGCGTGGTCTCCTCCACAGGGGAACCTCTGCTGCTGGAGCAGGTCCTCCCCTTCCTTCTTTTCTGACCTTGGTGTCTGCAGGGCTGTTTCTCACACTTTTTTTCCCTCACTCCTCACTGCTGTTGCCAAGTTTTGCCCTTTCTTAAATATGTTTCAACGGGGACACCTCCACTGTGGCTGCAGGGCTCAGCCGGGCCGTGGGGGGGGGGGGGTCGGTCGGAGCCGGTTGGAACCGGCTGGAACCGGCTGTGTCCGGCCCGGGGCAGCCCCGGCCTCTCCTCACAGAGGCCGCCCCGCAGCCCCCGCTGCCGGCGCCTGTGCACCGGCACCTCTTTCAAAGGTAAACGTTTAATAAACTCCATAGGCTGGAAATTCAGTCTTGACAATTTCATATGAGAAACAAGTCTCTTTTGGAAGTAGTCAAACAGCTTGTCAAGGTTGTTTCTTCCTCTAAACAGTATGCTCGTGTTCCGGGAAGAATTAACTCAGGGAAACCCAATAGCCTGTGCGGTAAAGGAGAAGGGATGGGACAGTCACAGTACCATTTCCCAGCTCTGACGTCAATAAAGTCTGACTTTGAGGAATGAAGACATTATTTTCTCTGAAGGATTTGTGTGGCTTTTATTCACTTCAGAAGCTTGCTGGAAAAAAAGCCCAAAACAATCCCTGAAACAAAAAAGTTTAATTTTGACTACCTGTTTAGCTTTACATTGGCTTATTAATATCTACACTAAAGCTAGTACAAATCTGGAAAACCTGGATTCTAGGTAGCAGCTGGGAGACACAGAGGGACTGAAGCAGCATCAAACAGTGGCAATCAGCCAGCTTCCAACTGACAAATAAAACTTAGTTCAAACTTAGTTCACTTTTGGGTTTTTTTTGTTTGTTTTTGTTTGCTTGTTTGTTTCTTTTTCAGACAGTGGTCTTAATTATTCAAAGTATTTCAAGCAGGCATTACTTTTTTAAATGGAGATAAAAGAAAATTTTGATCAGGTGGCCTGTAGATTTAAATTTTTTACGTAGCAGTTTTTGCTTGTGTTGTTCAGGAAGATCCTTCAAAATACAAATTGAGAGCAAAGTGTGCTCTTGATCTTTTCCTAAATATCACCAACTCCACTATGCTTAAACTGAGGCAATTTTCAAACTGTTGATTCTTTTTTATTGGTAGAACTTTACTACATTTCTGGGTTTGAAGCATTCAATACTTTCATAGACTGTTTTATAAAATGGAAAGTTTAAAAATGTGAATGACCTGGATTGTTCAGGCTTAATTCATCTCTTCAGAAATTCTCGGACTTTATCTTCTATTACCAGAGCGCCTTGGGCTTCTGCTTTGTTTGCTAGGTCACATCCTCATGGCATTTTATGAAGATAAAAATACCCTTTGGTGCTGTGACCTTCATGTTTTCTTTCTCTTCCCAGGGTCTGTTTTAATAGATTGTCACATAAACCTTTGTACAGTGAAATTTGTTTTAAAGTTGGATGGTAGTTACTCCATCTTTTAACACAAATTGTTATTTTTCCACTGGATGATTAAAGCCTTTATGTCTGTGGACCTTTTGTATCAGCACATTCTTCCTGGTGTGCTTTTGGATATGAAAGCTACTGAACAAGTGAATCACCTTATCTTTCTTTTTGCATCTTTGGTAGTCTTGCATGATGTGCGCTTGCCTACGCAATGCAGCCTGGATTACTCTATTATTTATTTCAATAAATTCAGTCTATTTGAAATCTTAGAATGATATTGATAAAACTCTGAATTCTTTAAGGGATTGATATTTTAAGACATAAAGAAAGACCCAATGTTTTCCTTACTTTGACAATAAGGAATAGTCGTCTTCCTTTTTAAAGTAAGATATTAAATAAAAGTTATAAAATCTATTTAATACCTTTTTGAGTTTCTAGATTGTTTGATTAAGTATTTTAACAGGGAATAAAATGGAGAGAGATGATAATTCTAAGCTCTTGGTTGGTTTTTGGGGGCCTTTAATACTTAAAAAAACCCATGAATAGTTTTTGGGTTTTTTTTTCCTCCACTGTGACAATGTGGCTGAAAATCAGCAACACCAGTGCTTCAGGTTATTGTCAGCTTGTTTATTTGTCTGCAGAAACTGTTGCTGTCAACTCGAATTCTTGTATAGGTGAATTGCTTTCCTGCAAAGGTCTAAAGAAATCTCATTTCTGTTTCTAAACTGATGTTCTGTTTTACTAAAGAGCTTAACTATATGATAAACTTTAAACACACGATCAGTCTATTGCATTTATTGATTTCTGTGCTTAAACAGAAGCCAAGTGTAAGCACCTCATTGAATCTGGACCTTTGATAGAAATGTTCCTAACAAATAGGAGTAGCTTTATTGGGTTTCGTATGGAATTATAGTGATATGCAGTATTTCTGCTCAGTAATAGTTATTCAGTGGACCGTACTTAAGTACTTGGCATGGATGAGTTTTTCTTCTTACTATTTTTTATTTCAGAACCACAACACCTTTTGCTATAGTGTAAAGGTTTTAATCAAAATGTAGTGATTTTTGATTGCTCTACATTTGCAAACCCATTGACCTGCAAAGACTAGTCATCAGGTAAGGAACTGCTGTTTAGTATTTATAAAACAAAGCAAAATTCTTAAGATTAATGTTTTTTTAAAAAATTCTGAGTACATCTGCAAAAGTAAACTATAAATTTTAAAATGAAGAGCTAATTCAAATGCCCCAGCACTGAGCAATTACAGGAAAAAACCTGTTCAGACATACACAATTTTAGCAATAAACTTCTTGTGAGATGGGAAATATTAATCTCAACCCAGTGAGGGGACTCAGCCAACTCATTACAATCAATAAGAATTTGTTCATTCACCTTAATGCGAGCTGGAGCATGTCCTACTTCTCATATCCTGAGTGACAGTGAACCTTTTTAGCTTAGTGCCTGCTGACACTACAGTCATGGGTTTTGGCAGGAAGAATTTTAATGTTCTGTTAAAATACTTTATAGCAAATTAGAATAATCTGAAGTGGATAGTGGAAAACTAACATTTTTAAGAATGCTGATTTGCTGTGAAATATTACAGTTTATGTTTTGGCAGCTAGAAACAGAAAAGAAATGGCTGCAGATGCTTTGTTACGAGGAGAATTAAGTAAAGGTGTATTACATAAAAGACCAGATCTAGTTCAAGGACTGTTTGTGTCATTTGGAGAGCAAAAAGATTTTGTGAGTTAAAAGTGGAACAGGCACGTTGTTACAGAGAAGAAATTCTAGCTAATTGAAGTAGCTGTCATTAATAATAATAAAGTTGTTTTAAAATGTATTTCTCATTTGTTTACTACATACCTTTTAAATAATGAATAAAACAGCTTCAGAAATGTTCACATCTTTCTTGAGCCCCAAATTAGCTGGTGATTGTTTCCACAAAGCATAAAGTTTCTACTATTTGAAAAGCACCAAAGATACTGCTTATTTTTTTTTAAAGAAACAGTAACAATTGGACATTAAATTATATGACATGAACAGAATGAATAACTTATTGACAGTCTTTATCTTCCATTTTGGGCACACAGTTGCTTTCAAGAAGCGTGTAAGAGAAAGCCGAAGCCACCAACCACTGTTGTTTTAAAGAAATGTAAAACCCTATTTACTTAGTCTAATTTTTTATGACTGATCGAAAAAGTAGAGAACTGTATTAATTTGCCATTTTATATTGCCTTTTCATTATTTATGAGGTGAAAACATAATATTATCATTTTCTATTCTTCCATATCTTATCTTCCTTTTGTTTTTAATGTGAAAGAAACTGTAAGTCTGACTATATTAGGTCTTGAACTGTAATTTTCTACAGTGATCGGAATTCCTTTCTGTGAAACAGTGTATTCATAGAGGATGAAAGTTTTGTTAGACTAGTTTTAGGAAAGCAAATATCCCTAGGAAAATGCTACAGAGTGTACATATTTCTCATGTTTATCTATATTTTATAAATCTTCAGTACAGTAAAAATTATTTGTTTATGAAGTTGTTGATCAACTTGGTAAATATAAAAATAATGAATTTATCAATAAAACCCTTGAGTTCTACTGATGATTATAAAATTCTGGAAATTATGGTCACTAAAATCACTAATTAAGTGAAAATAACCTGATTAAGTACTTTCATGAAGTTATTTCTTCGGGTTTTGAGAAGACTTAACCAAAGCAACTGATGTTCGGTTACAAAGCCCTAGAGGAAAATCTAATGTGGAAAAATGGCAATGGGCTATGGAGGTTTTCAAAGAGAACTGATTATCATTTTTGATTTGTAGCAGAAGATGATAAAGTAAGTGGAAAATAGCATGTATGCAGCTACTTTCTGTGAAGAATAAAATGTCTGAAAAATGCAAAATAATACTCAAAACATTTTATTCTGTATTTTAAATGGAATGTATTTTAAAGAAATCTTAATCAGCCTTACAGTTCTTTTTTTTTTTTCCGATGTGGCAACGTACATTTTGCTTGTAAATGTTCAGTGAGCAATTGGTGTGAATAGCTACCAGGAGATTACAAACTCACTTTTGCTGCTGAATAGAGTTTTTGATCACAGAGCATTGTTGCAACCTTTTGACGGGTAAAAAGTTTACGAGTTCAGTCCAGGTTTTGCAAGTGGTAAAAAGTTAAAAAAAGACAAGCAAAACTCAGCAAAACAAATAACTAAAATAACAAGGAACTGTCATACACGTTGGTAAGTCTGTGCAATAACTCAGACACCCCAGGCTTTTAAAGAATTTTTAAATGTTGTGGTAGCATTCTGTAGAAATAAGGACATATGAAAACATGTTAGGGCAGTTACCAAAAGTGTTGAAAAGGGGTATCTAAATGACATGCCAACACTGTCCTGAAAGTCTGAGGAGTAATAGTCATTTGAACCCAGCTACCATTAAAATCTTAACTATTTTTGTTTTGTGGGCATAAATGCATTAGCAGTTGGGAGGCACATGAATACTATGGTGAGGACAACTCATATAAGTTTTTGTGGAAGATTTAACGGATCTCTCCTAGTAGATTACTAATGTCTGAAACTGAAATAATCTAAATATCAGACAAATTATTATCTTAATGAAAATACTTGGAAAGTTTATTGTCTGGACAAACTTCAACTTAAGTTATCTCATTCCATTTACAACCATTTTGCTGCACATGAAGAACTTTGTAGTATGTGAGGAAATGGAAGAAGTACTGTCACTCAGGATATAGTTATCTGAGAAACTATTAACAGTTTTCTGAAATTCATTTTTGCCTTCAAAGATGCATTAAGGAGAGCCCAATAGTCAATGCTATATTTAATTTTGTTTAAATTTTTTCTTTATTGAATTGTGATTGTGAAAGGACTGCAGTAACAAGTAGTTCAAGTTGAAATTGAGCCCTTCCATCTTCAATCCTGTTTTAACTCATTTTCCATTGGAACGACTGGATAGGTAACAAAACTGATTACTTAATGGAAAAACTTCTGATTTTTCCATGCATCGAGAAAATATTAAACACAGATATTACAAAGTAATTGGATTTACTGACAAAAAAGTTGTTCAGGGGTGGTGGATAATGGGTCTGAGATGGAGAGAAATGAGCCATCTGCAGCTCACTAACACATATTGTTGATCAAAAGTGCGTGATATGAGAGGAATGAATTTCGTTGTTGCAGTTCAGAATATATGAAATATGTAGTACTTGACTTCCCAGCAGCTTTTAAAGGGTTTGCATGTAAATTAGGTAGCATATTACCTTTTATGACTTTTCTATACTGCCTTGCTCAACAAAAATTTTATTAAAAGTAGTAACATTCCTTTTAAGGTTCTGAATTGATGGGAAATGAAGGGGTTTTTTCCACATTGATATTTCCATTTTTTTGTTTTTAATATTCTGGAGCTGCATTTCTTTATAATTGTATTTCTTTAAAATTGCAGTTGTTCAGCACATGTACACGTTAATACACACACATTTTCATCCACAGATGCCTCAAAATAACCTGAATGAATACAATATAATGTAGTCTACATTTCATTATTTTTCTCTAATTAACCTGTTTTCAAGGTTATATCATGAAATGGTAAAACTAAGAGTCCCACTTTCCAAGCCAGTTTAGCTAGTCAGCATCTATTGTTTGAATAGCTGGAGAGGTTTAGCTGGAGCCTGTTCCTCAGCTTGTACTATCTTGCTGTTCATTTTCAAGACATGTTGGGTGGGAGAACTTATTTCATCATGAGAATGGCTTTTTGACAATTGATTCTGTGTCATATGCCCCTGATGAGCTTTTGGGCTGCTGTGTAATCACAGCAGGTGCCAGCTAGCTACTCAAGTACAATTCTGGGAGCTGGTTTGCACCTCCTGGTGTATTGTGTCCTCTCCCTAGCCCCCAGGAAGTTTTATCTGAGTTAAGGAGAGAGCACGTGTTAGCTGTTGCCTTGCAGTTACATACAGCATACAGTAAATACATCTGACATCCATTTTTTTTACTATATTGTTGGTATTTATAAGACAAAGCAAAGCTTTGTTTCAGTTCCATGGTAAGTAGGTTTCAAAATAGAGTTGCATTTGGGTGACTGGGTTGTAGGGAGGGCATATATTTTTAGCTGGCTTGGCTTTGAGTGCCAAAGGAGGGTTTCTGCTCTGATTCATGTTGAAAACAGCAAGAGTGAAGTTAGGCTTCCTGATAGAAATCTTTTGAATCTGCCTGTCCCTGAAAATAAAAATAGGCAGATACTTATAGACTGTGGAAGAGAGAACCCGGCAACTAAGAAATGATGTAGTGGCTGCCAGTATGACAAGTTTCTAATTCAAGAGTTTTGGCTTTGCCTTTCTCTTAGGAAATGTGAAAATGACAAGTACGTAGTGAAAACCACTCCAATCCTTTGTCTTCTTGTCCTTGGACATAAAATAAGTGAATTAAAATTGCACTGTGGAGAGGAAATAATTTCAGCACTAATCAAACTCTGAATTATTGACTCCTAGGCTTCCTTCTAGGTGGAGATGTGCCATATGCCTTCTGGCTGTAGAAGGCAGCAGGAGAGATATAATACAAGTAATTGGTAATAATATGCAGGTTTTTTTAGTTGGTGATGATATACTGCATGGTTTGTCGGAATCAAGTAAACAATATTTTCAGTCTAATGGAACCAAATCCTAGGCTGTCACAGTATATAAAAGTTTATGGAATTCAATTTTGATGTGCTTCCCTTATGTCATACTATTGAACGTTGTGAACATGGAGAATACTAAGGCTCTAAAGACATCACTAACATCAAAAGCAGTGAAACTACTCAGTTGGCTCACATACGATTTTCGGGGTTTAGGGCTATTATATTGGTAGCTCATGAGTATTGTGGGGAAGGAAGCTGTTTTTAAATCTTTAGGGAACCTAATATACCCATTTTGACTCAGTTTTGAAGTATGTGGACAGAGTAGCGCATATATTAATTCATATTTCAGGGAATATTTCAATATTGTGTTAGACTCAAATTAAACATGTCTCTTCAGGGGTGTAAGAAAAATATTTTTATTCAAAGTTTGGGGCTTTTTTTTTTTAAAAGAACATTTCTAAATGATAGTAAAGACCTAAAAAAATTACTCAAAACTAATAAAATTCTGGTTTTCAGAAGAGAATATATTTTTCAGTAAAAGCCTCTTAATTTGGACTCTGTCCTTCAATATGGGTGTGCTTGATTGGTGGGAAACTGATGACTTTAAACATTTAAATTAAAGTCTGTTTACTGAAAATAAAGGGTCTGAGGATTTATTGGATATCTGATATCATCAAACATATTAACTATTTATTTAGCAATTTCTTTAGCTAGACCACTAATATTGAGGATATATGAGAACACTTCTATGTTCTTCATAAAAATGTCAGAAATGATTCAGTAGTCTGAAAAGAAACATTAGTATATACTCCTGAAGCTGAACTTGTCATTTCTAAATCTGCTAAGCATTGTGCTAAGCAGGGTTAAAGACTGTATTTAATTGTGCTTTGGCCAGCCAAAGAAAGATGTTTAGTTATTCCATTCCACTATTTAGTTGGTTTCTTCTGGCCTGACTTTTATTTTGAAGCTTTACTTCGCTGAGAGATTTGTTTCTTCAGAATTCTAGATTATAAAGTACTTTTGCATCCTCTTTTTCAAACTTATTACTGATATTTTTTGTTCTTCAGAAAGTTTAAACATGTTAAAACATTTTTCTATAGCTAGCTCTAGGAACTTCAGCTTATATAGCTCAGGAGTTGCTGTATTTATAATATTTTCTACAGATTGTCTGGCAAAATAAAACCCATATAAATGTAGTAGTACAATATTATCATGGCAACTCCCTTGACACTGTGAGTGGGGTACTATTAACTCTCACTATTGAAATTAAGTGGAAGCTTTAGCAAAACACAGATGATCCCCTAAATTGTGGACATCCTAGCTACTGATGAGAGAAAGGCCATATATCCTTCTCTTGCAAGGCAAATGTTGCCCCTTGCCCGTGCACTGGAATTTAGTTAACCTGATTTCAGCAACTTATACAAGATTTGGCTATTTCAGGATCTGTGTGTAATTTCTCAGGATGGAAACTGCCAGGGAGCAGCTATGTGAGGAGAGGCAAGTTGGGAGCCGAGGGTGACCAAAGCGCAGGCTGTGCCCTCACTGCCGAGGTGCAGGGCTGCAGCACACAAGCTGGGTGAGCGGCGCCCAGGGCTGGTAGCAACCATCCACAGCCCCAGATGAGTTGCAAACCAGGTCCAGGGTACATGCAGGGGCCACGTTAGGAGCAGCCGCAGAACAGGTTGAAGGCTGGGCTGCAGACAGGCTCCGTGCACTCTAGGTCTGGAGCCCAAGCCCAGGTAGCAGCAGGTAGGGCTGGGCACAGGTTTACATGTGCCAGAGTTCAGGCAAGGCCTGAATGTGCTCGAGATCCTGACATAATCAATGGAAAATTTTTTAATAAACAAAAAACAACCTTGCTGCTCACTTTTGCCCAGCCTCATTCACATTTTAATACAGTGAATGCAAAGAAAATTTTAGGTAGGAAGGAGCAGGCATGTTTATCCCAGGATAAGTTAACGCTTTCTGGTTTCACATTTTGTTTAGGTTTTAAACTGTGTCTCACCTCTACCAAATGTGGTATGAGAAATAATATAAGAGACGATGTGGTGTAGATGTGATCGTGTTTGGCAGCAATAGCCTTCTGAACCAGTTGTAACCCTCTTTTTGATTTGGGTAGCCATTAAAATGGTTTCAACCAAGTGTCCCTAAACAAAAAAGTGCTGTTCACCTGTTGAGCTTACAAGTAAATGATGAATTTTATTTGTGTATATCGATGTACATACCTATGTTTCCATTTCCAGTATTTTAATCATATTTCATGTATGTTATCTCTTTTCTTTAGTATGCGTGTTCTATATTTTTCAAAACACTTTAAAGTGTTTGCTACTAGACATCACTATTAAGTAATTTTAAAAAGAAAACAGGCTGTGATTACCATGTGCAAATAAGGTAAGAGAATAATGTAATTAGAAAAAGCAAGTCCATATTTTCCAGCAGACTGGATGCTTCTTGTCTGTATTACAAAGATAACAAGGCACTAATGTGGCGGCTGTTTGAGAGAGTGCTTGCAAACACTGTTCATTGAACTTGAGCTTTTTTGAAAGAGATCTGTCTGAAATTCAAAATAGACATAAATAAGAAAAAGCATCATCACAAGGATATTCACTGCATACTTCTCAAAAATCATACGGCTCAGGCTGAATCTTCAACAGACACAGCCCTTCATATGAATATATATATCCTTTCCTTTTCAATTAATGTTGGATAATCTAATCTATTTTAATTTTGATAATTATGAAGAAGCAAAGAAATGTGAGTGGCCTTTATAATGTGCAGCCTTGTGCTTAGTATCACAAAGTTGTGATCTACCTGCTGTTAGTTAAGCCATGTGCTGTCTCTGTATTCCTTTTTGTTCATCTTTTTAACACCAAAATCAACAATGGCATCTTAACCGTGACAGATTAATAAAATAGAAACTTACCAAGGTACTTATTACTCCCAATATGTGGTTCTGAAAAGTGTATGTCATGGTCAGTGACTGTGCTTATGGGAAAACTCTTCCTTTATTTCTGTTCAGCTTGACATTTCACATAAAGGAAGGACAATTTGATTCCAGATGTCTGCAGCTCCTCTGAAGAAAGACATTTTTTAGAAGTTACTCTTTATTTTGACACCATTATCTTGTGAAATTTTTTTTTCTACATTTTAAGGAAATGATCAGCTGACAAGTCATTATCAGAGAACAATTCCAAGGTTTTTAGCATTTCATCTCTTTTTTCTTTTCAACACTCAGTTATACTTGAACTCTTGAGCAATTTTACATTTCTGTACATTCAGTAGTATCTACAGACAAAGACAAGTAATGTTTCTTCTTAGCTTCTTTTCTGCTATGTCCATGGAAACTACAGGTGTCAGAGCGCAGCCTCCTGTATCTCAGTCTTCAAAGCTTCTACAGTAATTTGCACTGGGAACAGGTGCAACTACAGTGAACTCTGTTTCTGCCTTCCAAAACTGTGGAAAAGAAATAGGTAATGAAGCCCACTGGTAGGAGCAGGTTTTATTGAGCCATGCCCAAATGCAGTCTTCTTGTCCAACTTCAGTGCAGATGTTCCATCTTGGGTGCCTCATCTCTACACATTAGCCTTACTCCTTGTATGTTGTGATTTAAACCTGTTAGGAAGCTGATCACCTCCCAGCCTCATGGGGGAGAGAATCGAAAAGGTGAAAGCGCAAAACTCCATGGGTTGAGATAGACAATTTAATAGATAAAGCAAAAGCTGTGTGCACAAGCAAAGCAAAACAAGGAACTCATTCACTCTTCTCTCTGTCAGGCAGGTGTTCAGACATGTCCAGGAAAGCAGGGCTCCATCATGCATAATGGTTACTTGGGAAGACAAACGCTGTAACTCTGAATGTCCCTCCTTCTGCCTTCTTCCCCCAGCTTTGATTGCTGACCATAGATGATGGTATGGAATATCCCTTTGGTCAGTTGGGGTCAGCTGTCCTGGCTGTGTCCCCTCCCAACCCCTTGTGTACCCCGAGCCAACTCGCTGGTGGGCTAATGTGAGAAGGAGAGGTGGCCTTGACACCATGCAAGCACTGCTCAGCAATAGCTAAAACATCCCTGTGTTACCAACACTGTTTTGGCCACAAATCCAAAACACAGCACTGTAAGAGTTACTATGAAGAAAATCAACTGTATCCCAGCCAAAACTAGTACTTATTATACCACTTATGTATTTCCCTCTTTTCTTCAGTATGCCTTATTTCTCACTTCACTTTCATAGTGTCAGTATTTTAAGTGTGCAAAGCTTGCTGAGACACGCAGTCAGGTACGCATCATTATAGCAGAGGAAAAACAGATACACTTGAGGGGCACAAGTATTTCTTCAGGTCTAACATATGCAAATTTTGAGCTAAACGCAGACTGAGTTTGTCTTAAATGCATTAACCTTTCAATCAGGTTGAAAGAAGATGCATGATGTCTGTATAGAAGAGAAGAAATAGGATCATAAGCTGTTGATCTTACAGTGCAGACCTTTCTATGACTTTTAAATTGTTGTATGTGGTTATTAGTATCCAAAACTTCAGTGGCTGATATTTGTGATTACAATGACAAATTTACTGTTGTTGTTCTATATATATAGACATAATAAATTTAAAATCTTTTGACCATTATGGTCAAAGTTCACTTAAGCAAATATAACATTTTACTATATGGCATTAAACCATTGATTCCTGTATACTTACCTGTCTGAATTATATGTCTGAAATAAACTTTTTAAGCTCAATGCATTTTAATAGTCACGAATGAAAAAAAAAGAAGTTTGGATACTGAGCATCAATTCTGATGTATAATACCAGACTCAAAACTGATGTAAAATTTTTAGGTTTTTTTCCCTGGGAAGTATACAATGCATTTCAGAATTAGCAGAGAAGAATGCACCACAATTTCTCTTATCAGATGCTAACATATGGCAGTGAAAACTGGCACCCCCGTTTATTCTCAGCATCTATCACGCTGCCTAGTGAAGTGCAATGATAATGAATGCTGTAGCTTGCATTCTTCTGGGGGTTTCTCTATTGAAGATATTGATTTAATACCACCATCTGGGACAAAAAATGCTTTGATAGCACAGCTCTTTCAAGGCAAAACCAAGTCCTGTGTATGAAAGTCTGCAAGCACAGTTCAGTTAAAAGTGGTTTAGCTTAATTAATAACATAAAGAAATGAATGTTTTTCCTGCTCTGTTCTTGCTGAATGATGAGGTTTTACCATTTTAAGGGCTGTTCTCTTTTTCTTTTTTTTTTTTTTTTTTTTTAAATAAATAAAGAGATTGTATTCCAAGAGTTTTCTGCTTTCTCCGAGTGTCGTTTATCAGTGGGACTTCCTGAGGAAAAAAAAACTTGGCAAGATTTCTCAAAAGCGTGTCCATAATTATATGCTGCCATGATAGATGCTGGGAGGAAGAATAAAAGCTTTTTAAAAACAATAAATAATCTGGGAAGGGACACAGTCAGTGTTGAAGCAACAGAAACTGAATTGACTATAAATGAAGACTAAAACACTGGAAAATTTCATTTATTTTTATGATACCTGAGTGTGCATCTATTCACCTTACTGGTTGGCATATATTTACATAGCAGCAAATAGTTTAGGTGCTCTTGGAAGAATTTGGTGAGAGAGTGATATTTGTCCAGGGAAGGATGCTTTGTGATCCTTACTTACAGTGACTAACATTGGCTTTGTGACATCATCAATGCAGTCTTTTGAATACAAATTTTCCATAGAAAGATGTAGCTGGGCAGTGCTTGTAGCTTCTCTCCCTTGTTGGGGGAACAGGACATGTAGAGGGGTTGCTGACCACCACCATCATCTGGAAAAGTTTGGAACCACCATGGCGAGGATTAGAAATCCTGCAGGTTTTGCAGTTGTCTTAGAAGATCTACCAGAATCGCTTAGTTACAGGGCAGTGCTAAGCCTCTGGGAAAGAGAGCAGTAGCCGAGACATCTGTTGGGTTGCACTAGAGGGTTGAACTAGAGAGAGCAGCTGAAAAATACAGAATATTTGTCAGTCCATTTGTTACTACTTGTGCTTCAGGAAGATGTGCTTTATAAATAGACTTTTGGGTTTAGAAAATACCTGCCTGGATACCTGCAGCTTATTTAATGGGGGGTGCTGGGAAAGGGTGTCAGCTAAGATATATACAAATTACAATAGGATTGTTGAAAAAATTTCCTCTTTTGATGGAAAATGTAGGCATCTGTTTTAAAGTTTTTCATGTAATGCTTAGTTTTCTTATTTTTTTTCCCCTGAAGTCATTGATCTCTCTGCCATGTAAAGGAGAGGTTAGCAAATACTGCTCCATTGTAGTTCACTTTTACACTATGTCTGCTTTGTCCTCTGTGGGTTCAAGCTTAAATCCCTACAAAAGATACAGAGTGTGGTATGAAGTCTCCATTGCAAAAAGGGGTGATGCAATCAAATCAAACTTCCTGTCATGGTAGAAAGGAAACATTAATAATCATGACCTTCATAATTAATGTAATCAATTTTTCTATAGTATGGAAAAAAAAAAAAGAAAGCAGCTTTTAAGGACATTTTTTCCAGAATTTAAATTTCTAGCAAAAATTTAAAACTGAGACAAAAACATTTTTCCATTTTTAAAATAATATTTTCATAGAAGAGTTTACAGGTTTTTCTTTTCATCCACATCTACTTTCTACACCTACATATATCAATAGACTTCAGACTTTCCTTAAAATATTCTGATTCTTGTCACAGTCTGTAATTTAAGAAATACTTGGTCTGTGTGCTGTGAGTATCACAAGGACATCTTTCCAGTAAAGGCATAATTCAGTCAAACAGGAAGAAAGGCTTTAAAAAATAAAAGAAAATTAAAACCTGACACTGACTTTGCAAAATTATTGACTCATGGATAATTATTGGATTTAATATTCCTGCTTCCGTACATCTTACTTTGGTTTTTATTTGTGCATTTTTACTTTGTTTCAGAATTATCTCTTTTGATCTGAAAGGTGCTTGTATTTCAGTGAGTGCTATCCTTCATTTTTATAATGTCTGTCTGAAGCTAACATATACAGACAAAATTAGTATTAGACTGTTGCTGTTGGCCCAGGTAGTTTGGCAGAAGGAAACCCTTGCCAGCTTGTTTCTCTTTTGAGAGAAGAAATTAGTGATAAAGGTGCTTTGTTAATGGCTTGGCTGTTTTTTGTCATAGAAGACTGTTGACTTTCTGAAAATGTGCATAGTCTTGTTTTGCTGAACATAGTAAGAAGTAGCAGCAGAGATTTTTGAAAGTCTGCTTTTCCATCACTCTAATAGCTCAAATACTTGTATTTTTTGCTGACTTTCGTGTTGCTTTCTCTGGATGAAAGGTATTTCTGATAACTCCATTTCCAGGCAAGTGTTCCTCCTGTATTTCTAACCGTTTGTCAGAACTCTTCAAAAAGATGATGATCAGTCTTACATACAGTGTAATGTCTGTGGGCGTATTCCTCCATTATTTTGGATATCTCTGATGACTGGCAAATGTCTGCATTTAATTTCATTAATTCCATATACATATAAATACAGATATTCAGAAATATAAGGAAGGAGAGTTTGGGTCTGTAGGTCTGCAATTAAATAATGACACAGAAGGCTATTACTGTCTTCCTAGGACAGATCTGGAAGTATCGTGTTTTTCAATATCTCATTCATGTACTTTCATAAAATAAGAAACATCTGTGTTGTGTTTCTTCCAGTAGAAGAATGAGACATTCCAACTGTTGTGTACATCTGGTGCTGCTTGCCAGGGATATATATCACATCATTTGTGGCAAACTCCCCAAAGTTTTTAATTTTCTTTTGTCTGATTTCTATGCTCCCTGTACAATCAGCTTTTATACTACTATTCTTGCCATCACCAGGTCAGACTTTCTGCTCTGAACCTATAATGAACATCATCAGCAAAGTCATGAAAGGCTATAAGACAAGTAAATATGGAAGTAAAGTGGTTACAGTTGAAAATATTCTTGATCTGAACTAAACAACCATGTAAAAATTTAGAATGCAATGTACTGACCACAGTGATACCTCTGTCCATGGCAGCTAAATCTGTAATAGTAAACCTCTTAAAGCCTCTTCATAACTTTAAATTCCAGTCGTCCTTTCCCCCTCTCTACATTCCAGGACTTAACGTTTTTTGATAGTAACACTTTTTGTGGTCTTAAAAAAATGCTCACAGCATTTTTCTGAAATCAGTTTTCTTCTGAGTTGGGCACTTAAAACTTATTTCTGGAGATAGTCTGACTGAAATGACTCAAATAGCCGTTCACCAGGGACAAATAATTCTGGTGGCGTTTGGATTTTTAGAGGAGAAAATGCTCTTCATGGATGTAAAGGTAGTCAAAGCCCAACTGTTACGATTTTCTTGGGACTGAAACTTGAGGTTTAAAAGACTAGTTTTTATCCTCATATGTGTACCTGACCAAATATCAACTTGTTGAAGTCTGTTATAGATTAAGCTACACTGTAAGGATGCAAATAATATGATTTAATTTTTACCTTTTATCACAGAATCATACCTTCTTTGAAAAGTAGTAAATTTACATGCAGGAGCAAAAGTAGCATGAACATCCCTTCATGAGCTGGGCAGGAGCACATTCAAAGAACCCCAAAGCATTTCAGTTCCTAGTAATGGACTGACTGCAGTAACGATTGGTATCCATGACATTCAGCAACCTCCTGAAATGTCGAGCATTTCTAAATGGGGGCATGGGGAAAGGAAACTTAAAGTCAACTACAGTTACAGAACAGGAATCGGTGATGGAAGGCTGATGTCTGAGGCCTGAGGTGACACTCAAGTTGTTTAATTATAAAACTTAAACATTCCTTGATAATGCAAAAATGCCTTGTTTGGCCACATGGGGTTAGTGTTCCCTGTGAATTTTTCTGGGGTCAGATTTGTAGGAGTCTCTTGTGAAGAAAAGGACTGGCAAAAATACTATGATTAAACTTGCATCTTTCCAACGTGAAGCCACTAGTGGAAATTGAAAAGGAAAGTCCTTCTGTCAGAGTAAGCAGGGGAAAAAAAATCAGCTGCTGTTTCATAATGCGGAGTGGGTAGGGTGAATGCATTGACAGCTTATGAGTGGTGTGGCTGAATTGATGCTCAAAGGTGATAGAAATGGGACTTTTAGTGCCTAAAGTGAAAGAAAAGTTAATTAAATTCTGCAAAGTAGAACTAGTTCAAGTTGAAAACAGATGCACATCAGTTTCCTGCACATATTCAGCTAAATATAACATGCTCAAAGGCACTTATTCATAATGGATTCTCTAGATCATAGTATGTTCCTAGAAGCTTTATGCAAGTGTGCTATAACTTCTGTATGATGCTTATTTTATTGTACCTACCAACTTGAAAATTTACTAGAGCTGAAGTATCTTGAGAAGATTGTGCCACCATTGTTAGGAATCAAACTTGGTGCAAACCTCAGATTATTGCTCTTTACAAAATCAAAATGGCTTCTCATGGTTATTAGTATTTAGAACTCCATAGTGCTTTTCTTTTTTTTAAATTTTACTTAAGATTGACTACAATAGCAACAACTTCTCTTGTGAAGGCTAAGTAATATTAAGTGGACAAATGAAAAGTAATATTGGCAGAAAGTAGTGGTTTTATTCCCAGTTGAGAAGAGTTAATAGAAACAGTATCAAGGAAAATTGTCCACAAATGGCTTGCAGAATTAGACTAACCCCTCTTGCAATCTCTCTACCAAAAAATGTCCTCTCTTACAGCAAAGCAATAATACACTCCAGTAAATGCCATGACATGTTCCTTGCTTTTTACTTTTCACTGCTTGAGTTGTTTGCCGCTACTGTCAACTACCATTGTTATGAATCATTTGTTTCTTTTTGCTAAGTCGTTCTTATTTCAGTCTTCTTTTTAAGAGAAAATAAGAGCCTTAACAACGGAAATGAAAATGCTTTTCTGCAAAGACTTGTAAAACTCATTTTTATTTTGCTTCCATTTGCATTTTTGCTTTTCTTTTAAAGTCCCAGTCCCCTTTATCAAAAAGATATTTAAAACTTCTGTGGCCTGTAGAAGTGTTAAATGTATAATTTAATTATACATTTATGATACAAAGTTATTTTTAACTTTATGAAGAAAGCTGCAGCCCTTAAGTTTTGTGTTTCTTTTGCCCATTTCTTCTCTAAAATAATCTTAATGGGTTTTGTTCTGAGTTTTGGCTGTTTTGTGATGCTGATGTTCTTCAAGAGTGTTTTGCCCTTTGGAAGATCTTTGTAGGGTGAGTACATTGACAGCTTATGACTGGTCATGCATAAAATGATGACATAATGTATTAAAGCTTAGATATTTCAAAAGCAAAGCATGAAAGATAGATGGATAGGGCAATTAACTCTGCAATTTCTTACAATCTTAAGATTTAAGGGGACTGTTGTGTTATAGTGTCCTTTGTTTAATATATATGAAATAAAGGATAACTGCCAGAAACTTACTTCCTTGGTATGATAGGGAGAACGCAGAGCAAATGTTTGGCGTTTGCAAAAATTTCAGTATCAGAAAACCTGTAACACAACTCTTTAAGATCAGCTCAGCAAGGTACTCCCCATGCTGTTGAAGCAGATCCACTCTGTTTCATAGAATGAAAAGGTATCTCTTATCTTCTTTTACAGGGTGAGGAAAGAAGAAGAAAAATATGTTGCTTTTTTTTGGGAAAGTAAGATCTCTTTGAAGTAAAAATAGGCTATACTGCCTTCTTCTCGAGAAAAGTAGACTTCCTCTGTCATATTGTTTAGTCATACTCAGGAACATTGGACCTTTTCAGTGCTAAGTGCTAAAATTTTCTTTAGAAAGCCACTTCATTATCCTTGTCATTAATGCCTGGCCAGATCTCTACTAATGCCAACAGTTTACCATCTGTTCACAAATACTTGTGGAACAAATATGTGCAAAGACTTATCTACACCTACAGTTTTCCATGTAGGAGAAGACCGACCCACAGGCTTAGCCTTATGTGAAGGCCCCCATGACTGACATATTTAAAGATAAAATAATTTTCAGGTATCTGAATAAGACTTCTAAATGAGCAAACCATTCAAAATGCACTCTTTCTTGGACATCAGTCAGTAAACTAAGTGTATGGAAGAAAGAAGTGCAAAGTATTTCCTTTCAGTTATGGTAGACAATCAAGAAAAAAACCCATAAGCAGTAGAAAAAGGATACCCTTTCCAACAAATTATTTTTCTCTGTAAAACAGCCCTATTTATCCTAAGAATGAGCACTGCTTCTGTCAAATTCAGCAGTGTTTTCATTCCCTTCTGAAACATACTGAAAGCAGCATGCAAGTTGATCGAGTGCCTAGAATAATAGTCACATTCATGTGACCTGCTGTTTCATATGCATGTCTCCTGTCACATGAAACACCTTAATCTGAAGCAGTTATTGCTTTACTTAGGAAAGGACGATGGTGCAAATTCTGGTCTGAGAATTTGCAGAACTTGTGAAGGTGTCTAGATCCAAACAGAACTGCTGAGTCCAGAATATGTTTTTCCAATAATTTTAGATAAAAATGCTTTACATTAACCTCAAAACTGAAGCAATCCATGAACCTGGTGTCTGAAGTTAAAAGACTAGTATTATATAAAGCATAACTGCAATCAGACTAGAAATCTAAGCCTTCCCAGAAGCATGTACAATATTAAGTTGTGCTGAGAACAGTTCAAGATCATGGCTTTTGAAAAGTCAATAATAATCTCATGGAGACAAGACAGGGATAGATGACCTTGAGATAAGGCAAGTAATCAGCTGGTTTTAAACTACTGCAGGCTTTTGGTTTTATAACTTTTATTTCTACTCTCCTATTGCTGTATTGTTTGACTGGCAGTGTGCACTGTTGCTCTCTAAAGCTTTCTGTTTATTCTCTATGGGTTTGCCTAGAACACCTCTAACTCTCAATTGCACCCAATTCAAAACTGCTACTTTCTTCTGGACTGTATAATATAATCTGTGTAATATAATCAAAGTTGAATCATTATTATTTTAGGTAAATTCATTGCATTCCTATACATAATCCCAGTGAATATCCACTATGGTGGAATGAGTCTTACAATAAAAATTCTCAAAAAAAAAGTAAAGCAAGATTTCAGGTGTCTCAGTATTACTTCCCCTCCGCAAAGTCAGCGCTTTTTTATTTGTTTGTACATTTTATTTTACTACATTTGCATTTGAGAAATGTAAAGAAAAACTCTTAACTGAAAAATAATTTGGTTTTGAAAGAATTGTCCAACTTTTCTGCCTTGTATATATCCTGTTGGGTATCTTTGGATGTATTTGACTGTTAGTCAGCACCCAGCCTAACCTGCCAATGTCAAAAAAGAATCCTGACATCTCTAATGAGACTATGTAAATTCTGATTAATGTCTTCAAGCAGACAGAGTGACATTCTCAAAAGTATACAGTTTTGGTTGAAATCTATCTCTGAAATCAATGCAAATGTTATCAGTAGCTGTAACAGGAATATAGAAATGAGAGCAGTGCTGAAGTCATGGAAACCAACTCTTGGACTCCAGAATGGCATGAACAAAGGAAGAAGTGTGTTTTTCATCCAGCCAGCAGTTAGAAGGCTTTAAGTATTCCAGGCAGTACAGGCGGATGTTTAAAAAGAAAAATTCAAAGGAGAAAAGAAACTAAAGCCCTTTGTTGCTGCACATCCCCTATTGAAAAACAAAGGTAGCCTGAGGCCTGAGGCAAAAAAAAAAAAGCTGTGCTAGGTATGTGTGGGTTATGTAATTTTTTTTTTCTACCTTGATGTCTTATATCCAAGATTATAAGGCTACCTATGTGCTAGTTTCAATAGAAGGGTTGACTAGAATTGCATTTTCCGAAAAAACAAACAATATGTTTGGACAATGTAAGGCAAAATTATGTGAAGCTGAAGAACTTGAAATACTTATACTATATGCTGGGATAAGATTCAGTCCATCCTTCTTTAGAATTCACCTAGCATTTAAGCAAGTGCTTAAATTCTCTGACTAATTGATGGTGCAAGCAGGGAACCAGAAGGAGATCGTGCCAGCATAAGTTTAGTAAAAGCTCTTATATAACACCTAAAATTTAGGAGCAATTTTGATGTCTAAGTAAACTCAGTCTTTGTCTGCATCTTTCTTTACTTAGTGCAGGTCATGAAATGCAGCAAAAAAATTCTGAAACTTAATTTTTTCAAGAGTGTAGTATAAATATTCATTATATATATAATATATATAAAAATATTTATTCACATCAAGTAATACTTGAAATAAAAATGAGATACTTGAAAGTTTAGAAGGTTTAAATTAACTAGCTACCTCCATGCCTGTTACAATTTGGATCTCAACACTGAATTATTGAAATAAAAGAAATGGAGGCAAACTTCAAAATAAGTCAGAAAATTTAATAATCTCCATACACTTTTGTTTCTATAGGTATGTATGTATGTATTTATTTATTGATTTCAGTAGAGAATGGCTGTGAAATGAATGTACACAAGAAGTGCATTCCACTTTTGGAATATACTGTTGCAGGAACATCTGTATCCACACAACAAAACTTTGTCCGTCAGCCTGTAGAAGTCTGTGACATCTTATTTGCATGCAGAACTTCCATTGACATGGTACAGAATTCAATGCACCCTTAAAATCCTCTGAATATGAGAGTCAGAAACCACGGGAAGGGACCTGTGTATATTATTGTGAAATATGGAAACTGTTCCCTAAACAAAGAATTCAGAAGTCTATCTTGCTTCATTTTCAGCTTTTTTAAAAATTTACTTAACACCAGACAGAACTTGGAGGGATTTATATATGTAATAGCCAGTGATGAGGTTTTCTGTATTCATAGGTTGCACTTGTATGACCAGGTGACCTACTTAGTGGGTGAGGGAAAGGCTATGGACGTTGTCTGCGTAGACTTTAGTAAAGCCTTTGACGCTGTTTCCCACAGCATTCTCCTGGAGAAACTGGCTGCTCATGGCTTGGATGGGTGTGCTCTTCTCTGGGTAAAAAACTGGCTGGACGACCAGGCCCAAACAGTTGTGAATGTGAAATGTAATGAAAAATAAATATCAACAAGTACAGCTGTAAGACAGTCACAACAAGGGAGGTGTCAGTTTTGGGTGGCCCTATAAAAACAACCCACACTCAATGGTTAAAAAGAAAAAAAGTAAGTTCAAGGCTTGCTAACAGTGGGTGCTATTTTCACTGAGGAAGAAAGGGGGATGTCTGGGGCAGGAGACAGAGGAGGACAAGGAGGGAGCTGCAAGGAAGTAGCTAAAAAATCTTTGGGGTTGGAAGGAGCACTGAAGAAGGTTTCTTGGTTCATAAAGTTCATTGCCATGGTGCTTGAAGTAAAGTAACTTATTTTGTAGAAATAGTGAAACAGTTAAGGTGTAAGCTCCCTGTGTGAACTCTTAAAGCTTATTTGACATGCTATAGGTTTTAAGTACGCAATTGAGAAGCCCTGTAACTAAATAAAGCTTTAATTAGCACTTGAGAGTATGTGGCTGTTGTGAAAACTTAATTTACACAAACAAAATGTAAATAAAAACATATATCTGAAAATCCCCATACTGTTGGGGTTGTGTTTTATTTTGTCTTCCAGAATGTCCTGAGGTACTTTTCAGAACACTTGATATGTCTGTAACTAATTAAGTAAAGCAGAATCAAAAAGATGCATTTAACTAGAATTTAAATGTCGTGTGATTGACATGAATAAATATTTAAAGGTGGACTCTTCTAACTTAAGTGACACTGTAGGAAAAATCTTGTGTAATATCCATTAAGAGACTAACCTTGGGTATTGTCATCTGAAAAATCTTCATCTAAGCGTAAAAAATGGAAAAGCTCCTATCTTGTAATCAACTCTGACAAACTGAATAGGGCAAACCACCTGTCTCCTAGGACAACTGAAAACCAAAACTCCTGTCTGTGTTTTTATATTACAATGCTGTTGATTTGCTGCCTAAAGCACAATTTGTTTAGTCAAAAATAATGTGTCATTTAATGTGACCCTTACTTTTGGGGAAAGTAAAAGCAGGAACATGTTAAAAAATGGCAAATAGGTTTCAAAGACTTGAGGTGAACCAAAAATTGACGTTAAAAAGTTCTGAGTGTAAGCTGTAGTTTCCAAATAATTGTGGGTCTTTATTTAACATAAAAATGAAAGGGTGCAATTCATGTATGAACACAGAAAATGAATTACTGGAGCTGTAACTCTTCAACTGCTAAGTGGCAATATATTGTATACAGTAGAAGCGTCTGCTATGGGAATACATATTTTTAATATTACATAACAACAAGGCTTATGAACAACGTATGCATTTATAGTTTTATGTGGGGACAAAGAACCTCAAAGTGCAATGTAAGGTTACACAGTTGTAGAAGACAGTAAACATTATATATGTTTATATGTATATATAACATTATATATGTTATATATGTTAATGGCAATATCAGGCTTCAATACTGCTATTTTTTATTGGCTCTGAAGTCGTATCATTGAAACTTTGATTCTAGAGTTTGAAAACTTCTTTTGCTGGGTAAGAGAAGAATGGTTTTCAGACTTGTTTTATCTGCTAAGTTTCAACATTTCAAGCGTGATTGTCTAGAACTAAGACTAAGCTCATAATGTAAAAAACTCAGCATCTTGAAAATCATTCTACTTTGTTCAAATGCCAAAGTTTGAGTTAAGAAAGATGGACTTATGAACTGAAAGATGCAATTATTGGCATATATTTCCTTCAAAAGATAATATGAAAGATTTATTTTAAGTGATATAATTGTTGGTCTGTGACTTTTAAAATTAGCAAATATGTATGCTGTCTTTATAACTACTTCTATTTTATAACTCATCTGCAGTTTTGTGAGCAAAGGTTAATGACAGATTATTTTTAAATTATTAGCTTTGTCATGTCATGGTTTATGGAGTGATCTAATGAAATATCAGGTTCAGCCCATTGCTTTCCCAGGTAATTGTCTGATAAACCCTTTAATCAGATGACCAAGGTCAACATCAATATTAGCTAGTTTCTGGCCTTCACTGTTCCTCTTGGAAATTCAGTTTTGTGTGCATGTGCTCGTATGCTAATACGTCTATACAGTTTGAATTCCATTCATTTCGGTGGAATTATTTGGTCAATGAGCTTAAGAAATGTCCATATACTGCAGTAACTTTAGTCACAGATACACAGATATAGGAATCTATGTAAGGACTCCCTTGCTTTAGCAGATGATGGCAGAAAAGTAGAGGTGATGATATAGAAGAAACAATTCGTAATAGAAACACAGTTCTAAGTGACTTGTTGCTTGGAGTTTGGTGATTTCAGGCTTGAAGGTCAGGAGATTTTCCAGTATATCAATATAAGCAAATTATTTGGGGAAAGGGTTGGGGGCACTGCCTTCTCTGTGGCACCCTGGTGATGTATTTTTGCAGTTTTGCAATTCCTGTGTGCTTCAGAGTACTGAGAAGTGCAAAGCTTGTTCGGCATATGGTTTTGGTATGGATTTATATGATCAGAAATTTGTTGCCCTGTTTCTCCTTTTGCCTACGTGCAGAGGCAAAAACTCCTGGTTTTAACTGTATTAATGTTTTTCTATCTTATTGTTTCTAGCTCCAGACTAATAAGTGTTGGAGAGCATGGATAGATTATTCAGTGTATCCAATCTAACATTTACACCTTTACCTCATATGATAGTAGTAGACATGATAGTCATTCTGATGCAGGAGAATATAAATGGGAGTGCAAATCTATAATTAAAAAAGGAAATAAAAGTAATTTTCTGGTGTCTTCTGTCAGGTAGCTATCGTACTTTAATAAATCTTGGTTTATCATATGTTTGTATGCAGTTTGCAGCCATATAATGAAGAAACAATCCAACAAACAAAAGAGAAGATGGATAATAAATCTGGGTGATCAAACTGCTACTGTTACTGTTACGTGCAACTGATGATTGCAATTTCACATCTTCATCCTCCTTCTTGGCTGCAAATCTGTTTATGGAAGTTCCATTTAACTGAAAACACTATTACAATTTTAAATGCATGTTTAGTTTTGGACACAAATTAAGAATTATTTTATTGCTTTATCTTCAAACCAATTTTTGCTATTAATTAGTTGAAACAGAGTTAATTCCCTCAGATGAATACTTGTACCACTGCATAAGATATAACAAATCCCATGATGCAGTATCGGCTTTTGCCTTATAAGAATATTGTTTTCAAGGGTTCCTGTGGATTTTCCACATATAATGGTAGATAAGGAAATGAGGCTAGCTTTTTGCTTATAAACTTTAATATGAAAATCCTGTTGTTTCTCTTTAAGATGGAAGATTTTCAACTGTCAAGGACATGGACAGTAGATTGTGAAGTAAAGAGTAACAAAGATATCAATTCACATCTGTCCTCTTGTGATCAGTGTATACCAGTTGAAACAAAATAAACAAGCAAATAAGATTTTTTTACCAACCCTGTGAAGCTGTGTTCCTGTTAAGAAATCTGTCCAATACAAAATACGGTGCAATTATGATTCATAAATTTCCCACAAGGGGACAAATTTTGATAAAAAATAATAAAGCAGTCACTGTGGCTTTGAAAATGTGTCTTCTTTATTATTGTAATGTATTATCTATTTTTTTTGCATAATTGATAACAATCTTTTTCCTAATATAAGTGATTCCTTTAGGGAGTTTTATCTTAGACAATTTCTATATATTCTTTTCCAAATCTTTTATCTCAAATCTTATAATTATATTCAGTTGAGTTTGCAGGTACAAATCTAGTACACAGATGTCTATCAAATAAATTTATTGGGGGGTTCTTTGGAAACTAGGTTGAAAATAAGTTTGTTTGCAGTAAATGGCAAAGACTGGAGATCAGAGGTTCAGATACTCAACAGAGTTTGGTAATTTATGGAGGGCTGGAGCTTGCCTGAATATTTATATACAGAACTGAATCATCACATGATCCTCAACATCATGTAAATGCAGATGAATAACTTCACATAGTTTGGTCAAGTTTGTTCTGCAAAAATATTCCAGCACTGCTCTCCGGGATGGTAATGTAATGGTAATCTGCACTCCAGGTTAACATTACGTGTCAACTAGTCGTGTTCAAGGGCTGCACTTTGGAAGTGCACTTGCATTTGGGTCTGTCCTGAGGTAACAAATGGACTTTGGAGTTCTGAGGCCTGTGTTGCAAAGACACGTTTCTAGAGATCCATACTCAGTGTAAGAGAATCACAGCTAAGCCATAAAAAATGATACTTGTAGAACAAAACTGTCTTTGTCAAGGGCTATGCAAGCGTATGGGTATTACGCTTTCCAGCTCTCCTGATTCTGACTGCTGACTGCTGAGAACCCTGAACCTGCTCTGCATGGGGTTGTCCGATATTTGTCAGACTTACTAATGAGTGCTGAGCTGCTTCCAAGCCTGGCCCCAGATTTGTAAGGTTACATATACAGAGAGAATGCCTCGCTGATAAATCCTTTTGGACCCATGCTGGCCTACGTCAGAGCCAGTTGTATACTCTCGGTAGAAGTGATTCAGTTTATCTGCTGTTCAGACATATCACTCACAGAAAAGTGAGGCTGCAGCATATGGAGAAACCTATTAGTAATACTTGAAAAGCTCCTCTCCTGGATTTCTTAAGCATTCTGCCATGCTTCTTGCGAGAGACTGAGTGCATCTTTTTGAAACTGTGTCAGGAAGTTTTCTCATCTGTACTCTGCAGGAAAGCTAGTGTTGTTCTTAACAGTGACTAAAAATATTTTTTTACAATGACAGCAGAAATGAAATGGTGTCCCACAATGTTTGTGGTTTTCTGCACTGAAGTGAATGAAAAAAGTAAGTTGGACCACACATTTCTTTTCCATTATATTCTGAGAGCTAATAAGTATCCAAAGTCATAAATAATCTGGTCTTGAACAAATACTTACCTTTATTCTTCACTTACCTGTTCTATATGGAATCTAAAAGGCAACTTCTGCTGTTGTCATGACAAAATGTGGAGTTTCTTTGCTTGCTTCTATGTGTTGCTAAGCTCCTTTGTTGTGGAGTCGACGACGAAGAATCTGTTTTCATACAGAGGTCTGATCCATTGTTGTGATTTTTGTGTACTTGTGAAAGTTTTATAAATTATATGAAAGTGCATATATAGCTTTGGTATACTGCCAGTGTGCATTAGGTGTTCCTTATGACCAGAAATTGAACAAGAGGAAAGTTTGGAGGAGACAGCCCCGGGATACAGGGCTGAGATGTGACAGACCTTCTTAAAATCTTTTATTTTAAACTTTGCAGCATTTTTGTTCTAGTCTGTCTATGAGTCTTTTGGGCATGAGTAAAGAAAAAGGAACAGCCCAAATAATAATTTATCACATATAGATATTTGAAACTGAGTAGAAATCGTGTCTGATTTAACAAGTGAATTGTCCTACTTCCTTCCTTCCTTCCTTTCAGGAGAGGGTTTGTCACTGTTTCTTGTGAATTAGGGTTTGGATGGTGTTACCATAGACCATAGGCTGTGTGCAGTTACTGCAGAGTGAGTGGTTCTTCTAGAGCAGACAAGAACTATTTCACTTCCTCACTACAGTAGCAGATGAATTCAATTAACTTATTTTACCAATGAAATATAACAGGAAACACTCTTGATGATTTTGCATATGGGGTTTTTTGGGTGGTGGAAGTTAGGGATCAAGCAGGTCATACTGCCATGGCTGAGTTTCCTGTGCTGTCCTTAGTGAGAGGAGCAGGTTCTATATGGAACTCTTCCCTGTAGGAACATCCCTATGAACTGGTAAGAGGTCTTGTATGTCAAAAGCCTGTAACTGCAAACTGTCTCCAGAGTTTCACATCCTCAGGTGAGACAGGGCCCTAGAATATATTGAGTAGATGCTCTGCTGCAGAGGAAGCTACAGAGCAACATAATACAGCATGAGTGAGAAAGCTGCATATCATATTTATTCATTTAAAAAATGTGCAGGTGTAAACAAATTCTGTGTTTGAATTTCTCAGAATTCTAATATAGCTCTTCCGGCTCCTGGTCATTGTCCTTGACATCCAGCTTGTTTCTGAGTGATGCATTTATCTTACACTGTCAGCTTTCATCATAACAAATGGTGTAGATCTCACAATTGCAGAGAAAAACTGAAATGTGTATTCTTAGGAAATCATTAAAAAATAATACACATAGTTTTATTTCATTATTAATCTGGGATTGGTGCCTTTGCAAGGCTCTTGGTCTTGACTTCTCATTTAGTAAAATAGGTACACGTAGCACTTATCTCCAGCTGGCCAAGGTTTGAACACTGTTTTGCAGCTTCACCTGGGAAATCTTGAGTCTGTCTGTATTCATGGTATTTCTGAGTTAATTTAATTTTGTTGTAGTCTACTTTTAATACAGACTGATTTTGAAACAATCTGTTCCAAAGATAATAATAAAAAAAATCATTTTGAAAGTGGTCCCTGGCTTATCATTACCTATCTGAAAACTTACTAATGAACAGTGGGTGAAATCATCCATAAAATTCACTTTTCAGCAGTGGTCAAACAAGATAACAAGTGTTCAGAAATAATTTTTTACTCTTTCTAGAAAGCTACAAATGCTGTAAACATATGTAGGGATACATTTTACGTTTTTCTTTCTAGAATAACTTCAGGGCAATATTTATTTCTTAGTATCATTTTATTCAATTTTGTAAGCAGAACCTTATGAAATCTATGTCTGAAACTCTGATTTAAGCCAGATAAATATTTTTATTTCTGATAGATGTAGGGAGATAAGTATTTTAAAGGGAACATAAGAGGCAGTTATGTCCCTGTGGGATATTTAAATAAAGCTAGAAAACTGAATTTGTATGTGCAGAATAGTTCCTATTCACTGTATAGGAAATGTAATTGTCTAGCACTGAATTTTCTTTTCTGCAGTATAGCTACTGTGAGCTCCAAGAAATTTGTAGGGCTTTTTCTTCATTTTACTGTTCAAGTTCATCTTGTGGATTTCAATATATTCATTAAATGTAGTTATGACTAGTCAAAGGCAAAACCAGTAGCGGATGCTGTGTTGTGATTCCTCAGTGGTTAAATTAAGCCTGTTGGGCCCAGAGTTCTATACACGCATTTCAAAGACCAATACTGTCACTTACTCTTCAGAAACAGACGAAATATAGGGATATACCACAAGACTGAAATTTCCATAGGGATGCTGTTTTGACAACTGACAGTACCAGAGACCATACTTTTTATCAATATTAAAAAGGATCCACGGGTGTCTGTCTTAGCACAGAACAGTCTCAGAAGTCTAGCGTTGCTTCAGGATGTAAAAGAATATAAGTAAATCCTTACTGAATATTTTTATCTGAATGTGTCTGTTTTAGATGCTATCCAGAATCATAGGTTTTTGAAAGAGAGGAAAGAAGTTTGTCTATAAGTTACTTTAATCATGCATCATATTAAAGGAAGTGATAAATTACTGACAGCAAATAGCTTTATTTCCTGCATAACGCCACCTGTCATAGCATTTCAATATAAAAGAAATTATAAAAATATAAAAATTATCAATAAATATAAAAATATTTCTGTGTTTCAACTCTCTTTTTGCTTTTAAAACTAATTGTCCTCAATAGGTTTGGGACTTTGTCCCAAATGCAGCCTCAAGACTGCCATACAAATGAGTAACAGCAGTGAGATAAAGCAATATTGGAAGTCACATAAATATGAGTTATCCTCTTAGATTCAGAAGTCCCATCTTCTTTTGATCTGACCATGGCAAACCAGTATCACATTATGCTGCTGTGCTTATGCATCCATGAGCATCTTTTGCAATGTATAAGAGTAATGACACCACTTTGTGTCCCAATTGCTAGAACAATGCACTACCCTCCCACGGGTTGTCATTATTTCTTCATAACAGTATTGCCAGAGGTGCGATCATCACATTCATCCAATACTTCTCATCCCAGTTTAATGTCCACTCAACATTCTCCACTTCTCTCTTCCTTCTACCCTTCTCTAACACTGCACATTTGAACAAGGGCTATGAAACATTTGGCATAAGTGTAACATGATTTGCCTTTGCACAGTAAACATGAGTGATATGAGTCATTTGCATCAACATTTCTTGTTTCTAAGTCTTGATGTGTCAGCCTGCATCACTGATTCATGTAGCTCTCTCCCAGCTTCTCCTTCTCCCAGGATTTCTTATGGCCTTCTAACTCATTTCATTCAGATACTGGTGACCTTGAATTGAAATGATGGACACAGCTTTCTTTTTATTCATTGTAATTTAAATTAACTGTGGTTTCTGGAAAGCAAGAACCTTTCCTTGCTTCCTTACTTCTTCCCTGTGTATCTGTGTAGTTCAATTAATATATTGGCTAAAGAGGTATGAAAATTAATTGTAAAGGAATTCTAGTTGTGACTATCTTTCATTTACAATAAGATTAAAACTTTTGAAGATATGGGCATTTGTTATTTTAAATGTAAAGTTCATCTCGTTTATTTCAGTGCAGATTTTGAAGTTACAATTAAAGCCATTTTAAAGTAAAAGAAGAAGATTTTTGCAGTCTTGTGTCATTTGCTTAAGAAAGCAATGGCTTCTAGTATAATCTGTTAGAATACTGAAATCCAAGACTGTCAAGTAGACAAAGTAAATGCTTTTTCAAAGAATGTCTTGATAGATATTCAGGGGGGTGAGGAGATGAGTTTCTTTCAGAGAAACTGAGAAGAGCAACAGAAAAAATCCTATACCAGTAGTTCATAGCAGTTATGCAGAGTAGAGCAGTTTGTTTGTTTTTTGGGGGGATTTGTTTGCCTGTTTGTTTTTTTGTGGGAGGGTTTTTTGGGGGGATTGAAACTGTTTTTTTGAATGTTCAGTGCTGCAAGAGTGTGTACAGTTCATACTTTCTGTGGTCAGGTATTTGTAGTAATGGGAGACTGAAAACTGAGTTTTAGAAATGTACATTTTAGCTGATATTTCTTAGGCTAGTTGATCAGATTAACAATATCTTCAATAATAAATAGATAAGATGTATTTTCGGTACTTTAAGTTCTTGGCAGCCCCACAGCCGTTAGGCTGCTGAAAAACAGAACATTCAGATTAAAATTTCTTTATTTAAATCTGCCGTGTTTGAACTTTACTGTATATTTTTGATGACTTGGGAGGTTTGCTTACTAATTTGGAACTTTGCCTAATGTTTTTGTTAAAATAGAACTTTCTATCTTATAATTAATCTCCTTGTTCTGTATGTTCATACAATAAAAGTGCAGAACAAATGAGCACTCAAAATACTAGATGTATAATGAATAGTTAGGGTTTAAACATAACTATTTTCCTGACAAGGACATGGTACTGCTATAAGCAATTGGCTGTCTTACGTTATTTTTCTGCCAGGTTCCTTCTTTTTTTATAGATTATACAATAAGAAACTGCATACAGTCAGGACTTTTACAACACCACCAAAGGAACTAGTTCATTTCCAAAACCAAGTGAATCTACTTTATTAATTGTTTATTTAAAATTTAAATTTGCTGGTCTTATCTTCACTTGCATGCAGTGGGAATAAATGAGGTTTCCATATCGATTTATGAATAGAACATCCAGCATGGCTCAGGGAGGGAAAGAACATAGTCCATCTGCTCATGCAGAGTGGCATCTTCCTTTTTTTAATGAACCCAACCAATGAATTTAGTCAACCATGCAGAACTGAATAAAGCCTAATGTGGAGGTAACAGACTAACTTTCAAGTTCATGAAAGCCTATGCTTCTCAGAAAGGGAGAGTACTGTTTGACTTTATTACTCATGTTCTTCACCTGAGATTCTCTTGTACAGATTTGTCTCACCATTTCATTTGATGCTGTCTGCATTCTGTAAGGCTAGAAGAGGTTTGGTGTCTCAGTCAATTAGGTCTCCTCCCATGTAGAAAAAGATCTTTTCTGTAACATTATATGTAAAGTACAGGTCTAGACTAAGAAATGGTTGCAGTTCTATGGGATGTTCTGTGGTTGCCTGACTCCCACAGTACGTCTAGACAGATGCATATGCACAATCCACTTGAGAATCTTGTTGAGGACAACTGATGACCAGGGGTTGACATGTGCCCAAATGCCTTATATTTGTCAGTCAAAACTGCCCAATGGCTGTCTCATAAATTTGATCCCAAATTAAGATGCAATATTTATGGTGTGGTGCTTCTCCATATCTACCTGACTGTTCAGTATGCCATGAGAACTTGATGTCATATTAAGTGGCAGGCCATGTTTCAGATAGATGAATTCCATCTTCTGTAAGCACTTCCATTTGTGCAAATTATATTTTCTTGTGTAAATCTCAGTGGCACAGATTCTTAATTTTTTTTCAAAGCCTCGTAATTTAATTTCTTGTATGTTTTGATGTTATTTCGCTGCACTTTTCCTCATAGTATCACTGACCGTAACAAAGGGCTGTGACACCACTTTGTCAGGTGGCTGATTCTGCAAAAAGGCCCAAATTCAGGGTCATGGTATGTCATCTTATGCAGGTCAAAGCACTGCTGTGTATTGAGTAGTCATACTACTAGCTTACAACAAAACACTTCGTCAAGAAAACTTACGGAAGTGTGAAGAATAACGTGATATAGATTATAATAGTAGTTCCCAGCAAAAAGCAAGGATTTGTTAAACCAACTGCTCTGTCAAATGTCTTTGAAGATGACTTTTCTTCTCATACTGGATGTAATAAAAAAAGCTGCCTGAAAGAAAACCTCTTCACAAGTTGGAGTGCTAACATCATGGAGCCACACTGCTATTTCTGACAAAATAGCTCTAGTAATTGTAAGCTTGTTGTCTTGTTTAAACCAAGTCTTTAATAACTTCCTCAGTTGAGCTGGATTATATGTGGCTGAAAGCACAGCTTCGTTATGCCATTTCTAGCATTCCTTAACCTAACATACTGGAAGATGGCTCCATGGAAGTATGAGGAAGACTATCACTGCTTCAGAATTTGCCCTTAAAATTTATTCTAGCTGAAATTTACTGTATTGCATGGAAAGCATGACTGAAGCCTAAAATGTAGAACAGCAATAATTGTTTCTACCTTAATTATAGCTAGCTTGATTTTATTTATAGCTAGGATACCTTTTATTGTTGGAGACATAAGCAGGATTCTTCTTCATTTTACCCATTGCTGTCCATTTAGCTCTTTACTGATATATTAAGCTATAGTATTTACTCTGGATGATAAAATGATTGAGAGATTATAGTGTGAGACTCCAAGGAGAGCCAATCTGCACATTAGAGTTGAGGAAACATAGGTAAAGGTAATTCATTTTTTCCTTCTTGGTTTGACAGCTCTAACAGTACTGTTTTGATGTGGACATTGTCTACCAGAAAGCAAACAGAGATAATTTTTTGAAGGCTGTTGGAAAGCCAAAAGGCTATGACAGCTTCTTGCTTGGGCCACATTTCACTTGCAGGTGGCAAGATTTGGAGAGGTTTCCCATACTCACAGTTGTCCTACCTCAAACCAGGACACCAGTTCTTTCAAAACCTAGTTCAGAGAGAGATTAGTGAAATTGTCTGTAGTCTTTCACAAAGAAGTTTCTGTGTTTGCTGTAGCAGTATAATTGAATAGTCATGGAAAACCTATTTAAAAAAAAAAAAAAAAGAAAATAAAAAATGGGTTTGGTCCCTGAAGCCGACTTGTGGCAGTATCTCAAGATAAAAAATTATACCTGATCCCAGGAGTGACTGTGGCAGAGAGGAAGGTCAAAAGAGAAAAAAGTCCAAATAATCTGTACAAAATGAAAAAGTTCCATATGTGATGAAATTGTCAAATATTATCAAGATAAATAGAGCTGTTTAACATGTGGAGCAGAGGGAAACTTGTTTGGTAACGGATGTTCTTCTGAAAGGATACCTAGCACTGGCTTTCATATGATGTGAGGTGTTAAAGTTTATCAGAGAGAAAAACTCAGCTGAAATTCCAGACAAATTCAGAATGTAAACCCATTCACTTTTGCTGACGTTTTGGGTTTTCAGTTTAATTTTATTTTAGCAGTACATCACAGCTTCACTTAGGCTGCTATTGCTGATGTGCAAATTCTTTTTCAAAACCCTTCTATTATTACCAGAAGCTTTTCTTATATCTTCTCTAGTTGACTTCGAGTATATTTTGTGATGCTATAAGTAGGGATTTAGAGCTGGATTAATTAATTTGCCTTAAAAACCAGTTTATGGACTTCCATCAGTTAAACAGAATTCCAACATTTCTTTTCCTGCTTTAAGAAATCATTATAAACTAGTCCAATATTCATACACTATAATTATCATGAGGCTTATTACTGCATATTACTTTTCATCACCAAATATGCAGTCATTTGCATCTCAGAGGCAATGAACTGAACAGAGAGAAGTAGCTTTCTGATTAACACAGAAGATTGGAGCTTGTGTTCTACTTTAAATTCAGGTATTCTTGACTTTTACAGGCAAATTCTAAGACCACGGAGCTATGCCACAGTATTGTTATATTTAAATCTCCTTTTCTGGGTTACAGCGTTCTTGTATTCTTTCCTGCTTTTCAAAGGTGAAGCTAGATGTGCTTGTGATTAATGCTCTTCTCCAATTCTCAACTTTTTTTTTTTTTCTCTTAAGCACCAAACAAGGAAAATGCTCTTGATGAATACTGTTTTATTCCCTTATTTCTTTTTCTATAGAGATCTTTTTTCTTTAAAAATACATTTTAAAATGCATTTTCTGTGCTTTAGTTCAGTCTACAGATACATAATTTTCTCAACTGTGAGCTGCCAAGCTTGCTTATTTTTGAGTGTTATGTTCTTCCATATATTTCATGTTTATTTTAATTCTGATTTATCACAAATACACATATTCAACTGGGAGCTTTAAAACAAGTTAAAATAGACAATATTAAACTAAAAACATTCAATTTCCTATCTGTTTTCTTCTGAGTTATTAGTCATATATCTTTAACATAATTCTTAACTGTGCTTTCTTTTTGTTTTATCTTGTTTTGCATTCTGTACAGTAAAAAAGTAATATCTGATAGTATCGTTAGTTTATTGGTCAAACTACCAGCTTTATGCTTGTAAGTACAAAACTAGTAGTAGCATGATCACCAAAACCAATGAATCAGCAGCTGAAATCTCTCATCTTGAAAATGAGAAAGCACAGTTTTAAAAGGGTCCTTGCCCCTTTTTTACTCCTGATATTGTCGGTTGTAGATCTTGCTATTCATTTAGTTAAATTTATATATATACATTTAAATGTTTTCAGCAAACATAGACAAAGAGTTTTTACTTACAGTTAGATAAAATTGTCAAGTATGTTTTTAAGTTTTTAGATGAGATTGGAAGTGCAAATGGGTATGGGGACATACACAAGTACAATGTTAGCGGGATTAAGTTCGTCTCTAAGTGCCTGCATCTCTGCTATATTTGCTTTCATGTCCTATAGGCCCTTGGTTAGCACCTGAATTCCCTCCAATGGTGTAAATAATTTGAAACATCTTGTGCTTGATTTGAAGCCCAGAAAAATCAATTTCTACCTCAGACTGTATTATTTATTTCTGCCCTTATTTTCTCCTCTTTTTCTCTTTCTGATACTTTAGTAACCTTGGACATTTTGGAGCAAGAGATTGAGATGCCAGTTCCACATATACTAAATTGACACTTCAGGACTTTGCAGCATTCCTTGAACCAGACCGCACTTTCATCTTGCCAGGCACTTAAAATGTCATTAGTCATAAGGAAAGAAAAAAAAATACAGCAATAATTTGTTTAATCTATCCATTAATTCTTTTCACTTAAAATGCAATTCCACATTATGGTTTTTGAATGGCAAAGTTAAAGAGTTTTCCTTCGTACTTGTTGCCTGCCTGTTTTTTTTTTCTTTTCTTTCTATTTTGTGTGATTGCATACAAAACCTCATTAAGCAAAACAGAATAAAAATTTCTGAGTGGAAGGGGAAGGAGAAAGGGCTTTTACCTGGACTCTTCCACTGTCTGTGCTTAGAGGACAGTGTCACAAAAAATTGAATTATCCAAATTAAAGGAATGTAAATGATAACGGGACTGGCAGATGGAGGTAAGAATCTTTTACTCTTGCTTTTTGCAAAAAGAGAATCAAGCAGGGAGTTCTTGGAAATTTGTACTAGATGTCTGCCCTAGATCGCTGAATTAAATTTACCTGACAATACAAAAAAACCCCGTGCAGTTCTGCTACACTCCCACAGAATTTCTGATAACTATTAAATTTGGTACAAAATACAGAGGGCTTTTTTTAATATTTTCAGCAGGTCATTTATGTAAATGTCTGTTGGAAAGTTTCTTCTGGTTGTAGAACAGGAAAAAAAAGGAAAAAAACCTTTTCTTTAACAATGCAGCCACAGCTCTTATCTTTTATCTTCATATTTGCAGTCTCCTTTGTTCTGCTGCACTAGAGAATTTTTGAAGTACAGTTTAGAATTAGGTCTTTTAGCCATTCTAGTTATAATTTAACGGGTTGGCTAGCCATGTATGAAGTGTTCAGCCTTGCTATAATGGCTTGTTCACATGTAATGTAAACACCTGTACAAAAAGTTTATCTTGTTTTCCTCTTGATTTCTTTGGTAAAACTAAAAGAAGCTGGCAAAGGTGTAAGCCTTTCTTATGAAGACAGCTTAGCAAACCACACCAAAACCCAACTCTGAGATGTTAGTAGTTTTTAATATTTCACCATTTAGGAGACATAAGCCTTTCCTAGAGGTCTAAAATGTAAAAGATTTTACACTCTACATTTGAGTTTGAAAGGGGAGGTGGTATGATAACATTCTTATTCTTGTTGTAAGCTCTAAGTAGATATCCCTAATAATTACTGATTTACACAATGGTAATAGAGTTTCTACCTCTATTTGTTGTAATTTTCTAGCATTTTACCTTTTCTTGTCCCAAGAGATCATATGTAAATTAGAACAGAAAAACATGAATTTCAATCTAAACTTTAAGTATCTTTTTACATGATGTCTATTTGGGCCTCTTTTTTTAACAATTAGTACATGCATAATTTGGATAATAAATCATGATAAAATATTTGTGAATATTTATATACTTGCTTATTTAGGTGTAGTGCAATAAGACTAAAAGGCTGGTTTTGAAATCAATGTCAATTCATCTTTTTTATATTTATTATGCACTTTCTAAGGAAGTGCTTTAAAGTGAAGAAACAGACATAAATATCATGTTGTAACATATGTCAAGGACAGCTCCATGTACAGCTTAAGTTCTTTAACTGAAATTGATAAAATAGCTGAACTGAATTCTCATCCATACATAGAAAAGAGAACTTAATAACAAGTATTTTTAGAATGGTGTCAGAAATTATATTTTCTAAATAAGATATTACTGTCATGATAATGATGCTAAGAGTAACAGGTTAGGAAAAAAAAAGGAAATATTTATCTGGATTATGTAAGAGGAGGAAAAAGTTGCCAAAATACTGCAGTGTAGTCAATTTAATTTCCAAATATTTTTTTATGTATATTCAAGAAAACACTTTTTAAAGCTGCTTTGCTATATAATCTGGTAAATCTCACACTACTTATGATGGATATCTGGAACTGTTTTTCTGAAATATGGGTAGAATTATTATGTTCAAATTAGTAGTTCCATATTTTGGTTATTATTAGCGATTATTAGTATACTGGGATAGAAGAATTTGTCTTACGGTATCGTCTCTTACACTTCATAACTTTATGGGAATTACTAAAGTCAGTTATGTAATCGTTTTAGCAGCATGAAAAATTAAATTGGACAGACTTATAAGCATATCAAACACTCCAAAGATTGATGTCATTAGAAAAGCTGTACAAGCTGAAAACATGAAGCAAATAAAATCTTTTTTGTGTTGCGGTTTAACCCCAATAGGCAGCTGAGCCCTACCCAGCCGCTCCCCCCCCAGGCCAGTGCGATGGGGGAGAGAATCCAAAGGGGAAAAATGAGAGAACCTGTGGCTTGAGATAAAGACAGTTTAATAGGTAGAGCAAAAACTGCACGCACAAGCAAAGCAAAATAAGGAATTAATTCGCTGCTTCCCATCCACAGGCAGGTGTTCAGCCATCTCCAGGAAAGCAGGGCTTCATGACCCGTAACCATTACTTGGGAAAATAAACACCATAACTCCGATTGTCCCCCCTGCCCCAAGCTTTTATTGCTGAATATAACGTCATATGGTATGGGATATCCCTTTGGTCAGTTGGGGTCAGCTGTCCCAGCTGTGTCCCCTCCCAACTTCTTGTGCGCCCCCAGCTGACTTGCTGGGGGGTGGTATGAGAAGCAGAAAAGGCCTTGATGCTGTGCAGGCACTGCTCAGCAATAACTAAAACATCCCTGTGTTATCAGCACTGTTTTGGCCAAAAATCCAAACCGCAGCATTATAGGAGTTACTATGAAGTAAATTAACTGTATCCCAGACAAAACCAGTATACTGTGTTATTCGATAAGTACACTTCATAAGATGCATTCTTCTCTTTCTTAATTTTCTAATTTCTGTCTTTAGATTTGAAGTTTCTCGAATAAGAGTTCAAAGCAGTATTAAAGCATTTTAACGTGCATTTGGCTATTTTTGTATGATATTGCATCATCTTCATGACATGAAGTTCACGGATGATAAACATTTCAGTTCATCTCTGAAACAAGGTTACAATGCCATATTGATCCTCAAGCCAACTGATATTATGTGACAAAATGATACTTCTGTTTCTGGAAGAGGGCATAGAAGGTAAAGTAGAATTAAGATGCAAAAAGATAATTTTTTTATCAATATTCATTCATTTTCAGTCTTTCACAACAGAAGTTCATTTCCTAAATAGTGTATATATAAGAGCGGTGCGGCGGGGATTTGCAATTTATTTCTTCATGCCTAACATATAAGGAGAACACGCAGAATTAATCTTGATATATTTTCATTCTCATCAGAAAGGGGGGCTCTTGCTGTGCTCCCAAACAGAATGAAGGACCGTTGGTGCATAAACTAGTTTTCTCCTTTTGAGTTGTATTTCTACAAAATACGCCACATATCATCTGGCTGTTTCCACGCAGGTAAAGAAAATGGAAGCACTGCATATATTTGTCTTCTTTCAGACCAGTGGACTGGGCTCTTTATTGGCAGCATTCATCAATGTCTGCATTTCTGATTTAATAAATTCTATCTATTCCAGATAAGCGGGAATCTGTTATTCTAGTAATAGTTTTTCAGATTCTCTTGAAAGGAAATGGCTAAAATACCACATTGTGGAACAAAGAATATATACTTTCAATATTGTCAAAAAGTAGAATTTAATATTAAAATGACCTTAGGAATACACTCCCTAACAACGTAGTTTGGTAAGGCTCCTTGAGATACAGACATGAAAATTAAGAAAAGAAGTCTGAAAACTCCATTGCTAATTTACATAAAATTCATAGATTAAGTGTTGATATGGACTTATAAAGCCTGACTGTGCATGCATTTTCTTGAATAAACTATTTATTTAGGCCTTTAACACAGGCAATTCACTGAAAGGCTCGGCTTTATTCCTTGAAGACCATTTTCCACATAAAACCAATTTAGAAATTAGAAATTGTTAAATTTACATCGTCAAAAATTTGGTTGAGTAACATTTGTATTAACATATAATTCTAGCCTCTTGCAGTTAAAAAGTTGTCATGCTGAACTGAGTGCTGAAATGCTGTCATTCAGAGAGGCTTATCCTGGTGAGGGGTCTATAAGGTGCTATTTGGAAATCCAAATGGCAAAGCATGAGCTGACGTTGGCACAGACAGTTAAGAACCACAATAGAAGGGGTTTGTGTTTGTTTTTCTTGCACCATATTGTTTGTCCTTTCATTCTTTGTGTAGTTACCTGCAGATGTTGAGCTACGGCCTCAGCTGATGTCTCCAAAGCAGAAAATGCATTTGGAATATAGGTGGTGGCTGGTAGTGGAACTGAGTAATGCAAATAGAAAAGCAAAGGTTAATTAACCTACTTGTGGTATTAAGGAAAAAGTATTTGTTGGTGGGAGAATAGAAGGAAGAAGGCGGAATGGAGGAGAGCTGAAGAGGCTTTCTGCCTGTGGAAGGAAAGGGGCTGCTCTCAAGGTGTGAATGAAAACATAGTCTTACTGGGCAGGACTGATAACAGCAGATATGATGAGCTGACAAGTGGAGTTGTGCTGTTAGACAGCAGTACCTTTAAACCAAGTTAAGGGGCTCTATCTATTTGATCATAATGATTGCCATTATTTCTAGGAGGGCTGTGCTGCATTTTCTAGCTTTAATTCTGATGGGGTTTTATGGGTTTTTTTTAGGACCATTTTCAGTTCTGTTCATAGAATCATAGAATTGGAAGGGATCATCTGGTCAAACCTTTCTTGGCAAAAGCATGGTCTAGACAAGATCTTAGAACAAGATCTTTTTTCTTCTACCTGCTTAGAAGCAAGGAAACTACTTTTAAATGAGTCACAATGGCTTAAAATGGTCAGTAGAATGTGTCTTTCATGAATACTACACTGGTAGATTAGCTATGTGTTTCAATAGATAATTCTTTATATAAATGTTTCTATGTAATTGTGGTCTCTGGCAGTCAGTGCCTCTTCTAGCTAGTCAGGAAGATATTTTGGGAATAATTTTGAGACCATCTATGCTTATTTTCATATATGTTCTGGCTTTTTGATTGCCTCTCTGTTGCTAGCATTTGTATCAGCATTGCCTATACAGCAAGTGTCTGCAGTTGATATCTCTGCTGAAGAACAGCAGGGATCTCTCTCATGTTTATATAACTTAAAAGTATAGTTACCTGGAGTAGAATTCAGCTTTAATTTAAGAACTCCAGAACTGCCCTTGCTATGATATTTCCCCTCACAAATTTTCTACATGGTCGTGCATAGCATAGATATTGAGTACGATGTCCAGTTTTGGGCCCCTCACCACAAAATGACATTGAGGTGCTGGAGCAGGTCCAGAGAAGGGAAACAAAGCTGGTGAGGGGTCTGGAGAACAAGTCTTATGAGGAGCGGCTGAGGGAGCTGGGGTTGTTTAGCCTGGAGAAAAGGAGGCTGAGGGGAGACCTTATCGCTCTCTACAACTACCTGAAAGGAGGGTGTAGAGAGGTGGGAGTCGGTCTCTTCTCCCAAGTAACAAATGATAGGACAAGAGGAAACAGCCTCAAGTTGCACCAGGGGAGGTTTAGACTGGATATTTAGAATAATTTTTACACTGAAAGGGTTATTAAGCATTGGAAGAGGCTGCCCAGGGAAGTGGTTGAGGCACCATCCCTGTAAGTATTTAAAAGACAGGTAGACATAGTGCTTAGAGATGTGGGTTAGCGATGGTTTTTGTCAGAGTTAGGTTGATGGTTGGACTAGATGATCTTAAAGGTCCCTTCCAACCCAGGCAATTCTATGATTCTATGTTACTGTAAGCTCAGTCACTACTGCAAGAGAATTAGAAAGTACACATTGAAAGACAGCTGTTGTTCTCAACAATGTTGTAACATTGACTAATGGAAGAAATTGTTTATAAAAACTTTGAGTAGTGAAAATATTTGTATTGGAGAGGCAAAAGAGCAGAAAAGAAGATACGGTTGGTTTTCTTTAAACCAATGCATATTAAGTAGAATTATGATTTCTAACATACACAATTTCTTTATAAACATTCGAGGGTCTTGTCAGCACTTTCATCTTTCAATATTAATCTTCTAAGATTGTTCCTGTTGGCCATTTCTGATCATTAGTCTCATTCTGCCTGAGACAGCCCTGTTGAAATAAAAGGAAAGTTTCTGTTGCCTGTAAACAAAGTCAAATCCATACTTTAAAAGTTAACCTGGTTGTGATATGGAAATAGGTACTCGTAACAACATTCTTTCTGTAATGGGTCAAGCATGAACCAGTAATAAATAATACATGGCATGGTGTGCTTCCACTGCTAGGTGGAGCGTGTGGGGTTGGGGCACCGCTGTCCTGGAGGCAGAAGCTTGTGCTGGGCAGTGGAGCCTTGCAGATGTGGAGCGGCGGGTAGCATGCTGAGCGAACTTCCTAATCCAGGCTGTAAAAAAGGTTGGAAAATTGGGCAAATCTTAAGTGTGCTACTCATGAAGGACTGATGTCCTTTTCTTACACAGGGACACATACCTCTGCATATGTTCCAAAGCCATTAACTCTTTCCTAGAGTTCAAATTCTCTCCCAAGTCAGGCTTTTTTCTCTTCTTTTTTTTCTCTTGTTCATTTTGGTACAAAATATAAGATGAGTAAGCGATCATGATGCTCTTACCTCCTCATTTCATCCATCCATTTCCTTTAGAAATTCCTTTATCCTGGATTCATATTTTTTTCCTAAGATTTGGCTGTCCAGATTCATCTAGTATAATCTGTCTCTTTTTATTGTCTAATTAAAAAAAACCCCTAAAGATCTTTTTTGATCAAATGTCTAACTTTTAGAGTGTCTAATTTAGGTGGGATTAATCCAAACATTATAATGCTAAAGCCTCTATAAACTTGTCTGTTAACACAGCTTGACAATGTCCTCGGTACAAGTAATGTCTATGACTTGCACCTGTGATTTGAGCTTTGTTAGTTCAACTGTATTTGCTTGTGATTCGTTGAAAAAAGGAAAAAAAATATATGTCTTCTGAAGACATAAAAAGGAAGATAATTACAAAAAAACCCCAACCCTGTACTTCTGTACATTTATGAAAAGGAAAACTTGTAATCCTTATATAAATATTTTATATTTTGAAGAAACAAGAGGCCAGTGAAGTTGCAGCTATGATAGCGGCTGCTCCTTGGTTTTGTTCTTGTTTTTTTCCTTAAGTGATAAGCTGAAATCTTTTACACTCAGCTTTTTATTGAATAATAATTATTTGCTTCATCCTAGAAAAAGTCTTTCCCAAATTCTCTTTTCAGGTCTGACTTACCGGCTATAAATATTGTAGTTCCATAGCAACCCTGAAAAGTGCTTAGGATCTTTTAATGTTTCAAATATATACACCACAGGAATTTTGCTAATTTTCCTGATTTTATTAAGTAGCTGTCTTCATTAATGAGATAGAGAGAGATGCTGGATGTGATAAGGTGAGCTGAAATGAAGACTTACAGCATATTTATTCAAAGATGGCGGAAGATTGTATATATTAATGGAATTTCTTCTTTTTACACTTCTGATCCAGATTTAGGGAACTGAAAAGATCTAAGATTGAAATTGTGAGGCACTGCTACAAAGTATCCTTATAAAGGAATGCATTCCTGCTTTCCTGAAGTCCTTTACTAGTGAAGAAAAGGACATTTTTATGATCACTTTCTGTATCTGCCATCTGCATCAGCAGAATTTATTTTAAAACTTTGAAATGTAGAAAAAAAAATCATGTTTATATTACTAAATTTGAAAAGATTAATAACATTGTGTTCGTTCCATATGGATTCTTAAGGCTACGTGAATTTCTGTATGGTTTTGGACTAAAGCTCCATTTAACCTAAATAGTGTCCTAACAATTCACAGTAGAAAGAGTTTTACTGTCTTTATGATTGAGCTGCATGTGGACAGTTTGTGTTTAGCAGACATTGTCAGCCTTATCTGTCATAAATTAATCTGATCTTTTTTTAAATATACATTGTTTGACAATGTATATTTAAAGCCTAGTATTATATGGAAAATATTTCCACAATAGAATAATATGTCGTGTGAAAAATCCTCTTAAATATATCTCCAATGAGATTCTGGATGAATTGTTTCATCAGCTATCTTTAGGCTAACTGAAGCTGGCAAGAATTTTCTTTTAGCATTTAATATTTTTAATGATTGAGTATTTTTGTTTACATTGATTTTTGGAAATAAAACGTCAGCTTTGGATTTGATTGATAAGGAGGATGTTAACTGGGATCCTCATACCTTAAAACCACTTTAAGTTCATACTTGCAATTCACTTTCTAAAAGATTTTCAAAAGTCTGTTGAAGTGAATACCTTGTTAATGCAGGGAGAAGGTGATGTTGATTGCAATCATCTAATGTTACATGCTTTTAGAACAGTAGTTTGGCCATGTTGATATTTTCCCCTTGGCTCCTTAAGCCTGCTGAGGTGAGATTTTACAGTGCCAGCAACTGAGACCCCACAGCTTCCCCACTGAATTGCAACTGAATTTTAATGGGGAAAGCTGGGGGGTGATGATTATCATTGCACTGACATTGCAGAAAACTTTACCTCCTGTGGCCCCACAGAGCCAAGGGAAAAGCAGCAGAGAGCAGTGTGTTGCTCAGCACAGTGTCATTTGGCGCTGGCTTCCAGGAATGTGTTATATTTAGGGACAGTTGTAAATAGGTTTGCTATTGACCGTTGTGCTAGTTCTTGTCATGTTGTTGATGTTTTTTGGCTTCACGTGCTGTTTTCTAAGACCATACCCAGAACATACCATGAAGCATACCCAGAAGAGAGCTAAACACCCCATTCCTGGCTTATGCATGTGCCTTATTTCTCTCTCCTTTCCTCTACCCTGAACAGCTTTGAGCAACATCTGTTTGCTGCCTGAAGGCTACTGCTTTTGAGAAAGATTTACTGTAATTGTAACTAGGCTGACAAGGGAAGCAAAAGCACATTTCATGGGCCCGGTCGTAAGAGGAGCTCGCATGCGCATGGCAGGATGCTCCCTGCCCCTGCAGATATAACGTGATGAAAAATTGAAGGTGAAATCTCGAATAATGGAAAAGAAGGAAGGGCAAAAGCAGAGAGACTTTCTCTTGAGCCTATTTGTTTCTAATTCTTTTGTCATTTGCATATACTTCCTTATACATGGGATTTTTTAAGAGGTTTGAGTTTTCCGTTTCTAGGTACTCTTGTATATAGCAGTCTGATAAACACATGAAAATGCAGTTTATGACAAATGTTAGTATGTAATTTAAGGACACAAGGTTTATAACAAGGACAGCAAGATTTATAACCATCTGGCACTATCTCAATGAGATACCATAAATTTTGTCTCAAATTCAAAGAATCATCACAAAATATGTAATTGTCTTGTTATTCCCAACAAAATAAACCTCTGCTTGCTTCAAAGAGAGTAAATGTGAAAAGCACATCCACAGAAATGTGAAGAATACTTTTAGAAACCACATCACTATTACGCACCTCTGTATTTTATGTAGTTTCATAATACTGAATGGATAAAGTCTTCTTCAACACAGCAGTAACTGGCACAGGCTGCTTTCCTCTTAGAGAACTCAAACCAAGTCCCTCTGAAGTCAGCCTGAATTTTCCCTTAGCTTGTCCAGGAAATTTCATCAAAAATTTTCCTGGAGAGAGGACTTTATCAGGTAGAGAAAGATTACATACAATCTTACTGTTCAGTTACCTTCTTTAGACTGAGAAAAGATTTATTAGATCTTTATACTCCATTTGCAATTAATGCAAAACTCTTAACAGAAACTGTTATATGTTTGCATTTTATAATTTGCTGGGAAGTTGTCAATTTTGGATAGCTTGAGTTTTGTTGTCAATTCTTGTGATGGACACTTTAATATACTTGCTTTGAGATGTATCAGAGGGAAGAAAGAAATGTCTAAATACCTGTATGTTAAAGAAAGGAAAGCAAACTCTTCACATAGCTACCATGGTAATACAGGCAAATTCCAGTAGACCATGTACATAGGCAGCAAGATACACAATTATGCTTGCAGTGACTTCCTACAACCACGTAGCTTTGTCTGAATTCTGTGCAGAGATGTGTCTTCTTATAGCTACATGGGATACACCACTTAGCATGGGATGAAGTTTCTCCCACCTGAAAGAGATAAACATAGCAAGTTTGTTCTGATACTTCAAAGAAATAGCAATTATTTCCAATCTTGGATAAGTAAGTTCCCAACAAGAAACTCAAGTGGTGTAATGTGTATCTTAAGGAATAGATAAAAGAATACTTAAGAATCATTTCAGCTAAAAAGCAGGAACATCTGGCAGTGAAACTTGTCCTGAAGGCTATCTAACAGCACAGTTTTCAGCTGTGTATCATATTTCTAATTTAATCTGTCAATTTAATAGCTTCTGCCATATGTGAAGCCAAAGCCCTACAAAGACAAGTCTCCTTCACTTTGTTTTACTTATTGGGAAGACTGAAGACTACCTTACACATTAGCTACATTTTCTGATATAAACTTACAGAAGAGGGAAAAAACTCCACCATCTTTTCAATTAATTCTGTTGGAAGTTAGCGTAAGTCTGGTAGGAATAAAGCACAGAATGACATGGAATCTCTGCCGATTTCAGGTGAGTGTGGCTAGTGTCAGTCTGTAGTTGTACAATTAGTAAGATGTCAAAAAGAAGACAGATGTGGTAAAATTGGTTCAGAAGTGTGTAACAGCACTTTTCAAAAATCGAGGAAAGAGGGGAAGAGTAAGATACAGAACCTCCATCCTCTCACTGTCATTTTAAATGCATACTCTAATTTGCTGCATTTTAAATACTGTGGTTCTATCAGGATTCAAGAAATCAAAAATAGAACTTTTTCAGTCTTCATTAAAACCAGTATTTATTAACTTGTAGAAACCCAGCATTTTCAGTGCTGTTTGACTCAGATAAGGGACAAAAGAGGAGCAAAGCACCTAATTTTATGGAGTTTATGATGTTTCTACTTTTGTACAAAGTAGGATACTATAAAAAGATGCAACAATCCATGACTTAAAAGTTGAAGATTTTATGAGATAACTATTCACAAACTGCAGATCTGGAAAAAAAGCTGCATATAAATAGTGATTCAATATTTACAGATCCACATTTTACCCTGGAATTTAATATAGGAAACTTCTGAGTCAACAAGAATATTGCTTTATGGTAACTTATGAATAATACTGAATTATAAGTTAAATCAAGGTCACCTGAAGGATGTTTAACATATTAGTCATAAGATCCGTGGTGAAGTTCATTAAATGCATTGATGAAGTGCACCAAATGTGTTCTCTTCCCAATACTCCCTTGAAGAATTATTTCCTTGCTAATGAAAAAAACCCCAATATTTGCTAATTACAGCATTTTCCCCATTTTTGTTCTTTTCGTAGACTTTATGGTCATGTATATTATATCTAAATTCATCTGAGATAACTTAGGAAGTAAAAATAATTGAAAAATCAAATCCGAGAACTTTAACAGATCCATTAAAATTATTGGCTTTTATTACTGTCTGAAAAAAATAAATGGTTCCTGTATCTAGTTTGTTATAGTACTCTAGGTCAAGGATAACATAAGTGACAGTTCACTGTATGAAGAGCAGTGCAAGATAAAATATTTTAAATTAGCTATATAGTACAGTGGTGATATACCACCATTGTGATGCATTAATACCAAGGAACTTATGCATCTGCAGATTAAAAACCTGTGGCAGAGGACTTCTCAAAGGTGAGACAGACTTTGTGTACCAAATCCTGTTCCTCTGTTTAAATGTTTTCATTCATTTTGATGTTTATTCAGTATCCATCTAAATATGCAAAACGTAAAACATTCCCAAACCCAAAAAATCAGACCTGGGCTTCTCCACCTAGGGTGATGCTTCAAGATGAGACTCAGGTTTCCAGTAGCTGCAGAGCCAGGTTCTCTGCATGGCTCCATAACCTGCGGTGGGTGAGCAGCAGTCCTTTATTGACAAAACTAGAATAGCTGTTTTAGAGGATAGTGGCTGAGGAATGAAAACACTGGATTTGAATCCTGTCAAACTGAGGCAAGAATAGGACCCAGACCTCCCACATAGTCTAAGTGTTGTCACCAATAGGCTATTATGCAAATGCTCAACAGCACCAAGATATAAAGTGACTATGATTACTGTGCTTTGTGCTGAGCTCAGTGCTATCAGTGTGTGGAAGGCATGTTCAAAGCAGACAAATCAGGTCCAACAGTGCTGTTTAGTTTGTAAATCCTCAAAAACCTTAGCTGTTCAGATGCTGTATTCAGTGAAGGTGTCTGATCTTCTGGGAATGTACACTACTGTATCTTTTGGTGTCACGGGAAGGGTTGCCATGAACATTTAAGTACTCTATGAACTCACAGGCATTACAATTAGGAATTTTTTTGAACATCTTAAATTCAGTTTCCTAGATTTTACATTGCGTTGCTTCAGTCCTTTTTTGGGCTGCAGTTGTTCATAAGAGTTTACAGTTTAGCAAAAGTTTTTCGTCTTAAGGCAAAGTCCTAATATGAAAAGCTTATTTTCTGTTGGTTGTTACTGCTGCAGAAAATTTGTTTGCAAGAATGGTTGTGCTATAGTGTCAGACTGAAGATTCCTGGTTTCTCTGAGGGTGGCCTGCTGGGAAAATGTTATGGGAAGGAAGGCAGTAGGGAATGATCCTTTCCCTGGAATACTCTCCTCATCACAACAATATGAAAGGTCAAATAACTTTGTTTCATATACCTTCCTGGGTTTGCTGTCTCAAATTTGTCCCTTGTTAATTTTCTCTCTTCCCCACTCCCCTTTTTTCCTTTTTTTTTTTTTTTTTTTTTAAAAAGGGCTGGGTTGTGGGGGTTTTTTTGTGTTCCTGGGGGGTCTTTTTGATCACTAATGGCTCCAAATAGTGGAAACAGTAAAACAGATCTGGCTCTGGTTAGACTTAAGTTATGTTAATGGAGTTCCTCGATTATGTCTTGATAAGTGCATGTAGCTTGTGCTGGCTAATTCAGTTTAACCAATTAAATTTAAAATAACATTAAAGGTGAGAAAATGAAGATCTAACCTGGATTTTCTACAACTGGTAGGCTTGCATGAGCTGCCAAGTCATGCAAGCGTACTCCAATTACCTTGTCTTCAGTGCTGTTTTACTTAGCCTAAATACTTAGCTTAACTAATTAGGCTAGTGAACATGAGCTTTTAAGAGCATGCTTTTTTCTTTTTGTTTTTTCTCCCCTCAGATAAGTCCTGGGAGCCCGAGAAAAACAGAACTCTATGAAGGATATTTGTGTGATGCATAACTGATAAGGCTTGGTGTTGCTGAACATAACTTGCACAGAATTATCACTTTCTGATAATAAGTTCATTACTTTCATTGATAAACCGAAACAGCCTGTAATTATAGCAGAGAAATCTTCAGAACCCTGTTGTATGTTTTGTTGATTTGTTTTCATGATGACATGTTGAACTTTCCATGAATATCTAAAACACTTAACATGACTTCCACTGGGTCAAAATGGGGTTACTCCACCATTCCCAAAATGGTAGGACAGGCAGTAGTGCAGGAAGCAATTGGAAGGGCATGAACAGGGCATGCAAATTATTTCTTATTATAACTTTTGGAAGAAGGGTGTTAAAAGGATACAAAAATTAGTGTTCGCTTGGGAAGGCAGTGTCAGGAAAAATAACCAGATTGTCTCCAGTAGTTAAAAGCCTGGTAGTTTTGCAGATGAGTCTCTACAATGCATGTTAACGTTAAGTTAAGAAATATATTTATTCTGCATTTTCCAGTTCCATTATTAATGGAAATAATTTTGTGGACATATCTTCCGAAAAGGCATATTAGCTTATCGAAATTGCCCTGCCAGAGACGAATTCAGTCCTGCGAGTTCTGTGGTACTTCCTTTTATTTTGGTAATAGAGGAAGTAGTGCTTCACAGGGTTTAACCAAACAAATTCTCAGCTTTTAATGCATGGCACTTTGTATGAACTGGTAGCATTTTACTAAGTGCAGTAAGAAAGCCCCAAAAAAGCTTGACAAGCAGATGAAAATTAGACACACACACACACACATACCTATGTCTATATGTCTATATGTCTATCTCCATATAATGGATTTGTGCAGGAACGTGGTTTTGTATCAAGTGGTCTAACAGTAGACAAGTTGTAAGCATCTGCAAAACATTACTTTAAAGGTGCATTGCAGCAGATCTTTCAGGCTGATTGGGTTGATTTCTCGGGCAATAGTGTTACCAAATAACCATTAATAATATGCTATTAAAATTAATAAAACCCCGTAAGCCAGTTTTAACTTTGATAGTTCTGTGTTTTCAGGCCTTTAAATTTTCCTCAGGAAAAGAAGTGCACGTTACTACTTAAGAGTAGTTTAGTTCAGTTTTAGTAATACGTTCTGGAAAGGCATGTATCAGTATTTATAGTGAGTGAATATAGTGAGTATATACAGTAAGTATCACTTACGCTGTACCAGTATTTATTCTGACAGATAAAACACTTCTTTAACAGTTATACACAGCAAACAGTGTACTTAAGTATGGGCTGACAGTGGAAACACTTGGGGAACAGACCAGATGTGAAGATAGTTATGCATAATATAATATGCTATTGTAGGTTATTCTGGACACTTTTCTTGTGCTGAGTTGCAAGGTGTAGAATTATCTTCTTCAGCTAAAAAATGAGAAGTGAATATTGCCAGTTTAGGTTCGGTAGTAGCATTATATTCAGTCCTATAATACCATGCTGACTTGGTCCTGTTTTGTAGCATAATCCACAGCCTGGCACACTTTTATTTATCCACACAACCAGTTGAATGCAGGCTATACAATTCTCTTAAACAAATATACCAGCTTTCATTTAATAATGGCTTTAAATGACTGCTAAGTAGAATTAGTATGATGCTATTAATACACTGCTAATTAGTATTATGTTTTGACAGAATAAGAAAATGTTATGACTATGAAATTAATTCAGTTAAAAAAATTATTATCTTGAGAACAAAGTAAAAATAGATTATTTTATTCTGATCATAAAGTAACTTTAATATGCCTTTATATGAAAAGGTTGGAGACAATGTTTCGCTGAGTTGAAATTTAATACATAGGAGAATTGCATAATAGTAAGAAACAGACTATAGAATAAGTCTATGGAGGCAAATCTTGTTTTATCTTCTACCATTAACTGTGCTGCAAGCACAAGGGAACTCAAAATATGATTGCACTATTGATTTAGAAGCTTAAAGTCTGTGCATTGTCCAGTCAATACTTTATGAAGCCATTAATGAAAGAGGTCACATTATTGTGTATAAGAGCTTGGGAGTTGGTTTTTTTTTTCTTTTTCCATACATAGTTTTGATTTTCCATGCACAAATATAGAGATCCAATTCAAAGATAATTTAGGATGAATATTTCTATGTGTTTCTTTTTTTTTGGAGCAATAAGCATCTCCTTCCTTGCCCCTTCATTGTGCTACTAAAAGCATTTGTGAATTTACCCTGGGAGCTGACTTGAAGTACTGATTGGACTAAAAATAGAATTTGGTTTTTAGGTTATATTTAATCTGAATTGAGGAATTCATTCAGATTACAATGTTACAAAATTAGTATTGATGTGGACAGACATATGTGGGGAGCATTGAAACCAGCACTACCTCTATGAGAAATGCTTGGGAATCCGTGGTTCCAAATTGATGAAGGAAATGGATATTCTCATGAAATGTAGCAATTTCTTGAGCTGAGCTTTGAATATTTTCAGTGATGCCTGTATTCTGGCAACTCAGCTAAAGTCTATTTTTCATACCTGTGATCAGGAAATTGTTTTATTATTAAATTCTTTTAAAGATTTTTTCAGCTTTTAATTTGCATGTCATCCTTCTCATTTTTGGTAACATGAAATGGAAAACCTTCAGTATATTGATACAGGATTTATATGCTTTCTATCTGGCATGTAAAGGCAGATTTTGTGGGTGAAAACTGGATCTTTATTTGTAAATGGAAAGCAGTGCCTCATTTTTAGGAAGGTCTTGCTTTCTTTTTTTCTTTTCTTTTTTTTTTTTTTTTTAATGACTTGAAACAATTCCAACTGATTCTGCTGTGCCACTCTTCAAACTGACATCTTCATTCTCTTCTGACCTCTTACAGATTTATTTATGTATGTATTTTGGAAAAGCTTCAAAAAGTACCTTTGGATTAAAGTAGCTCTTGCCATTTCATATGGAAACTGACTTCAGTTGCCAGAGGAGGTTTTTGGACCCAGTGATGTATTATAGATATATAGAATGAAACTGATACATATGAACTTGAGAACTGTAGTGAGCTAAATAGTCTATACTGCCAACAGACAAAAGGTAGAAATACACATTTACTAGTGTGAAATTGTTATTATTTTACAAAATAATCATCCCTAAGCTGTCAGTCATTTTCTTTGAAGGCAGTTTACTAAGTAACCTCAAAATCCAGGAACTTGAAATTCATAACTGTGTTGGACACTAATGTCCACAGTCTCAGTACCCAGGTTGGTTTTGTGTCCTATTCCTAATTTTTCCTGTTTCCTGTCTCTCCTCCCTGCACTCTGGAAGGGTTAATAATCTTAGGAGTTTTCCACCTGCTTCATAGATAATTACTCTTTTTGTCTACAATTTCTAAATAATTACCATAACTAGGTTAAATCGAAAACGTGACTTCACATCATGCTCAACGGTCTTGGTGCAAGCCACACTGCAGCTGCCTCTGCTGCTCCTACTGCTCCTGCTCCTTCCTTGTCATGAAGCCGATGGTCAAATTCCATTAGTTCTGTGACCTGACGGGAAATTAGTTGACTGAAAAGTGTTGTTAGCTTTTCGCTGGATCAACAGGGCAATGGGATCTCCAGAAACAGCATGAGGGAGGTGATAGAGGAAAACAGGCCTGCTGTTCTCCAGCAGTCTCCTCTTATACTAGGTTAAGCATAACATTTGCATCTGGGAAGAACAATCATTTCCAATCTGCATTTAGCTTGGAGTTTCATATTTTCTGGAAAACTTAAATTCCAAACCATTTAAATAGATCTATAGTCCAAAAAGCTTGTCTGCACTTTCCAGCTGTAACTAAACATTACAAAAAATATTACTTCTCCCTACAAAAATTGCTTTTCTTAGATAGGAAGTATCTTCTTAACTTGTAAGATTTTATATATATTTGTATTTGGGTCTGAGAAAGGTTAAAAAAGTATTTGTAGTTATGGGATAAGAGAACAATTATGAATATAAAGAGAGGAAGACAGCAACATTGTAGAAATGATGAAGGATATATATGTGATATAGCAACACATTCATAAGTTTTTGTTAATACTTGCTTCCATCAAATTTTTGACCTGTCTCTTGATAAAAGGTCATAGACTATTTATTTAATCTTGCATCTCCTATTCAACTGAGTAGTGTTGCTGATGAGAAAAGATCTGCCTAGCAAGCAAGAGACAATAATAAAGACTGTAGAGTTAGTAGTAACCTTCACAAAAAACTTGCAGTCTTCCAGAAAAATTATTAGACTACATACCTACGTCTGCTGTATCTGTGTTCAGAGATAAGAAAAATGTTTTATGACTCAACACATAAGTTGACCGTAGGTTATTTAGCCTTGTGCTCTAGTCTGAAACCAGCACGTTTCATGACTAGAAAAGTATTTCTGAAAGAAAGAAACGTGCATTTAGTCAGAATAAAGGAAATATAAAATCTCCCTACACGTAAGAAACTTTAGAAACATGCCAACTAATCAACTTGAAACATTAAGGCCAAGGGTCTGCCAAAATTCCACTTCTCTTTGGAAGTTCTGTGGCTGATTCAGGGCTCTGAATTCCCCCTTCCTTTTTGATTCCAGATCCAGAGGTTCAGTTTTGGGTGGGTTTGGAGTTTTTTTCCCCTTTACAGTTAGTTTGATAGTTTCTCCTTGCCAAGTCACAGCTTCAAAGCTTCCAAGGTAGTGATAGCAAGTCCTATACGTAAGTCCATCCTAGAAACAATATGTTTTATTTAGGATAGTGAAAAAGAAGGACTTGAAACATGTAAAAGTAGCCAGCCCTCTCTGTGAAGGGTCCTGTTGCAAGCAGAAAACACCTGGACAACCTCCACCTCCTTGGCAATGAAAGGGAACTGTAGTTCCTTCTTACCTACTGTGCAGGCTCCTCAGAGAGGAGAATACATGGCCCCCCTCAAATGATCCTGTGTGAACCTATGAAATTATTGCGAAATCCTGTGTGTCACTTGGAGCATGACTATCCCCCATGCCTAGGTGTATCACTCTCTTAAGTTCTTATTTGATAATCTTCAGCATTTGATTATCAGAAGGGGAAAAGAATGAACTATGAGGTTCCACTGACAAGGAGACAATTAGAGGCAAATTCCCTTTCCTGCATAGATTAGTAACTCACACTGCTGCTTCAGATATCAAAAAAGTTATATGCATTATAATTTTAGCGTTAGCATTTGGGCTAGTATGTGGACACTGCTGTTATGTGGAATTCCATGTAGTCTGCAAAACTATAGCTTGTATCTACTGTGAAGAGCGGTATGTAATATATCACCTTTACCTTCTGTTTTTCACTGTATGTTACAACGGTCAGATGGTGTCATCTTTACTTAGGGAGTTTGGAGAAGGAAAAATAAGCTTGGAAAGCTCGTTTAAATCTGGAAGAAGTACAGCACGCTTGCACCCTTTTATCATTAATGGGACAGCAGTATCTTTCCTGTAATCCTCAATACTTTAAAGACTTGAGTATTGGTAAGGGATTTTCGCATTACAATTTTTGTGAATAACATATTTATGCAGCTTTTCTGAGGCATTGAATAATTTTGAAACCAAGAATAGTAAGGTATTATTGAGAAAAAAACGTCGCTTAAACAACTTGATCAGAATCTCTCTATAAAAAAAATGGATGATATACAGAATAGTAGAATTGAACTTATAAAATCAAAGTGAACATAAGAATGACCTTTTATATCCTCTTACAACTCAAAATTAATTGTTTCCTTTTGTTAAAATAAAGACCGATTTGTAATTTTTGCAACCCTAGAGGATGCGCAGTGATTAATCACTTCCTTGTCCTTGTGTCCCTTTTTAGTTTTATTTAGTTTCCTTAATATGGACAGAATAAATGGTCCACTTGTTTCTGTTCTGGTTTTTCCTGGGCTTTCAAAGGTTTTGTTTTTGCTGATACTTTGTTCTCATCTGTAGAAATTGATACACTTCTCATACTGTCAAAATAAATACGCTTAGCCTGAATTGCAGTGATCTTAATGCCAAATTGTAGTATATAGTAGTGTCAATAAAATTTAATAAAGAATTTCTTTTTGCAGTCAATTAGAAAGTATTCATACAAATAAAAAGAGAAGAACGGGAATAATTTCCCTCATGAAAAGTCTACAGAACTCCTTTACATGTGAAAATGATTTTAAAAATGCAGGTTTTGCTTTCAACATAATCCTGAGAATGTGTGTGTATATATATAATGTACATATATATAATGCATATATTTTTAGCAAGCCTACTACTGCTTCTATTTAAAATATTAAAAAGATTACTCAGAATAATGACTACAACTATGGTATGCCTTCACATCGCTGAAGCTAAGAGATAAAGCTGCTGCTTCTTTTAAAGAACATAGACTAGAAAAAAGCGTATTTTAAAATACAATTAATACAGACTTTCAACTTTTCCCATCAAGGGAGAGCTCCCTGCTTAGTTCATTAGGCTTTCCATCAGGCTGTGTAATCATCTTTTTCTTCTTTCTCAACATTAAAGAATATGTATTCACATATGCATTTTACTAGAGGGAGTTCTCATAAATGTTTTGTCTATTTACTTAAACGAAGGTGATTTAAAATTCTAAAATTAGAATTAAAAATATTTATTTTGCTTTAAATTAAATCCTATTGCTACTGGTTTCCCAGCAAATAAAGATTTTTAAGGATTTGCCTTTCAGTTTTAATGTACTTAGCAATCATTTTTGTCTCCATAATTTAGAAAGATAATACCTAATCTTATGGTGTTAATTTCTTTTCCTACAAAGTTTATCATTTCTGGTAAGAAAATGAACTATAGGAAATTCTCATCAGGATTTGTATATTAGATCAAATTAATTCATTGTATCAATTTTACAGAGCCCAGAGAAGTACTAAAATATTTTTCAACAGTAATGGATCAATCCCATGTGCAAATTAAGCATATGAGGTTTCCCAGAGAGGGCAACAGAATGACTTGTATTTTCTAAGTTCAATGCATAGTTATTTAAGTATTGCTGACTTGGAAAGGTGAGGTGGTATTTGCTGTCTTATCAGGTAGCCATGTAAGAGTTAGATATCTAGTCCAATCTCAGTTTGCTAAATAGACAATGGAGAATGACATTTTTAGGTGATTCATATCTTCATAAATTTTATGTCTAAGGTAAAGTGGAATGAATCACACTACAAAAATACTTGGCTATCTCTAAAATGGGAGCCATGATGGCTAGTTTAGATTACATGACTAACCTTGGGTGGTTAAAGTTAGGTGAAAGTAATTCCATCCACAGTGTTTTTACATATGAGCATAATCTGACATTGTTAAGACTTCTAGAAAACTGTACTACTGAGCTCACAGCCCAGAAGGCCAACCCCATCCTGGGCTGCATCAAAAGCAGCATGGCCAGCAGATCGAAGGAGGTGATTCTGCCCCTCTACTCCGCTCTTGGTGAGACCCCACCTGGAGTACTGCATCCAGCTCTGGAGCCCTCAGCAAAAGGAACACATGGACCTGTTGGAGTGAGTCCAGAGAAGGGACACAAAAATGGTCAGAGGGCTGGAGCACCATGAGGACAGGCTGAGAGAGTTGGGATTGTTCAGCCTGGAGAAGAGAAGGCTCCGGGCAGACCTTATTGTGGCCTTTCAGTACTTAAAGGGGGCCTACAGGAAAGATGGGGACAAACTTTTTAGCAGGGCCTGTTGCAATAGGACAAGCAGTAATTGTTTTAAACTGAGAGAGTGTAGATTTAGACTAGATATAAGGAAGAAATTGTTTTACGATGAGGGTGGAGAAACACTGACACAGGTTGCCCAGAGAGGTGGTAGATGCGCCATCCCTGGAAACATTCAAGGTCAGGTTGGATGGGGATTTGAGCAAGCCCCTAGTTGAAGGTGTGCCTGCCCATGGCAGGGGGGGTGAACTAGGTGATTTTTAAAGGTCTTATCCAGCCCAAACCATTCTGTTATTCTATGAACTTAAACTGGTGCTTAATTGTGGCTGGAGTTATTGCCCCATGATTGTTTTCCTCTAGTACAATATTTTGACAAAGTATGAGGTCTGCTTAGTTACGCAACTTTGGTCAGCTAAACCTCATAGGCTTTTTGAGACAGTTGCCTAATGTCTAAAGAGGAGCAGAAATTGTTACATACTTTTCCATAGTATTTACTGAGTACTAAATTCCAGACAGATTTCTATTTGTGTGGAAATTTCAGTCCCTCTTTAGAGGAGCCTGAATATGTAATAAGTCTACTTGTCTGAATTTTTTATCACAGTAAGGATTAGAATTTGGAGGAACTGAAACAGCAAAGTTGCAGTGACCTAAATAAATATTCTAGAGTTTATTTTCAGTCATCTGCTACTCTTTGAAGTTCCTCATTTGTGTAAAGAAGAAGAAACATGTTTTTTAGGAGAGAACTGTAAGGACATTGAACTGGAGAATGGCTGTGAAGGAAGAGGAGTGGTTAAGTAATGGAAGGAGACTGGATGTGAAGGAGACAATTTAAAAAAAATACGAGTGTGTGATCACATAATTAAAGACTATGTCAGAGTGCATAACTTAAGAAACATCATCTAAGATTGTGTATCTTTTACGTTTTGAATTTTTAATCTGCTTAAGGCATATATTTATGATTTTTCTCAGATTTAAAAAAAAAAAAAAAAACAAACCACAAAGCCAAACAAGTTTTTCTTTGCCACAGCTTTTTCCTCTGTGGTTCTAGTTCTTCTCCCCAGTCCTTTTGAAAGTTCAGTGTTTCTGTGTTTTTCCCAATTTGTGTGTGTATGTATAGTACCTATGCACACTATGAGGATTTCTGGAGAAGCAAAACCTCTATATTTATGATACCATGCTCTCTTCCAGTCCAAAGCGAGGGGAAGCAGCCAGCACAGAAAAGTCACTGACCCTCCTTATGGCTAGGCTGGAATATGTACTATTAATGTGTGAGGATGAGGTGCACACTCTGTTCAGTCCCAGAAACGGCATGAAGCTTGACCATGCACACTGAGGAAGGAATCAGCGGAGATACTGTCTGTTTTAAAATTAGAATTCAAATGCAAAATATTAAGTGTCATAAGAGACTGGTTTAGCTATATTTGCGTAAGGATAGCAGAAACATCCAGTGACTCCATCTCCTAAACCCATTTTAACACAGAAAAAAATAGTATTTTCCTCTAGTTCTGAATTTTTGCTGAAGTAGAACTAGATAAAGAAATAAATACTATATTTGCATATTCAAGTGAAATAGTAAATTTTAATATTGGTCTAGGAATTGGAAAAAACCAGCCTTAAGCATGTAATGCCAGTCTTGTAAGAAATGGTGCTATTCATCAAAGTATGAATAACAGCAACAAGTGCAATAAAAAAATGTTATCGCTGCAGATACCCTTGATGAATACCAGATGAACTCAAATAAAAGTATTTGTATGGATGGAATTTCATTGAAAATGCTTTTGTTGGCAACTGATTTTAATGCTAAAGAAAGAGCACCAAAAAATATCTTATGCTAGAAAAAAAATTCACCAGGCAGGTTAGTAAGAACATTGCAGTGTTATCCCAGAGAGGAAACCAGAACCTTCTCACTTGAAGCATTAAAAAACACTCAAAGTGGAAAACATCAAAATATTACATTTATTAATTTTATTATTATTATTTTCAGTCTGAAATCTAAACAGTTTTGTTACAAATGACACAGATTATCAGCTCTTACATATAACCTAAACCTGCAGGAATATATTACAATCACCTGCCCACTTATTTTAGAAACACTGATTCAGCCAGGCTTCTTAATTACGCAGATCCTATGGAAACTCTTACTGTTGGGAAATGAAACATCTGCTAGAGGTGCCCATCTACTCATTTGCTGTTCTGCGCAAGTATTTTTATCTTCATAAAAGGCAAGCTCCTGTCTGCTTTGGGCATACATTGGTTTCACAGTTCTGACAAGACATCTTCTGTACAGCATAAGGAAAAATCTGTGTTTTATGAATCAAAACTAGTTTTGTTCAAGGACTTTTGTCAATCATTTCAGTCACTACCCTTTTTGAAAGGTAAATATGTTTGAGCAGGTTATATGTGAAAACAGCAGTCTCATGTAAGTTTTGCTTCAAGGAATATTTTCTCAACGTGGAAACTCAGTATTTCAAGGTTTCAGACACCTTCTCCCACTGTGCAGTTGGCTATTACCTAATTATTTCATAACTTGCCATGTCTTAATTGACTAACTGAAGAGCTAAGATCTAATACCAGACTTCATTCCTTTGTGAGAAAAAATGTGTGTTCTCTCTCTATTATTCATATAGCTTTTTGTCTTTGTGGGGAATGACTTTCAGAAAAATTACTGCAGTGTTTTACTAAACTTCTTTTGTGGCCTTCTGCCACTCACCACTAGTCCAGCTAGTCCAATAAGGGAGTTATGTGATTCTTATGTAAATGCCAAAATCCAAAATGAACTTTCCAAGACCACTACAATTCATAGTGTCTGTAAGTATATCAAAATTTGGAAGAATGGGCACAAATTAGGCATGCTGTTGCAAACTAATAGATGCTGTTTAGTGAACAGCGTCTGTGAAAATTAAGGACCAGGCTATTATATTCTTAGAAACTATTGTTTCTTACTGAACAGAAGGGCTTTATTCATAATAAATTACTACTTATTGTAGTCTCATGGTGGCAATCTAATTTATGCACATGTAGTCCTTTCACTTGCTTCCCATTGGGACAAACAAGAATAAAAATATTTTATGCAAATATTAGCTCTGTCAAAGCTCACATAGTATGAATGCTTCATGGGAAGTTTCAAAATCCTCTTTATTATAATTGTGCAGTTCAAGACATTCGGTAGTAACTACTATCACTATTAATATTGACTAGCTACTATGACTGTTGATCAGCCTCGCTATTAATAATGTATTTTTTTTGAATTGTCAAAAAAAGAAAGATCTTACAAAGAAAGGGAAGCCAATATATGTTAGCTTTGTAAGTATTTTACATGAAGGCAATAATATCCACAGGTTAAGAATGGTTGATACTGTTCTTAATAATGTGCAACTTGTTAGTGTCTTTCACTGAAGAAGAGAATAAAAGTGTTAAAGCATAGAAAGTATTCATTTGATGTTATTCAAAATCTGACTTGGATAACCTTAGATATTTTAATAGTGCTATGGGGTATTTCCTCTTCAGCGATATCTCCAGGAGAGAAACATGAAGAGCATAGTGGGTCTGACCAAAGTCCGTCAAGTCTGGTATCTTATCTACATCACTGGCTAATAGCAAATGCCAAGAAAAACTGTAAGACAATTATAAGCATACTTTCTAAGATACACGTTCTTTCTGCTGGTTATGTGCACCTGTGAGACTTTCTAAGCCACAGGTGTTATTTTTCCTTTTCATAGAATCATAGAATAAGTTTGGGTTGGAAGGGACCTTTAAAGGCCATCTAGTCCAAATCCCCAACTAGATCAGGTTGCTCAGAGCCCCATCCAACCTGAACTTAAATGTTTCCAGGGATGGCGCATCTGCTGCCTCCCTGGGCAACCTGTGAGCGCACACTGTCGACACATGTCCAGCTTTTCATCCACCAGTACCCCCAAGTCCTTCTTGGCAGAGTTGCTCTCAATCCCTTCATCCCCCAGCCTGTGTTGATACCAGGGGTTGCCCTAACCCAGGTGCAGGACCTTACAGTTGGCCTTATTGAACTTCATGAGGTTCACACAGGCCCACTTCTGAAGCCTGTCCAGGTCCCTCTGGATGGCATCCCATCCCTCAGGCCTGTTGAACTGCAGCACTCAGCTTGGTATTGCTCCAAACTTGATGAGGGTGCATTTGATCCAACTGTCTATGTCATTGATGAACATATTGAACAGTACTCGTCCCAATACGGACCCCTGAGGGACACCACTCATCACCGATCTCCATCTGGACATTGAGCCATTGACCACTACCTTCTGGTAGTGACTTTTAAAATGCTCTGATGGATTATTTTTTTCTTTTATTAATTTCTTTTTTTTGCTACAGTGTAATTGCTTTCTTGTTGAAATTAATTCCACTGTTTAGTTATGCACTAGGTGAAAATATATCTCCTTTTGTTTTGAACTTATCAGCAGAAGGAGTTATGAGTGATGAAAACAGAGGAAAGAAAACCAGAACAGAAGAACACTTTTTCGTACCCTTGTGATGCTTTGGACCTCTTCCACTTTCCCCTTCAGCAATCTCTTTTGCAGGCTAGAAAACTTCAGTCTATTTAGCTATTTCATAGCTTCAGTCATCCTTATAGTTCTTATCTACACCTTTTTTGATAATATTGTGAGGTTGAACTTGACTGCAGAACTCAGATGAGACAGTGATCATTCGTAGGGCTTAATGACACTTTCTGTTTCTTTCCTCTAACTTTAATAATTTTAAACATTCTGTTCAGGTTGGTGTTTTTTTTTTTTTTACAACTGTAATACTTTTAAAGATTCTGTTCACTTTTTTGACTCTTACTGTTTTATGAACACGTTACTTTAACATTCTATCTACTCCACAATAGTTGTCCTGAGTTCTAATAGGTACTTTGGAGCCCACTGCTATGTGTGCAAAATTGACCTGTGCTTGGGCATGGCATTACTGTATCTGTGTCAACAAGGAATTTCTCAGTATCACAAAGTCTTTCTGTAGCTCTTCATGTAGCCTTTCTTTAAAGCAAAGCAATTGAAATGGCAGCTGAAATTCAGTATCCATTGCACCCATCACGCAACTAAACAGCCAAAGAACCTGGAAAAAGGTTTAACAAATACAGTAAATGGTCAGACCTTTTCCTTGCACTTTCTTTGATTACTAATTATGTATACAGTGTTTTGCCTTAGAAGCATAGAAATATCAAAGTAATTAATAAAGTATCATTAAGAAGATCAGATTCAAGAGTAAATAATAAAATGCCTTTACCAAATAAGCATTTGAAAATTGATGAAGGGAAGGGAGGAGGGAAGACAGAAAGAAGGGGAGGAAGAAAGGTGGATGGTAGAATCAGCATATGTGTTGGAAATTCAACTAGTGTTACAGTTGATCTGATGTGATGTAGCTAGCGAAGACACGCCGGCTTATATCAACTGAAAATCCACAAACTGTGACACAGAGACAGTTGGCTTGAAGAGGGCAATGCTGAGATAAATCAAAGCTATTTAATAATATGCCTGTCTTGTTGATGACATTTTCTTTTAGAAATGGCACCAAGAGATTTGGGAAGTGCGTGTGGGGGTGTCTTGTGTTCTCCAAGTGCTGTGATTGTAACACGGCTATACTTCTATGTGTGGCCCTTGATGTTCTTTTTCCTGGCTTTAGTTACTTTAATAGTCTACAAAATCAACACTTCATAGATGTAAACATGGAAAAATACCTGTTACATCAAATGGCAAGAATCACAAACAGTATTTCCTTAAATTTTTAATAACTGTGTTTATTATAAATGTGGTGGTTCATCACCAAATCATGATTATAAACTGCAGAATGCAGTGAACCTTACATTTGTTTTCAAAGTATGCTAATACTTCAGATTTTTCTGTGACATTGTAATAACATCGTTTGTATGGACTGGATGCCTCCAGCTGACAACCATACCGTGAATTATACAGCTTCTTCAAGTATAGGTTACAATGACACAAAGATAGTATAGCTACCGTGTTTTAGCTGAAGCATGAAACAGCATTTGGCTGTCTGTCCAGCAAAAGGCTGTGGAAAATTTAATTTTGCAGTTTCTGTCACAAGAGCCATATGTTCAGTGTTTTCTGTATACATACGATTACATTCCACCCTGAATAAGAAAAAGATGTAGATAGGAGGGTAAACTGGGAGTCAGGTGTGCTAAGGGTATGCTAGAGGTGCATGCTTTCAGAATTTCAAGAGTAAATCATGCAACTGTAGTCTAATAACTAGTACGAAGTGAATTGAATTAATAATTTACAGTTGGTTGTATAGAAACTGTGGTGTTGGCAAGGTATTTTACTCGTAGGGACAAGAACAATTTTAATCTAGTTAAAGTCTGTTTTATCGTAACTGCTAATTGACTAGTCACCTCGACTAAAATAAATGCTTTTTTTTCCAAATCACTGCTGTTTTTTCTGTCTTTTTATGTTTTGTAACAGAAATGTGCCTGTCAGATGAGATGTAAGATGCATGAGATAATGCAGTCTGATGTAACATGAGTGAAAGCTAACATTTTGCAGTCTTATCCTGCTCTTATTGATGGCCATGAGCAGTCTCCCAAAGGCATGTCCACTTCTATTGAGCCATGCCAATCGTTTCCCTCTCAGATTTTGTCTCCTGCTGGAAGCAAACCAGATATGTAATGAATCTGAGCCTGTGTGTACAGAGTTGATCCTTCTCTCACTGAAGTCTATAGAATACTTGTCAGTGAATTCAAAGGGAGTAAAATCACACTCCTGGACACTTCAATAGTCAGATACATTGTGTTATTGTTCAGAAAGGCTAGGATCTCAGGATCAACCCCTTCTACCATCCATCACCCCAATATCTCAGATATTTTAGTGAAAGTTATATCCCTTGATTACCACAAATATAAAAGTTTTATTTTAGGCTTAGAGAAAGAACATGTTGTTTTTGTACCTTGCCCAGAAAATTATTGGCATTAGAATACTTATGGAGGAAGAGCCATAGAGATAATTCCCATGAGTGGTAAATTAAAAATGTTCTAGAGAAACCCACCTACATATGTTGGTTTGTGGAAGCAGTGACTATGAACATCTGAAGAGCTCTCAGGTCCGAGGGCAGTTCAGACCTGGCACTGACATGGTAGAGCAGCCTACATTTCAGCCACCCTGGCACAACCAGCTTTAGCAGTGCCAACATGAATAGCGTCTACTTGCTGTGCTTCTTCTGGCTCTCCATTTCTTGTCAGTCACACAGGCTCCTGGGGATGAGTCAGTGATGCAGACGGCTTTTTCTTTTCTACAGTATTTAATGTAAAATGAACATAACAGGATATTGCTTGTAATATTCCCACAAAGGGTACATCTATTCTACCTGTTTCAAATATGCCTTAATCAAGGATTAAAAAACCCTTTGAGGAATCCAGTTCAGAACTAGTCCCTAAGACAGTGCTTGTGTGTTGTGATGTACGGGCAGTATGTGAGGGCAGAGGCCGAATGAAAAGGCCTGAAGGAGCCTAAGTTCAGTTTCTGGAATTTCATGTGCTTCAACTCACATAAATAGTTGAATATTTGGGTGATTTTTCAATTTGATATTTCAAAAAGCATCCACCATAACTCTGTAAGAAACAATTTTGTAGTATAGGCAAACGAGCTCCAAGAAGTACAATATCTCATGAAGTATTGCATTGTTAGGAGAAATAATTTCTTTGAGTATGTAATATCATAAATATCCTCTTGCATACTTAACAGTTCCAATTTGTGCTATCATCTAAGTTTCTTAATTTATTTGAATTCAATTCATTGTATAAACTTTTATTTCTGTAACCTATTTGAATCATGTGCATACGCTGAATGTTTTTAATTAGTAAATAGATATACTTTATACGCTGTTTAGAAAGTATTATTCTAATCAGCTGAACCTTAAAGCAAACGTTAATTGCATTTTTGTCACAGTTCACAACATTACTTGCCATTATTTACAAATCTAAATAATTGCTTGAGATATACACAATGTAAAACATAAAAAATCTAAATAATTGGTTGAAATATACACAATGGAAAAAATAGAACTGAAACGTTGCATTTAGTATGGGAGAAATAAATATAGAGAAATATCTTATTCTTTGGTCATTTACTCCAGTATGAACTGGGGGCACCAAATCAGACTGGCAGCATTTTGACATCCATTTGAATTGGTGTAGATAAGGCCAAAGGATTCAGAACAATGCTGAATCACACCTATAGTTACTCACACAGTTGTGTTTGTTATCGATTCTACAAGGTGGCGGTTAGCTGCTCTCTTCTCAATATTGTTGTGCATAAATGTCAGCTACTGACATCATGACTCAGGCACAGGAGCTGCATCACCCTCCATTCCATCCCATTGCCCCATTAAAATCAGTAATTACTTTAATACTGTGCAAACATATCAGTAAGATACAAAACATAAGGTACTAAATTTCCTGTGGTTAAGATTATTAGAACACATCATTTCAGTTCCAGTCATGAATGTCTCAGGCAGCTGTACTTTGAATTTATAATCTCCAGGGAATATGTGTCTGTTGCATCATTCCCACTCTGGTAATGTTAACGAATGTCATAGGTTGTATATGTTTTGTGTTTGTAAATTTATTAACATCAAAAGTGCAATGAAATTCATATTTTACACATGCATGTGTTGCCATTCTACCTATACTTTGATTATATTTAACTTTGCTAATCCTGTAATATTGTTTCCTATGTTTTATTGTTAATTTGTCATAGGAGAATTCTTTTTTCTTATATGTGCATTGCACAGGACAGTAGTGCCCATATTCTGATTTAAATAAAATACAAATCTAAATAAGAAGCACAATTATGTGTATGGAAATAATATGCCTGTCAAGAGGAATGTTTCATGATTTCTTACAGTAGATCCATATTGGTTTTTTTGTGAAAGCTAAAATTCTTCCTGCAAATGCATTTGTATTAAGAAAGGTGATTGTTTTAACACTAAAATCTAGTCTAATGTCATCTGATCTTTCTAAATTCAGTTCTAAAAATAACTTGTCCGTGTTTGACAATGAAACTTCTCTAATGACTATTGAAGAATTTGTTGCCGCTCATTTTCTTTCCTCAAGTTATAATTTAACAATCTAATTCGGAAGACAGTATTTGTCCTTCTCAGTTGATGCCAGTTGACTCTGTACTGGTAATTGAAGCACACTGAACTAAAAGGTTCTGTTTTAAATGCAAAGAAAGCATGAATTAAAGTAGCAGAGATTAAAAATTTTGAAACCTTTTCTGGACTGATTCTGTGGTCCCACACAGACAAAAAAGTGCTGGAAAGCCTGCTGGATAACAGAAGTGATGCACAAAGTAATGACTGTCACGGAAGAAAAGGTAGTTAAAGTAAACGGCAGTCATAGAGCAGTTACCATAAGACAGATAGATTTTTCCCAGTTTTCAGAACTGGACTTTTTGACAATGTGCTCTTTTAATAGTAGTATAAAACCAAACTGCTTGAACTGTGTTACACTTCTCAGTCTCATGATGTAGGCATCCAGTGACAAAGATGGTGATAACAAAACCTGCTGTAAGATCCTGATATGTGGCAAGGCTGTCAGTGAAGTGGTCTGGGAGAGTGGCATCAATAAAAAATAAAAGTCAAAGTGACAATACTGAAGTGCTCAGATTTGGTACAGACAGTTATCCTCTATGTTGCAGGAGTCTGGCAGAAGGGAAATAGAGAAGTCCTCAGAGTAGCTTGCCTACAGTTGAGTCGCTTCTATTCCAGTGAAGCTCAGAAGAGAATTTGGATTTTTGTCTCAGTGTTTCACAAACAATGAAATCAGCACTTTCCTTTTATTTACCTGAGCTATACCGTACTTTCTCATTCTACCAGCTGTTGCTAAGCAACTGTAACAGTATTAGTGATGTTTACCTAAAGCCTCGATTTATTTTACTTTATTTTAGAAAAGTAAACAAATAAAATCCACCCTGTCCTCAGTGATCTCCATCTGCAGAATGAGTGTGCATCTATGAAGAATAGTTTTGTTTTAAAGGTCACTAAAACTGTCTTTAGCTCAGCATTTTACAATATAGGATCTTACTCTCTGTAAAAGAACTTTTTTCAACACCACCTCCCATGTATTTCAAATCTGGTATACAACTTGCATTCTTTTCCTCTCTATTTAATGCATTTCCTTTCCTTCATTTTAACGAACCTTAAAAACAATTGGAGTAAATGCAAAGGAAGAACAAACATAATTTGGAGAACTTTGCTTTACTAGGCTAAAATCATTGATTTTGAAAGAAAGGGGATAAAATAACTTCATATAATCTAGTTGCTTTTAAGTAATAACATATTGCTTTGTCAGGAGGAAGAACTTGACAGTATGGTATGGTTTGTTGTTTTTTTTTTTCTCTACTAGCCAGTGCCACTGAATTGATAGTGTTGTAGACTGGATTTTTAAAAAAAGCATAAAAAGCCCTTGAAAAAAAAATGTTTTCCTGCAGATAAACGTATTTTGCTGCATTTTATTTCCCCATTAACTTGTGTGAATACTGATTTATTGGTCTTTTTGCACATTGCAGTACTGAAAAGGGAGCATGAAATATCTTTTTCTCAATTTGTAATGGCAGCATAATCCAACTGATGTATAATATCCGTTTCAGCATTGAGAACTTCATTAAAATAAAGAAAAAACTTCCACATACCAGCAATTAAGATGTTTTGCTCTGGTACACAGCAAAGCTACCATTATGGCAGGATTTGTTTCAGAACTTCTTGATGAATAGTAATATTAATTTTTAACCTTCAGAACGATTTAATTTCACTTGGGTGCTGGATAAAGGCTTAAATATACATAGGAAATTGTGCACAAAGCTATTGCCTGACTCTCAGAGTAGTAATCTGAGACAAAAAATTTTACACTAGCTTTTCTGTTTCATCAGCACAATCAATGAATATATATCCTGCAGCTAGAAGTAAGGTCTGAATTTAAAGTGTTTTATAGACTGGTGAGGTTGCAGTCATTTTGTGAATGTCTGCGTCAGAATTTAAGGTTATTATTACATGCATTTCTAGCATTTACCAACCGTTCATCTCATGTGAGATGGACCTAGTGAAGGTCCTAGACTGGTCACAGACAAAAATTGCAGGGTTTGAACAGATCTGTATTTAAAGGAAATAAATCTAAATTTTGCAATTTAGCTGCCATTTTTTCTGTATTTTTAGCTTTAGCTGCCAAGCAACAGAATATTTAATGATTCAGAGGCAATTGATTGTGTTAGGAAGGGTTGAATGCAGCAGCTGACAGAGGTGAGGCTGCCCCATCTCCATGCCCCAGAGGCAGGCAGTGGCAAGGCTAAGCAGCTTTTCCCTATAGGCACACACACACAGAGCACACGTATACACCACATACATATGCATACATATGGCCAGCCACACAGGTCAACAGAGTTGGACACACTCGGCACTCATATGAACTCAGGTGGCACCAATGGCCTCGTACTGTTTCCCATCTCTGGCTGAGCAGGATGGAGATCCATTCACACACACACACACAGGCACAGAGTTGACCAGGACTCCCCTGGTCCCCAGTAACCACCCTGCTGTTGTCTCATCCTTGGAGAAACCCTCCTGGCTCCCCATCCACATCACCTGCTCACCCCCTCATCCAGCCGGACCATCTCCAGCGCTTTCACACTCACTCACACACCCGTGCTGGCTCCCCGTTCTGCACCACAGACACATGGTCTCTGGCCCTGGTCCCACCTAGGGCTGGCATTTATTGTTACTCACTGGAGTCTCCTCTGGTCCATAGTCCAGCCCAGCTGCTGGCACCCTGACCTGCACCCGCCCCAGGCTGGCACTACCCACCTGCGGGCCCCTATGACCCCTGGGGGAGAACGGCCAGACAGGCCACTATTTACACACGGCCAGCTCTTGTGTCTCCTCACATCTCTGTTTTCCCACAGTTGTTCCTCCCCAAATCATCTAAATCCATCCCCTTCCCCACCTCTGGCTTCTTCCCTAAACATCCCATAATAAGTCTTATGCAACCCAAAAATGCTCTTCCCCGGCATCCCGTAAGTCCCGTCCCACACCTCAGGCAGCTACCCCGCTAGTCCAGAAGAGGATCTGGAGATGCTCCTCTTGGCCCATCATGGTGGGTGTCATATCTGGACGCTGGGGCTGAGGCTTTCTTGGGACAGCCCTGGGAGGCCCTGGACAAGGGTGTCCCTTCCTCAGAGTCCTCCCTTTGGGTTCCCACCTGCCCTGGGGCCCTGTGCTCCTCCGGGCATATGGAGATGGGCCTGCGATGGGCTGATGGCTCCTCGGAGGAGCTGGGGCAGGGTGGTGCTTGGGCTTCCCATCTGCCATTGTCTCTCTATGCTCCTTTGTGGGTGCACAAATGAGCTTTTTATCATATAACCTAACAGATTGTTATTAATTATTTCAGATCAAATAAGTTTAAAACAACTTCTCACTAATTCTTTTGAAATGAACTACTTTTGCAGGAGTCTTACAAAAACAACATCATGAGTAAATTTACACTGTTCTCATTTCACATTGGGCTGGGACTGTCTTGAATACGTTTATATATCGGTAGTTTTGAAGCTTTGTGACACCAGTTCTCTCTGACGTTGAAAGACAATGGTGGGCAGAACAAGCAAACGCTGGCATGACACAGGCAGCCTCTTTGTGCTGTCGCTGCTGGACGGGGCGTGCCTCAGTTTTTCCAGCAAAGGCAGTGGCTTGCGGTTGTGAATACATCTGCAATGATACGTGAATTAAAAAGAACTTGGTACTTTCTGATTTGGTTATTCCCTTGGAAAGTGCCTTTAAATGGCCTTGTGATTTTTACATAATAATTGATTTTTAAAAGACACTTGAGGTAGCCAAATGCTGTTTAAAACAGTCCTCAGAAAATAGTGCCTTTGCCTCTCTAGCCATTTGACATTTCTGTTCTTGATTAAAAGTTAATTTAGGACACAACAATTTAATTGGGTAGTAACGTTGTCAGAAGACAGCTTCAGGATATAGTAGTGAGGAAGAAGTGATATGGGCCCGGGGCAGCGCACGGCCAGTCGGCGGCAGGGGCTGGTGTGGGCCCGCAGGCCTCAGTGGAGGAGCTTACAGGAGACATCAACAAAGGTAGCATATTAAAATGCAAAAGAAAAGAAGAATGAGTGGTTGCAACAAGGTGTGCAACCACCTGTTTATGTCTTACAGCTATCTACTGCTCCACCATCTCAATTGATGGCAGCAACAATTTAAATCTGTAGTTACCTGTTGCAGTTCAAGAGGAAGTCTTTTTTGTTCTATGTATCTTTTACGTATCTAAACATGTCTTTACACTATCAATCAGGAACATTTGGTTTTAACCTTTCTTGTTAAAAGTCACATTTGCAAAACTGTTGCTGTCATGAGCTTTGCTGCTCAAAGTCATTTAAATTGGGGCTAATACTGCAATATGGAAGTTCCTGCAAGTGCACACATACATGAGTTACTGGAGTCGTAACTGCAAATGTGAGGTGCTCTGGGGACATGAGAGATGTGCGTTTGAATTTCCTGTGCAGGAGAGAGAATTTAAAATCTGAGAGGGCTCCAACCATCAACTTCTGTAATTAAGGCCTCACAAATAAGGATAAAGAGAGATGTTGGAGTCAGGGATTTATCCTGCTACATATGCAAAGAAAGCGATTAATGCTGTGTTTTGCAGACTGACAGAGGGAGCTAATCCCAAGGCACGGTAGGGGAAGGCATGTGTATCAGTGAGATCCCAGTAATATTTAGGGCTTCTGGGGCCTCTTGGGAGGCTTTCCTGGAGATAAAATATTAGCGTCTGAGAGCATCGCAGGCCAACATTCATTCTAAAACTGAAAATTATTCTTCTTTTGAACACAGCTGGAGCAAGTAGCCTGCAAGACAGCCTTGCTGGGACAATAGATTTTCAGAATATAAAGAGATTAATGAAGACAGCAAAACATATGTATGTTTTGTTATTCCCATGCCTGAACTGTTCTTTGTGGAAAATTGCATCTCTTTAAAGCTGAAAAACTGATAGACCAGGTTATGGAACAAACAGACAAAATAAACAGTAATGTCACAAGCAGCATGTGTTATCTAGAGTTTAAAAGACAATCAAGGAAAAAATTGCTGCACTGCTAATGTAGTCTCCAGCTTCAATTCACCTGAGATGCCCATATTTAAAAGGGACCACGAGGAGTTAAGGAACAAAAAGCTGGAACTTCTGAAATCTTTGTTAGAAAACGATATTAAAGAAGAGATTTGATTGACAATATGATATATATGATATATTGAAGAAGAATCAAGGCTTTATTTTAAAACTACATGCTTTTCAAACCTGTCGGAGTTCTCTGAATGAGTCAGCCTGAATGTGCATAAAGGTGACCAGACTTTCCAAAAGACATTGAAAAAGACTCCCCAATAAAGACTGTAAAGGAAACAAATAATGTAAGAAAGTCTGTACATTGCTAAAAGGTTGGCTAGAATTTGTGCCTCAGAGATAGGAGAAAATGGCCAGTTTTTACAGTGGAAGGAGTCACCACGGCATCATAGAGAGGTCTGTGCTGGCATCTGTGTTGTTTAGCACACTCATAAATGATCTGCAAAATGGGGTGAGCAGTGAAGTGACCATGATGATAGGAAGTTATTAGTTAATGAAGATGAGGACCAATTGTGAAGAATTCCAAAAAAGACTTTATGTGACCAAGTAAGGGGACATTGAAGTAGTTGATGAAATTGAGAACACATGAATGTGATGTGATGCAAATAGTTATAAACTATAGGAAATCTAGAGAGGAAAAACCATAATAAATCCTATTTTTCCATGTAAAATGACAGGCTCTAGCCTCACTGTAATTCTGGAGGAAAGGAATCTTGGTTATAGTACATAGTCCTATAAAAATGTCAAGCTAATGCTTACCTTAGCAAAAGAACATATCAAATTAGTACAAGAACCGAAAAGGGATTAAAATATCACTGTGTAAATGATGTGTATACATTTTCAATGTTACAAGGAGTTCTGGTATCCCTATCTCATGAAGGGCATAAAAAAGCTGCGAAAGGTTCAAAGAAAGGTGAAATGGCTTTAGCACAGAGAACAATTATATAAAGTAGAACTTTTGAACTTGGAAAAAAAAAGAAGTTGGGACATCATAAAGGTCAATAAGATGGTAAGTGGCATAGAAAGCATCAATAAGAATCATCTGTATGTTCACTTTTCATACAAAAACTTAGCGGGGCATCAAATGAACCTAACAGATAGTAGCTGCTGAACAAACACAAAGGATGGTTTTTCATGTTTTAGGATTCCCTGTACAATACATTAAAGATCTAGAAGTTAGTATAGACTCAGAGGATGACCGGATGAGTTCATGGAAAAGAAATCTATCAAGGGCTATTAAACAGAAAGATGAGGCTACTGAAATGTGTGCCTTTTAAGAAATCCCTGAGATGCAGATCTTGAAGGGGAGGGGAGTTTCCTGGCAAAGTCCTTCTAGGCACCTCCTTCGGCTTGCTGTTGGAGAAAAGATACTGAGCTGAATGAGCCTTTGATCTGGCTGAATGCAGCTGTTCTTATTTGCTTATTAAACTTACTAATAAAAGTGTAACTCATATTAGAATCTACTTTAAAGAATGAGGGAGATGCGATCTTACTAGACATCTCTTCTCAGCCTCACTACTAGTTGCTGTGTTTCTCTGTGGCTGCAGAATGGAAGATGGTACAGTCAAAACAACAAGTTTTCATTATCATGATTGTTCTAAATATCTTTAGCATCACTGTCATTACTATAGTTGGCTTTGGTGCATTTTATAGTTTGCTTGTTCAAAATACCTACATCTTGTAAAAATTGCTTTCTATGTAAATATGTATTTGTATACAAATATACATATACATCTGTATATATGTATAAAAAATCTTCAGCTGAATACCTTCCAAATTACAAGAAGAGAAATGGTTGTCTTTTTGCTTGTTTCTTGTAGAAGTATTTGAAACTTGAAAAAAATTAATAATGAATCTGTACTTTGCTAGTTCTGATTATTAGGTACTGGTAAGTGGGGGTGGGGGGACTGGGGTTATAAATGTAGTCATGATAAATACAAAGACCCAGCACCCTGTCCAACTGAACCTTAAAAGTATCCAGTGATGGGGAACCCACCACTTCCCTGGGGAGATTATTCCAATGGCTGATTGTTCTCGTAAAAAATTTTCCTCTAGCATCCAATCAGAATCTCCTCAGGAGCAACTTGTACCCATTACCCCTCATCTTTTCCATGTGACTCCTTGCAAAAAGGGAGACTCCATCTTCTTTGTAGCCACCCTTTAAATACTGGACCATGGTGATAAGGACTCCCTTAAGCCTTCTTTTCTCAAGGCTGAGTTTTGTAAGTTTGTATTTTATGAGGTTTATTCAAAATCTTCTGGCAAAGCAGTATTTAAATTCTACTGATTCTTAGGGATTCTACCACTCATTTAACATCAGCATTTAAGGCAAAATTGCAGTGTTTTAGGTTTTCTGGCTGAGCTTTCACTTAGGGGTCACAGCTGAGAAATATTGAGCCTGAGCAGGTGCAAATAAGGCTGGTATGGGATATGCATAGAGCCTTTCGAAGATAAAATAAGGCTGAAATCAATGTAAATAATTTTCAACTACAAGCCAAGAGTATCAGTTTTCTTAAATTACATTTTTTATATCATAAAGTTAAAATAGCCGTCCTGAAATATCTTCTTACAGACAATATATGACAGAAAATTAATGCTAACAGCATAATTTATATTCATATAAACAACAATGTGGTGTCATACTAATAAAATTTTGGCAGTCTAATACACCTTTAATATTAAAATAATTCAGTGTACTGATATTGTACTCAATCAATGACTGCATGTCTTGTGAAAAATGGCAACATTTATTTTTTTATTTGACACAAGCACCAGAGCTAAAGTGAATTGTATGGGTAGATCTTTATTTAGGATATATTCAGTTGTATTCAGTTTACATTCTCTTCTCTGCTTACATTTAGTGCAGTAGAACTACTTAAACTCTGTTGATATTAATATTCTTTTAATATTTTCTTGTTGATATGTTCGGTTTCTTTACTTCTTAGTTTTTTTCTGAATTCCCCGGACTTTGTTGACACATTCTGCTATTAAGACAGCCATAAGAAACAAAATATTCTTAATTAATCTCATTGGTGTCCTCTTACTGGTCTGTGGTGTCCCTGCAGTCAGAAACTGCATTTTTTTGTGGGATATTGCATTGCCAACTCCTGTCTAATTTGCTGCCACCTGTCACCCGTAAGTCTCTTCATCCCTGCAATCCAAGTATATCCTCCTACTGAATCTCTCTTACGTGGTCTGGTGCTGAATTTACTCCTTAGCAGAGGTGTAACATTTGACAGTTATGAAGGTTTTAGACTTACATATATTGGCAAAATAGGTGTTATGCAGATAGCAGCTGATCCTTTTTTCCCGATGTTGCTCTGTTGACATACTTCATGTCTTAACTGGGCAGGGACAGACCTAGAAGGATGTCAGTTTTCTGGGCCTGTACAGTTCTTAGTCTCTTTGATTATTGCTTAGTTCAGAAGATAGATCCTCTTTGCAATTGTCAGTGTGCACCAATGAGATTGCTAGGAGTTAACTGTGTATTAAGTTTCTTCTAGGATTTTTATTGGGTTTTTTACTGAACACTAAGTAAAAAGTATATATTTATATACATGCATATAAAATTAAAAGCAAACCTAAATAGCATTTAGTAACAATTTTCCAGTAATCATTTTCCTTTATGGTTCTCCTTTGCCTCGTGTTTCTTGGGTACAAAGCGAATAGGCAGCACATTTATGAATAGTTTCAGAAATGGAGGGATATATATACAGGAGAGCAAAAGCAAACTGGAGAAAGAAAGGGCTATGGATGGTAAGAAATGCTTAAGTTAAACAGGGGTAAAGTGTTGGCTGCCTTGTTTATCATTAAAGTTTGTTTATTTTTCAAGAGAATAATGAACAATAACTTGAACCTGCAGTAAGGAGTACAAAATACCCTTTGGAATAAAACTGGGAGCAATCACTGACAGTAGCAAAAACTTCTGTGAGGGGGTAGGAAGTGTCTCTGTAAGGAGACTGCTGAGCTATAGCCATTTTGGGGGCAGGAGGGCTCACTTACTATCCAAGCAATAGTGAGTTTTACCTTAAACCAGCTGTAGGATTTTCCTGAGAGATTGGGGAGGTAATTTGTTTGTCTCCCTGGAAGTCAGAAGTGTAGTTAACATATTGTATTTACATATGCAATTACATATGGCGTATTACGTTCGTTATACATCAGAATTACAAATTTCTGATCCTAAAAGGTGGTTCTGTCTTTGATAGATTTTAGACGAATTGTGAACTTGCACTTGATAGCTCTCCTCTTTCAAAGCAACCCTTTCACACTGAGTGGTAGGAAAGCTGCTGTGCAGCATGGCTTGCAGGGGGTACTTGATTTACACAAACCAATTTCTGGATGTTGGTGACATGAAGTAGCTCGTTAGAGTATTGGGGTGGTGGGCTGTCTGTCTTCAGAACATTATTTCTGTAGTAATTAAATAGTTTTAAACTGCTTGTGACACTTGTATGATATTTCCCCTGTGGTTGTAGGAAGAGCAATACAATGCAAAGCATCTACAAGAATGCTGACAAGTGCCAGTGAACTGTACATAGATGAAGCTTTCATGCTAAGTTCCTGGTGTAATAGGTTCCTTCTTCAGGAATGTTTAATAATACCAATGTTTTATTAAAGTAATGTGAATCAATTGGTAGATGGACTAGAGAAGATGTTAACTTTAAAGGCCTCCTGAATCCCCATAGCCTTGTTATCTATTCATTAGATTTTTGTTATATTTGAAATTTAGTAGAAAATGATTACTTATTAGTTCTTTAGTTTTAGCAGCAAATCCCTTTTATTAAATCCATTTTATTGAGATTTAGAAACCTCCCACAAGCTTTTGACAGCACTGCTCTGAAAGATTCAGTCTCAGAGACCTACTGCTGGGAAGTTAAAAATAAAATTGCAGCCTGAAATACTTTTCTGGTTTAGGTATAACAATAAAATGCTGGGATTATGCTTGTTCTGAAGTGCTTAAAATGCATGTAATAATCCAAGCATTACAGTGCACAGAATGTCCTTAAACTTTTCTCTGTTCAAATATTTCATTAACGGTTCTCTCCAGCTCTGAGCCAGTACAACTATTTTGTGTGGGATTAACAAAATCAAGTAGGAAATTAGCAAGAGTGTGCACTGTAAATCAAGGTTTCTTGCTGAGTACTTCCTGTTAATGAGCTACCATACCCTCACAAGGTCTGTAGGATGCACAAACCAGACACAAATGCCTGCTGAGTAAACCCTTAGTTTTATTTTTTAAGAACCCTAAAAAAAAACACTTAACCCTTTCCTGATCACAATACACATGGCACTAAAAATGTTATACCACAGAAATTTTGCTGTATTTTTGAAGTATAAAAATCTTAATGTTGGTTGCAACAGAATGTGTAATAAATGTATGTCTACATTTTGCTCTCTGTGTTGAAAGTGTGTTTCAAAACACCAGAAACTCTTAATACCTTAGTATTTATATAAAAACTTCGTAAATGGCATTCACCAAAAAGCCCTGAACACTCTCTGGCCTTAAAACTGTCAGTCTGTTGAATTTATGGCATCAAGGCTAATGCTTAAATTTCACATTCAGATGAATAAATCATACATTGTTAATACTGCATAACCTCAAATAATGATTCATTGCATAAAAAGATGGTAGGTGTCTCAGAAAATCCAGCAATGGGGGTTTTGAATCCAGAGGGAAGAATGGTATAAATGCAATTTTATGTGGTGATTGTAATCTAGAAAAAAATATTATAAAATTAAGTTTACATATAGTTAATTGTATAAGAATATATACTGGGGGAGAGAAAAAACACGGAAACACATATTTTTCTTTCTTCTTTTTCAGGTCAGAACTGTGGAGGCTTAGTACAGGGACCAAATGGTACTATAGAAAGCCCTGGATTTCCTCATGGTTATCCAAATTATGCCAACTGCACATGGATCATTATCACAGGAGAACGTAACAGGATACAATTGTCATTTCATACTTTTGCCCTCGAGGAAGATTTTGATATTTTGTCAATTTATGATGGACAGCCACAGCAAGGCAATTTAAAAGTGAGGTAAGGTACCTTTTTTCCTTTCTTCATTTCTTTCTGTCTCTCTCTCTCTCTCTTTACCTCTCTCTTTCTCTCCTGAATAGACGTTCTGATGATATGTTACAACTACATTGTGTTTCCTTAGTTCTTCCCCAGCCAAGGGGATAGCAGTGCCCCAAGATTTCACAGCTAAAGGCATTAATCCAAGTTTCAGATCTTTATGGCCCTAGCTTGTGTACCAGTAGCATCAGTCGTACTTAAAATTCGTACAGTTCAAGGTCAGTTTTCGTAAAGGCCCTTAGCACAAAAGTATCCAATATTGCAGTAGCTTATTTTTGTTTATCTGTCCCCCAGTGGAGTCCAGATTTGGCCCAGGGACCCTGTCCTGAAGCCACCTGTCCCCAGTTTTTGAAAGAACTCTTACAGAGATCACGCTTTACTTTTCTACCATGCCTACAATATCTGAATCAGAGGATGGGTACGCTGCTTGTGCTAACAGTTTCCCAGGATCTCTCATTGTATGTGGCATGGAAGAAGAGGTGGACGATACAGTAGTTTGTGAGAGGCACAATCTCATTGGTGAGTGTTAGGCAACCTCTGGAAATGCTTGCCAGATTAAATCCCTCAGGTCACTATTGCCTGCCTTGCAGATGAGTTGAGCTGTAAATTTTTTGACTTTGCCAAAATTGAAATTTTTTTCCATCTCTAAGTAAATACAATTATTAAGCAAGTAGAGACTTTTAAATGTCAGAAACTGGGATGTCTCATATATGCAAATACCACTGAGGTTACAAAGAGGCTTTATGGAAGCTTTTTGATCTTGAAGCTTTTCACAACTTCAGATTTTGATGCATTAATTTCATTGGTGTCTTGTTTTTGGTTCCTCGGTCATTTGCTGCATCTGGCCTGTAGAGGTGGAGAGCAAGCATTGCTTTCAATGCTGCTCTGTCATTGTCTATTCAGGCATGAGATTCATGAAGTACTGTAAAACACTGCTGTCAGTTCTGTTGTCTGATTACTCTTTTACGTGCTGCTGATTTATATTATACTGCAAAAACAAATGTGGGAACATCAACAGTTGGTTCCGCATTTTAGTGGGTATCATCATGTATTTTTGACAAGAACAATATTCTGATTGGTTGCTGACTCAGTTCAAAAAGTTTTAAAAACTGTGGAACGTAGTTCACAGCTACCAATGCTTGAGTTGCGCAGTGTATGTGCTTAATTTACTGTATTTAATTGACCTTTAGTACTTGTATCACCTTTTGTACAAGGATTAATATTTCTTTTTCAGTCAAAGGCTTTTGTTATCAGTAGCTAACATGCCTGCTTGTTTTGAACTAATCTATGAGTAGAAAATTGTTCCAAGGAAGAGCACCAACTGATGATCTGTGGGTATGAGCGTATAAGACTTAAAATTCCTAAGTATGATCCTGATCCCACTGAAGTCATTGTAATTGCCACTGATTTCAGTAAAAGGATTTCATTTCCAGCTTCCAATAGTGAAACAGATTTTTGTTTCCTTGCTTCTATTTGCCAATTAGTTACCTTCATAAATGCTATTATAAGGAAAAAAGCATTTGTTGGCTTTGCAGCATGCAGAGATTAAAAAAGCAGAATTTGCATGACAGGTTTCTATTGACATGTCTCATACCCTGTGACGTACCCTTTGTTGCACAAAGCACGCTCACAGGTGTACCCCTCTACAATTACACATTTTCAAGACAATTCACTCAGCAGATATTGGAAAATTATAGTCTTGGTTTTTTAGCTGACAGCATGCAAATGCAAGAGAGCATCTTGGAACTTCTGCTTCAAGGGTATGCTTTTTTTATTTCACAGATAAAATTACTAGATGTTGGGTAATTATATTTCTTTAGCCATCATGCAAAATCTAGAGGTTTTCCTTAAAAATATATGTGTAAATATATAGCTCTCATAAACTATAATAATTAAGTAATATTCGTAGTATTTTGTATAGTATTTTTCAGCTGCTAAAGCAAAATTGGATAAAAATGAGTAGTACATTCAACTAGTTTTCTGTGCTGCCTGAAAGACCTTTTTGTATGCTAAATGCACACCAGGATACTTTAACTGCACATTGATTGTAAAACACAAGAAAGTAGAAACATATATAAAATACAATGAAACGATAAGAGAAAGGAATCAATTGTTTTGAGCTGTTTTTGTAGACGAAGAAAAGAGGAACAGGCAGTTGTAAGATGCATATGAACTTCTGCAGACAGTGCATTATTAAAGCATATTCTTATTTAAGTGATAAATTACACATGGTAGCTATCATAGGTTATTCCAAGTTATGTATGAGGAGGCTGAGAAGTAAGATAGTAGCAGGAAGAACAATGTAAACAAAAGATAAGGCACTAAAAAGTGCTATTTTACATCTTCCTGTTTTTCTAGATAAAACCCAACTAGCATTCTGTCATTCTCCATAATTACTGAGATTCGCAGTCCAAAATTGTCCTTAAAAGATTGCTGCAGCTGCTTTATTTTTATCATTGTAAAGTTCACAGAACACAGAACAGGATTTGAGATGTGTGTGTGTATATGTGTGTGTGTGTGTGTGTGTGTGTGTATATATGTGTATATATATATATATAAAGAGGAAAAGTGAAGTTTTAAGTCTAATGCCACCTGTTATGATAATGTTTTGTAGGGTACTGTAGTCTTAATTGTATAAATAAACATAAAGTTAGATAATTAACTTTACCATATATTGTAAACAAAACAGATGTCTCAGTTCTATGTTACTGAAAAAAACTTATCGTATCGCTTTATGTATTGCATTAACAGTTGATGGGGAAAGATTTCAAAATACAACTAAATTTGAATTAAGCTGGAAAAAGAGGTAAAATGTATTTTTAATTTGCATTTTAAATTGTAAATGAGTTGTCATTTGTTATATGTAGTTAACAATCAGCACACAGAATTCATATGAATGAAACTCTGTGGAGAAGAGTTGCAAGTGTGGTGCACTGAGACAACAAAATTGCTATTCGGTTGTATTCCTTGTGGATTGTTTCCCTAAGTAAGAGTTGATTCAGTAGTTCAGTGTAGTTCAGGTTCAGCGTAAGCCTTGTTGCAGTATATTTTTCCTGCATGCGGAATTCCTGAATAGGGGTTTCATAGAGAGGTATAGGGAAACAGTAACAGGACTGGGTAAATAGAAGTGCCTGTATCAAAACCTCTTTTGCTGAAGAGGTGAAGTGGGGTGTTAACATCTTGAACTGTGAGTGTTACAAACAGGGTGAACTGAGACTTTGTGTGTGCAATTGCCTTTATCTCAGCTTATGGCTGGAGATTTCACATTTTTTCTTATGTCAAATCCAGGTAAATGCTGTAATCTCTGTGTTAAAGTGTCTGTCAGTAAAAGTTACTTTTTTAGTATCACACATTCAGTTTACCTAAGAGTTAGTTACAGAAGATCTGTGCAATATATTCTGAAATAATATTTTTCAAATGATCAAGCCAATCTCTTAGAAAATCCTGCAAAATTCTTAAAAATGGATTCCAAGCAATTTTCCCTTTTCTTACACGCAAAAGCTGCTATTTAAATTATGTACACTGATGGGAAGATGGAAATGTACAGACATGAATATTTTTTTGTGTGTCTATATGCAGCTGTCACTTATTTTGGACATACATGAGATATATTATTTGGAAAGGGATTTTAAAATATCTGCTTCCCTTCATGGTTTCTCAGACCTTCAAAACATTATTTAGTTTACTGCAGACTAGGTAATAATAAAAGAGATGCTGCTTGTTATTACTCATATTAGTTGAAGTAAACATTTTTGTTTTAATGGAGCAGTAATACAGATGATGGAAGTTGCTAACAGAGCATGTAATAAAATAAAGCTTACCAAAAATTTTCTGACAGTCATATATGCAATGAATGTTAAATGGCAATGTTCCCTCTGCTTTCTTGAATCATGTAGAAATAACAGGAATTATATATGAATTCTTCACAATATTCACTTTTTCCTGTCTCCAGAAAGCAATAAACCATATGTATATTCTGCACTTCATAATCCAAGCACGGAGATAAAAAATGTTCACTGAAGTTAAACTTTGGGCTCCTGTTTACTATTAAACCTCTTTTATCTTATCAAACCAAGATTTATCATGTATTCAACACATTTGTTTGGGTTTTGTTTGTTTGTTTTGATTCTTTATTATTTGTTTTTTTTTTTTTCTTTGGAAGACAATTTCTACCTTCCTTCTCTCCAGGATCAAGAGAACAGTGAAGCAATGAGAGGGTGATTGACTTCTCTACAGAACTGCTGACACTGCAGCAACAGGAGCTTTGTGCAGTTTACAGTTCTTTATTTCTTTTTTTTCCTGCCACATGAAAATTTAATGTCATTTTTTTTTAATCTTTTTATTGCACATCATTTTCTACAAGTTGATTTCAACATGTAGGATTTGTGTGTGTGAGCGAGCTGGTGATTTCCTGAAGAAAACAGTGTAGGAACGAGAATGGTAGCCGTCTTTTTTCCAGCTGAAGCCTACCTAGAACACAGCACAAAGCAACAGAAACTGAGATAGTGTTCAAATGTGTAAAACAAGATTACTGAATAACTTCAGCAGGATATTCTAGGATTTTGTACTTCTGTAAGAAAAGGAAAACTATTATTGTATGATTATGCAAATTGATTACTGAGTTCCTGCCAGTGGAGATGCCTATCAATGACTCTTCTTCCCCTTCTTATGTTAAATCAGATTTTTCTTGTCTTTTTCACCCATTAAAGTATTAGGAAGAAGGAATCATTTATAGTAGAGGGCTAAAATGTGATTCATTGTATATCACATAGCTATTTTAGGAAAGAAAGGAAACTATGACCTGATCAGCTAAATGCTGACAGATAGTTTCTGCCAACAGCAAAAAAAGCATGCAATGGAAGGAAAGAAAATTTACGTGTGCATTACTGGCAGGTCCAAGGTCATATATGGCTTTTTTTTTTTTTTCATATATGGGTAAAAGGCAAAAATCCTATTCCCCAAAATTTTAGCTTCTCAATTCAAAACCTTAAACTTGCTAATTTTGTTGGCAAACCTACATAGTTAAAAGATCTAATGAAAATTTTATTAAATATACAGTCAAATAAGGAGTTTACTTACTAACAACAAGCTACTTCACCAAGAATTGTAGTCCATATTAATTACATGTTTTAGGCTGATACTAAATGATGGTTCCAAAACTCATAGGGTACTGTGTGAACTCACACCTAAGAAAATCCATTTCACATTTAAGGAACTATTATTTCTCAGAAAGAAGAAAAAAAAAAAAAAAAGATTCATGTAGCACATCAAAGTAATGCATGAATTTATACTGCAAAATTCTGCATCAGTTGCTCAAATCTTTTATAATGTAGTTGTTTAAGTCAGCATGTTTTTCTGTAAAAAATGAATGTGACACTCATCATAATGAAAATGTAGCTGTGCTCAATTTCTTTGTCCTCTGTGGAGGTAGATCTCTTTTTTTTCACCTGAAACTGGCCATAGTATATTTTCAGAGCTTTTACAGCATTTACAGAATTTACAGTCTTTGCCTCTTCCCTGTTTTTCAAGCTGGACCTATATAAGTGACAGCAGTGATTTGGTGCATTTGTTTGGAGTGTTTCACCATCAAAACTATTACTAGTAAGGGACTCGGAGGGGGAGAGTTGACATGTGGCTCCCTAAAATGTTTCCTCTTGTCCTATCGCCTGTTACTTGGGAGAAGAGACCAACCCCCACCTTTCTACACCCTCCTTTCAGGTAGTTGTAGAGAGCGATAAGGTCTCCCCTCAGCCTCCTTTTCTCCAGGCTAAACAAGCCCAGCTCCCTCAGCCACTCCTCATAAGACTTGTTCTCCAGACCCCTCACCAGCTTCATTGCTCTTCTCTGGACCTGCTCCAGCACCTCAATGTCTTTTTTGTGGTGAGGGCCCATGTTGATATATTACAAATAATTACTTATTCACCTTGAAATAATCATATTTATAGTCATACTAAATGAAACACTCATACATTCCTTGATAAATTATTTTACAAAACAGAACACCTTGGGTATCCATTATCCAGTATTTAAGCTATAAAATCACAGAAAATTGCAAGCTGGTAGTGTGGGTATGGATGTACGTGTATGTGGGTTTTGAAGAGGTCAGTTTACATCTTTGCTTTACCTGAAATCTCAGAATAAGGTTTAGATGTGACTTCAGTATTGGCCAAGTATAAGAAAATTGCCTTCACTGGTATTATCTCTGCTTGAGGGAACTCACATAATCTACAATATTTTAGGGAAAGCCTCTTCAATTCTGTCAGACCAATGAGTTTGTAATCCACAGAAGTACAAATACTTTCAAGATTTTTTTAACACAATTTGGCATTTCATGCTTTTTTGAGAGGATTTTATTTTTTCATTTTCCCTTCATTTGTGACAGTTTCTGAAGCTCCTAAAACCCCCATGATTTGGTGTAAGATTGCATGTTCGTTTTATTCTCAAAACTCCTTAGGAATAGGATTCTAGAAGCCATTAAGGATTCAGATAAACACAGTTTGGGGAATTACAGCTCTTACAACTTAAATGCACCTTAAAAAGTCTTTTAGTGTAGCTTGGTGATACGACTGACACCAAAAATTTCAGAAAACTTTCCAACTAAATAGGTGATAACATTAACTCTATTGCTGATTGTGTAATAATGAATTTTTGCTCCTAAGTACATTAATTTTGAGAGTGTGGCCATACCTGTCACCTAAACACGTATTAGACATACAGTATACATGAAGCAGTGTTATATCAGTCTTTCTGCATCTCCCATCTTGTTCAAAAAGAGACGCCTTTTTATTTTAGATGATACATGTTGAATTGACATAATTATGTACAGAAGCCCTGCTGATCAGCATGCCTAAATGCTGTGTATAGAATGACTATTGCAGCAGCTCTTGGTCAGACAACAGTCAGTTCCCTTTGCTGACTAGAAGCTAATAATTAGATTACAGCCTTTAGAAAATTTGCAGCTGGACTCCTCAATGAGAAGAAACTCCAGCTGTCAAAATCTGGCCCCTTGATTTTTCAGAGTTTCTATATAACTGTGATAGATAACTCCTTAATTAGTAAATAACCTGTATGCCATGAAGAAATTGTGTCTGCTTGTTTGTTTTAGAGTGGATAAACAAATTTTAGCTGTTAACTGGCAAATTAAAGAAAGAAAAAGCTTTATAAAACATAGTAACTGATTCGTCATATTTCTGATGCATGTCATTACATTAAACTGTGAGTTTTCTTACTGTCATCTGGTAATTACCTGCCTGTCTTAACTGAGTCTTGTGATTATTGACTGTATGATCATAGTCTGGTTTTGGGTCACCCTGTGCTGGACCAGGATGTAGCGATCATGGGACACATACAGCATCATAAATGTTCAGGCACCGGAGAGGAATTCTGCAGTGTCTCTGCTCTGAATTGAGTCAGTGCAAAATCAGCATCCTTTCCTCGGTGAGCCAGTCACACGCAATCAATTCCACTTGTAGAACAACTTTTGTAGACAAGCATTCTCATAATCTTGCACCTCCTGATATTATTCAGTTTTCATCCTGTTTATGTTCACAAGAGCATCTGCTGACGTTCCTAGGAGCCTTGGGTTTTGACAGTGATGTTTTTCTCACATAATGGAGACTAAAATATACTTCTGCTGAAGTCCCAGGTTATTCCTTACCTCATACTTTCATTTGAGTGAAAACTATGTCTGCTCAACTCCATTCAACTCAATGAATTTATTAAGAAAACTAACTAGTCATTGGCTAACTGACTAGAATTGCATATAATGCGAATGACACTGATCATAAGCGAAGTGAAGGCAAATTTTGATAATAGGCTCAATACCAACTTGGCAGGGAACAGTGCCCTTAGAAGACTTCTTACTCTTAACTGTCTACTCTTTTCACTGATTTATCAATGTCGTCTTCCATCTGCAGACCTCATTTACTGTCTTTCAGTAAAAAGATAATTAAAACAAAAAGTTCTTTGCTCATCTCTCCCCCCCAAACCAACACACACCTGTGCAGTGTGGTTTTCTTTGCAGAATCTAGTGTGACCAGTGTCATGAAAGAAAAGCAAAATAGCAAAGAAAAGAAAATAACAGATGCCAATGTTAGACTGCATGTTTGTCTTAGCTACTAAGACAGGTTATTCTCTAGGCTTCTGAAGTTTAATATGCATAACAAGACAATAAATAACAAAATTGCAATTAATTTTAATACAAATTAATATACACTATTTAAAAATCAATTTAATATTTTTAATTTCTTGAGATAATTCTTTAATTATGAATTAGAGTAAAAAGTATGTTATAGGACTGATTCGTGAGTACATTGAAGTTAAGTCTAATAAAAAAACACACAAAACCTGTTCTTAAAACTTGTAATTTTTAACATTTACATTTGAATGCTGAAGTTAAAAGTCCCATAGTTATAATTTTTTTTAAAAAGAGCAACTAGTTTTAGCAGATTGAGTTATAGAACAGCAAAGCGCTGTTTAAATTGATAGTTAAACTAATGAAAAACAGGGGACACAATAATCCCATTGATCCAGAAGAATTCTTTGAAAATATACCTATAGGTATTACAGTTTCCATTACTTAAAAGATAGGCTCCTAAATACTGTCCACAAAAGTATCCTTGAAGTGTGTGTGCGTATCTGTGTTTACCTTTCGGCAAAACTTTCAGCTCTTCATAACTCTCTCAAAATAGTGCAGTGAGAGCTAAATTTCTTTTCTTTTTCCCATGGATTTTTAAAGCAACTTTCATCACTTTCTGTGGCTTCCAGTGTGTTATTTTGTTGAAAGTGAATTTTATCTCTCACTTTCCACAATGACAGAATGACATAAGGATTTTCTCAGTCACCCTTTCCTTGCCCCTGGAACTGAGCTATGTAATTTACCATTTGGGCAAAGAAAACCTTTCATATTCATAGGGCTCACAGACAGAATAACGAGAGCATTGCGGGGTGCACAAGGTGAGGAGGGGAGAACAGTGGAATAATGGGGGTGGCAAGAGAAAGCGGGGGATACCAGAAACAATGTGTTAAAAAGTTTATAGATTGGCTAAACTATACGTTTAGGCACATATACCTAATATAACTCCTGCACTGACAGACTCTAATATAGAAATTGTCTCTCCACCTTGACTACCGTATGTAGTAGAGCAGATGTATTATCAATGACAGATAGGATTTTTTTAATGTAAAGTTGTGCATGGCTATTGTCATGGTTTCGCCTCAGATGGCAACAAAGAACCACGTGCCGCTTTCTCGAACTTCCCCAGTATGGGAAAGAATTGGAAGAAAAAGGCAAAACTGTGGGTTGAAACAAAGACAGTTTAACAGAACAGCAAAGGGAACAACAACAATAACACAGATAGAGGAATATACAAACATGATTACAGAACCGCCGCTCACTGACCGGACCCAGGGCACCCCCCTACCCCCACCCCTGCTCCAAGCCACGACTTCTTGCCCCCTCCCCTGGCAGCTCAGAGTGGGCTTGGCTCACATGGGATGGAATACCTGTGTCCCTGCCAGAGCCTGCGGAAAATTAACCCTAACCCCATCGGAGCCAGGACAGCAATTCATTTAATTTTGATGCATCTTTCAACCAAAATAGCCAGCAACAGGTATGTTAGGGAATTCGCTTGAGGGGTACAGAAATCCAGATTTAATCTCCCAAGTTGCCTGCTTGAAATGAAGGACTTGTTGGTAGTGTTTGTCTCAGTCTCACTGTCTCCTTTTGGAGCTGTTCTACTTTAGCCAAGTAATTAATCATTTATAGCATAAGAAAAAAACAGCGATCGGGTGTTTATCCCACTGACTAAGGACTCTCTGGGTATGTGGGTGAGACTGATGGCTCCTATGCCTTCTTCAGGTGCAGTGGAGGCTTGAACCAGAGTGGGTGCCCTGACCACCAAGCTGTAGACAACTTTATGGTTGGATTTGTCTTTGTTGTTTAAGGATGACTGTGCAAGACCTGATGTGTAATGGTAAAATGGATTTAAACACTGCTGTTGTGTTTTTTCTGTAAGGTGGAGAAACTCTTTTGCGCTGTGTGATTATCTGCAAAACGAACTTTAAAAATTCTTTGATTGATAACGCTGGTCACTATGTAGGTGGGAAGGAGATTTTCATATATTCTTAAACAGGTTGCTATGTCTAGTTTATCTAACTTCAGATATTTATGATATTTTTAAAACCGTATATTTATCTTCATAATAAAAAATATACAATCATAAATGTACCTTAATTACCGTGCAGGAATTAGATTATTTGTGATAGGTCATAGCCCCTGAGCAGAATAGGCAGATGCAATGTGTTGGAAAGAAGTTCAGCTCTACATACTGTAGGTACTCTGAGGCATTTCTGAGGGAACGTCCACAAAAACACCTAGTGAGACATTTGCATAGCCTTAAAATAGAAGTTTATTTTTATGGCATATACTGGATTTATTATAGGCTTCCAAGAAAATGTTACCATCAGATCCAACCAAAGAAGATGAGTTTTGCAGTTAACAGTCAAATACAAAGCTGTATATGGTGCTCTTATTCTCTATTTCTCTTCCTGGAGGCATTTTCTGCCTTCACCAAGACAGATCTGAGCAAGTCTGTTGGTCTCTTCTCCCAAGTGTTGGTCTCTACTCCCAAGGAAGAGGCCACAGGACAAGAGGAAATGGCCTCAAGTTGCGCCAGGGGAGGTTTAGACTGGATATTAGGAAAAATTTTTACATTGAAAGGGTTCTTAAGCATTGGAAGAGGCTGTCCAGGGAAGTGGTTGAGGCACCATCCCTGGGGGTATTTAAAAGATGGGTAGATGTAGTGCTTAGAGATATGGGTTAGTGATGATTTTTGTCAGGTTAGGTTGATGGTTGGACTAGGTGATCTTAAAGGTCCCTTCCAACCCAGGCAATTCTATGATTCTATGATTCTAAGTACAATCTCTAGATAGTAGAGATATTTATATATATTGTACATAAAGACCTGGCTTCATTGCTTCTTGTTTTACCTTTATGATACATTACTTTTTTAAAAAAAAAAAAATCTTACAGAAACAGAAAGCAGGTGGCAACATAACCTTGGCATAACCCTGTTTTCTCCTTCTGCATCTCATGCTTACTGCTTTACATTTGTTATTACTTCAGCACATTTCTGACTTCCATCAAATTTTATTTTATTTTATTTTATTTTATTTTATTTTATTTTATTTTATTTTATTTTGTTAGAAAACTGTGTAAAAGTCAGTTCCAGGAATGTTTGTGCCTCTTTTCACACCAGATCCATTGGTGCAGTCAAAATTAGATGAGCTGCTTAGGGCAAGAATCTTGTCTTCTGACATCATTGTTAAATGTTATGTCCACCTCCAGTATGTCATAATGTGTTTGATGAAGAAGAAACAGAAGACGGTTGATTTAATATGAGACCACTGTTCTTATGTTTGGTGGGTTCCTGTATGATAAAACAGGGTTCTTAATAGATGCAAGTTTTGTCTCTGGTGAACTATTAACCACCCCTTGTTAAGGAGGAAAATCTAAGCGAGGTACTGAGCATTTCGGATCTCTACTGTCCTTTGCTATACTTACAAATTGTAACAGTTTGGTGTTATAATTTTAAAAGCTTCCCTCAGAACATTTCTCAGAAAGGAAAGTGAGACAAGATCCTTGCTTCATCTGTGATGATGAAGTAATGAGGTAGGGATTCCCAAGAGAACCACACAGGGATTTCCCTGTACAATGTGTTCACAGATTTAAGGTAAAGAGGAGAGACATCTTGTCTCATAGTTTATAAATTAGCCATCATAATATTGATTAAACTTTCCAATTAAAAATATATTTTTTTTCCTTTACATTTAAGCTGCCATATGTCAGAAAATTAAACCAGAGATTCTTTTGTGACAATGAATGCAATAATTTGTATACTACTTTGAAAATCTGCCTTAGTTTTTTCACTAAATGGAAGATGGTTATGCACGATCTAGCAACAGAAGTTAGAAAAATTATTTACCTTATGGTGGAGGGGGAATTCTCTGGAAGTCATTGATTAGTAGCATAATTTCATGTAGCAAGAGATGAGGAATTATAGTTAAAATTTATAAAATAGAAAATCATTTTAAAAGGTAAATATTCCTTCTTTTTGTTATGATGGAAGCACTGACCCAAGAAAACAGTGGTATTAAATGAAAATATGTTTTAAATAAAGTTCAAGGCATTATTACTTTGAGGAATTTGCTCCTCAGGGTTTTGGTTAGAGTAGAGTACAATTCATATGTGCTATTAGGTCTGTGAGGCAAACGTGCAGCCAAGTGAGAAAATATCAAGGGAATTGGTAAAGCAACCATAATTTCATACAAGTTAGCCAAACCACAGTGTTGGAAAATAAGCATTTTAGTCCATATTTGTCCAATTTGATTTTATATGTCATGTCTTTCAAAGGCTGACATCAGGCAACAAATAGCATAATAAATTAATTATAATGCTAACTTTTGTTTGAAAATATATTTCTAGGAAACTATGAAACGAAATAGTGGTGCTATTGTGCATATATCAAACATTGCACCAATCACTTTTATGCTGCACATAATTTTATTTACTAATTACAATAAGAAAGAGCTAATAAAAAAACATACACCTTTTTCTTAGTTTAGCTTTTTCTTGAAAGAGGTCAAGTACTGAAAGAGACATTTTAAAAAATTGTAAGGCAACCTCAAAATTTCAGACGCAGTCACTGAATAAGGTTAGCATCTCTCTGTAAGGTAAAAGAAGAATATATTGCTTGGGGGTTAAAAATTACAGTGTGGAGTCCTTCAATAAACGTTCTGCAGCACACAGAACGTGAGGCACTGCCCGGCGTCTGAGAAGAAAACCTCTCTCCCCCAGCCATAGTTTCATCTTTTTTCCTGTAGAAATCATGGAAAATGGATGAAACTGAGAAAAGGCTCCCTTTCCTTATAAAGATAAAACACCAAGCCATCAAAATTTCCATTGTGTGCTACAAGCATGAGAGAGCAAATTGAGCATAACAAGTAAACACAGGGATCATGAACGAGATTTTTTGTTTGTTTGTTTGTTTCTTTTTAATGTTTTAGGGCCTTTAGCCAAATACTCTAATGTCATGCTGTGTGAAAAAGATGTTAGTCTCTCTGCTTGCTGTGAGATGTTCCAAGTTTGGAACAGGTTGCCACTAAGAAAAAAAATGATGAAAGAATACATTAGCATGAATAACTCAACATTCTCTAGTGAGGAAAGAGAAGCAAGTTATTTACATATAAAATAAAAAAAATTACACTCCAGCAGTGAATGAGTTTCTAATATCAGATTGAAAAGGGGCCAATTTTAGGCTCGTGCACGGGAAGTTTGCATGTGAATTCCTTACTTATAATGAAGGCAGTTGATCACATCTTTCAGTGCGCAGTGACCTGCTATGTGCAGTGCATACACTGACATCTGTGAACAGAAACAAAATCATGCAATTGTCTAGCAAACTGAATTTTAAATTTGATATCAGTTAAGCATCTTATTAATAAAGACTAAGATAGTGGATATTCAGTGTCATTTTAGAAGAGGTGTGAATAAGACCTTTTAACAAGAGTGGAAACCATGGCTTTAAGGAAATGTTCACAGTTCCAGTTTTGGATTGGGCTAGTGGCTGCACAGCAGTGACCAAAGTCAGAAAGGCCCAAAGAGCAGTATGACAGAGTGCCACTGTCTGCCCATTGTCCAGAGGCTCCACATTTGGTCTATATCTGGCTTTTTTTTTTTTTTTTTTTTTAAATCCAAGGTTTCCTGAAGCTTTTGTCTCCATCTACCTGGAGAAACTACTTTTGTCTCAATTCGATGGCCCCTTTTATGTTTTATATATCTTTTTTCCTGGTCTTATTTCAGATTTCCCACCCGTGATCTTCCCACATGTGCCAAAATAAAACTTGTCTCATGCTCATATACTGATTTGTCATTTTTTTGTTGAGAGAGAGCATCTTTTAAACATGAGTATTGTGAGTTAGCAATTGCGAAGATATGGACCTGGAGAAAAACTGAAAGATAATGCATTTGAGTGCACACAAACTAGGTCTGCAAAACTCTGAAAATTTTAGACAACTGTGCTCTTTTTTTAATTTAAAGAAGCCTAGGATTCAACCAAAAAGCAAACAAACTCCATAGACGCACAGGAACTGTCTTGCAAAGAAACAGAGGAAAAAATGTGTTTTATTCACAAGCTAGGCTTTCAGAATCTGTCTTTCTTGAAATATTTACTCTAGTTATGACACTTGGGAGGAAATGGAAAAGCAAAAAACACATAGAAAAGGGACAGTTAATTAATTAACATAAATTCAAATACATATTGATGTGGATCTTAGTGAAGATCTATTTTAAACTATACAAAGTATTTAAAAAACACTTTTTCTACATTAAACAAAACCATAATAGAAGTATTCCATAAGGAAAATAGAAAGCTGCAGCCAGGAATTCTGAATCCCCCTTAAAAGGCAGTTTCTGAAATCTTCATTTTCAAATGCTGACCTTCTCCGACTCCTAAGGTAAGAAAGAGCAGAGGAGCAGAAGAATGGTATTAGTTGTCATAGGACTACATTATACCATAGATCACCAAAAATATACGATGCCAAAGAAACTAAAAGAGGAGATGCAGTTCCTATGGATTTAGGTAAATTAGTGCAATTATTGAATTATATATTTTAAATTTTAAAATAAAGCACTAATTTCTAACATTATCATAAGGAGCACAGTAATTTGTTTTATAAAAGCCAGTTTTCAAAGCTATTCAGCATATTTGGCAGCTTTTTACTAACTGTTCAAGCTTGCTTTCACACTATAGTATTGTCCTCATTTATTTTTTTTGCTGCAATCATTAATCATAGGTTCTCTTATTCTTTTCATGAAGGCTTTGCCAAAAGGAAAGCTTGTCAACTTTAGCATTTCAAGATACAGAGCACAGAAAGGAAAAGTTATTTTAATACTATACATTCTTTAGTTATTAGTACTGTTCCGCTATTTTCTTTTTGTCCGTGTTTCAAATCCTCTGTCTTGTCACTGTTGGAGAGAGAGGATTTTTTTCTGCACCCAGTCTGAATAAGTCTTTGCAATCTTATAAGCACAAGATAGAGCTGATAGTATCTTCTTCTCAAGAGGAATGCATTAACACATTCTTTCCTATAAGCTTTACTTTCCTGTCCTCAGAGATGTTGCTCATGTGTAGGAAGACTCTGCCTAGAAAAGAAGGATGAATATGCTTGGCCAAAGCTTTAGCTAAAACTTTCTGTCTTGTTTCATGGTAATGATATTTTAGGAATCAATGTATGACTTTAAAATTGCTTATTTTGCTTATTTTACATATTTAATATAATTAGAGGCATTTGACAACACATTGTGGAAGTGAATTATGGTGTACACTGGTACAATATTGATATGAGCAGAGAGAGTTTGAGTTATTGAATACACAATTTAAGGTTTAATTATCATAACAAATTTACATATTGACCATAAACTTGATTTTTCAAGTGGACAGCTATAAGGATGAATCCAATAAAACATCTTTGCCTGCTTTAATAGTCCTTACTGGCTGTATTCACATGCTGTATTGATTAGTATGAAGATTTAATAAAATTTATTCATTGCAGAATTGAACTTAAAATACTTCACTTGTTATTGTATTACCTCTTGCAAATGTTATATTTGAAATCGCTTAATTGGTCAGGCATTCCAGTAGTGCATAAAACTGTATTCAATTTGAGAGAAAAACATGTGGTGAGAACAACTACATTACACGACGCACGGTATGCTATATTACTTTGTTAATGCACCCAAAAAGCCGCATATATCAGAAATCCAAATCTAAATTACCTGAAATACACTTGGTTGGGGTCATTTTAACTCAATTTAACTGTTTTCTTCAAAAAATAGAAATTTCACATTCATTCTGTCATAATTCACTATGATTGAGTTGAAGTAAAAGCCTTAGCCAGCCAGCCAGCTCTCAGAAGCAGGAGACTTCCTAAGAGTTTTTTCTACTTTTTAAAATACCACTTAATCTCTGTTTTATTGTTTGTGAAAAACAGTGTTTTCATTAATAGGTGTTCTCTTGCTAAATACTTTAATGCTTATAAGATTGTCAGCGGTCATTGAGTAAAAGCTGAAAAAGTATATAATATTATTAATACGGGCAAGTAAATTAATTTTACTGTTCCTACCTCAGGATTTCCATATCTATAAGATAGAAGTTGCTTTCCTTTGGCAAAAGTGCTCTACGGACCTGTTTCCAGGGCGTTCATCTTCCTTTGTTGTTTTCAGAAAACTCTTTACAAAATGCTAGGTCTGCAAATCTGTATTTTCTGAGCATCTTTTAACTTTATTTATGCTTAAAGGTTTTTAGAGCCTTGGGACCATAATCCAAGGGAAGCAAGCTGCCAGCACATGTTGAGCTTCCACAGCTCGGCAGTAAGGCAGTCTAGTATGTACTAAATCAAATCTTTTGTTTGTAATTGTAAAGACAGATCCAATGAAAGCAGCTGTACTAACACTCAAGTGATGTTTATGGGCAATAAAAGACACACTTTTGACGTAACACCTCTTGGATCTTTGAACAGAGGAAATAAAGTGGATATAGAGTAGTAAGTATATTACCTCAAACCAAACCCACACATGCAGCAGAGGCATCAGGACAGGCTACAATGTGTACTTGTGTATAGGATGATGAGAGAGACAAGCATGTCACTGGAGACTGTCTTCCCATTGCCTCAGTGAGTCAGGGAAGTGTTGTTCTGTCCTGCTACCTCCTGGTGTTAGCAATGCCCCAATACCACCAGAAGAAAGATATCATAGCAGAGCCAAAACTTCTCTCAGATTTTCTGAGGCCATTGAGAAAATAGGTGGATATGTGGATCTCATGTTTCTCTTTTCCTCCACCACAACTGCTTCAACCTTTTACGCTTCTTACGTCTCACCTGAATCAACTGATTAGAAATAGAGACACTGTGAGACTGAACAAGACCTCAGACTTGCTGGATGTAGCCTCACTGTTTTGGGATTGGCTCTATGTTTCTGTAATCCCAAAAGGGCAAAATTATAGAATCATAGAATCACCTAGGTTGGAAGGGACCTTTCAGATCATTTAGTCCAACCATCAACCTAATTGACAAAATTGAGGTACAATGCTACCAAGGTTTTCAGTCTTATGTAATTAGCACATTGGATTCAGGGATTAATTTTTGGACTGCATTATTGTAAAGATTGAAATAAGTTCCAGATATAAGGTAGTTTAATCGCTCAACTTTCTGCTATCCATGGTGGTTAAAACTGTAACATTCTAGTTTAAAAATTTTTGTGGTTAAATCCTTAGAGAAAGCAGAATGCTTCCCCCACCCCAAATAAAATAAGAAATCAACAGCCCAAAGCCAAAAATCTTCTAAAAGAAATAAATGCTGTTTGGAAAGGGGTGTGTTATATTACTTGCAGATCAAGATTATCTCCTGGCATTCTTTTATTATGGGTAGGGGAAAGGAAGTCCAAGGGATAAGGCAGGAATAAAGAGAAAATAAAGGATTTGGTCTACAGCAAAGTATTGGTGAACTCCTAGCAACACCTGTTGCCTTGCTTGATTTACCTGATTATGAAACCCTTTCAAATTCTCCATCAAAATGGGGAAGAAAATACTGGTTCCACAAAAGTTTTATTATTTAAGACTTGTTTAGTGATTACGAAATGAAATTCACTGGTCTAGTCTAAACTGTGGACTAAAGGAAGCAATTTCGCTCAGTTGTAATAGCACAAGAAATAAATGGACAGATGGACTCTTGGGAGTTGTTATGTCTTTAGTTCTCTTGGAGGAATTTAATAAGCAGGATCCATAAGTATTCAGATTTTGAGATTCAAGCTACACTACATCAGTGATAAATAGGTGATCTATTGATTCATGGTGGATTTTTTTTTCTAGAAGTTATCTGATTCTTTTCAACTCATCATACTTAAATTATTTACTTGTAAGTACATAACTTACCTTTTTAGTAGAAAAAAACCAATAACAGTTTGATACGTTAGCCTCTTCCCTCAACTGGATTAACACCACCAGGCGCACAGAGTCACTGCTAATGCAAAGGGTTTATGAATTGAATAGCCATACTAATAGATTTATCTTTAATTGGAATGACAAGCATTTCCACAATGATTTTACTGGCTCATCACTTCCTGGATGAGGCAGGAAACAACATGGCTTACGTCCTCATCTCCTTATTTTTAGTGAAATCAATGAGTAAGATAAATAATGCAGTAAATTACATTTAAAGTGTCCAATTTTAGCATGCAAAATTACATGCAGGAAAACAAAGTGCATTTGTTGAATAAGGTAAATCCCTGTTTCCCATTTTCATCCATTTTACCTTAATCTTGATCATTCTTTCATTACTCTGCTTGTTGCTCTTTCTACTATAATTGAGTTCTTTTATTCTTCTATATAATTTTGTTTTTAAATAACATGATTCTAAACCAAAACCCAAAGTACTTAGTAAGCATATATTTATCTCCTTTACACTTGGCTTCCCCTTACTGGGGGCAAATTTCAGAATTTAAAGATTCAAACAATCGGTCTCCCTTGATCACCACAAAGTAGATCACAAAAGAAGTAGAGATATTGATTGTATTAGGGCTCATCCGCCCAGGGAAATTAAGGTATGGTAAATCACAGAGTGAATTTAGAGCATTCACTAGTCTGTACTAACTAGATGGGTAAGAATGTCTGGTTTGATCACAGGAGATCGAAGGTATTAGTTCATTCTGCCCACATTCAGCACTGGCAGCATCCCATCCCCATGTGATGAGTAGAGTCCGATCTGCTCTACACGGCTTGTCAGCACGAGCAATTAGGCTGTGCTCAGTGTGGCACTGTGTGCTACTACAGAGCTTCCCGCTGGTTCAGAGTGTGGGCAGGCTACAGATCTTATCTGTCTGCAAAATACCTTCATAGGCATAACCCCAGAGTGCCTTTAGGCAAGAGAACTTATTCTACTGGGGAAAAAAAAAAGAGTATCTAACATTTAATTTATAGTAAGAGTGAGGAATCAGTGAAGAATAGCTAGTGTGCTTAATTTTATTGTGCATTAAGCAGCAGATAGGGAAGTCCTTAGCATATAGTTTCATAGTATGGTTCAGCTGATATAACTCTATATGTAGACTGGAAAAAATAGTCTGGTTCCTCCTCTGCCCTCAGTTTCCACATAAACACTTTGCCATGCTACCTTGCACCAGCACAGTGGTGCATCTGTGTAATTCCCTACACTGGCAAAAACACCTTAGTGATTTTTTGTCTTTGTTTAAATACTTAAACCAATTTATAATGGGTTGAGCAGAATGCCAGTTGCCATTGTAAGGTAGGAAGAAGCAAATCTCATGTGGTATGTTGAAATTAGAGATATGAGACCATCTCCATCAGGAGCATTCTAGTTGGCTCAGTCATATTGTAATCCATATCCTCCATCTTCAGTAATATTATTTTTCATGTTTAGCATTCTCATAAATTCAGAGAAAGTGGCATTAGGATAAGGAGTAGAAGTATCAGAAATTATCTGACAAAAAGATTCTTATTGGGAAATATTGAAAGAAACATTCTTTGGACTGTTAAATGAACTTTGGAGAAAAATAAGAGAGGTTTCCTACACATTTACTATGGTTCCAAGACAACATTTGAAGATCCTGGTTTAGGATGACCTGAGGCAAATGTCATTCTGTAACTTTCAAATAGGTCTTTCCCAATGAAATTAGCGAGTAAAGTGAGTAAATTGGTATTGGAAATCTAATTCTCACCAATAACCTCATTAAGGGGGGAAAAGGGGGCTGTTGCTTGTTTGTGGTTGTTTTTTTTTCGTGTGAGATTGAGAGCTTTTAGAAAATAGGTAGGATTTCTGTTGTTTAGAAGATAATCAAAGCTTGGAAACAAAAGTATTGGTAAGAAATAGTAGCCAAAAGTAACAAACTCTCTTACCTAGGAAATCCCTTCCATACAAGCTTCCCTCCCTACATATTGTAATTGGGGAAAAAAGGTTGAATTCTCTCCTTATCTGATAGGCTTCTTTGGTTTAGAAAAAAATTTTGCATTTTCATTTCTGCAGAAATTTATAGCTAATTGAATAATTCAAATTTCCACACAGACCAGAAGTACATTCACTTCTTTTTCAGGTTTATTATAGTTCGTTTTACACAAAAAAATCCACTGGTCTTGCTCAAAAATATAAATGATAACTGATTTGCACTGCTGAGAGATGCAGATCGCATACTTAACAAAAATATCTTAACATGCCATTTTCATGATCTTTCCCTTTTATATTTAATTTCTTTACTGTGAAAGTTTGTTTCAAGTCACTTAATACATTTCTGAAAAGTTAACATTACTTGTAAACAGCAATGTCAAATAAAATATGATAAGTAGACTACCTTGAAACTGAAAGATCTCGCTATAGTGAGAGACAGGGAAACATATAAGCAGTACCTGATAGTACATAATGTGAGGCTCCCTCCATTACCGTTAGGCCCTGGTTCCTAATAATTATTCTTTTTTGTGGAGGGACCTGTCTGAGTTCTCTCAGAAGTCCCAGATCCATTGCTGTGAAGTGCTTTGAACAGAAATGAATCGCTAACCATCTTTACATTCTCATTATCTGATATATGACATGGAAACTTTTGTTCTCCACTCTCTTCATGTGTAGAAAAAGGAGTAAAAGAAGCACCTTCTTTCCTCAGCCTTTGGTTTTGCTTCAAATCTTTGAAGTGTAAACAAAAGCTACTTTGAAGTAAATAGTAAAATCTACCTCTTTAAAACAGGTAGATCCCCTAAGCTTTGGTTTTCCATATTAGTAATATAGAGAAGATTATCAGGTCTCACTGATGTAAGGTTTGCAGTGTTTCACAAACATAATGCCCTTTTTTAATTTCATGACCACATTGAAGTTAAGCAGACTGGTATCTTTCATGTCTGATAGTAGTTTCTTTACTTGACCGATATAATTTTTTTACAAGCCCACTCTTCCATTTAGTATATCAGTCTTTCATGACACCGTTAACTTCCATAAAACATCATCACAGAGAGGAAAAATACCTGAGAAGACATGTGTGTCTGTCAGCATTCTTCTGTATTGCACTTCAAGTGGGTTTATGTGGTGTTTTTTCCAGTCTGTTTTTCATTTACTTTTGTATTGACCTTTTGCAACTATTCTTGGTTTAAAAATATTAAATACATTTGTTTTGGTCAGTCATAGCTAGCTGTGGAGACCTAGAAGAAATATCATCAATGTAACAGTCCATTTATGTCTCACTGGACTTTGGAAGACAAATTTGAAGAAAATGACATGTAGCTGAATATCTTTTATCTTCAAAGATACCCGAAAGCTTACTGCTTTCATTAGCTGTCAAGAATGACTGAAAGGAGAGAAAAGAATGGCAGAAAGGAGAGGAGCATGTAAAGACAGAAACTATGAACAAGGAAATTTGAGTTTTATTTCTGATTCCTTCTCTAAAATCTTGTGTGATTTGAAAGGTATCACAAACCTTTTTTTTTAATATGAAAAAATACTCTCTCAAGATATTTTTGGGATTTTAAACACTAATTAACCTTTGGTAAAATACCTTAGGGAATTGAAAGACACAGATATATAGCATAGTTTTCGTGTAGTCTTTTCAATATATCTGTACAGTTTCAGTGTAGCACAGATCCAGTAAAGGCTCTACATGGGCAAGGATCATTTTGAAAAATCTGATGCATATTCACAGTCAAACTGTATGCAGTCTCTAACTCGATAAAGTGAGAGACAGTAAGTGGCAGCAACAAAACAGTGGCATCCAGAGACATGCTGAAATAATCATCAACCCTCTGAATCAAAAATAATAATTTTTCCCCGCATTGTTTGTTCCTCTGCAGTTCTCCCAAGGGTATACTGAGAAGTTAATTACTTGTGGAAAGAGAGAAGAAATTTATGGAACACAAAATGGTCGTTGCTTTTTAAAAAAAGAAATATTCTTTAAAATATGCCCTTTCGTTACTGTTACTTAATCTATACAACTCTAAAGAGCCAGCCTGGAAATCATCCAGCAGTATCTATCCTGGAGTAGAGTGTTCCCATGTTAGCTTAATGAAAAAGAAGCCTATTTAAAGATATCAGTGCCATAACCCATAAAGTCATCGGTGAGATTTATAAGTAATAAGTTTTGATTTAAAAGATCAATATATCCTGTTTTATGAGCACATAGAATACATGTATTGAGAAGGGATTTTATAGAAAATTTTAGACTTCTTGATTTCTTGAGACATATTTCTGTTACCAGGTGTAGACTTCAGGTGCTTTTCAGTGGATTCACGTACACCTTGAGATGAGTTGGAAATGCTGTTGTAACTTCTGGACATGATTTTGGATTCTGACAGAGAATAAGAGACCAGGTTTCAATTCTGTGTTCTACTTTAAAGGTCTTTCGTGGCTAGTGTGAAACGTTTTAGGGATGATAGTATCACATTGACTACATTTATATGATTAAATATGAAGTATTTAGCTATCCTTTGTTTACTCTGCAACAGAGCTACATGGATTCCTTTCACCTTAACTGTACACTTTTCATATAGGAGAAACTGCTCTCTGAAATTGCTTAACTCCACTAATTAAAGAGGAAATCTTAGTGGCAAGCTGTTCTTATGTGTCTGATTTAAACAGCTTAGGTTGGGTAAGATGAATCTCACCAAAATGAACACCGAAGGAAAAAACAGTAGGTTGAAACACAAGTTTTATCTTCAAGTCTGTTTGGAGCAGTGTGAGATCCTGAGACAGAGATTGCTTGTACTTTTAAAATTATTTAACAATACTAAAACTGCAGAAAATATTTAAGCAGCTCCATGCCCAAGACACTTTAGACAATATTTCAGTTTTGAGCTCTGTGCACTTATGTTATCCACCTCTAAAGCTGGCAAAATGCTTTTTTCTTATCTGTAATGTAGGATACAGAGCTATGTCTGGGTGAAGAGCAAGTCAGCCAACTTTCTTGAACCTGTTAGAAGATGGAATTTTCTCCCCTGTAAGTGGTAGTCATCCTTGCAGTTGAGAGAGCGCTAAGTGTACAGGTGTTGCAATAAAGAAGCATGTTACCAGTTTCCTTTCTTAAGATTTCTGAAATATGAGCCAGCAATACTGATTATCAAGGGTTCCATGTAGTGTTATCATCCGTCACTTCTTCTGAGTTCTGCAGAAGCCAAAATAGGTTCTGGCTTGAATTGAATTTTCCATTCTTAGAAAAAAATAGAACTATTTGGAAAATTTGATTGACAATGAAAGAAGAAAAGGAAGAATATCTTTTTCTGATAGTTCAGTAGGTATATATTTATTGGATCCAAAGGTGATCTAAGAGGACAATAATGAGTTTCTATATTATCTAGTTCAAACAGGAGTTTAAGTTTTGTGGCTTTTGACCCAGTTTTACTCCTTTTACAGCTAAAGTAAAAAAAGCCTACATAAACCCATCTTTTTTACAAGTACCTTTTTCCACAAAGAAAAAAATGATACAGATCTCTAAAGAATTTATGATGCTAAAATTAGCTCTCATCTCATGAGTTTAGGTTTCCAGTGTGGGAAGCAATGTTAGATCACTGCCTATTTGTAATCTTGCTCTTTCCCAAAATAAAATCTATGTGATTTATGCATTTATCTTGAGGTTTAGTAGGAGCTGTGAGAGCTGATGTATGGGTTTGGACAGAGCTGTGTAGCAGCTTCCTTTTCTGCCATGTGAGCAAGAGAAGATGCTTCATCCGTGTGTGCTGGAAAGTAGGCAAAGCCTTGCACCCCCTGGTAAACCTACCAGGAAAGTTTGTTATTCCTTTACTTTCCAGAAACTGCCTCTACTTTGTCCGGTGCACTGGGAGGCACTGACTGCATGTGGATGAAGGTTTCTCACAAAGATGATGTCAGCACTAGAAGTGGGTTTCCATTTTGTCATACCCAGTAGTGACAATGAGCTTCTGGGTGTTAACAGTAAAGGGACACTTTGCCATGTATGAATCTGTTAGCAGAGGCATTGCTTGTGTCTAGAGTCAGACCTGAAAAAGAGATGACTATGTCCAGCTGGAGGGTTTTGTGGCCTGGCTTTCTTTTTTTTTGCCCTTCATGCTGCCAGTTTGCACTCAAGTGCAATACTCTTTTAGATGGTCATGGAAAAATTTTTACTTTCAAACCCTATTTGAGCCAAAGCAAAATACTCCTCCGCTATAAAATGTCTTCCTACTTCAACTATAGAACTTTAGAAAATTGGTAATTTTGTCAATAAATACTCAGTCATACTGTTAATTTTATTCTTTATGGAAATTGTATTCTTCATTAATCACTGTCCAGAATTCCCAGCGATGATAATGGGGCTGCCCAATTTTTAAGAAGCCCATGTGGTGCTACCAGCACTGAGATTTACTAATAGCAAGCTGTATTAAGGAGGATGTTATTCCTTCTGCTGCCTGTATCTGTGAACTGGCTGCTTTGCAAATGGTTGCAGTCTGCAGTGCTGATCTAGAATCAATGAATAGAGATGGAGAAGTGTTTTTGTTTTGATGATGAGTGCAAAGAAGAGAGGAAATCCAGCACAAACAATAAAGCATTGATTCAGAGATAGCGTTCATTGCATTGCAGTTAATTTCTAATTGTTATGACTCATTTTGTATATTAGACTGAGTTGATGAATGCGCTTTAGAATCAGTTAATGAGTAATGAATATGGTATTTAGTAACACTGTTCACTATATAGCTGGCAGAAATGTCACTGTTCTGTTACAGTAATCAGAATTCATTCGTGACCTGGGTAATCTCATCTAGTGTCAAAATTCTTTGGGATAAACACTTTGCACACAGACATAAAGTATCCGGCTTTCTCTTATAACTCCACAGGATGAATTTTCAAGAGAAGCAAAGTAGCTAGCTGCCTAGGGTGGCAGGTCTCCCAGGCACTACTGTTCGTACTTACTTAAGCCTCCAAGATTAAGCGAGCTTTCCAGTTGCAGAATTCCAGTTTTGAGTTATTGCATGTTGAATCAAGAGTTCGGCAGCTCTACACATGCACAGAGGGAACTATGCCTGTAAAAATTAACCAGGTAACTAGGTGTTTTTAGGGAGACTGTGTTCTCTCGGAATTCCAGCAGTACCTATTTTGTATTTAGGTGAATAGATACTTCTTAGGAATTTTATTTCAGAACAAAAAAATGCCTTTTTCTTGGTAAGCTTGTGAAAGTAATGAAAGGAATATGCCAATTCATGTAAGTCTTATGTGAATGTTAGTGCCGTTATACATTTCTCCACTTAGAGTGGTTGCAAGTGATGGAAGAGATAAAATAGCACCTTTCAGGACCACATTCTTTTATGGATATGATATTTTGAAGTTATGAAAAAATTCAGATTTTGAAATTCGACTCTATTTCCAAAACATGATCCACAAACTTATTCATTGCTAAGAGAGAATTCTCCAGCTAGACAAAATGTAAATTTTCAACCAAACTTATTTTGGCTAGGTCAGAACACTTATGTTTCTTTGAATGTGAATTTACTTCTGTGATAATAACAGCTGCCTAAAGTGGTAGAAGTAAAAAAAATTAACAGAGGTCTTTAAGTTATTTACTTTAAGGATAGGTTAGCATGTTTTGTGGGACGTAATAACTTTAAAGTAATAAGCTTCATTAAAAAAAACCAAAAAACTACCACTAAAAGGTAGTGCACAGTTGAGCAGCTGTCCATGGAAACTCTTTCACTTTCCAAAGAAGGCTGTCCTATGTACAAGTGATTGGAAAAACAGTGATTTTATACATAATGTTTTAGTAAAAAGTATACTTCAGGCATAGCTGTTCTGTTCTAATTTGAACTAACAAAAGGTCTGAAATTCAAGTTCTCACAATTTTTTTCCCCTTTCTCTTGGCAATTTAACAGTTCTTAAATGTGAGCGCAAAGGTGCTTTAATCCAAATGAAACATTGCATTACACCATTAAGGTGACCTGGTAAAAGTGACAATCTGATCATACATGTTCTAAAGTATAGCTGTATAGATAAGGAACTGTAATAATTATAAAGAGCCTACAACAAAAGTCATTATACCGTCTTCTATCACAGTAACAAGAACAGAAACTCAGTAGTGCACAGTGTTTAATTAATTTGTTATGTACAAGTTAAAAATAAGGATATTAATACAATGATGATCATAAAAATCATATTAGCATTCAGGCTCCTGCAGAGACTCCATTAACCTTGCCTCAGAGCTGTAAAAGCATATGCCAAGTTCTCATCCCTCCTATACAAGGAAAAAGATTAGTTTTACTCTTGAACTAAGCACACCGCTGCTTGTGTGAAAAAAACCAAACCACAGCTACAGAGTTTCATTTGGTGGAACAGATTAGGTACCCTGTAGTAGATGGAGATCTAGAATACCATGGATATTGTAAGCAGCAATTTCAGTAAGTGAATCTTAACTGCATATTGCTGTGGTTCTGAAGATGCTCTCAGGGGACAGATGAAAAAAGCCACAGCATTGTGAAAGGCTTTGAGTTACGTGTGGTAACAGAAAAATTCAACTGAAGAGTTTGCTCTTTAATACGGGTAAGAATGAAGTTGGCTAAATAAATTCTAATAAGCCCAGTCTTAACTAAGAACCCAAGCTAGCAAGAAAAGAAATATTTCTCTTCTTTAGCCTGCAGAATAAAAACTGGGATGAACTATAGCTGCCTTGGCAACAATATCTAACATATGCCTTGGAATTAAAGCTAAACCTGTGCTAGATTCTGGGTATTACTTCATGTTCTCTTTTTAATGCTTGTTTGCCTTGTAAGCTTTGTAACATCATAATTTCACAGAAAACGCTGTCCCGTCAAATAGTTCTTGAATTATCTATTTCCTCTTTAAAGATAACAAAGCTGTATGTGCTTTGGGGAATTTCAAAAAATCTATCATTTTCAGAACTGATTTAATAATTCAAAATGGTGAAACCTATGAAAGCCTTTTGCTTATTTTTTCATAAGATCACCTTCTAAACAAACTGAACAAAAATACTGGTTTTGCTACTTCTAGTGTAAATCAGTTTAAATATTACTACATTTTACCAACTTTTTTCTCAGTAGCCTGTCCATTTCCCTTATATTGCTTGTAATTTCAAGCCATTATTAGTTTAATCAAGAGTTAGATGGCAAATGCGAGTTTATTTAATGCAAGATGGTTTTATAACAGGAATCTAGAATGTATCATTTTATTCTGAACATTTTTTATAAAGTGCATAGTTTTGCATATTATAGATCTTCACACATTGAATAGCTTCTTAATTTCTGAAAAAAGCAACCATGTTATGTGTGCAGGTTTTTTTCCTGAAATATTTTTTAAAAGGCATAGTTTGATAAAAGGTACATTTAAAAATAACTTCTAAATATATCAACTTAGGACAGAGAAGAAACACCGGTGTGCAGTGTTTGTTTGAAAGAAGTTCCCTACAGTAGATTCTTCTCCGTTCAAAAAAATTTTCAAGAGAAGACTAGCACTGCGCTGCTCACTCCACTATTATGTCTCTCTCATTTCAGCTGCTACATCTCTCCACAAAAGCTAGAAATGCAAAAATCATTCTTTAACACACACCACGCTCGCTGAAACATCAGCCACACGATGTGACCTTTCTTCTTGTCTTCTGAACAGTTTTTGTCACCCATCCTCAATGAGACTTCTGCTTTTCAGAATAAGCTTTAAATATTACAACTTGTCATGACAAATGACAAATAATTTGCCTTCGTACTGACAGTTACAGGAAGCATGAGATTCTAGACAGCTGGATGATGAGGTGAAAGCAAAGGATTAAATAGTTTTCCATCTCCTACTGGCAACCAGTTGCCTCTAGTGAAGGCACATACTCCTCACTTTAGTTGAGCTTCTTAATGCTTAGCCATCTTTATAACCTCATGAAATGTTTGAGTGATGTCAGTTAGGACACATATCTCAATAAAAGCAGAAGCAGTGAAGGGCATGAGTACCAAGCTAAAAAACTTACACTGCTTGCAAGTGTTTTCCAGCTCTCACCTTTTACATATCGGGTAGTTAAATGGATCAGAGCTAGAAAGAATTAATCAGCTTCCTAGGTTACACTGTGTATTCCTAGGTCTCAGCTTTTTGTTCAGAAAGTTTTGCGAACACACAACAAGAAGCAGATAGAGCAAAACAGATGTTCTGGTTTGTGTTGGTTTCTCAGGGTCATCCAGTATTCTCACAGCTATTTTCTGCATGCAGGTGCTGGTCCTTTTCACCTTCCTCTACATCATATCCCAACCCCCATACAGCCCCATACAGTGCTTACTCTGAAACTCCAGGATTTGCACACAAGACATGCTTTTCACCATTTCATATTTTCTGAACTGGGTAGTAATACTTATGTCTCACCATCCCTGAATATGATCATGGCATCCAAAACAAGTTGTAATATTAAGAATCAATTTTCTTCCTCTCCATACCGGCTGGATTAATCAAGCTCCTATTCAAAATGCATAAGCATTTCTGTTCAGGCCAACCTTGTGTTTGACTGAAAATATGTAAACAATCGTGTATCACTCTGAATCCTCTCTCTCAATTTTAGTTTAGATCATTTCATGGAGCTGAATCAGCTGGTCATTACACAGTCATAGTTTATTTACCATGTTAGCAGCTGCAATCCAACTTGTCACCCTGGCTGTGAGTTTGGGGTTCACGAGAAAAGACTGCCCAAAAGTCCTGCTAGTGGGTTTGCTTGTATTGTCATTAATCACAGATGGGTTTACCTTCTTGCTTATCTGAGCAAGACAACATATTTATAAATCAATTTTCTGCCCAGCACTGTCTTCCATGCAATTCTTGGTGGTGAAAGCTCCAGGTACAGGTACAGTTCCTCACGAATTCTTGCTGTGGGGCATTTTTTTATCAGAGGATTCTTCTTCTGCAGATTGCTGAAAATCACTACCTGAATGGAGAGAAGTATTAGCTTGCTTTTGCCAACCAGCCTGGGGTTCACATTGTAAATTGAGAGTCCGCTAAATCCGCTCAGGTAATGAGGCTGTCATCTGTTTAACATCTTCCCATGCAGTCCCTGCTTCTGGCCTGTCTTATTTTCAATACAAAAGTTTAGGGAGTGTGAACATTTGCTGGAAGAGATCTGTGCATGCCCCCTCACCAGTTTTGGAACTGTGGCTCCCATCAGATTAAGATTACTTGACCATAATTTACCCCAAGAACATTCAGATTGAGAACACTCAGTTTACTGAGTCAAAGAAATATGCAGTCAGGGAAGAACTTCAGATCTTCTTTTTGTTTATATACATGAATAAAGTGATGATACATATGCCAGATTTCAGCAAAAGTGGATTAAACTCATCTGTTATATTGTTTTGCCTAAATAGTCTTTCCTTTTGACTTGACAGGATTCATGATTTTATTGCAAAAGATTCTGAATAATCAGGCACTGGGAAGGTTAGTCTAGAAAAGGAGGAAATAGGAAAAAAAGACACATTTCACCTTCTCATACTGATAATACTCTAGGTAGTACTCTGGGAGAAAAGTGGGTTTTTTTAAAACAGCAAATGCTATGGCCATTTTGGTCCTTTCAGGGATACTAAACTGGAGCCATAAAACTCTGAAGACACATCTGACTGTGTATTAGCATTACAGTTTATGTTGTGCATATGGACAAAATGCCTGGAAAACGTGGCACACTGCAGAGTTTGCAGAACAGGGCTTCTCTTTGGAGGCCTTCCAGAGGATGAGAGGTTGTGTGAGCGAGTCCAGGCAGGAGCTGGCGGAGGAGACTGTTTGGGAAGGTCTGGCTTGGTGGTGAGTGCTGCAAAAGCCCTGTACGAGGTCCACTAAGGCACCTGAGTTCTGGAGTCAAGGAAACCAGGGCAGATGAGGCCCCTGTCACATTTCACACTGTCCCTTCCCAGACATCAGCCTAATGAAATTACAGGTGGTGCTTAAATCCCTCTTTTCACCAGCACACCCTAATCAACAGCCACTGCCATCCATTGGGAGGGAGAGAGCATTTTCAGATTATGCTTTATTGATAATAATAAAATGATGCATTTTAATGTTGAAAGTTGCAATTTGTGACAATTATTCTTTTCTGTACTTCACTTAGGTCACTAATTTACACCATCAGGCTGATAATTGTCAAAACTTATAAAATGATTGTGGTGCTTCATTATCCAATATTTTGTGGAATAGAAAAATTCTGCAAGCATTATGTGCACACAGCAGGTTCTCTGTGAAGAAACAAATTTGCATCTATGAGTGTTAAAACTTAGCAGTGTTTCATGTTCCTAAAAATAAGGGTGCGTGAACTAGCTGCAGTCTTTTCAGTGCATAATGGAACATTTTTTTTTCTATTTATGTATAGAAAAAAGACCAAGAATTTTTTGTCAATAGTACTATTTTTTAGAAATATGTCTGGCTTTCTTAAGTTTACTTATTATTTTTGTGATTGCTTATAGTTAGCAGGATTTGGAAACTGAAAACAATAATTGTTTTTCCACCACTGAATTTCTAATGAACATTAAAATTGCCCTTTTTTTTTTTTTTTAACTTTCCTTGTTTATGCATGACTACATTTGATGCCAGCAGAGCACTGTGACTAGCCTTGTTAGTTTATTCCTGTAACAGAGCTGGCTAGCTAAAAACAAAACAGGGAGTCATATAACACTTCTACTGAAGTTGTGGAGGTTTTACATTAATTTATGAGGAAACAAAACAGATGTACTCTAATCCCTCCTAAGCATTATATAATTTTTCTATTTTTGCAGTAACATTACATTTATTATGGCGAGAAGAAACAGAGGTAATCCTCAGTACTGAAGATGAGTAACTTGTAGGGAGATCCTGAGAAATTCTTTTATAAATGCCTTTAAAAAGCATTTAAATGTGTGAACTGTTCCTTAAACGTATCTTTCTGAAAGGAGAAAAACAATTATGAGAAACAGTTTAATAGTTTTTTGAGAAAGGAGTGAAAATTAAAGGCAAGGTAATATAAAATAATAGAAAGATGGAATTTTTCATTGAATATGTCTCTCCCAACTGAAATAATTGCTTTTCATTGAAATACCCTATTAAGCACTTCTAGTCAGTGATGTTACCGCTTGATCACAGCTTAATCAACTAAATCAGCTGTCAAACATGAAATGTGGCTCTGAAGTAGCAAATTTTAACAGTCTTTTTCAGCTCTTTGTTATGGATAGGATATTTACTTGCTTTTAGGAAGGAGACCCTGTTTTCCCCTTTTGCTCTTAGCCATGAAAAGAGTTGAATTTTACTATTATTGTGCATTATCAATGGCATCATTTGCTAAATTCCATGGAAAATAAATGAACTTGCAGAGCTGACTGTATCACTAGTAGTGATACTGGGCAAATCATAAAAAACCCCAATTAGTTCTACATGCATTGAAATTTCAGATTTATATGTCTTCGTTCTGTGACTTGAGAAATGACTTCTAAAAATATTTCCTGCGTATTCCTGTTTGCAGACAGCATATCCCATGCTATCAGAAATTACTGGGTATATCTGAAAGCTTGAATATTATCTCTCAATGTCTTAGTAAACTTGAACCATCTGTCATAGCCGGATTAATATGAAATTCAGCAGCAGATTCAAGCATAGGTACAGAGTCTTGTATATGGAATAGATTTCTTATAAGCATTGGCTCCACATAAAAACACATGAGTAGTTACAAAAGAAATAATTCAAAGCCAGGTAATTTTCTTGGATGAACACTGTATTTGAGACGCTCAGGGTCACAGGACAAAAGTCATTGGAAGACAAATTAGAGAAACAGAAGACTAAGCCCAACTGAACTCAAATGACGTTTCTCAATTGGAAGTCTTGTGTGCTTATGTTGGTAGGGCAAAGATGAGATTCTGTGGAGTTAGGGCTATCCTGGACTTCTCATAGACATGCAGTCAGGGGCAGTTTATGACCACTAATCTCATTCCTTGGCCCCTAAGCACTCAGTAGTCCCATTTTTTTCCCAAGCTAAGGACCTTGGAGAACGTTGAACAGCATTAGTGCCTTCTATAGCCAGAAACACAGGTGAGACTTCCGTCTGTTTTCTTTCACATTTGGAATCTCCGGTATCTAAAGAGACACAGGCGGACTAAGCAGTCAAATTTATAATGTTTTTCCCATCATCTCTTTTTTTTAGTAGCCTGTACAGGTGGACTTCATGTCAAAATCTGCTTCCTCGTTGGGACACTCATCTTTCAAAATTTCTAGCTTTGTGTGAAATTTAACTGAAACCAGCAAATATTTTCAGAAGATATTAATAAGGGAACAGATTTCTAAACCTTTCTTTCACAGAAAACTAGCCAAAAGTCAATGTATTTAAATTCTACAAATTTAAACTTGCAGAAAGACCCTAGATATGTTAATATGTCTAATGACAACAACCAAAATAGAACAGTAATTGTTGTAAGTGTGACTTTGTAACTAAAGTCTAGAGTATTTACTTGTGATAATATTGTGGTTTGTACCTAAAGTCTCATTTCAGCCATACTTCATTCCTTCTTCACCTCAGCTCTTTGGTAGAACAACATGTTTTGTGTTGAACTTTTTTACCTTTTGGTGATAATTCTTGACAAATGAAATTCTAAACCATTTGTAACTACTCAGAATGTAAGTGATCATTCCTGTTCCCCTGTTATTCTGTTGTATTTGGGCAACCTTGTGGTGATCCATCAATATAAGACTTTTTAAAGGTTGATTTTGGAATTAGTCTTCAACAGAAGTTCGTAGATGGTAGTTATTGCTTTTTCATCAAATCCTGTGGACAAGCAACATCCAGTTTATGTTACCTTTCTCTGATGTTAGTTGAACTTGAAACATACAAACATTTGGATAATATTCTATTCACTTTCCTCTGATGTTTCTTCAGGTAGCTGAAAGTCTGCTTAAATATTTTCTTGAATCCTGTCTTTAGAACATACATTATTTGGTTTATCAATTTCACTTCTATAATTACTTAAGAGGGACTGATATTTCAAATGCATTATCTTACTTCCTATACAGTGTAAATTGCAGTTATATCCCTAAGATACCATGGAGGTACGCATTTTGTGAGCTAGCTTTGTTTCCATGAAACATCACATCAGACTGCTCCTCAACCACTGCACTGTGATCCCTATGGATCTCTCAGAACTCATTTCTGGTTGGAGCATAAGACATTAAGAAGTGTGGTGTGCTCTGAAAACATAAAATCTCTCCCTGATTTGACATGGTTTTAAAATGCAGCCATATTCTTCTAAAACCACTCAAAAAAAAAGGGCTGGGGGGGAGGGGGTGGTGGGAGTGGTGGATAAAATGTGGGTTGATCACTGTCATAAATGATACTTCTTTTATTGCAAGTAGCAGAGTAGCAGAGGGGCTGAAGTAAAGAATCCCCTTTCAATTACTGTACAGGGAAAATTTATCAGCCTTACATGAGTAAATGCACACACTGAACAAAAAATTAAAGCCTTTACCCTGGAATGAAAATTATTTTCATGTACAGTATGAAGAAATAGTTCTAAAAACTGAGAAGAATTAAATACAGGGGTGTTTCATTCTTTTAATACTTCCCTTGGTATATATTAGTCATGTATTTGAACGTCGTCTTACCTTGAGAAATTGCAAAGAAGTAATTAATATCTCTATTAAAGAAATTAATAGCTGTTGCATGAGAATTCTTCTGAAGCAGTCCCTAATTTTACCTGGGTGTTTCAACTGTGGCATGAAGAGACTGCTATTTATAACTGTATTTCCTAAAGTGTTTCCTAAGGCAGTCCAAACCTGTTTTTAATGTAGTTATAAAATCACTTCTCAATTGGAAATACATACGAACAAAATGCATAGACTTTATGGATCAGATTTTTTAACATGATTTCAGCACTTCAGGCCTGATTCTGAGGTCAAAGAGAATTATTTTCATTGAAATGAGAGATTCAATATGCATATTTTTGGGTTGTCCCATGCTGGTTAATTCAATAGCTGAGCTGTTAATGAAGAACAGCTTTGAATAGAAATAAAGTAATAGGAGATTAAATTATGTATAACTCTTGCATTTTTCCTGGTCCAATTTAGAAGTAAGAATTAAATTCAGGCTTAATTAAAGAATCAAGTCAGCTTCAAAACCGAAGAGTTATTTTGGATTTAGCTATGCAAATCTAAGAAGAAGCATTTCGACCTATTCATTTAAGAGAAAACACCTTTTTTGTTTGTTGTTGTTGTTACTGTTGGGTTTGATTATTAAAAATATGTGGAAAGAGAATACAAGGAGAAATAGTCAAACATACTATTAAACTTACCTCACCTCCATGGTTATTGTGATATATGCTTTAAAAACTGTCTTACATATAAGATTTTTTTAATACATACTTCTCGATATCCTTAACAAAGCTTGCTATGTATTATTACCTTCATTCTACAGATTAAGAATATTGCAACTTTTTTTCCAATATGAAGATATGTAAACTTTTATCAGTACCATATATACAATCAAGGACTTAAGTTTACTGTTTTTATCTCCTGCTCTAGAAATTGTTTCTGTTTCTGTTGTACAATACAACTTTTCTTTTGCCAAGAAAGGTTGGGCCAGATGATCCTTAAGGTCCCTTCCAGCCTGGTATTCTATGATTCTATGAACATATAATTTTCTATACCTAACCATATAGCTTTAAACTGCTGTGTTTTGATGTTTTGTTTATGCTCTCCCTTAATTACATACAATGAAATATCACTATATAGGTAAACAGTAACACATAATAGAGAGTAAATTATGGAGTACTAAATGTGGTTTGCATTTGATTGATACAATTAGACAGAATTACTTAATATATTCATATCAAAGGAAAAGAAAGCTTTAAAAATAAATATTTTTGACTGAGTATGGAAAAATTCTTTTAACAATACATACGTATTGATTTCAAGCAGAGGAATTTCATCTACAACAATATGGAATCCAAAAATAAGGAACCAGTTTTTGGATTTTTTTGGAACCATGTCTGCTATTTCTGTTTTTCTAGAAACTGAAGACTCTCTGCGGCTTTGTAGATGTAACATGAATAGGTATTTATTGAAATATGTATTTCAAAACAGCTGTGCTCTTTAACTGAGTTGTTAAAACAACCCGTCTGTCTAAAAAAGCTGACTGTCCTTTAAAACAAAGTATTTCTTGCAAAGAGAAAGATTGGAAAGGTGAATGTAAAAGGAAAACATCAGTAAAATGTCTAAACTTTCCCAAGACTGTTGCAGTTCCAAAAGTCTAATCAGCTAAATGACAATAGCACAAAAAGAAAAAGTAACCCACAAGTCTTATGTGTTTGGATAATGCTTACCCTAAATATTTTTTGTGCATATAAAATTGGATATGAGGCTTATTGTTGTCAACTTATTTCTTGCAATTTCAAGGACTGGTGAATGCATGAGAAGTACAAAATAATGCAGCTAATTAATTTTAACCACTAAGTTATGTTCTGCTCATTTCCTGTCTTAGAACGCTTGAATCACTCAATCAACTGTTATTGTACTTATGTTGATTTTTTTCTTTACAATTTATTTGAGAAATGTAAGAACAACCTGACCTGCATATTCCCATTTCACAGAAAATTTGTATTTTCATGTCTATTTCCAACATTTTTTTTCTAGAGCTACACTTGTAATAAACAGAAATTTACAGCATAGCTGGAAAAAAAGTGGTCTGTATTCTGTTTACTAAAGTATTATAAAAGGTGGGATTCATCCAAGTTCAGAGTTCAGACTGATTCTTCTGTGTAGTCATTCTTGGCAAAAAATGGGTAAGACTTAAAATTGCAAAAATATTGCATCTGATCAAAAAAGGTGTCCCCAGGAGATTATGAAAGATATCAGTGTACTCAAATTATGATTTCTGTTTCATATCAAGTACAGAATATATATTTGACTGAGATAAGCACATAACTGAATATGACATTGATACTTTTACTCATAAAAGGGTGGGTATTGGCATAATTGTTTCTTTTTTCAGCACTTCTATAATTGCTCTCTCAACCCTTGAGTTTTGCCACGTGTTTTATGTTAATTACAGAAGTTTAGAAACTAAAATGAATGCATGGAAACGGATGCTTTGTGAGAGGAGTTTAGCATATTACAAATATTTAGGCTCTGAAAACATAGTAGAATGTGATTGTGGTGTAAGAAGAAAGTCTCTTAATCAGTTAGTTGTAGTTCAGAAATGTGTTTGGCCACTCAAGCCAAATCCTGACCTTAAAAGTTTTGCAAGCAATGTGATTGGCTTGTTCAATTAGAATAAATTTTTTCCATGCCCTTAGCAAAGAATGAAGCAGAGAAGAGATTACAGGTACTTGAAATGAGATATTTTAATACAGTGATAGCAACATATTTGATTCCCTGGATTAGAAAAAACACTGTTAAATAGGGTCCCTAGATGTCTGGTTGATTGGTAGACCATGGAACAGTTTATTGCAAGAGACATCTGTGGAAAGATCCTAAAATAAATTCTTAACATGCAATTTAATTTTAAAAGTAATAATATAAATTAAAATATCCAGGTATCAACAGAATGTAATTTTAAAAAGTAACTAAAAGTTGCCTGAAAGATTAAGATTACTGGTCCACTCCTTGTATTTAAATGGTTCCCATATTTGTCAGAGGAATATTCTGTAAAAGGCATTATCATATGGAATGAAATATCATGCAATCTGTTATCTTTCCTGAATATTTATAGCATGGAATATGACACTTTCTATTTAGTAACACAGGAGAAAATATTCAAGACAGGAGAAAGGTTCATCTAATCAGCTTGCTTTTTAAAAATCTCTATAAGAAAGAGTAAACACTGAAAAATGGTACTTAAAATTAAATCTCTTAGAACTGTAAATTTTTGTGATTTTAAAGTGAAGAGACTTATTCTCAAAAAGCTGAAATATGGTTTCAGTGATTTTTAAATGAAAACTTAAGAATTTAAAATTGTATTTTCAAATAAGAAAATTGTCAAAAGATATTTAAAATAGCTTAATGAAAGTAAAAAGCTGATTTGTCAGTTTGTCCACAAAACTAAATATCAATTATTCAGTCACCTTTTTCAAAAATACATAATATTAAATATTAAAATAATGGGTATATCCCTCAGTGCTCAGTGATGAGTTTATCTGTCATGTTACTGAAAGCACTTGAGTCCATAACTTCAAAGAAATCGTGTCATTTTGTCAGGGGTCAGGGAAGAAACAAAAATCTGTAAAATTTAATTATAAGAAATCTATAATCAAAATGATATAACTAGTGAAATTTAATAGACTTAGAAGTCCCGCATCCTCAGAGGCATTGTCTGGTAATGTGAGTTAGAAAACTGCCAATTAATTGTCATCCGTAAAGATGCTAGTGTTGATCCTTAGAATTACAAAACAGTATATCCTACCACCACATCAGGAAACTAATTAAAAGTGTAATTTATACATATCATCTAAAGGCGATTATCTTTCTGGCCTTTTTTAATTCCTCAGGAAACTAATAGGAAGATAGGAAAGGATAATGTTAGATACTCCATTTGCTTTAGAGTTTCCATAACAAAAGCTTAGTAAGGAAAATGAACAGTCATGAAGTATAAAATTCTTGTCAAGATTCTAAATTTGGTTCTTATCATAAAATATTCTTAAGAAATGACTGGTCACTGGAATATTTTTCTCATCTCCCAGTTCTTCTGTGTAAGCTATTTTGGGATACTAACTTCAAAGTGTGAGACGTAATTTTTTTTTCATTGCAATTTAGCTCAGCTAGGTCAGAATTCCTTGCTTCATACTAACGCTTTCCTTCTTCACCATCTCTTGAATTTTTGTTTTCTTCCTTCTTTTCTTCTTGGCACTTTGTCTCATATTCTGATAGCCTCTGTCAGCCTTAATCACAAACATAACTTTCTTGTCATCCACTTTTCATTTCACTCTCCCTCATCACAGATGAGGGGAACTTGTGTATATATTGTCTTAGCAATTCATTTTCTGCTTTTACATCTGTACAGAGTAAGCATTAGCCATTTCCATACATCACAGATCGTTCTTGTTTTCAGTTCATGTGGCCTCAAATGCACTAAATCCAGGGAAGTTCAGTTACTTATATGCGTTTTAGGTACATTAGTACAATTCCCCAATGAAGAATTCTGTATGTGTGGCTGTTCCATAGGAATGAACAGACTCAAAGAATGCAGTAAGGTAGAGGTGACTTCGGGTCTCCCGAGATGTGATTCGCACTTCGAATATTAGGTATTTTTTTCCTCTCAGAAGGGAGGAAACGTATTAACATTTCCTGTCAGGAAGCATTTTGTCATTTTATACAAGAGTAAAATCTTTGCCTATCTACTTGATATCCTGCAATAGGCCACAAAATTAGAGAATTTCCCATATATATATGCATACTGTGAGTGAAACCCAGAGAGCTGCTATACACAGCTGTTTCCAGAATGTGGCCATGGGGAATTCTCTTTCTTAATATGTTATTATATAGAGGTTTAATATAAGGGTCTGACTATGATAATTAACTGAGTTGTTAGTATTTTCTACGTGCTAACAAAGGGTTTTCAAAACTATGTAACCCTTTTTTATTTTGACCTTTCAGATGCTCTTCCAAAGAGATGGACACTGATTTTATTTTTTTATCTAATTAAAATCTGATTATAAAGATGCATGATAATGTAGGAGAAATCTTCACACACGAAAAAAGGTCTGTGTTCCAATAGATAGACAAGTTACCAATTGAAACTGCCTACCAGTAATCTCCACTAATGCATTTAATGATTAACGAGAAGAATTGCATAATGAACTGGTAAAATTAAAATCAAATATTCTTGTTTTGTTTGGGTTTTTTTTAAGAAAAAACCTTCAAGAACACTCTTATGCCTCTTGTAGACAAACAATGATATGGACAGATAAAAAAATAATGAAAAATTTTTGAAAAAGAGATCATTATTTCATCTTACTAAATTTAACTTGGATAACAGCAAGCTATTACATGGTTACTGCACTTCAAAATGATTGTAGACTTCTTACGTCTAGGTGACATAGCTAGCAACGTTGTCAGAAGTAAAAGGTCTGGTACTACTAGGGAGCTCAGTCTGCAGCTATATGGTGGTGTTAAGCAGTTGTTAAAAAGTAAATAGGATAACTCAATATTGTAAAAGAAAAAATCTTTGACATTGATGCAATCTCCTTTGCACCTGGTGCCAGGGTGTGCAATGCCAAAAGTATTTCTACTAGAACAAAAAAAACCAACCCAAACAGAACAGGTAGAAACTAGTACCATGGAAATTCAGAGGAAAGATTCCTGCTTGTAAGTAGTATTTAGAGTTTGTAGATTAGTATCACTGTACTATTAAATGATCTGCTGGCTCAATTTTCCTTTGCAAACAATGGGAAGCTGAACATCAAAATATGCTTTTGGCATCTCTTCATTTCTTTTTCTTTCTGCTCCTAGTGAGTTGCTAAAAAGTAGAAGAAAATATGATGTCTTTTCTATGTATTCTTAGGGAGCCGTCAAGTGAATGACCTAGTGTTGGATGCATCGCTGTTTCACCTAGGACGTCCTAATATATTTGACAGTTCTTATGATTTTAACTTCCTTAGTCTAAGTGAAGGAGGAAATTTCTGCATTACATTAATGAAGAAGATACAATTCATTTGAAAATGTTTATCACTGTTCTCAGGTCTCTGTGACATGAGCTGTCAATACTGAAAGAAAGGAAGATGACTATTTGGTTATTATTGAAAGAGTTAAAAAACTTTTAGCAGTATTTTAGAAGACTGTGTTGGTTTTACGTTTTTTTTTTTTCCTTGAAAATGTACGTGCTCTTGTCCACATATGTAGTACACCTGTAAGGACTTTTCAGCTATTCAGTAGCTAGTTCCATTTCTAAGGGATCACTGGCATCCCTATAGTGAGTTTTCATGCAGTCTTAGAATTTGCCCTGTCTTATCTTTAAAGTTACATTAAAAAAAAAAAAAAAAGAGAGAGAGAGTGTTAGATAAAGCTCTAGCAGAGCTTGTCATAGATGGCAAAATGTCTTGAATATCGTATCCAAATAGTCATTGCAATGCAACTTTTAACGTAGTCAAACACCTGAGTTATAAACTAATCCAGCTGCGACTGTCAGTACAAAAGTAGCGGTAATACTGTTCTCTTTTTCTCATTAAGAGAAATAAAAGGGAAGGTAAATGTCTGTTGTTGTCCTCTGTTCTGTGCAGACACGGGCTTTTCAGGTGCTCCTCCCAGCATGAAATACTATTTAACTTTGAGGGAGGGAACAAAACTGGTGTAATAGCCTGTGATGTAGTGAAAGTATTGCTGCATTTAACTGCAAAATGGAGGAAGACCCCCTAAAACAGGATGGAAAATAATTCTGTTCCACAATTCCCTAGGTAAAGTAGGCTATGTTTAATTTAGCAAGTAGTGTGGCATAGTAGGAGCAGGTCCGTGGAGTGAGATTATTTGGCTTTCAAGACTCCTATTGCACGCATTTGGTTGTGAGGTGGTACTTCAGGCTAGCGCTAGCCTGAGCCTGTGAGCTGATGGAAACACCGCTTTGTGTGTGGAGTGTGTTCAGAGGCTTCACAGGGCTCATCTTCCAGTTCAGTTTTGTACAAAAGCAATCTAGCAGCACACTGAGACCTCCTTACCATGTAGAATCCAAGCCTGCTAAGTGAAGATTATCAGATTTTTTTCAGAAACGCATTTCGGATCCAAGTCACAACATTAATGTAGAAACATGCCTGTATATCAGTTAAATACAGGGGGTGACAAGTTCAATCCAGCAAAAAGATGTAACTTTTCAAAGTGCACATAGTTAAACTACGTAACGCATAGTCACAGCATATAAGGGATGCCAAAAATCTTATAGGATTCAAAAACTCTGCATATAAATTCATGGGGAAAAAAATGTATCCAAGACAACTAAATGTAAAGCCATTACCTGTAGCTGCAAATGTTCCAGAGGAACAAATAACTGGGAGAGTTAAACATAGAAATACAACTTTAAATTTGGCCTGTTCTTGCACTGTTTTCTAATTACCTGCTATTGATCACTCTCAGAAACTAATGGGCAGGGTGTGCCCTGGTACAAAAGCTAACCCTGCAGTAATGAACTTACACAGCACACAGGATGTAAGCAAAAGTCCAGAAACATCCAGAAAGATTACTTGCTCAATCATTATTTTTAATTTGTCCTTTGGAGGTAAATGTCCATGTCCACTGATGAACCACAGAGCCTAAGCTTCTGCCTTGGAAACTCAGTTGCTTGAAGACGGCTAAATTCGTTCAGGCCGTGGTCTTTCAGAGGCAATAAATATGGCATTTTGCTGTGTAGAACTTTACTTATGTTGCTGTGTGTTAATGGCGACAGCAATAACTAAAATCTGCATTTAATTCTTAAGTATTTCTATGATATTAGAACACACTTCCGTGTCTTTCACTCCTTAAATTTCAATAGCAATGTGTAGGATTTGGATTTGTAAATGTCTAGGTCTGATACAATAACCTGACAATGAATGTATAAATAAGAGCTGATGCTAAAGACTGCTTCAGTCCCATACGATTCAGTGTTTTGCTTATTTATTTGGAAGTCCTGCAGTTCAGACTACTCCTTATGGATCTTAACTTACAAATATCATGCTTATACTTACAAAAAAACCCAAAACACCAAAAAAAGCAAAATTATTATTCTCAGGAAATCTGTAAAAATCCTCAAAACTGTAGAGTGCGCTACAGATATGGCAGACTGTGTGACTGAAGAGAAGATTCCTCAAGATTGAGGCACATTCAGTCCAATTTAAGGGTCAAATCTTTTTTTTTTTATTAAAAAAGTCGTAATAATATGGAATAATTAATATTTCATGTAGATGGGAAGTTTTAGTGAAAATTACTCTTTTGGTGTCCCAAGAAGTTTCTTGAAATCAATTATCTATAAATAGAACAATTATTAATAGAACAGATTTAAGGGTAATCATCTGCACTTTACTGTCCAGAGAGTTAAATATTTTTAAACCATCAAGCTCATCTTAAGGAAACAATACGCAATCTGGAAATGTTAAATTTGTGTAATATGAAACAAAGTGGACAAAGGAATTAAGAGAAAGTGAATAAATTAAATATAATGTATATTTGCGTGTTGCAATAATGTTTGAGAACATGTAAGCAGAAAATTATTTCAAGGGTTAATTACTTCCATGGAAGCAGATGGGACATACATTTTGCTATTATTTAAGCTTTTTCTTGCAAAACCAGAAGTTGTCTAGTTTTATTCAAGATGTTTGGACATATTTTGCAGAGCCGAAAATGAAATATGTGTAATAGTGGGACAGTGGTTTCTATGATGTGGATGGTGCTGGTAGAAGTGATAGAGACTGTTTATTTAATATTTATTGGCTTTTTGTAGAGAATCTTCTGCCTGGCTTCTGCACCTAGCATGTTACACAATAACTGCTTTAGACACTTAAAAATAAGTTGAGCAAACTATATAAAATATTTTGACTGATTTCTCTGGAGTCCTTTTGAGCAGTTTCTCATTTATTACAATGTAATAAAGACAGATGAGATTCTTCCTTGTTTCAATACAAGTGGAGCTCTTTTGAAGCGAAAAGGCTTACAAACAAAATACAGTATTTCTACATATGTGAAATTTTCAGAAATATTTCTGACCATAAATTTGCATGTAAAAAGCTGCCAAAGTGTGTGGGTGTATTTCAGATGCAGTTACTTCCAAATTTGAAAGGATCAAATACATGAGACAAATCTAGAATCTTGACATGATTATGTTAAAATCTAATACAAAATGTCATTAAAATTTTGTAATGGAAATTGCATATACTGAAAGTCATAAATCATGGAGCTCATTCTTCCAACCATAGAATAACATTCTAAACTCATATAATGTCGCTATAAGAACTGCTATAATATTATTGCCATTATACCATATTTTTTTATTGTGCCACGTGTTGTAAATAACATCTTAGCTAATAATAGTGTTAAAATAAAATATTCCTTTGTTTGTGTTAATCCTGGCTAGGTAACATTTTTGATAAAACCAGAAAAGGTGTTATTCAAGTAAGTGATAAAGAACACCTTTGTTTGTACTCTTGCAGGTCTTATCAACTCTGCAGACAGGTACCAGGTAACAGGGTGAGGCTGAATGAGAATTGATCAATTTTCTGATTATACAGTTTGGATAATTACCTCCCCCGGGTCAGTATGCATTTTCAGTCATGATGCATGTTCAGACAACAACTGATACAATGTTGTTACAAGAAAGATCTCCAAAATCAAGAATTTCCTATATTAGAGCACGTTTAGGAAGTTTTGGAAACTTTGGTTTTAAGCATTGTTAACTCCCAACAGCACCCATTTAATTTCCTTGTTTTAATTTTAAATAAAATATACTCAAGATACTTCTTAGATTCAGTGGAAAACATTTGTTATTGTAGCTTAAAATAGAAAAGTGTAGAAACCCGGCACTATGATTGAAAAATGTTAGTGAATTCAGCTCTAGAAATGAAGATTATATATTATTAAGAAGGTTGAAAAAAAAAATTCTTCCTGTATAACTGGCTATAATAAAACCACCTATATGAAACCAAGTAACAGATATACATATTCACAGATTTTATGACAGAAGGTGACATACTGTCAGATGAGATATATTGACAAAGCTCCACAGAAGCCTGTAACTGCATATTTCATAGGTATATCTTTCTCTGTTGGAATTTACATATGAAAATGTATTGCTGAATTTTAATATATTCATTTGAAACATGCTTCTTCATGACAAGAGAAAGATTTCGTTAGGTATATTGATTCAAAATGTGTTTTAAATGTAGAGGCACTTATGTGTATTCTCATTGCTGTGAAGGTAGTCTCTGGCAACTGACTCAGAACCGTCTTTACCTAGACTGGATCATGTCTTGCTTCCTGAGTCAGCTTTCACAAATTATAGATTAGCAATCTTCCACACACAGTTTTCTTCTGAAGTACAGTGAAGATACTAATTTGCCTGGAATTGCCTCTAAACTGTATTTAAAAACAAAAAAAAGAAAGGGAGTTCCTTGTCATTAAGTGAAAGGCATATAAGACAGCAACAGTAATATAAATTTAATTGGAATACAGAGTTTATGTGGTGAAGTAAGAGGTAAAAATCTTTTGTTGGTTACCTTGAAGCATTTTAATATGCCCAAGTATTCAGAACAGCATTGCAAATATTGTATTAAAGGATTTCTCAAATTGATATTAAATTTCCTCTTTTTTTGAGAGAGAGGGAAAGGATGGGTGAAAGCAAATATTTGTTTATTATTGGAGGAATGGAGATGTAACAGTACCATTATTTGAGCAGACATGGTAAAACCCACTTACCTTCTAATGCACCTATGAAGTGCAAGTCTAAATATTCTGTTGGCAACGGTAGTCATTGCACTGATTTCTATGGGCTGTGGATCGGGTCGCAGACAGTCATGCACATAGTACACATTTACACACATTTTTTGACCTAACACTGTACTCTTAATGATGTGCTTTAATCATGACAGAAATATTAACTGTGCACACCAAAGATATCTTTACACAATTTCCTAATATCAGTTACTATTTCCATATAAAGGGAAGATCTGGCATCCTGTGAATAAAAGATTTCAAAAGCAAAATTAAATATATTCATCACCCAAATTTATGTAGCACAGAGAAACTAACATCTGTATCCACTTACATGCATAATAAACAGCTTACTAATAAATACATATTAAAATATCCCCATGTTTCAAGTTCTTGTTGGATGCTCTTCCTTTTCACTATACTGATTGCAGTGGTATTCAGGGTGAGATGCCGAAATGGCAGGATGAGCTTTCTTCCCACTAAGCTGTATGATCGAATGAGAGTGTTCATAAAAATATTTTATAATTAATGCTGCCTGCACAAAAAGGGCATTACGTCACTGTTGAGCGATGACAGACCCTATTTCACTGGCTAGACTACACATCTATTATTGTGTACAGTCCTAAGCACCTCAGTACCAGAAATATCTGAATCAAATGGAAGGAAATAGGAAAAAGGGGAGAAATATGCATGTACTTCATGGATTAAGGGGGATAGACTGTAGATACAAAGACTGTTACATGTAATAGAAGAAATTTCCGCAGGCTGGTCAGATTTTCTGTAATTGTATTATATCAATATTCTTTGAATTCAGTGGTTGGAACAGGATTAAAGGAATAGTTGTTATATACAAAATACCTATTTTTCAGACATCCTCCTAACTGCTGCTCTTCAGTCAGTATGTAGTTCCAGTGGCCATTTCCTACTGTTTATTATGGATTTCTCCTGTCCCCTCAATAATTACATGTATAATATGGTCAGTGGTCTGCTAATATAAAATAGGCCAGTGTCTGGCTTAAGTACAATGCATTTATTTTGCAGTACTGACAGTGAGGGTTTATACTTATACAAATATATGTGTTTATACAAAGACTTATACAATGTATATGTTTATACACAAACTTATACACATTGTGTATGTTTGTACACATGCAGTTTATACTATACTTATACAGATGTATGTGTTTATACTTATACAAATATACACATATAGGATATAATTTCTTCTTTTTTCCTGAAAAGGAAATGCTAGGAAGTCATATGGAACAAACAAAACACAAGAAAATTCTAAAAAAACCCACAACTGTAGTGAAAGAATGTGTGAGAAAAGCAACCTCGCACAAATTTAAATTATGAAAATAAATCTGCCTGAATTTCTGTATACTTGCACAAACCCAAACCCACACCCACACAAATACTTGTGGGAATCAATTTGATACAGTGTTCAATCAATTTTCATGTTGGGTTTTTTTTAAATATGGTCCCTGATACATTTAGTGAAATAGAGACACATAAGAGACAACTGTGTGTAAATCAGCCTTCCTCAGTTTGCGTATTTGATTTTGCAATCAAAACAACATTTTTCTAGCATAGATTTTATCCTACTAATTGTAATTATAGCATAAGTCCTTCTGCAGGACTGGAAGGATATTTAAAATTAGTCCCCTAATTTCTGTACTCTGCTCATTATTACCCAAATATGGTACCTATCGTGACCCCTCCCCCCCCGATGTTTCCACCTTTTGCTTCCATTTTTCCTTCTTTTTCACTTGTGCTTGACCATGAATGACTATTGGCTCTGTTGTGAGTCTTGCTCTCATTTGCTGTTTTATAATTTTTTTTCTGTTGAACTTCACTTGGCTATTTGTTTCCTCTGCTGATTGCCAGCATTCCATATTATCCTTTACTCCATTGCTTCACTTAAATTCTTTGCCTGCTGGTATCTTTTTCATCTGTTACTCAGAGATTGGCATTCTTCTTTAAGAACTGGGCAAATAAACAAGCCCAAACAATAAACCCTCCCATTTTATTTTGTGATCTTTCAATGGAGTGTTCTATTTAAACTGTTACTCTTTCTAATAGCAACCTGCTGTGACTGTCCTCTTTCATTTCCTTTCATTTATTGTTTATTTAATCTAAGCATACAGAGAATAATAGTCACATTCTACTTTGTTGCTTTTTCAATATTTTTTCCTTTTTCTTCTGAATGATTATTGATTATGTAATAGTCACTTTTATGACATTCATGGCTAGGCTCATTTGCCAGCTTCCATGCCTGAACAGCTTACAGAAATGCAATACTTATTGACTTCTATTATCCAGTACTTCCACTTAACGTAAACGGCCTGTGGGAGAAAAGTCTCATCAGGGGACGTAATCAAGGTGATAGGATGCCTGCCCTTTATCGAATTAGAATAGGAGGAAAGACCATTCTAACTCCTGTCTATCCTTAATGGATGCCTCCCTTAACATTTTCAAAGGCTGTTACCTTGAAGGAAAGTAAAGAAACAGAAGCTAAACCTAAAAACTCCGAACTTGTTCCTTTTATTTCTCTGTGGAGAACATCAGGAAGAATTTTATTTATTCAAAGTAAGAAAAATGGAAAAGAGTACTCAGAAGGCATCTTGGTGGTCATTCTGTATCCTGACCAGTCAGTCACAGTTAAATGGATATTTAAGCTTGAAGAAATGTACTGGCAAGAAACCCTGTCAGCAGTTCCAGACGGAGGCTTCCAGGCAGAATGTTATCCAGCCGTAAGACAGCTACAGTCTTTCGGGAACAACATTTACAAGCTGTTCATACTGGTAAGATCAGAAAACCAAGTCTGATTTGTGGTAAAAGCTCTAGGGCATGTTTATACTATCTGCTTTACTGTCACTAAAGTATTAATCTGGGTGTTCAGGTTCAAAAAGTGACCTAATGCCCTAAGTTAAGAAATTAATCTGAAATAACTAGAATAAGGTAGTTTCTGGATTTTTTTTTTTTTTCCCCATCCATGACTATTTGATGTACTGGAATCATTACGTTAAGTTTTAATTAGCAAAGTGGATTGCAGTGCACATGAAAAACATAGAAATGTTTGAGAGTTGCAGCTCTACCTGATCTACTGGTTTGGAACAGTTGAATCAAAAGTTGTGTTTTTCTGAAGAACACGGGTATACCTTTACTTTATGTTATTGTCCCCTCATATTATTTTCCATGCCTTCAAGCAGTGTATGCTCCATTTAAGGATTCCAAAAATGTATTTAATGGGTTGCAAGTGATCTGTGTAGTGTTTGCACATTCTGCAGAGGACTGGTTCTTTATTCATGGTCAGCCTCAAGTGATCCAGCTGATTGCCAACACTGCAATGAATGTTCATAATCACATTTTGCTGGAAAAGCATCAGTGCTCGACAGACTGATGATAGGAGGGGATCAGAGCTCAATGCATCCGCTGCCATGGCACCAAGACACAGAGAAAACTCAGAAAACCCTAAACTAGATCCTAAATGTTCTTCCCAACCTTCCCACTGTTCTGCACGGGAACAAGACCCCTTTATGAAGACTGTTTCAAGGACATATGAGTCCTTCCCTGAGTTTTGAGAGATGGGGAATTCCCAGTTCGATGTGTAATCCTAAAGTTTTGGGGAGCTGGGGAGGGACAGAGTTACTACAGCATAGTGCCCAAGGCTGCAAACACGTGCCCCAGTGAAGAGCTGCCCTGTTAGGCTTACGGCTTCTTGTATATGCAAAACTATCCTGTATGCAAACATTGTGAAGAAAATTTGAGTTTATGTTTTAATTCCAAAGTTTAAATATTTTTAAATGACTGTTTAATCTATTTGTATTTAAAATTTTGTATTTTCATATGTTCACATAAACACTTGTAAATGTCAGATTCAATATCCTTATATATTCCTTCTCTTTTTTCCCCCCTTAGCAATAAAGAAGACTATTTTTTGAGTTTTTATAAATTAGCTTTTAATTCTTAGGCTAGTATCTCATATAATTTCTAATTTTTCTAATTCATTAACTCACTTTTTATAATTTTACGGTCATTTAATCAAACAACGTTCATCTCAGTTCTGTTTGTAATGAAAACAGAACTTATTTTTTTCCTACTTGCAGAAAAGATTTCTGTCTGAGTAACATACCTAAGCATGTGTTTAGGTATTTTCTGAAATAACACTTATTTTGCAACAAGTGCTCAGATACTTAAGACTGAGCTTTCTTCTCACTTAAGTTCCTTTCCTTTACCTATGGAAAGGTAGGGAGCACTTTGTTTATTTAGCAAGTAAAGCAATTATCCCAGTACTACAGTGGAAGAAGTTTAATAAGGAATCCACGTCAGGTCATTCACAGCTCAAGATGCAAAAGAAGCATCAGGATATTTTTATTCTTGGTGAGAGACCTGCAAGAACCGAGGTGATACCCCTCTCCTCCGAAGATAAAAGTCATCTGATGACCAGTGATCAAAAGGGAAATTTAAAACTAAAAGATATCAGCCTGGCAGACTTGGGTGTTTTTTTCACTGACCAACTCCACAAAACCTGGATTTAACTGTGTGTGGGGAGCCAACGCTCCTACAAGGGCTGCTTCACTACGTGACTGAGGCTGTTCCATCTCCGGGTGCCTTAGGCAGCATCTCTTACTGCAGACAATTCTTGCCCTGTTTCTAGATACCTTTTTATTGTATGTTGCTTACTGTTCTTTGAAGTCTGAGAGACTTGAAGCACAGAAGTCATTATACACAGGTCATTTTCAAATATAATTGCACACTAGTTATTGCCAAAGCAAAAAAAAATTAAGAAAGCCCTGTGAAATTATGTATGAAAATAAAGTCCTTATCTGTGGGACAGTATTTTTTCTTTGATTGTGTTTCTGCAACAAAGTAGTTCTGTGTTCTACAGTTATCTTTAGATTTTTTGATGAAGCACAGATAAAGTGCTGCAATAGAGGAGGAAAGAGTGTTAAAAATAGAAATTTCAGATATATTTTTCTTGTGAACAGAAAGTGTTAGAGTTGCAATACTATATATGTCCCTGTTCTTAGGGAGAGTAAAATGCTGTGTTAAAGCAGAACTGTCAAATATTACTTTCTTTTGGTCAGTACATGCAAACCAGTGAATCATTTGCCTCTAGATAGTTTAGTTTGTGTTAGTACATAGGAATTAAGATGCTTACTTGTATATTTTAGCAGTCCTATAGACCCTTCCACATGATCTTTTAGGCAATTATTAGATTTTCTCTCTTTGTAGGAATTTTAATATTCTATGTAGTGATTAGCTATCTGAAACACGTGACTAATCTGAAAAACATACCTAAAATAGTTCTTGATGCAAGTTCAGCTTTCATCCAACAATGATTAATTAGAAATCTTTTTTGATCTTCACATCATTTAGAAAGATTAGATGTTCGTATTTTTTCAGGTTTTCTGGCACTCATATATGTGGGGCACCAGATCAGAAGATTATAGAGATTTTTATTTTTGAAACTACTTTTTAAAATACATTTTGGTATGGTGCAGGGTAGCTGGCCACATTGTAGAGGTCATATACCTTGGTGAAAATACATCTATCACATTTCTCAAAAAACATGGGTGCATTTCAGCTGTGTTATCTGACCTAGCCTAAAAAGTGAGAGGACTTTTTTTGTCTCTAAGAAACAAGGCCATTTCTCAACTCAGCAATAGAGCTGTTCTAATTTATATTTGCTATAGATTTGTCATATCATATCTGTAATTCATAGGCTTAAAATGGTGACTTGCTAGTGTATGACGTATTTTTTCAGTCGGAATGTGCTTACAAAATGGTGTCTACTTTAAAAGAAATAGTCTTAAATTAGAATCCAGATTTTTAAAAAATGTCTGTCTCTTTTTAAAGTGAGTCTGACAACATAATTCAGTATTTTCCATAACTGTAGAAAACTATCATGTTGCAATGTTTAACTTCTAAATTGCATAGTTCAGGTGTCTTATTTTAGGTGATTAAAATTTCGTAGTATTTAAGGGGAAATAAATAATAGAATGATAGAATCATAGAATTGCCTAGGTTGGAAGGGACCTTTCAGATCATCTGTTCCAACCATCAACGCAACTCTTGACAAAAACCATCACTAACCCATATCTCTAAGCACTATGTCTACCCATCTTTTACATACCTCCAGGGATGGTGTTATATTAATATGAATATCAAATATTATTCTTTATTACAAGGTCATTCTTCTTTAGGTAAGATGTTTTCATTTAGCATTTTGACTCCCTTAAAATATTGTGAATCTAACTTCTTACTCTGACATAGAATATGTTCGCAAATAGTTTGCTGCTTTTCATTGTAAGTTAATGATATGAGTTGCTGAAAGCTATCTTCATATCATTAATCTAGTTTGTGTAGCCAATGATTATTAAAGGCTGCTGAACATTTCTGTTTTACATTAACCACCTCTGAGCAGGTGATGACATACGAATATGATAGCCAGCAAGTTGGGCAAACCATCTGTTCATAATTTTTAATGCAATTTTGCAATGACTGCCAGGTGAGTTTCTAGGAATTATGTTTAAAAAATCAAGTAAACAAAATTACCACTACTGAGGTGAGCTAGAAAATCATTATTATTGAATCATAGGTTATATGAAACAAATCTGAAGGTCAGTTTGTTCTAATATATTCTCCAAGGATATTGTTTCCTAAGAATGTGTTGGAAACATTTAATTATCATTGAAATTATACATGCCTGGTGACACAGTTCTGGTGACAGCTAAGATGGCAAATCTTGCAAACTCATAGAAATGTCTCAAATTTGCTCTCAAACATAAAAAACTTCCAACACCCCCCCTCAAAAAAAATCCCCCCCCCCCCCCCCAAAAAAAACCCATCCAGCTGATAATTCCTTGCTGCTTGAAGCAGAGTAGGAATTCAGACATTCTGCATAAAGAGAAAGAAAGAGGAAAATTCAGTAATAAGCTACATCTCTGAAAGTGAAGTCCTGTTACGTGATATGATAGCTGTTAGCTAATGCACTCCAATGCTGGATGGGATGACTATTGAGTGTGTAGACAAAGCAGAATACAGTTGAAAACACCCTGTTCATTCACTAGGAGGTGCCCTCTCTCAGTGTGCTTGGGAAGCAAGCCAAGGAGACACTGGGAATAAGGGTAAGCTCTAGATCTGCCCATAAGATGCACCACTGAGTACCGGGAGGTGCTTCTGTGGGTTTAGGAAGAGAGAGCAGATTTGTATGCTGAAGCCGAATGCGTGCCACCTCACTGCAGTAACTAGCTCACGCCTCTTTTCTAGGGTTTAATAAATGCTAAATACATCTGTTACCTACAGCCTTGAGGAATAAAGGGAGAGACTATATTTTAAAGGCCCCTGGAGTGAGATTCTGTCTAAGTTAAGAGAATTACGGTAATTAGACAGTAGCTTTAGGAGGACTGCTTAATTAAAGGAAGGTTACCTTGACTTTTGCTTTCCAAGTAGTATTCAGGGATTGTTTCTCTCTTTGAGCTGTAGAGGAAAAGGTGGGATGTCCAGCCAGTCCCACTCCCCTCTCCCCCATCCCCACATACATTCCTGCTCTTCACTATGGGCTGGAGTGAGGGTACACAAGTTCTATATTCACCTCGTTTAACTGATGGGGGCATTTCAGGAGAATATCCTAACCCTGGTGACTGTAGGTTAGTCCTGATGAGGAGGTGGTTTACCTTTTCTCTTGAAGCTGTCCCACAGATTAGCGAAGAATTTAAGGTTAACTGGGTCAAAGATGGCATAAGTAAATAATGTTTCCTGGAGGTTAAATGCCTTATCTCAGATTATTACAGTCCATACGGTGGTCAGCACTCCCAGCTCTTTCAAGTATTTACACATAAAAGTCATTGGATGAAATTCATCTACTCTTTTTCTGAAGAAAACTGAGGGGGAAGGGCAAGCATAGGAGAAATCCAAAAAGCCTGAAGAACACTTCCAACCTCTGACAATTAAGAAAGAAACAATTCTACTAATGGTGCCTTATACACAATGTAAGACATTTTCTGTGTTTTTGAAAGTACAAAGTAATTGACGGCTATAATTATATTTAGCCATATGATTCAAATGAATAAAACCCCATGACTGCAGTACAAGGAGTCTTGCAAAGGGTGTAGCTGTTAAAAACAAATTGGCGTGCCAGTGAGAGTTATTGAATTTAGGACCTTTCTTACAAAGATGGAATAGCTAATGAGAAAATGAGTGTTCTGGATCCAAGGTGACGTGCCCACACCATTTGAACACTGTGGTCCTGGTTGGAAATGTTTTGTCCTGAAAAAGGTGCATGGTTTTGTCTTTTGTTCAGGACTTCCCTGATGAAAGTATAGATAAAATAAACCTATATGTCTGTATGAAGGCAGTCTCCCCCCCGATCTAGAGTCCTTGAATTTACACATTCATGTTGAGATCTAAAAATGTACTTTAATATATTCTTAAGCCATTTATGTGGGAAAATAAGATACATCTGTTTATGTTAGTTACAGTCTTACTGTCAGCACTGACAATAAAATAGTTTGTAGATTGTGGGAGAAGCATTATATTCTTCTCAATAATACAACAATAGTACAACATCAAGCCCTGCTATGTGGCAGGCTTGTTTTCCGTGCATTTTAGTTAGAAGGTCACAGAGTTCTATCCCATATATAATCTCTTAAGTACTATATATTACACTGCGAGCAATAAATGCAGTCAAATGTTCAATAGATTTTTTTTGGTAAATAATATTTATTTATATTATTGAAATTAATATTTATTTAATATTTGTTTTGGATTATTTATTTTGTGGCAGAGAGTTCATGTGTTGGGAGAAAAAAAACCTGTCTAGTCTTCTAAATCCACCCTATCTATTTATCAGCTCCCTTTCAAATTTTTCCACTGATACCCGAAGTGGAAGAAGATAGAAGATATTTCATCTATTACAAGCCTTGATAGCAATGAACTCTCGTTTCACATCACTGTACTATGTGTTTAGAGTTTACTTAGCAACTAGTTTTTGTTATTTTATTTATTTAAGAAAAAGTCCTTACATTTTTTCCTCCAATAACCCTTGTTTTGATCACTTGTCGAAATCAATACTAACTGAATGAAAAGTTGTATAGCTCCCTAGGGTTTCTCACTGTGATTTTAGCTGGAATTTAGCTTTGTTTCTTTTCATTTTTGAAGCTTCCTTTTTATCTTGCTGTGAGAATGTCAGACAGCCACCAAGTATTTGGCTTAAAAAACAAACCACTTTTGGCTCTAACTTTCTGAGGTTAAATAACTATCTTTAATGAGCAGGAACAGTGACTCTTCATTTCAACTATGCAGGGAAGCCAAAGAAGAATCTTTCTGTGCTTGCTTGTGGCACTGAATGATGGGAAATAGGCTTAAGTGTAAGTATTGGGATTTTACAGGTACCATTTTATAGAGAGCAGGCAACTGTGCTTAGAACTGTGGCTGATCTTAAAGCTTTTAGATAGACTGGATGAAAGTAAAACTCTTTCTCCAAGAAATTAGAATTACTTATTCTAACTACACAGATATATTCAATCATCAAAATTCAAGTGAGATACCAGCCACAATTCCCAGTTGGAAAGATTAATCTGGTATTTTTCATAGAAAACACATGGAAGAAGAGTACAGATTCCCAAAAGATTTCTCCCATTTTATAAAGCAACCAACACATATAATACATCTACAAAAAAGAACACATCCTTATCTCATTTAAATTAAAGTGAAGAAAAGCAGCACAATAATCTCAAATAAAGGAAAAAAAACCCACCTTAATATTTATCTGTCAGAGTTATATCTGGTAATTTGTCATTCCCTCATTTCCTAATGGGTTAAGTTTTACTGACACCAACGTGATGATCACTTACAAACTAATATATTTTATGAAGGTAATTTCCATTGTATTTTATTATTGCTGATGAGAATTATATCTTTCTTTATTAAAATTAGAATGCAATAGGATTTTTGACAGTTTGGTAGCCTACTTCTGTTTTACATTAGCCAGTTTGTAAGGACATAAAGAAAATGTATACTTACTCCAGTATGTCAAATGCTAATTTCCAATAGCTCTTTGACTGTTTAACGCTTAATGCGCATATGAATTTGTAAACATAAATACATTAAGCTGTATTTACATGTTAGACATCAAGAAATATTTGTCAGAATTGTAGTCTGCTGTGCTGTTTCAATGTTTAGAATATAGCTGTGCTTTAAAAAGTGTGAACATCTTGTTTCACAATTGTGTATGTAAAGGATACTGTAACAAGTAAAATAAGAAATTATTTTAAATAATATCCTGCAATGTCAGCTCTGGTTATCAGAGTCAGATATGATTCTTCCCATGAATGGTAGTTACTAATGATGTTCTAAGTTAAATTTAGTCAGTGAATTATGTCTGGACAACAACATTAACTTCAAATTATGCTGTTGGTGACACTTGAAAAGTACTTTGACTTCAGAGTGTTTTGTCGTGTAAGTGACTGTAATTTAGGAAGCAATTCTGTTGATAGTGCATAAGACAGAATAAAATTTAGAAACCTCTTTTTGCTCTTTTAGTGCAAAAAAATGGGGACTATGATATCTTATTTTGGTTGGTGAAGTCAGAAGAAACGAGCAAGAGATTTCATATTCAAAAATAGTACTTTTGCATAACTAATTTACAGAATTAAATTAGTTTTAGCTTCACAAATTTTATGAAATGTACTTAGTAACAGAGGCTGCCTGCAAGAAAACAAACTAGTCCAACAGGTTTTTTATCCTCTAATTGAAATACTGTAGGATGTTACAAATTAAATTTGCTTACTAATCTCTGTGATTATACTACAGAATATTTATGACAGATTTTCAAATGCTTTATACTATGCATGTATGTATGCATAAATATATGTGTGTATAGATGCACATATTTATATTTATTCTTTATGTCTATATTTTTATGCATCTGTAGTTATACTTCTGTAGCAACTTATAGTTGAATTTAGGAATTCCCTTTCCCAAAGCATTTTAGCTGAAACAGATTGCTGTGTCCTTTATTATGGTGGGAAAAGTAGTACTAAATTCAAGGAAATTGTATCTACAAAGAAATCCCAGAACGTTTCACCTCTGTCAGAGATTTGGTTTAGTGAAACTCATTTTCTTTCTCCCTCTCTCATTTTCTGGTGTGACATTCTGTTTGCAAAGAAATGTTCCCTTCCTGAACACTTTTTAAGATGAGCTTCAAACTGATTGCTATTTTGACTCTTTGACAAGGGCAATTTTCAACAACTGTCATTTTGTCCAATCCAAAATCTAGCTTCTGTGAAAACTTTGCATGTTTGGGGTTTTTTTAATGTTGTTTTAAATAATTAACTTAGCATTTTTATGGTCTTTACATCACCTATCTTCTCTTTTAGTTTCAACAGCAATCGTATGTACATTACCAAACTATCGTTGCAGACACACCAAATGTCTGGTTAGTGCTGGTAAAATTAAGAATTATTTGCCCTCATGAGTAGTCTGAGTGTGGCACCTCCTCTTCAGCCCACACCTCTCATTAGGAAAATAAGATGAAAAAACTATCCAAAACTGAATTTATTCAAACAGAAAAGATGAATTCCTGACATGGGAGCGAGAGTGGCCCTTGGCACTGTGTGCAGATCTGTGTCTGTACAGTGTGGCAGTGAGTCTGCCGTCTTATGACAAAGTGGATGAACAATGTTGATTACTTCTGTGCAGCACACGCACACTCAGTGTGAAGGATCCCACATCTGTGATGCTGCAGGACTCCTTTCAAGTCAAAATCTCAAGACCTGAGTCCAGCAGACCTTTGCCTGAATTTATTCTCCCACCGAGAAGAAGCATTCTAGTAAAACAGAAGTACCTAAGGTTAAGACAGGCTAAGAATGACTGTTGCAAAAACAAGCATTTAAAGCATTTAACTTCTATAGTTAAATTATTTTAATCTGAAAAAAAACCCCTACAGTTTATTCATTGGATTAACACTATGTATACCTTAATGCTGGAAGTTTTATGGTAACAATATGAAAAAATGTATTTAAAACACACTTTGATAGCCTTGGTTTTCTTTAAGTTGTGTTAGAGAAAATACCTTGTCTCTGGTATATTATTTGCTGTTTCTATTGACTTTAGATTACCTATATTCATTTTAGAATAGAATAGCTCCAGGTAGAAGGGACCTACAATAACCATCTAGTGCAACTTTGGACATTCATTGGACTTAAAGTATTTTTTGATTGTTTGTTTCTAGTTCCTTTATTAATTTAGATTAATTTTATTGCTATTTTGATTCTTTCCCATAAGAGGTGTTGAAAATTAATTTTTATATTAAGAATACAAGAATGCTTCTCTACTAAGCACTACACATTTTTCAAAACTGAAAATCATGATTCGTGTGCTGTATACAAAATGGAAGAATGTTCAATGTTTTCCTTAAGAAACTAGTTACATCTTTTACCAATATAATGCAATTTACTGCAACATAGTATCAGACTGATAATTCCTATGAACTTCAGAAAAAATAGTGGTATATAACCCATCTGAATGTTTCAAGGATCACATAAATAACCACACAGCATGCAGTTTTCAATTGCTTTTCTTTCCTCTTCCCATCTGACTCAGTTATTCTTGGGCCAAGTGCTGATTAACATGATTTCCAAAAGTACAATGTACAAAATTATAGCACTTTGCTAAAACAGTGATCAATGTGCTAAAGGATACAGGCTGGCAGAAAGCAGTAATAGTGGGGATGAAAAAACATTTTGAAAATGGAACATGATTTGGATTTGTTGTCATTGACTTCAGACAGTTACCTAAACAATGTAAAATTCTGTTGTAGGGGTTGAGGCGTCTGTCAAACCCAGAAATTTTAAAACAGACATTCAAAAGAACTGAAGAGAGGAGAGGAGAGGAGAGGAGAGGAGAGGAGAGGAGAGGAGAGGAGAGGAGAGGAGAGGAGAGGAGAGGAGAGGAGAGGAGAGGAGAGGAGAGGAGAGGAGAGGAGAGGAGAGGAGAGAGAATCCTTCTGTAATGCTTTGCTCAGTATAGGCAGGGCCAACTGCTTTAGTTGTGAAAATACAAAATTGAAAACAAAATAAAAATAGTAATTAATTTTTGAGAGAGACTAGGTATATCTTACTCCAATTGGTTTATCAGTAGCATATCATCTGAGTTTATCCTTAATAAGCACATGAGCTTGTAAAGACAAGTTTTATTATTCAGTCTATGAATTTTGTAAGTTTCTGATTTCTTAAGTCCTCCCAGTTTTCAGGTGGCACTACATGGACTTGGGAACTGTAGGACAGCTAATGATTTTCTGTTGTTCTCTTTGTAAGGCCAAAGAGTCCTCACAGGTTTTGGGAGGAAGGGACAAAGGGAAGAGGTGGGGGAAGGAAGAGGGAAGGAGGGAAAGGAGTAAAAGAAAGGAAGGAAGGAATAAAGGAAAGGATCTGATTAGCACTCACTCACAGAACAACAAGCTACTATCTCAGATACTTGCTGTAGTTTTAGTTCCAAAATCATAGACAGAGTAAACAAATAAATAGGGCAAATAAGTGAACGTCAATTGGAGCAGGATGTCGCCTTGACAAACTAGGTGTTTTAAACCATAATGCAGACAACTTTAATTGTAATAAAATTAAATGAAAAACACTCCACTGGAACACACAAGATCCAGAATGCAGCAGGCAGTCAGGTCATAGAGTCGTAGAATCATAGAATGTGTTGGGTTGGAAGGAACCTTTAAAGGTCATCTAGTCCAACCCCTCTGCAGTAAGGAGGGACACCTTCAACTAGATCAGGTTGCTCAAAGTCCCATCCAACCTGGCCTTGAATGTCTCCAGGGATGGGGCCTCCACCACCTCTCTGGGCAACAGGTTCCAGTGTCTCACCACCCTCATTGTAAAGAACTTCCTAACGTCTAATCTAAACCTACCCTGCTCTAGTTTAAAACCATTGCCCCTTGTCCTATCGCTACATGCCCTCGCAAACAGCCCCTCCCCAGCTTTCTTGTAGGCCCCCTTCAGGTACTGGAAGGCCGCTATAAGGTCTCCCCAGAGACTTCTCTTCTCCAGGCTGAACAACCCCAGCTCTCTCAGCCCTCGCAGAAGAGGTGCTCCAGCCCTCAGATCATCTTTGTGGCCCTCCTCTGGACCTGCTCAACAGGTCCATGTCCTTCTTGTGCTGAGGGCTCCAGAGCTGGACGCAGTACTCCAGGTGGGGTCTCACCAGAGCAGAGTAGAGGGGGAGAATCACCTGTTGCGAGAAAGGGGCAAAGCGGTTTTGGCAGAAGATAAACCCCCTTGCGTTCTAACACTCCTCACCGAGGTGGGAGGCTCGGTGCGGCTGGGTTTAAATTCTGAGTGATGCCCAATTCACCACTATCAGTCCAGTCACGTTTAATATATATTAAACTGTTACGATTTGGATACACTAACAGTGGACTGCACCTTCAGTCTAGTCGTGCTCATGAACTAGCACGGCCACTCTTGAGTCTTTGGTCACGTTCAGTGAGAAACCGAAATGACTAGCTACTTAAACAGTGCAGTTTATTTAAACAACAGATATATATAGGTTCTTAGTATTGCTGGTGAATACACTGTCTGCAAAACAAATAAAAGTATTGTTAAATATACAAAACACGCGACAAAGTTACAAACAACAGAGCCTGGCTATAAATGTAGAACAAGATTCTCTAGAGACATTTATAAGTTTCCCGAGGAAGCACTCGGTATAATCTAAGTCTTACTCAAAGGCGTCCCTATGGGGGGGAAGAAAGGCTCAGCCGGTCGACTGGTCCAGGAACTCAAAGGCAGTCAGTGATGGAGTCCTCCTTGACTTGTTCACGATGGTGTCTTCCCTGGTATCCCCCCTTTCTTGGGCTATTTTTATACTATTTTTTACCTTCAAGGTGGAGTTTGAGTGACTTTAGTCATAAATACTTTTATTATGATTGGTGTAAAATTCTCTCCACATTTAAAGGTATGGTTTACAAAAAATTCAGGGCGCAGACTCAAGGAGGAGTGGTCGCACCTTGGAGGTGGGTAGCCTTTGGGATGGAGGTGTGTTTTGGTATTATAACGACATTATAATGAGTAAAGTTCGCACAACAGACAACATTTCATCAAAATTTGACAAAATGTTGGCTTAGGGTAGCAAATAGGCAGCTTATCGGTTCCATAGTACCATCTCGTTCCCGTATCTGCTGTACATCACAGGGCAGGGCCATGGAAGGTCACATTCTGTTCCATCCCCCGTGTACCTTCGCAAGCAATATTGCACAGGGAATCACAGATGTTGAATTCTTCTCATGCCATCTGCATCTGTATTCTACCTTAGAAGCCTTTTGATTTTATACCTTTCCTTAATGTGTGAACAATGCTGTATTTTTGGCCATTTTAGTAATTATTCCACATCACCTCTCTGGATCTGCTGGTCACAGTTCTTTTGATGCAGCCCAGGATGCAATTGGCCTTCTGGGCTGCAAGCATGCATTGTTGGCTCATGTCCAGCTTTTTATCCACCAGTACCCCCAAGTCCTTTTCCACAGGGCTGCCCTCTATCACGTCATCCCCCAGCCTGTATTGATAATGAGGATTGTCCTGACCCAGGTGCAGGACCTTGCACTTGGCCTTGTTGAACTTCATGAAGTTTGCACAGACCCACCTCTCTAGCTTGTCCAGGTTGCCCTGGATGGCATCCCATTCTTCTGGCCTGTCAACTGCACCACTCAGCTTGGTGTCATCTGCAAACTTGCTGAGGGTGCACTTGATCCCACTGTCTATATCACTGATGAAGATATTAAACAGCACCGGTCCCAGTACGGATCCCTGAGGGACACCACTTGTCACCCCTCTACATCTGGACATCAAGCCATTGACCACTACCCTCTGGATGCAACCATCCAGCCAATTACTTATCCACCGAACAGTCCACCCATCAAATCCGTATTTCTCCAACTTGGAGAGAAGGATGTTGTTGGGGACCATGTCAAAGGCCTTGCAGAAGTCCAGATAGACGATATCTGTTGCTCTGCCCTTGTACACTGATGCACTCACTCCATCGTAGAAAGCCACTAAGTTGGTCAGGCAGGACTTGCCTGATAAGTTTCCTGTAGTATGAAACAGGATCTCCAAGCCCATTTCAATAAAAAAGAAAATCACATATTACATATGCAAAATGCACTCATCCTTCAGATTGTGATTCATTTTGCCTCTCTAAGGCATCTATTTTAGAGTGGGGTAAATTGTTGCCAGGGAAGCGCCTTTCTTTTTAATGCTGAATATGGATGGATCTCAGACTTATCATATCTTTGTCTTTAATCAGATACCTTGTTCAGATGGTGATGTTATATAGCATGATTCTCTCTGTGAAATGCCACAGTTTTAATTTTTAGGATTTTTCATAAGAGTGAATTATTGGGGGTTTTTTCAGGAGCTGAAAGGGTATATTTTATGGATAAGCACCATTTGGGGGGAGTTCAGAGTTACCCCCCATTGCATTGTCTAAGGACTGAAATGTTCATAGCTCCACTGTAAGAAAAATACTGCTCTTCCCAGCTTCTAGTATCATGTCATCCTCCTTATTTTCTGTCTTACTTCAGAATGACTAAATATTTGAGTGTCATGGGCAAACAAATTATTTTGCTTCTGAGTGGAGAAAAATAAAGATGAAACAGCTAATGGAAAGGTCCCCACCATGAAGAGGTTGCAATTTAAGCTCAGATGTGACACAGAAAGAGAAGAAAATAAACAAACAAACAAAAAAGATAGAAATGTGACCATAATTTCTGTAAAGAATTATGCTATTAGCTGTCAGACATGCATGCATTTTTGATTTCCAAGTGCATTAGACTGTTCCTTTAATGGAAGATTTTAGGAAAAAGATTTAGAAGTAATTTGAAAGATGAGAGAATAAGATCTGTAAATAGGGATTCAGAAGACATTCCATGAATGTGAGACAGCTGGAAAGAGAGCATGAAGATAAAATGGTAGAAAGAAATTAAAGCAGTGCTGAACTCATGTCCTTCGCACATAGAAAAAGACAAGGTCAACGTTATAGGTTAAGGCTGAGTAATTTGGGTCACTGAATGCCAAGAACAAGGAATTTGAACTTGTCCTAACAGAAGGATATAGTTATGGATGATGTAATTGTAGCATCACACAAACTGTGGAGTTGGCCACATTTTATGCCATAAATTACATTAGTATGTTCTGAATCTGTTGACTGAGGTCAAAGATGAAGGGAAACTATATGGATCAGTTTTAATAAGTGGGTTTTCATCTATATAAAAAAAAACAATATGAGATAAAATTGTTGATGTTGATTGACAGTTAGAAATTTTTGGCATCTTTAGATATTTTATTGCCTGTTTTCTTCTCTTTGTGAGCTCATTATGCCAATGGATGTGAATCAGTATTTCCTGCCCAATGTAGAAAATGAATAGCTAAATAATAAAAATGAACTAGCCATTTTTCTGTGTTTTTACCCTTTCTGCATTTTTAGTTGGACCCAGTTTCTCAACACCATTTTCTCTGCTTCAGTGAAAAAAAAACAAGGACAGCTTTTGATAATAAATAAAAAATTATTATCACCTATTGAGACTTCTGACTTCTTCAGTATAGGGGTTCTTAAAGATCAAGATTTCCACCTTATAGTTCAATGTTTTATCATGCAGTTGAGAGAATACAATAAGCAAACTATTTTATAACAGCTGTACAAGGCTTATTGGTTTTCTTCCTTTGCATCTCAAGCTTAGCCTAGGGAGAGCAACTGCAAAATCAGATTTCTTTGCTACTTAGTATTGTTTACCAATACACATCAGTGTATTTTCTTCAAGCATAATTTATCTAATATAGCTTAAATGTTTCTGGCTACTTTTAGAGCATTCCTAAGACACTCTGAAACAGTCATCTGTTTTACACATCTGAAAGTTCGAATGCATTTTACCACTGGTATGCAGTGCCTTGACAGCATATTGGATGCTGCTATTTTATGTCTGTGGGAGTGAGAAATGAAAATGCCAGTTTTATGACAACATGATACATTGATTCTACTCACATGAATATCATTAATGTCATATTCTGCCTTCTTGTCTTGTGCCAAGTTATGTTTTCAGCAAAAACATAACAGTGTAATTCAGAATATTTTTTATTTTAATCTTGCATGATTTCATTCTTTTTTTTTTTTTTTCTGAAATGCTAATAAAATCTGCAATGCATGCTAAAGAATGAAGACTCCTATTCAAGGGTATGTAGGAGTGTAATGGAAATTGTTTTCCATGCAGTATTGATGTTGAAACCATATGCACACAAAACAAATTAGAGTTTTCTTGATTGTTTGTTTATTTTGTAAAGAGATATAGATTTGTCAGTCCCAGAAATCTGCCCACCAATATGCACGTGCATGTTGCACTTCACAGTAGAATCTAGCTAGAAATATAAAAGTATCCAGCTGACAAGCCGACAAGATCTATTCACCTGGTAACTGGGGTACTCAGAATAGGTTCTTGATCCTCTATGTCTCAGAGGAATGATTTCATCTTGGGGTTACTCCCTCATATAAAATGGCAGCAGTGCAAGGTGGCAATTGGATCCTCATTGGCACCCCTTGTCCAACACTACATATACGTAGCAACAGAAGAAGATGCAACCTGTCTTGGACCTCGTGATGCCACAGGAGACAAAGAAAGTCAAGGGACCTAAGGGATATTGCATCAAGGATTTTCAAATTTACTATTGAATCATCTGAGAATAAACATCCTAGATAAGCCAGTGCTAAATATTAAGACTAGGGATATTTAAATATTTTTCCTTTAAATCAGAAGACATCAAAGTGATATTTTTTGACATATTGGACTTCCGGTCATTTTGGTTTTCTACTTTTCAATGAAAAGTTTGCTATTTTCACTTTTTGATCCCTTCTCTTAGGAACAAGAAAAATATGTTGATATACCAAAATCTCTTATGGGATACACGTTCCCCTTTTCAATGAGCTCTAGTTCAATATTTCCTCTTATAATAATAATAATGAAAAAATGCAACCATTGATTCAGAGTAGATACGTTTGTACTTTCTTGCATTTTTAGTATTCTGCTACTTAAGAAATGAAGTTTTACATAAGACTCTTCAGAATATCTTCATAGAATGTTTTTTGAATTCCTAATTTTAGCAGTCGCTCATCTTCTAGGGCCTCATCAGCATTTTAAAACATCTAATTTTCTTCAAGCATAACAAAAATAACTAAAGCTGTGCCTAGTTGCATTTTGGTCCAGAACTTTCAATATGCACAACAGCAATTGACTAAATATTGCCAGATCATCTAAATACTCTGGGAGATTGCAGGCTAGTCTGTCATATAACGATTTTCATTGACTAATTCTCATTAGCTTTTGAACTTCAGAGTGTTCATCCAGTAGTTTGTAACTGAAATTATTCTGGCATTTCCTAGGGTGTTGCATTGATAAGAGATAATGAAGAAAGAAGGTAGTATTCATTTCAAAAGTGGAAAGGTTTTAAGGGATTTTAGTATACACAATATCCATCCGTTTTCAAGGACTGATCCTTGATGCATCCAAGTCTGCTGAAACAACTGCCTCATCTATGCTGTTTTGTAGTTTCGCTTTATAATATATCCTTTTTTTTTTTTTTTTTTTTGAAAGCTGCTTTTGTAAAGGTAAACAAAGCTTCAGACTACTTACTTGTGGTTCCTGGTTGCTCTGCAGCTGAGCACTTAAGCGTGAACACAGTAAAACAACACATCTTCAGTTCATATTTAGTTCTGAGTTGTGAGTTAAGCGTATTTATATCCAAGTAGTTTAGCCATCCATGCATACTTTAAAAGTATATATTTAAGTTACACTTAATGGCTTTACTCTCACATTGGTTTTTCAACACACATCATTTCATCTGGTCTTCTTACACATGGATGAAGAAAACAATGAACAATGAAATAATAATCTTTACTATATCCAAATGAAATACCAAGGGTGGAAAACTTCACAATACTTCAATGATCATATGAAACAGCATTTTAAAAAGGGGAGGGGTTGTTTTTTTCAGAAAACATTCAGAGCCTGAGGTGTAGGTGTTCAGTTATTTCTTACAAATTCATCTTCTGAAAAGCATTGGTACCTTTGAATAGGCCATTACAAGTAGTATGTGAATGTGTGTATATGCACATCATTAAGAAAATCCTATTTTTAATAAATGTCTATTTGAGACTGACAGACTACCAGTTAGTTTATGTGCAATTTCATATTTCTTGGAATTAATGTTTAACTTTCTGATGTATTATGTTGCACTTTTACCTCTTCATTCTCTTTTCAAAAGTGGTAATTCTGAAATTTGTCTTCTAAATGAAGTTAATAAAATGAACAGAGACTATCACAGTCTCAAGATAGTTTACCATTCGTATATTTATACTCCGGTGCTAAGTTAGTGTCTGCCCTGATGTTTGTCAGCGTAGCTGCAGGTTGCAGTTTTCTTCTTTGTGCCATACCACAAGCGGTGACAGCGAGTGTACTCTTGGGACTGAAGTTGTCTACGGTGGAAGCATTGGAATCGGATATGAAGAGGACCAGACTGTTCTGACATATCAAAGAGCAGCATTGCACTGAAGAATCTCCCTTGTGCTGTAACTCACAAGTTCTTAGATGTTACAGTATACAATATTATTTCAGTAAATCTGAGGGTTCAGTGCAATTTTGGAAGAGAAAGCATGTTCTAAGATGTAAATCCTTTTAATTTAGTTTCCAATTTCAGCTTCAAATTTATAAACCCTTCCTTATTAGCAAGTGGACAATGAAAGATGTTTGGTGAGTTGGTGCTTGTCTAAAACTCAAACTTTCAGTTTCCTGTTTGCTATGGGTTTGTTTATGATCTAAGGGCAGTCCCGTGAAGACAGATCCAGACAAAGATTTAGTATCCTGTATTTAGGCAATGCAGTACCTAATTTTTTCATCACATAGTCTGAGACCAGAAATTTGAGGCAGATACAAGGCCATCCTGTATGGTAGATGGGAGGACTGAGGGAAAACACTGCCGAAGCCTTGCTGCTGTAAAAAAAAAAGTAAGATTGATAAGGCAGGGAAGGAAGTATAACTATGAAGTATTACTATGCAACCTGGGTTTGCATACTTCAGACTTGGTGGGAGAAACCTGAATTCCAGTTTGTCCTCTGAAAGTCACTTCTGCATTTTCCATGAAACAGTCATCACAAAATGAACAATCTTCAGAGCAGGAATAGAGCTGTGCCTTCCAGCTGAACTCCTGTGGAGCTACAAAATCTACTTATTTTTGTCCATGCGCATATTCTGTCTAGCCCTATAAATTTGCATGTTGTTGCACAAAGCTCATACTTAACAAAAAAAACATGAATAGTTTGTTTCTAACACTTGCCTGATCTTACAGCTTGAGGTAATGTGTTCCTCTAGAAGGTAGGAGAGATTGGTTTCAATCTTGGCCGATACAATAGGTTATTATAATAAGGTGAGTGCACTATCTTCCAGCTCCTTGAAAGTAAAGGGAACCTCTTATAGCTTGATTTTAAAGAAAGCAGTTGCTATTCCGTGTCAGCAGGAGCCCCATCCTTTCTTATGTACTCTGATTACTCTGATTGTGAAATACAAAGCAATGCTGTAACATAGATACTTCTTTCTCTGGCAAGTAGTTGCTGCAGATGTAGGTTTTCAATTTTTCTTGCTTCTGCTTAAACAGGGATAACACAAGAACACTCAGCAGTGGAGACAGTAAGTGGAGTCTTGCAAAGAGATGCTGAAAGAGCAAGGGGTCTAGAGGGACAAACGGGTCCTAAGGGTTTGTGAAGAAAAGGTTGTGGGAAAGATCAGAGAGTTCAGATGGGTGTAGAAAATGTCATTTAGCTTAGAGTGCCAGAAAAAGGGGAAAGCTGGAGGAAGAAGGAGAGAGAGCAGCCTTGCTCTGTCTATGCTCCTGCCTAATTTCCTGAACTTTTCTCTGCCACTGTTAGGAGGGGTGGGATCAGGGAAGCACAATCTGCAATGTGCTCAGCCTCCTCTTAGGGTCCAAAAGCTGCAAAAACTGAGTGCTGGGTGAACCTGAGACACAGACTGACTTTTCAGGCTGGAATAACTTACACCCTCTCTCCTATGATGTTGGATAAGGAGGCGGTTGGCTGACCCGAGATGCTGCTTACTTTGTCATCTGCCTTCCCCCAGCTTTCCAGCTAGATCCCACTGTGGATGAACTTACTGAAAGTGCTCCATAGTGACCTGTTCTGCCATCTGTAAAACGGAGACTCTTAGAACCTTCAAACTGAGTAATCCTCTGAGGAAAGTAAATACAGTGAGGTTTTGAAGGGATGAGAAATACTAATGAATGAGGGCACATATGTATACTGGAGAGACAGAAGGAGAGAGAGGAGGGAGAAGTAGCTCCTGTTCTTTTTTTGGAGGGGAAGATTGTTTTGTAGTACATCTGATGGAATTCAGTTTAAAATTAAAACTTTATATTTGGAAAGTATAAAAATGCACATTTCAACTTCCTGTAGTTTCTTCCCTTCTGCTTTTTTATCAAAAAATTGCACGACATTCCCAAAGTGGGTTGAATCTTCATCATTCCTGAAAGCGTTTTGGCTGAAAACTGTTGCCTAGCTCTAAAGGGCACCTAGCTGAGGGTCACCCAATTAGCCTACCCTGATAGTGCCTTCACTGGAACACATATATTTTGGACATGGACAACAGAGTGCTGAGTGAGTCTGTGCACTCTGCACAGAGTGAGAGTGAGCTGTGCCTTTCAACAGTGGCTGTATCTGCTAGCAGGGTCGCAGGACCTTGTGCCATGGATTTTTTCTATGCCTCATGTCTCCTTGCTCCGTGGGGCTCCTATAGACATAAAGTTGGATCAATTAAGAAATCAGTCTGTATCTTATCCAGAAGTGGTACTAAGAAGGTATGACAGTCTTGGGCAAAACATGCGCAAAGCTATCAATCTGCAAAATACCAAGCTAATTATTCTGCCTGCTGTAATTGCTCTCAAATATGCTTTCATAATGGAAATGTGTTAAAATGCATTGCTAGATTTTTTCTAACAACAGTATTCCAGTTCCTCTAGCAGAGATGTATGTTGGGGGTGGGGGAGGGTGAGGGGGGTGGTGGTGGTGTTAATTTTTTTTTCCCCTCTCTCTTTTTATGGGGAGGAAGATATCATGTCCAATCATGTCCTAGGCATTATATGGATCTTATATGCCAAAATATATGCAGCACAGATTGGATGCAGAATGTCCTAAGTTTGCTTACAATCATCTCATTAAACTTCTTCTGGTCTGCTTTTGACCACAGTCATTACAATTTTGCACTTATCAAGTTGTACTCCTCTAAGAGCGTTAAGAAAGGAGGTGGAGTGCTTAGCTTGTGTCCTTTATGCCAGCATTTTTTCTTTTTTATATTGAATCCTTTTATATTGATGGAAGAAAACAAGCAACACCTTTATTTCCTGAATATCTGTCTTCTTTACCCCCTCTGACCTTTTTGTCAGACAAAAAGTTCAGGGCTATAACTGTGATGTGAAGCATTTTGTGTCATTCTTCCTCTTTACTCTTGCTCTTTAGAGCATTCTAAAGAATTCTTTATGCCGTAGCCTATGATCATTATTAGTGTTAGAGGCCAGGCAGAGTATTTTAATGCATCCAGGCTGACAGGTCAAGGTCACATCACTGGAGGTGTGATGCCTGACAGGTAAATCAGTCTGAAGCTGTAAGTCAGAAAATAATCTGTTTTACAGCTGTAGCATGCCGCCACCTAGCTTTACTTATGTTCCCTTCTTCTCCTTTAAAATTCAGTATTTCAAAAGTCACAGGTAATTCACAAGACATTTTATATTCACATGAGTATCTTCCTATCCATCAGCTATCTGCTCTTTTATTTTACATGAACAGCCACTCTTTAATCTTTTAACTTATTTGGCTGATTTTGTCAATCCTGAGTTCATCTCACCCTCCCTTTAAAGTGACTGCACCCAATGCAGTTATTCCCACATAAGATATAAATTACTGATAAATTAACAGTGGACTGCTAAGGCTGCTTTTCTGAATTGCCTTTTTAGGAATGGAGGAGGAATGTGTACAGGCTACTATGAACGAAACCACTGTTGTCTTAGACCACTTTTATGGAATTTCTCTACTAACATCTGCCTCAGTTTGCTCAGGTTGGATGAGTGTGGAGAACAATGCATTTTGGAATCACAAAAAGACAAAAAAAAAATTAGACTTTTTTTTTCTTTTTTAAAATTGTAGTTAAATTATTGGATAGAACTTACGAGAGCTGGCTTTGCTCTCTCCTTAATTGCTACAATATAGTGACAGTCTCTTCAGATCACCATTTATATCCTGTGCCAGATCAGCATTTTTGTGGAATGATCTCAGCTTAATATTCAAATAACTTCAAGACGATCCAAAATTATGAAGATTGTAATATCCTACTGTCTATTTTTCATTACCGATTATTGTCTTAACAGAAGATGACCATTACACATAGAAAGAAAAAATCAAATGTGATTGCAAGACAGAAGTATTTTCTAAAATTTAATACCAAACTCAAATTTTGTCTAATTTGGGAAGGCTAAAATTTGAGGAATTAATTTTATTACCATTCAATTTTCCAACAGCCGTGTTGGAAATAGTATGTTCTCATTTATTTAATATTATATTGTATTGTGTTATAAATTAATGGTGAAGATTTTTTTTTTTAAAACCACAGTAATTAAATGAAGATTGGGCTCACAGAGTGCACTAGGCAGATTTAAAACAATGGTGGCTTAATCATACATAGCATTTCTATATTTGGGGATTCTAGAGGATTTGCCTTCTTTCCTCTTGTCTGTTTTAATTGTTACATAACTTTTGTGGTTTGCCCTACAGACTTCAAGGTCAGCTGGAGAGCAGGCAAATCTCTTCATTGCTTCTTCGCTTGTCTAAGATTATGTAAACAGACTTTCAGAAAATACACCCCCTTTTCCTCCTTCTCACTCCAAGGAGCTAGTGGTTCAGCAGGTCAGTTCTGGGGAGAATATTTGAAGGATGACTAATAACTAGATGTCTTTTAGAAAAATAAGAGAGTTAGTATAGCAAGAGCTTACACGAACCAGTTCAGGGCTTTGCTCAAGGAAATTTCTCAGCCTTTCTCCCCTGTATGTAAAAAGAGGCAGGGTCTTATTTCTTTACTCTTGTGGGCTCCTCAGCTGAAATCTGAGCCTTGGAAAAATTAATAAGAACGTGTTATAGCTGCAAATTTAGTTTAGAAACTTAGAATTACTTCAGCTGGCATTAGATGTAGAAATACTTTACTTGGCAAATGGAATAGTCTATTTTTGTTACTGTAGACTTTGGTTTTAGCACAAAATGAGGAAGGAGTGTTTGGTTCTTGCTCAGAGTCCCTAAGAACCAACTTTTCATCCCCAGTTCACCTACTCATGCTGTCAAAAGGTGGCAGTTTTCCAGTGCTAGAAAGTGGAAATGATGATGTTTATGTTTGCAGCCAAGTAACCTTGAATGAGACGCTAACTTTTAACACACGTTGCAAAAAAAGGGGGAGTTTATCAGGTTACACAGCTGTACAAAACAAAAATAAACTGCAAGCAAAAGATAAACGTATTAATCAGTAGGATTTCTTTAGGTTAATGAAGTTAGAAATATTCAATGAAAATTATCTTTAACAGCTGGTAGCCCAGATGTTTGGGATGTGAAGCACAACAAACGGACTAGTCCTACATGTTAATTTCTAGATACAAGGACACAGTCAAACCCATGTGGCACAAATAGGTTACAAAGGTAGTTCAATTCCAGCCCATCTAAGGGCCAGAACAAACCATGTTATCTAGAGATTGCAGTTCACAGGGTTTTTCAGTTATTGAAGACTTGGCCAAGATCTACTCTTCGGGAATGGTGCGTTCAAACAAAGCCTTTCAAGTGCCTGCAGTTGATTCTGCTTCAGGATTTGCTTCAAATCTTGCACATACCAAACGAATCAGATTATGTGTTTTTAGGTGAGAACCTGTCACAACTCTGTAAATTTTGAATTAATTTTAAAGTTGCATAAACTTTTAGGTTTCCTCTTATCAGTAAGATAAAATCCATTTTCTTTTTCTGTTCCATCAAACCACTACACTGTTGTGTTGAATCTCATTATTTGATTATGTTAATCAAAAATATACATACACATTTTGAAAATCCATGTTTTGTGCCAAAGGGAAATTGTTTCTTCTTATGGGCAATCATAATTTCTTTCCATCACTTGTAATCTTAACTAAGAACAATTAATTAATTCAGCACGTGATTGATTTGAATTTATGACTGGAATTCTGAGGACAACAGAAGATATGAGGCATCCTCATCTAAACATGTTACTAATTAAGGTATCAGTCTGACAGAGGTCACAGGAGGAAATTCATATGTGTGAGAAAAGCATTCTCCAATGTGGAGGAAAAATTTAGACTTTACTCCTCTATGATGTATTTTTGTTAGGGTCATAGATAGTTAAACTGAAATAGAGTAACTACATGTTGTAACTATCTATTCAGTACAAAATACATACAACAATATATGTGTGACACCACACAACTGTGCTAAGCAAAAGCCAAAAGAAGACTCTAGGCAGACCAGGACTAGTCCACAGAAAGGATGATCCGTCTGGAGACCTGTGGTGTTAACGCTGGCCTATAAGGCCCAGCAAAGAAACCATTGGACATTTTAATCTCTACTGAAGCTGAGCAAAACTAAGATTGCAATTAAGTGTAAGGTGTTATTGGCTTTCAGTATCCACAGTTCATCAAGGCCTAATGTCTTAGCCGGTAATGATATGAAGTATTAGGACTTCTTCTGTTCCCTATTTCCAGCTTAAATTGTCATCGAGATCAATGGAAATCTCCTTCAGTGACATATCAAGCATATTGCTTGATATAATGGAATTGAATGAGCATTGTGCTTATACATCACCAAGTTATAACTTGCCATTCAAAACGTGTCGTATATTGTCTTGTTTCACTTGGCCACTGTTGCTGAAAATAATTGAAGGTCTGTTGGGAAAAAGAAAAAAATTAGTCTGGGAGCTTTGTTTTGATGTATTCCTTTATCTGTTCATTTTACCTGCCTGCTTCAACTTTTCAAGAGGAAACTTTGGCTTCCCATGGCTGTAACACAGCTTTTGTAGGTCCTTTAGGCAGTAACAAACTTTTAAAGGAATACAGATCAGCATTCTGCTATAAATATAACTAGATATGTAGATATATAAAATCAATATATTTTCTTGGTTTTCTGCATGATTTTGTCAAATTGTCTTTCAGGTTGTTGCTATCTGGTTATCTTGAAAAAGCAATTTAAACTTCCCTTGCATGTTCAAATGAGTTTTATTTGGAGCAATGTATATGCTTTGGTTGGGTTATTCTCAATATAAAGAGTGCAAAGCCCTTTTTCTTTTTTGCCATTAGTTGCTGGAATATAAACAAAAGTCCATATAGTTATTAAATATGTATAATAAAAAAATAATCAGTGTATCTGTTGCTATTATTTTTCATTGTTTTTCAGGTGTCCATATCTGCCCTTAAATTTTTGAGTCAACCATCTACAAAAGGATTTATTCATAAACTTTTGAACATGTCTAACACCGATTGATTGAGCACACTTTTCAATTCCATATTAAATGATACTTTTTTTAAGAGTCGCTTCTAAAACTGAATGAGAAGTTTCTTTTGCAATTAACCTGAGCTCAGAATATTTACTGTGCATTGTTTTTTAATGTCAGATGATGAGAGAACTCATGTGTCTCTAACAAAAGCAAATTGTTTACTCATTCAAGGATTCTGTTCAGGGCTCTGTATTTGAATGAATTCCAAATCAGGAGTTCTATTGAGTTGCATGGCAATCGATTGCCTTTTATGTTAGATGAATGGTCATGTTCAACGCCCCCTCTCCCTCATCCTTTTTTTTTTCTTTCTGGCCCACCGCCTTAGATGCCATCACCCAAAGCTGTTAGTCCCAAACGAGATTCTGTTTAGTGGCTATCAGCCACTTCCAGCTTTTCACTGCATATAAATGACTGTATTAAGAATTGGAGATGTGATGTGGAGTTATAAACGTGAGCTGTGAAAGAGAAAAAAAAAAGTCGAGATGTATAGAGGAATATTTCAAATGGAGCACATGAAAGGATGATTAGCAGAACTTTTTTTTTCATTTACAACTATAGGAATGTTACTAATTGGGAAACAGATTTTTTTTTTTTTCATGTGATGTGTTTAGTATCCACCTTAGGGACATGTCCTCACTTTAGAAATGCATACCTTTCCTTTTATCAATAATGGGCCTTTATATGAGCCTGTTTAACTGCATTGGACAAACCTTATAACAGTTCCATCATGCATGTATGGGAGGGCAAGGGCATCGTTATTGTTTCAATTTATTTTATGGTTGTTTCAGGAGACAGGCTATGTGTCTTTCACCTAATGTCGAGTCCTCATTTTTCAATGTTTGCCACTTATTAAAATCCTTTCGGTGCTTCCATCAGCCCCACAGGAATGCAGTGAAATCCTCTAAAGCATTCGCTTTGCAGCCCAACACTGGCATTCAAAAAAGACTGTAAGTGGGTGCATAAGGCATCACAAACAGGAATCCGTGGTTGTGTAAATTCCACCGTAAGCAACATTGCAAAGCATTCTATAAATATCACCTTTGCATTATCTGACAATAAGATGACTCAGTGTTAACATCACAATTTCAACAGTTTCTGTGGTGTTGCCCTCTGTTCTGCGTGGAGACTGCTTGTGTTAACGGTAACACATTCTGTTTAGCAATGGACATACCAAGTATATTGCTGGGACCTTTTGGGAACACTCCAAGTTTTAATCACAGGAATAATTGTGCAAGGTGATTCTTCCTGCAAATGGTAATTGCTTCATGTTGGTGTACAAAGAAAAGTCTTCATTCCTGAGCACGGGCATTCAAAGACCTCTAGATGTACCTCTATGATAAATGTTTAATTTTTTCTGAGAAAAAAATCAACAAAATACTAAGATTCATTGTCTTTTAAGGGATGTTCTGACATGACCACTGATTTTGGTTTATGATACAGTTAAGGACCTGTTTATCTGAAAATAAATAGATATCGGTGTTAGCGGCATGATTGTGTGTTGCACCTCCATATAATTCACTGTGTCTACTCCATTTCCGGACAGTTTAGAATCCCTTCTTTCCATTGTAAGGCTAAGATCTCTTTCCTGCACTGCTTGAACATGGGTGGCTCTCACATGGGTGCCTAGCCATATGTGTAAAAATCAGCACTACATCCTTCTCTCTGCATCCTGGAAATTTCTTCCCTAGACAAAGTACTTCAGATTTCAGAAGTATTGGAAAAGGCTAAAATCCTGGCCTAGGGTTTCTGCAGGTGATGTAACTAACTTTCTCCTCCTCTGTTCTTCCCCCCTTATAAAATCTTCCATTCTTCTCTTTCTAGTGTGTCCCTGCCCCCCCTGGAAACTCTTCACCATCTTCACCTTTGTTCTTATACGTGAAATGTGAACCTTCGTTCCCATCTTTAAAGTCAGGTGCTGTTCCTCAGTGCATCTAATTTCTGTTAACGGGCCTTTGCTCTGCCCAGTCTTCTTTCCTCTGTGCTCCATTTGTTCTCTTCACCCCCAACCCTCTTTCTACTCTGCCTTTGATAGTCCCACTCGACAACGTAGGAATGGCAGCCTCCTTCCTGTGTGTCAAGAACTGTCTCTCTTTAAACTCACTTTTTTCACTTCACTTCTTACTTTAATGGACTTACACTGTTTCTTCCTGACCCAACTCATGCTTCATTATGCCTTAGGCAATTGCAGACGCCTCAGTCCCAAGTGTTTTAAAATCATGAATAAGTGCATTAGAGATCATTAAACTGGTTTAAAATAGTGATTTGTAGGCATAGAGAGAGACATAAGTAAGTTTAAAGAGCCCTGCGTTGTCTTTAAGAAGGGAACTAGATTTACCGGTGGGAAGAGAGCTTAGCCAAGTGGTAGCCTCTGCTTCAGCACCACCCAGTTTAGTATGTACATGGCACGTTACCTGGGATTAGCTGTCTGTCTTTCCTGGTCCTCCAGCAGATCATGTTTGATTTGGCCATCACCAAAAAATCGCTTCCAGTTGACAGTAAACCTGTTTTCTTTAGGACAAAAGACTTACTATTGTAGAATGTGAGCTCTGATGTTACAGAAAATTCTGCAACTCTGGCATGCACACAATAATTCAAATTTTCATTCAAGCTATTGCTAGACTTGAGGCTCCTGGTAAGGCTATAATTTGATGTGCCAGCATAGGCAAACCCAGAACTTGCTTTGTTTGTGGTAGTTAACAGATAACAGAGGAAAAAATAGAACAAATAAAACATGAACTAGGGATACATAATTGTTTTTGTTATGCCAAACAAGTCTGGAGCAGGTCATTTGTTTGTGAGCTTTGCAAAATGCCATGCAATTAGAGTGCTAAGGATTATTAACAAGAAAAATGTTTATCATGTGAATGATATGAGTACATAAGGCATAAAGCATGCATCATCTGAGATAAGTGATGAGCTAGAAAACACTCATTATTGTGTCTATATCTATATATATCTGCATGTATATATATTTTAAAACCACACACAGCTGTGTATGTGTATGTGTAAATATGTGGCTGCTATTTACCTAATAGACCGGAGTAGCACCAAAGGACCATAAACTTCTGTTGAAAAGTATATATTTAGATTTTAAAAAAAAAATAAAAATTGCGTATTTTTAATTAAATAGTTCCTTTTGAGCCATTGCATAGAACTTTGACATGAGCAGTTGCAGGTTGCTATATAAATCTTTCTGTTATGCATAATTATGTGGCTATTCATGTTAAACATTACAACAAAACTACCAGGTAGATGCTGATTTTTTAATGTTACTGCTCTCAGTCTTTCCCACATAAATGAGAGGATAATGGAGGGATCTTTGATTTACACCAGGCAATTGAAAATGAATATGACTTACTCAAGATTATTAAGTTTATTTGAAGGCTATGAACCCATTGCTGAAGAGTGCTCAACTACTTCTTGTATTGAAGTTGATGGATTTTCTTTTTTTTTCTGTAATGTTATGATCCTACTGGTGATTTTTATATATTGCAGATTAGCCAGATAGTATACATGCATTTCGGAGACTTCAGGGTGCAAGAATTGAGGATTTTTTTCTATTCTTTCCCTTGAAATTTCTAAAACAAAGTAAAGAAATAGAAAGAGTTTTAAACTAATCCTTCCAGAACAAAGTGTTTAACCTGCATTTATTTGTTAGTTTGTGTGGGTTTAAAGTATATTTATTTATTTAAACAGGGAAAAAGTCTCACAGGTTATATTTTTTTATTTTGTTTAGCTGTACTGTTCACTTTGCTTTGCTTTTAGGGAGACAGGGGATTCTTGAAAAAGAAAATTGAGTTTGGCAAACAAATAGGCTATAGAACTGGCAGGGCCAACCCCAACTATTACAAGGTTCAGAGTGAGCACAAAGCTTGTCTTTACAGACAGCTACTATGGGAACATCTTCCTGTGGTTCTGCAACAGAAACTTTGGCTAGTTTTATTATTCACAGAAAAAAATTTAGATCTTATTAAATAAATATAGGCTCATTGGGAAAGAACATTTTAATTATCTATACTAGGCGTTATTTTTAAGCAGTGCTAGTGCACTTATTCTAATAGGTAGGGAATACATATGGTATTTCATTTCATTTTGGTGGACAGAATGAGATAAGTAAAATGTTACCTCATGTATTCCCAACCAGCTGTGCCTCTTTCAGCTTTGCAGTTCGTTCTTCAAGAACTGGTGGAATGGATGAATTGTTATGGGGTTATAATCAGAGTCGTTCAAAAAAATGAAGTGATTCTCGTTACTGGGGTGTTTCAGCCTCGGTTTCTCATGGCTGTTTGAAAGACAGTCAGATCTTTTAGTCTGTCATTCTCTCTATAGTTCTTCGGTGTATATGTATGTACATATTGGGTTTATTTATTGCTCCTCATATATGTGAAGTCTTTGTTTTCCAGCAAACTGCTGTCACCAAGCTCTTGGTTGAACAGTGTTGAGGTAAGATTGTAGTCTTGAGGATTTACTGCTTAATTTGAAGCTCCAGCTGTGCAGGAAGGTGCCAGCTTTTCCTGATCTAGTTTTGGTGATAAAGCAGGAGGCAGAGGTGCTAGTATTCAGTTTCTTCTATGTGGGGAATAACTGGGATCTCTTATGCTTTCTCATTAGAAATTCCATAAAAGCCATTTAAAACTAACAGAACACATACGTCCAGTTATGGTACACCTACTCCTATCAGGCCCTTCTGCTGTGATTTAAAACACCATATGTTCATATATGCTTGTTCTGAAATTTGCCCAAATTATCTAAGATTAAAAATGGGAATTAAAAGCAACTGGCTTCTGTAGGTATCCTCCAAATCCAAGGAGGAATAAGGATAAATGAATCCAGTACTTGACGGCCTCCTTGATATTTACATCCCTGTATAGTCCAAGTTGGCATCGCCATCAGTCATTAACACACTAAAGGAATCATCATATGTGTTTACTACTTGAAACAACTGGAATTAAGAAAGGCAAATGCATCTGCCTAAGCCAGATAACAGAATCAGGAAATTAATACTATTCTGCTTTACATCTCATAGGAAGCTGATGCTGTAGTAGTGCTCCACTTAAATCCATTCATTGTGTTGTTTTATGTGCAGAATCACTTTATTCTGTATTTTCTGCATCATAAAACTTCTTTAATTTGATGTAAACAATAGTTTACTGTTCCCCTAATTACCTCTTATTTTAGCTCTAGCCCTGGACATATAGTGGAAACACTGAATTTCCACAGGCCAGCAGCAACAGTGGGGGAGGCTTTTTAATGAGGCACAATTTAAGCTTGACTATTTGGAGGACATTAATTAAATAATTTCTAGTTCTCCCTCTAGACTGACTCTGAAGTTTTTAGGAGTGAACTGGTGAGATTATTTCATAATTAGTAGCAACAACTTCAAGCATTTTAAATTACTTCAGCAAAAGAAAAAAAAGATAAATAACATGGTTCATCCTTTGGCCTCTTTTCAGTTGCACTGCATTTTATTTTGGCCCAGATATTTCATTGTTCATTTGCTTCTTGAAATAGCTTTACAATTATGTGATGATATTATCAGACAGTATTAACACTTTTCTGACTTTTTTTTATTACTAACTGATCATTCTTCTTGCCTTAAAAGACACTTTGTTGTTTAGTTATTGTGCATATGTTGTATTGTATTAGCAGAGAAGGTTCATTGTTAATGGCAATGGGAAGTAGAGGGCTTTTAATCTTAGAATCGTAGAATCATAGGGTTGGAAGGGACCTCTGGAGATCATCTAGTCCAACCCCCCTGCCAGAGCAGGGTCACCTAGAGCAGGTTGCACAGGAACGCGTCCAGGCAGGTTTTGAATGTCTCCAGAGACGGAGACTCCACCACCTCTCTGGGCAGCCTGTTCCAGTGCTCTGCCACCCTCAAAGTAAAGAAGTTCCTCCTCATGTTTAGATGGAACTTCCTATGCTCAAGTTTATGGCCGCTACCTCTTGTCCTGTCGCTGGGCACCACCGAAAAGAGCCTGGCCCCATCCTCCTGACACCCACCCTTGAAGTATTTATAACTGTTGATAAGGTCCCCCCTCAGTTTGGTTTTTTTCTTCCAGACTGAAGAGACCCAAATCCCTCAGCCTTTCTTCATAAGAGAGGTGTTCCAGTCCCCTAATCATCTTTGTAGCTCTCTGCTGCACCCTCTCCAGCAGTTCCCTGGCCCTCTTGAACCGGGGAGCCCAGAACTGGACACAGTACTGCAGGTGCGGCCTCACCAATGCAGAGTAGAGGGGGAGGATGACCTCCCTCGACCTGCTGGACACACTCTTCTTGATGCACCCCAGGATGCCATTGGCCTTCTTGGCCACGAGGGCACATTGCTGGCTCGTGTTTATCTTGTTGTGCACCAGGACTCCCAGATCTCTTTCCACAGAGCTGCTCTCCAGCAGGTCAGCCCCCAACCTGTACTGGTGCATGGGGTTATTCCTCCCCAGGTGCAGCACCCTACACTTGCCCTTGTTGAATTTCATAAGGTTCCTCCCTGCCCAACTCTCCAGCCTGTCCAGGTCTCTCTGTATGGCAGCACAGCCCTCCGGTGTGTCAGCCGCCCCCCCCAGCTTTGTGTCATCAGCAAACTTGCTGAGGGTGCACTCTATCCCCTCATCCAGGTCACTGATGAATATATTGAAGAGGACTGGACCCAGTACTGACCCCTGGGCAACACCACTCGTGTTAAATCCTTAAATACATTTTAAATCCTTAAATACGTTTAAAATGATGATTTAATTAAAAATGTGACCTTCTGAAAGGAGTAGAACAACAAACAACAATTCCCCCTGAAAAAAAAAAATGAGGAAAAATTGACTTTTCCTTTTCAGACTCTCTTTATTCACATGCTGTCATGTCTCCTTCCCTTAATTCTGTTTCTCTGAGGATGAGGAAATTGAAACAGAGAGATAAGTGACTTGTTGAAGTTCACCAAAAGGGTTGATTGCAAAATCAAGATATAAATCTCAGAGGCCTGCTTCTTAGTCCTGACCCTCCAGTATTAAACCACAAATAACACACAGCATTGGATTTGATATCTGAGGGTTTGATCTCCTCAGCAAAAGAAGGGCTGTGACCTCTCAGGAGAACACAGTGCTGAACTTTTATTCCCTGCAAGGGAAAGGTAACTTCAAATTTGTGCTGAAATCGTAAAGGCACAGTTCAGTCAGGTATTGTTCAAAATTTTTCAAAATATTGCGTCTCATAAATACACCTTCGTTTTTCTTTCCCTGACCACATTGTTATCTGGCAGCATTCAATAGTCCTAAGCAATAGCCCAGCATAGGAACGGCTGTCATTCAGGTAGTCCAACCTTTATGTTACCCAGAATATATAAAAAACAAATAAAGCCTGGAATTAAATACTGGGTTTTGCGAACCGTTTATCATTTTTCTGTTATCATGACTATCAAAATGTGCAATGCATTTTCAAATGCAAAAGAAGACAGCCACCTGCCAGGGAGCACCGTAATAAAAGAATTTCCCCACGATGCCTGTCCTGCTGTTTTTGGATAAAGAGCAGCGCAAGCCCGTTTGCAATACTGACATCTAGTGACGCCCGGTCACATTTGTATAACTCTCTTCACCAACATTAACTTTTTGCAGCATTGTACCCACTCGCAAAAATTAGCAAGTGAACTAGCAAATAATGTCCTTTTGCTTCCCAAAAGACACTGGAAGAGGCAGGCAACCATTTCCCTAGAACAATGACCAGCTTAAAGAAGGATATATTTAATCCCATTGAATACAATGGGACAATTTTCCAGCCTTGGGAATCAAGCTGTATTTAACACTTGCAGTAAAATGAGCAGAACAACAATTTGAGTGTTTTACCTGTTACTGAATTCTCTTAATTAGAATGATGGTATAAAGACAGCATATGCCTGTAGGCATTATGAAGCAAAAAAGTGGCAGTATTTTATTTTAAAGAAATAATTTTAAATGTTCCCAAACTATCCCATAATTATGAGGTGTGGGCTGCATACTACACTATTAGTTTGGGGTTTTTTTCCCCAGTGAAATGTTTTTGTATGATGCTGCAGTGTATCAGTAGATATATTTATTATCTCAACAATCCAGTTTTTGTCTTCATCCGTATAATTTCATCTTCAATATTTGTACATACAGCTTGGCATCTGCTTACCTTTTCAGGTCGTGATCATCATAGAATAATAGAATGGTTCAGGTTAGAAGGCACCTTAGAGATCATCTGGTTCCAACCCCCCCTATATATATATGAATGCAGTAATTTAAGATAAGAAAGGACTGTAACGCAAGTTTCTTAATTTTTTATAATCAGCATCACTCTGATACTTAAACGTAAGCTATAGTTATTTACATTACATGAAACCAGATTTTGTCTGGCTGTTCTAGCCCACTGCTTTTCCGTTCATACTGTGACGATCTAATATTGCTTCTAGGTATATTGAAGTTCACAAAAGCTCAATGTACCTTGACATCCTCAAAGTACTACATCTGTTTCTTTGACACGAGCCATTGTGTCACTCAACTCTGTGTATCATGTCGCTGCGTGTTGTTCAGTGGCATTAGCAGAAGGTGCCCTGACACAGGCTATTATGTCAGTCTCTTCTCTGACAATATTAAGAGCTTTTATATCGCACACGTGTATTTGAAGTGATGCCACTGAACACTGTTGTTCATATTTCTGTAAAGCTGCAATTTCTCCATTGATGGAAGCAATGCTTTTAATTAAGGTGGTGTTTTAATTAAGGCTTACTTAAGGAGAAGAAAAGGCTGTAAATCAACAGAAGTTTTCCTAATAGTTCATATCTAATTGCTTTTTTTCATAGTTTAGATTACCTGAGCTTGTTCAATACCAAATAAATTTTTTTGGCTTTTGTCATATAAAAAATCCACAGATCTTTCATCTAAAATTGTCATGAGCAAAAAAAAGTCAAACCAAACTTTCCCAGAATCACATCTGAGAGGAAGTTTGGAGGAAAGAAGGGAATCTGGATGTCTCTTAATACATACAAATAAATGCTTTGTCATACCTGTTTCTTCAGCCTTTTGAAATCTCTAAAGATGAACTTGAAGTGACTTACAAAAACAGAGCTACCAGCCATTGTACCTTGGTAGGTACATTTTGTCTGACGTATGTAGTCAAGTCAGAACAAGAACTTAGTGAAGAGGTTGAGGGTTATTTGCTTTTATTATTATTTTAAGAAAAAAAAAATGCAAAAGAATAATTCATCCCGTTATATGAATTGATATGATCATACTCTTTTTGTGTCACATTCCAGGAAAATATGTCATGCTGGTGACATACAGTCACCAAAGCTTTTATTTCCAGTTTCAGAACTTAAATTTTATATTGTCACATGCAAATATGAGCTACAGATGTATTTGCAATTATTAATATCAGAATGGTTCCCTCCATCAGCCATATGAGTGGATGGTTAATTTAGCTAATTACAACTCATCATTCACAACTCAAAGAGTGAATGTGCAATATATGTAGAAAACTGTGATCAATCTAAAGAGTGATTTTAAAGTTTAAGCATTTGCTTATTTTCATATATATGAACAATCAATTAGCAGCTGGGAAGCAAACAACGTAAGTTGAGTAATTAGTTTCCATTGAGTTATTTGCTTAATTCTAGTAATTTTTACCATGGCTTTCAAATGTTAAAAAAATAACTACTTTTTAAAGTGACTGTATAATTTCAATACACTTTCACATCCACCATATTTGTTTGAAAAATCCCTCATCTGCATATAGAAAAGCAAGTGAAAATTTACTGAATCATAAAAATTAAATTTAATAAAAAGTAAGCTAAACTGGGCCATAGATTATTTGTTTTTACAGTTATATGATTCCACAGTCAATTTTAATGGACACTTAAAGAGTAATCTTATTACAGTTAGAGTCAATAGGAATTGTGGAAACTCAGTTTAATATGAAAGTCAAAACAAGATGTTATAATAGTTCCCAAATGTATGTAGATATAGAAACATAAACATGATGTGCATCAATTTGAGCATATGAAATGATTTTCCCCAAATTAAAAAAAAGTCAAAAAACCGTGAAGATAATTGGAAGTAAGGAAGTAACTGGGAATTAGAAAAGGCTGGGAATGAAGTGCTATCAGGAGAAATGTGAAAGTTGCCCCCAGGAAGCAACAGAAAAGCTATGAGTCTGTGCTGGCAAAATGTGCAGTCCCTGTTCCGCATCTGCTGCAAAAGATGGACCACCAAGTCCAGGCTTCTCAGAAGTAACCAGCAGGTGGAGGAGGGAATGGTGGAGAGGCGCCAGGATTAGCTGGTGCTCCCAGGGTAATGAAGCAGCTTGTGATGCTGCAGCAAGCCATGTGCTCCAAGTCCAGAAGTTAGCAGACGCACATGGGCTACTGAAGAGTAGAACGGGGAAATAAGGAACAACAGACACTCCATATTGAGAAATGACCCAGAAACACAGACTTCGAGTGGGGCAGTTGTGGGGGTCTCTTCTCCAAGGTGAAGTGTGCCCTCTGAAGCCAGTCCCAAAAAGGTGCATCGAGAGAAGTTACGATACGTCATTTCACTCACTACCAAACAAGTAACAGATATAGTGAAATTTTAAGGATTGACCATTGCAAAGTGTTTAATACCTTTGGACGAGTATTTGACACCTTCACCTTCCTGTTTTTACTTGGATTCAATTATGTTTAATATGCTACAACTCTTCCCTATTATAATACAGCAATTTGTTAAACAAAATGAGAGAAATATTTCTAAGTTGTACATTTACATTGAACAAAAATGAAATCAAGTCAGCATTTTGAATTGCCAATTTACGTGTTTGTTGTTGGAATTGCTAATATCATGCTAATTATATTTAAATTGCAAAATATATTTAAATAAATATTCCCCCCATGGGATGTTTTAGGTAATAATTAAGCATAATTTCTTCATCTTAAATTCCCAAATTAACTTTTTGATTTTTTTCTCTGTGTAGAAACATGAGTTATATGTATATGTCTTTGCTTTAAAACCCTTTGGTTTCCTCTAAAAGACACTTCAGAGGATTGTGCTGTGGAGCTGCTAATTCTTTATGAGGGTGCTTATGTGTAAGAAAGATCCCATAAAGTTTCAGCTTACCATTTCCCCTGTTCATATTCTATGCAAGGCTGCTCTGAGTTATTTTTGTGTTGCCTTCTTACTCATATAGAGCTTCTATTCCACTGCTATTTTTTACAAGGCTTGTATTTTACAATTTCATTATGGTCCTCACATTTGTGAAGCAATTAATGGAAATACACAGGTTTAAAAAATATTGTCTGTTACCTAATCTTAAAAAGCAGTAATACTTGTCCAGATATGAAGCATTTGGATAAATAAATTAAAGAAGTTCCAGGGATTTGGAAGGTGTTTTACCCTATTTTTTTGAAGTGGGCAAAATGCCCCTGTTTTTCCATGCAAATTAAAGAGTATAAAATTTTTTTTAATTTACGGCTTGTGACGAAGGTGCATGATTTGCTTTCTGATGATGGGGGTCCCCGTTTTTGTCATTGTAACAAACTCAGTTGAAATTAGTCCATGAAGATCTAAAACTTTCAAAGACTCAACCTCTATCCATTTGTCTTGAGGGCTTACATCATCCTTAACTAGCCTCTCGTGCATGATGCTCTTTGGCACTCTGCTTCCATTTTCATAGCCGACTGCAAGTGATTTTCAGTGACAATTCTCAAAACCATGATAATCTCAGCTTGATAGAGTGTGTTTTTTCAATCCAGGAAACAACTGCTCCCATCAACTCCCCTATATGACACCTTTGGTGTATATATGGCACTTTTGTGATCAGCTGTGTCTGGTTTTTACAGCAGAATTGTGAGGATTAAAGGTAGTGGATTTAGGAGATTTTTATCTGCAGCCCTACTTTTGGAATTCTCTATCTGGGAAAATTCACCATAGCAAAATGTGGCTAGCTTAACACTATAGAACAGTGTTTTTAATTTTTATTATTACTATTATTATTCTAGGAGAAATCCTGGAGTAATTGTTTAAGGTGTTTCTTATAGGCATTTTTTTGGCTAACAGCTCAGTTACTCATCTGCAAATAACCAAAGAATCGAGACTGGAACTGTGGTGTCAGAGTACAGAAATACTGCTTATAAGTTAATTACCGAAAGAATAATATTAATTATATTTAATACAGTATGCATGATATTAGATACAGAATATCTGTGAAGTGTACATTTTATTAACAGCATAATTTCAGACAGGAGTAGAAAGAAACATGAAACACATTTTCAGTTCTTTATCTTAGTATCTTTATGTGTGTTCTTTCTCTTACATTTAAAACTGATTAAGTTTTGCTACTGTAATTAAAAAAGAATAAAATAAATGCAGGTGTTCTTTGGCCAGTGGAACCCTTCTGTAAATTTTTATGTTATTGAGGATAACAGAAACTGTTACCTTGAAAACTTGATGATTCCCTTGCGCTGATGTAAGTTGAAATAGAGCCCAAGGGAAACAGAAGTCATGGAGTACAGCTTCATAACCACTGTGTGAAAATGCAGACGATATAGAAGACTCGTTACTACAGATAAAACAGAACCAATTCCTAGAGGACTTTTTATAATAGTTTTGGGTAATTGCATTAGAAAGTTAGTCTGTATAACAAGATGTTGTGACTTTTATATTAATGAAGGTCACTAAGGAGATTCTAATTATGGTGTCTGGTCTGAAAAATTAATCTAAGGTTTAAAAATCTGAGGTGTTTGAAGTAAGCGCGACTGTAGCCTCTAGTCATTCAGACAAGATGATGACTAAACTTTTTTTGTTAAAAAAATGTTATGAATGCTACCGCATGCCATTACTGAGGCTGTGAAATACCATATGTGTTCAGGAGGACTTGTTAACTCTCTGTAAGTACATAAATTGTTTTACTAAATGGATTCTCCAATGGTGCATAATTCTAATTATAATCTCTCTGCCCTTGCACCTCTTTTTCTTTATCATCAGGCCACAAAATTCTTGCACAGAAGGGTTCATTCTGAGGATATGATAAAATTATCATAATTCTCCAGTACAAGTTTTTCAAAGTTTTAAAATACTATTTGAATAGCGGGGTTCTCTGGGTAAGGGTATGCCACAAATGTTCACTGCAGTTTGCATCAGAGATGAATCCACTGACCGCTCGTGTATTCTGTTAGGCTGAACAGAATCCCTCTCCTGCTCCGCTGACACGATCACCACTGACTCTTACAGGAATGTAGAAATCTATATTCAGGCATTGCACATTTGGGTATCTTAACCTTGAACTGAATCCTGCCCTAATCTCTCTTACCAACATGATCTTTTCTTTTTCTTTTCCTTCAGAATATTCCCTGTCAGCCACCATGCTGTGTCAATGTCATTTCTTACTGCTAACGCAGATATGAACTAAAATCTGGAGTTTTTTACGGGAAATATAAAGGGCTTTAACAGCATGCAAGCAAAATGACTTTCAAGAAATTTGTAGGAACATAATAACTTCTCCCCCACGCACTTCTTTATCAAATTCAGCTATCAGATTTATCTGATTCTTCTCAGAGTGTTCCAGGCAGACAAACAGACAAGTATAATTTTATGTACTTCATTTTCTTAGGAAATCAACTTAAACATATTGTTCTCATTTCTTTACTTTTCTTATCTATTAGCCCCACTTTCCATTTCCGCCTGACAAGTAGCTATTATATATTCATGTATGCTGTTACATCATTATTTTTCTAAAATGTTCACAGATTTGTAATCATTCCTCTTCAGTAAATCTAATTGAGAGCAAACAATCTTGGGAAACAAATATATCCACTCACCTTGCTGAAAATGTTTATGTTACATTAATTAGTATTAGGTAGGATGTAATAAACATTTATTACTTTTGCTGCTTTATTTTTAGACTTATGTCAAGTATCATTCAACGGAAGGTCAGGCTCCTGCTTTGTTATTGTTAAAATCAAAGCAATTGTCTCTAACTCAGGCATAAGGAACGTAACTCAAAGCAGCAGGACAAAAATGGTTTAACCTGTTATTTCTGGAAGTTCCAGTAAAACTCTGTCAGACTTCATAAATACTGTTTTCTTTATGTGTTAATTTTCCCAGGATTTTTCTCTTCCTTGATGCAACAGAATATTTTTTGTTTAATTCTTACTGGCTCTGCAAATCATTTCTGTAGATTTATTTCAATTCTACATCAATAATACTAACACAATGCTATAGACTTGGGGAAGAGTGGCTGGAGAGCTGCCTGGCAGAAAAGGACCTGGGGGTGTTGGTCGACAGCCAGATGAATATGAGCCAACAATGTGCCCAGGTGGCCAAGAAGACCCAGCAGCATCCTGGCCTGTATCGGGAATAGTGCAGTGAGCAGGACTAGAGAAGTGATCATCCCTCTGTACTTGGCACTAGTGAGGCCACACCTTGAATACTGTGTTCAGTTTTGGGCCCTCACTACAAGAAAGACATTGAGGTTCTAGAGCATGTCCAGAGAAGGGCAACAAAGCTGGTGAGGGGTCTGGAGAACAAGTCTTATGAGGAGCGGCTGAGGGAGCTGGGGTTATTTAACCTGGAGAAAAGGAGGCTGAGGGGAGACCTTATCGCTCTCTGCAACTACCTGAAGGGAGGTTGTACCGAGGTGCAGGTTGGTCTCTTTTCCCAAATAATAGGCTATAGGACAAGAGGAAATGTCCTCAAATTGCACCAGGTGAGGTTTAGACTGGATATTTAGAAAAATTTTTACACTGAAAGGGTTATTAAACATTGGAACAGGCTGCCCAGGGAAGTGGTTGAGGCACCGTCCCTGGAGGTATTTAAAAGACTTGTAGATCTAGTGCTGAGGGACATGGTTTAGTGGTAACTTGGCAGTGCTAAGTTTATGGTTGGACTTGATGATCTTAAAGGTCTCTTCCAACCGTAATGATTCTAACATAGGAATTGTTATATTATTATTACAACTTAATCTTGTGAGTAACTTATCAAAATGCTTTATACTAAATCAGTCCTGGTACTTGTGTATGTATTCCAGCCAAGCAAGTTATCATGTTCTATGCTCAATTCCCCAATTAATTATAGCTTCTTCTGGGTAAAAGGTCTCTACCTATAGCACAGTTGCTTATGGCAAATAGCAAATCTCCTAATTAGCTAGGCCTCTCTTGAGCCTAATTTTCCTTACTTGTATATCTGCAAAGTTAAATATTCCGTGGGGTCAACAGTATCATTTGAGCTGTTTGATGTTTGTTTTGTAAAACATACTGCAGTGAGCTTTTCTCAATGCATCAATAAACAATGGATAAAGAAGGATCAGAATAGTTTAATCATTGTGTTGGAACAATTTAGCTATCAATTATTTGATGTCACATTTTAACTTCTTTTTAAAAAATTTATATCTAATTACAAATTTGTTAGGGCCCTGAAGGCACCATTTGGCCTTACTGGCTCTGCCCAGCCTTACCTGAGGCCTCCTCCTAGCACAGCCCATGGTGCCAGGACCCCCATTTCAGCTCAGCCTGGAGCCATCTGCTCCTGCACAAGCTATATTTTAGGTGTGATCCATTTCCCATGGCCTTAGGACTTGTGCTGTTGGAGGTCTATCTCCTGGATGGGCCTTTTGGACATAAGTTGCAGCTTGTCTCCAGCCCTGCTTCTGGTCCTGACTCACTGATGGACTTGGGAGCCATGCCGTAGCTTTGTTTTTGGCCCCATCTCCTTTTGCTCATGGCTGGTCTGCCTGGGCCTGGTTCTTTGCTTGCTGTGTCTGGGATGTCGAGGGATCCAATGGACCAGTCCCTGGGTTCTGCTCACAGCATTTAGTCCCTGCAGGACTGCCTCCCATCAGTACAGGCTCTGCCAGTTCTGGGGTCTTGCCTCTCAGCTTGTAGCTGGCCCTTGCTGCTCCCTAAAAAAAATGTTGTATTAGGAATTGCGTGGTTCTTGTTGATTCTGTAGGGGCTACGAGGCTGCATCTTTAATGTCTTGTCGCAATGCCTAGCAGGACAAGATCTCTCATGGCTAAACCATCTTGTCTTTATAGTATATTTTAGCTAGTAAAAACATGGTGATTGGGATAGGTCTCAGCACCTTCCAGTGTGCACCCTTAGATCCATAGGAATCCATGAGCCATCTACCCTAGTCCAGCATATATCTTCCAAGGCATAAAAGTCTCTGCATTATGTGACAACGATGCATTTACACCTTCATGCATGATCTTCAAAAACTCTATTACATTGATAATTTACAGTCAGAGAAGATTTCTGATTTATTTGGCTGTCCACATAAGTACACAAAGTCTTCACAAATACTGGATATCTAGAAGAATCTTCTCTGCACTGAAGCAGAATCCTAAGAGATTCTTACTATTAGAGAACTATGTACCTGGCCAAGAATAGCTGTTGAGCCGGTGAACGAGCATAGTTAGCACCCACACCCTCTCAGCTCTTTTGGCTTTCACAGGTAGCACACCTAGTCCCCTTTTCCAACATGGCTGATCAGACCAGCATTTTAGGGTGACCCAAATCTGTGTACAAACTGGATGTATCAGATCTCTGGGCCAATAACAGCTAATGACAGAGTGCCTTGTCAACTAGTACAAAATACATGCGTGACTTTGCCTTTAGTATGTCTCTTGGCAAATACCATATACACGTCAGAAACTGAATTTAGAAGAGGCTGGATTGTTTCAAAATATATAGTCCCACCCCAAGATGGAGAACACAAGATGCCGTCCTGTTTCCTCTCACACACTCTGCCACAAGTCAGGGCATCTGCATGATTTCATGTATGATATCTGCTATCTGTTGATTTCCTTGTATGTCCATGTCCATACAAAATCTGTTTCCAGCCAGTGAAACAGTATCTTTGTGTCAGGTGGGCTGTCTATGTGTTTTTCTCTAACCAGTTGCTTGAGTGCCCAAAGGAACAATAACCAGCCCTGATTTCAAAACCAAAGTGGTTTCTTGCTTCCTTAGTGGAAATCAGTGTTGGTTTAATCTGGATATTGTTGTTGTATGTACCATGACTAATTAATTTAAAGGGCTTTTGTAGAGACCTGTGTGTGTAGAGATGTTTTTCTTGATGTCGACTGACTTGACTCTGGTTCAAGTAGTTTTAGTATGCTTTCCCAATGGCTGTGTGATTTTAGGGCATTCCAGCATGGTCCAGACAGTGTCCTCTCTGTTAAATCTTCAGGACAATTGGTATATAACTGAGAGGCACTGAAGCATGAAAACTGGCTCAGAAGTCTGTTTGTAATTGTGAGGGAGAAGAACAAACTCTTTCAATTCTGGACAAATTAAAGATTTGTGGAGAGGAAATAAAATGTATGTTTTTTTGAGACAATAGTCTTATCCTGACGAGCCTCACTGAAGAAACTGTTTTAGCTCCCTACTTTAGTTTACTCTCACAAATATGGCAAATATACAAAAAAACCAAACAAACCCAACAATCTTATGTCTCCATCTTCTGTCTATAGGTAAGACATGAGTTCCAAGAAGTAGCTGTTGGCCCTTAGGTGGAGCACCAAAATGAAAAGGCCACAGAGCAGGCAGAGTGAGAGTCTTGGGAGGCAAGAGAAGAAGGGTTCATTGGCTTGGTCGAACAGGCCGAGGTTACAGAAGCAAATACTGTTGTTTTCTGGCTGCGTTGGCTGCCATATAAAGGTACAAACTGACCTTGAAAGAGCGATGGCAAAGTTTGTGAGCCCAGAAGTTCAAGCCCGATTCCTTCTTGCATGATATACATCATGAAGTTTTCTTATAGGAAGTATTAGCATTTATCAGAGTGTTTTGCAGACAGCGTAGGGATGTGGCAAGTCTAGAAGTGCCCTCCTTGCCAGGGGCCTGAAAGGCCCTGTTGAATGCCCACGCATAATCCATCTATATTGCAGAAGACTGCAATCACAGCCCTCTGGAAACACACTCAGGACCCACAACACGCACACAAATAGAGCACTGCCAGAGGCTGCCCTGCTGCCTCTGGTGAAACAGTCTGTACTTTGTCTCTGTGTTAGTGATACATTTTCTACAAATCCTCTAAATTGTGCTATGGTGTCTATACACTGAGTTACTAAAAAATGTTAAAAAAAAAGAATTATGAAAACTTTTAGAGAAATTTGTTTTGTTCCAGTACTGTATACACCAATGTTTTCTAATATTTTCCACATGTAATTTTTTCTTGTAAGAAGATATCTATACTAAACAGAATTAAATTATTTCATGAAAAAAATAATCTTTTAAATCTTTTATTTTCTTCTGCATCTTCTAAGGTCTTCTAAGGTTTTTTCTTTTTAGCCCTTAAACATATAAAGGTACACCATTGTCACCAGCATCTTTCTGAAGGTCACCAATGTTGCAATAAGCCTTTCCAAAAGCAAAAGCTGTAATGCCAATCAGTAACGTACTTCTTTTAGTTGTTAAACAATGCAGGTTCACTGACATATTTTTGGCTGCCATTTTTAGCCTTGGAAGTAATCTGCTCTGAAGAGCATCCTTTATACCACATATATTAAAATCAAGAAGCCTTCTGTCTTCCCCGGTACCAGTCAAAAACTGCATAACCACAGTAGTCAAATCAATGAATAAAATTCAATATGTAATCCATATATTTTCACTTAAAACAAGAATTTCTGAATGCTAAATTCAAGTTCTGCTAAGGCTAGTTAGAAAGAAACCTACTGTAATCAAACTCTGTATAACAGTAACACATTTTCCCTTGCTAACAACATTATTTGAATAAATTTTACATAATCTAGGTTGCATAAGAGCTTTGAAAGCTATTTAAAATAAAGATTTCTTCAAGGTGCGGTTTCATGCTGAATCTAGTTCTGCTGTGATTAAAAATGCCATAGTGTGTAATAGTAAGAAAATTAAACTTTACTGAAAGATTTAAAATAGATTTTCTTATTATGCTACTGGACCTCTTTAATGTCATTCACTGAAGCATGGATAGAAAATAATGGACAGTATTTAAAAGCCCCAAGTGTTTTATTCATCATCACCTTTGTATTTCTAATTTTCACTGAACGTTGTGTTGCAATGTTTTAGTGATGGCAGCTAATGATAACTATTTTAACTTACTGGCTGTATTTACTTTTTGATCCTACAATGTGCTTAACGTGGCTTTGGTTTTTGTGAATTGTTTTGCTGTACGCACAGAGCTTGTTGACAAAAGGTACCAACTTCCATCCTTACGCTACTAGCTACCATCATCTCACAACAGGAGTGCACTTTGCCAGTCTAAATAGCCACAACAGATCTAACAGGGCATGACAGGAAGGACTTCAGCTTATGCCATCAGGAAGGTAACTTGCATTCAGAAGTTAATATTCTGGAGGCCTTGTGCTCAACCAATATTGCATACTTCTATAATATAATCGCCATAATGTAAAAAATCGTGTCTTATATGTCTTACAGTTTGATTTCCAGATACTTGCCTTTGAATTCTACAAGTGCAATATATATATTTTCAGTGAAATAATCACGTCTTTCGTATGAAATAGAAAATTAATCACTGAATTATATCATTAGTTTTGTGCTAGTACTTTATAAAATGCAGTACTTATGTGAAAAGTAGAACAGCATATCACATTTGATGTTGAAATCAAGTATAATTAATATTTCAAACAAGAATAAAAAGTATTATGTACACTATTAAGTTTTAGAATTAAAATGTAAAATATGCAAACTAAAGACTAGGATAGTAATTTCTTAAGTGCTGTGATCTAATTAATGGTACGGTATAGTTCTTAAACAGAAATTCAAAGGGCTGACAAGGTCAAGAGGCTGAAAGAAAAACAAATCTCTCTTTTCACTGGCAAAGGCAGCTCTGAACACATAGACTGTTAGTCTTCAAGCAGAACTCTGCACTGTGGTTTGTTTTCATGAAATTTTCCCATCTGGTGAAATACTGCTTTTATGAGAGGTCACACAGGAGATTTTATTACATTAAATGACATTTAAATACTTATCTGTACAGCTTAATCTGTCAGGTGCCTTGTAAACTATAAAATGAGTTATTTTGCAAATCTGTTTTCTGGCCAAGTATCTTTAACTTACTTAAGTTAAATAGAAGATAAATAGCCTCTCTATGGAACAGGTAAAAGAGGAATCAAGCAGGATATTGAAAAATATCTCTCTCAAATCATCTCTCTCTGTCCTCTCCACTTGCTCCCTCTCTCTTTTCAGGGGAAAAAAACGAACAAAACCACACCTTAAAAATCATTATTTGCTATCACATAAATGAGAGCTAATTCTGACACTACTTAATGCTTTCAGCTCTCCCAGAGGAAGACGTTTTCCAGTGGTCAAGACAGCAATGACTTCATACAAATTCCCTCTTGCGTCTTTAAATAGTAAAATAAATTTAACCATCTCTTACCTGAAGAATCTGTTACATGATTGCTGTAACACATCAAATACAAATCTTTTCAAAAATCAGATATACATCTTGTTAACTTTTCAAGTATTTCATAGGACCTTGTTACAATGCACAGAGTTTTGAAATATTGCTTAGAAGGCTTATCTATAAATCTGCAATATATCCAGAACTTAGAATGTGTCTAAGGACTTAATGTTCTAATTAAAACTTACTGAACCAAAGAAAATACCATATTAACTTTGATATAGGCAAAAAATACAGGCTGCAGCAGATTTTCAACATTGTTTCACTGCAGACTGTGGCATCTTTTCTGTCCGAATTAGACTGAAAGAACATGCAATTGTGTAGTGGACTCAGATGCACGCCAGGAAAGACTGTGGGTACCTAAGAGCAGGATTTAGTTGAACATTAAATGCCAAAGTTGCAATATAAAATGCCTGCCCAATTGTTGCCTGAACCCAATGAACACAATTTAAGTCTTCTTGTCTGACCTGGAAATTTGTCATAACAGCTTTGGTTCAAATTAGCCCACGTAATCTGGTCTGATGTCTTTACACTTTGAGATGCCATCTTCCTAAATTGAGAGCCGATATTCTATTTACAGCCAATGGGAGTGAGTCGTTTGTTCGTGAAACCCTTCAGAGGATGATCATCTCTACCTGAATTTAGACCTGCAGGAATTCTCCCTTGTTTTTTCAGTTGCTTACTTTTCTCTATAAAATACATAGGCATCCATCTCCCCTCATTTTACATGTTGAATCTCTACCACTACACAGCAAGGAATGCAGTGTTTGTGGGTCTACAGCCTTTAGTAAATGAAACAGCTATTGTTTACTGAACTGAACAGTCATCACTGCAATAAACTCTGTGAGTGGGGAAACTGATTTTTATCCAAACTTTTTGCACCCAATCTCTTTTCATATAAAGTATAAGGGAGGAACTCTTCAAGCCATGAACCTAAACCACTCACTGCCAGATGCGATACAACCCTCAGGGTTATTGCAGAAAAGATGGGCATTAATTTTCTGGCTAATTCTTTGCAATGCTCACAGGGAGTGGGGATTTCTGGGTTCCTGTGTTGAGGAACACTGATGAATTTTACATGAAACAGTAGCTGTATAATGTAGATAAAATTTGTCTGGAGGAAAGGATGGAAGCCAGAATCCCTTCAGCTATCTGGCTTGCTCCAGTGGTTACTGACATATAAAACATGCATCTTTTGATCCATTCTGAGTAGTGGTACATTTTTATCTGGAAGCAATAAAAAATATTTCTGACTAGTTCAGAACTTTGTTGATGGGGTTCTCACCTAAGAAATAGAAAAACTGGGTTTAAAACATCAAAGACAAAAGAAAGATAAGAACAAGTCTCACACCAAGATAAATGCATTGAGTACATCACTAGGCTCCTAGAGAAACAGTTGTTCTACAAGAAAGATTATATATTTTACAGGAGATTTTGGCATCTAATTTAGTTACTTACATATCCTTCTGGAGTGACTCATATGTACCCATTCTCATCACATGACATTACAGGGATCTAGGCTATGAGAAGGTTTCGGGCTGTGAATCCTTAGTAGAAAGCTATACAAGTCTGCAGTAAGTTATTGAAGGTATCATCATCCTTTCCCAGACGGTTCATTTACTGCACTGTTTTCTGTCATCTTCAGGTTTGAGGCATTTAACTTTCCCTGCGCAGTGCATAAGAACCTTAAATGCCTAATGCAGCTGAAGTTTGCCTCAGGGATCAGACACCCAAACCCAGGTCCTGCAAAGCTAAGCAATTGGTACCTATGTCTCTACTATATGTGGCCCAGCAGCTAAATATTCTAAAATAGAATAATTTTGAAAAAAATCATATTTGTAAAGAAAAAATATTGCAACTTAATAGTTTAGGATTTACTTATTACAAACCTATTGGAAAATGCTGTATAGATATATATACACAAAGAAACTAAAAGCTAGTTCTAAAAATGATTGAAATAACAAATGCAGTCCAAGCTAATTTAAGCTGTTTAGGTGAGTTCATGTTTTATCTAAAAGTTCCTTAGGACACTTTGCTTCTTTATGCCTATAGAAATGTTTAGATGTTGTGAATGACTCAGTAAACTGAGGGCACTAAAAGACTATTTCTGCATTAGCAAGTAATTAGGTGTGGTAGGGGCAGACCACTGGACGGAGGTGGCTGATGCTGAGAGTCCTGCACCTCTGTATCGTACAGGGTCAGGGACTTTGCTTCAGGTTAGATTTACTCTGGCTCCTGGGCAAAAAGCTTCCACTAAATACGACGCAAAGTTCGCTGAAGACAAAAAGTGTTACATGCACACTGGGTGACTCAGTGGTGGTGTAGCTAACGGGCTGGTTTTTAACCTAATGCCCCCTTGAAGCACTGGGAATATTTAGTTCACGTACATCAAAATTGCTCAGAGATGCAAACCTGCACATGGTAAGTGGAGACTATGACAGGCTCACAGCAAAATCACACTATTTACGATTTGCTGATACAGCCAGTGACATAAAACACAGCCAGGCAGCATCATATTCCTCACTAAGCACTGTGGCATTTGCTTTTAAATCTTGGAGATGCTGATGCATCAGAGAAAAGTGAAATCCGCAGTGCCACAAAATACATAGAAAGTTGCTGTGAAGAAGTTCTTTATGACTTTTAGAGAAATCTGTTCACATTCTGAAAAGTTAAACAGATGAGCTTCATCTTTGCTTGTGGATTGTATACCATCCACAGAGATTATTGGTCTATCTCATATTTGTTACAATTTCTTTATACGAGAACTCTATATTATAACTAGTCACAGGTATGTCAACACCCATAATGTTTCACTCCAAGGTATCTCATATTATTACAGTCTTTGACTGAACAGATTGTGTCATTTTGATTTGAAAACTGTAGATGCATTTGTTTAAATTTACTCGCAGCTTATTTTCAGTGGAGGTAAGATATCGGGGTTCAGTTGTAGAAGGGCTAATCTCTAATTCTTCACTGAAATCAGTAGTGGTTATCAAGTAGTAGCAGGTGCTTTTACTCTAAATCCATGTAAATAATAAAATAGCAATATTCTAAAAGATAGCTCAGGAAGATCACAGGGGAAAAAAAAAAGAAAGGTCGTAATAATAGCTTGCCTGAAAAATAATTATGAATTAAGATTCGTCGTCTCAGCCACCTACACAAAATAGTGTAAAGGCCCTAATAATCAAAAGGTTAGAAAGAGAAAACCAAAGAAACAGCATTAATATTTAACAAAGCTACAAAACAAACTAAATGAAGAGATCATTATCAATTGTGAAAATTACAGCCTTCCTGCAAATTATGCATAGATGTATAGAGGAATGATTGAGGCTAGAAACTTGGAAAGACTAGATAAACCTTGGTGTATGCTTTATTGGCAGACAAAAATTATTCAGTTTTGGTGGTAAAGCATGTTCCAATAAAAAAGTCAGTAGGACCAGGAATATTAACACATGTTTTACAGTAAACAACTAGGAACCTTTCCAAACCACTGCCTATAATAAGATCCCACAATAATAATGACAACTAAATCTATGAATGAAATACCTCAGTCAGACACTCCACTTTCAGAGTTAGAAGAAATGTTGACTCTTTCACATACTACTAAAGTGTGCTGAGCCTAGGTTGGGGTTCTCAATTCACATCACAATTTAAAAAAAAAATACTTCTATACCGTTACTTTGCAAAACCACTCACTTTTGTCTCTCTACCTCCTGGAGCACATTCATGGGAGTTATTCAGAACAGATGAAAGGATTAATGGGATAAAGTGAGTAATTTATCTGGATTGTAAAATAGAGCAGGATTTTAGCAATACACTAAAGAAATATTTGTGATTTTCTATTTATTGAGAGAGAATATTGCACCATTATGTAAAAGAGATGTTATCAGAATGAGTAGTGATTCTGACTACACTGACAAATTAAGGCCACATAAGAGATTTAAAGTTTTTGAAGAAGGAGCAATTAAGGAATCTATTGGCTGGTTGATATTTACTGCTGTTCCTTTTATATCTTGCAGATAAGAGTAGGCTAATAAAAAGAATACGATGTGGTGGTCTCTGCAGACTTATCAAAATGATTAAAGATTTTTTCAATGCTGTTTGTGATGTGGATTTTCAGTGCATGTATTAAAACAAAACCAAATCAGTACACAAGAAGAAATTAAACTAAGCAGTGCAAGTGCTGTTCTGATGCTACTGTCTTGGGTAGTTTTGCAAAATATTCTGTGATTCCAAAAACTGTGAAGACCTCTATTTTAAACTTTATTAAACATCTCTAAACTAACAATAGCTAAGTGACTAGTTCAGAAGGACTGAGGTAGACATTCTGGAAAAGGATTTACAGAGATCGTAAGGTTTACGGTTTCAAATCATATCAACAACTGTCAAATTGCTGCACAGGATAAAAGAAGACAAAACTCCATATTGGGATGTATGAACAGGAAAATAGACTTCTATAAGCAAAGTATAGTAAACCTTCCTTTCTATTTAGCACTGTAAAGAACTTAGCTGATGCATGTTATCCAGTTTTGGATATCGTACTTCAAACTCAATATGTAGTAACCGGTGGGTAACTAGTTTAAAAAAAAAAAAAAAAGATTGATCTTAGATTAAAGTTTCAAGGCCTATAGAGAAAAAAGGAATGAAGTGATGTAGTAAAAAAAAAACCAAAAAAACCCAAAAAACCCCAATAAAACCAGAAAAGTTTTGCTTGGTGGGATTTAATTTCCATATACCATATTTACTAACATTAATCCTTGTCTGTAGAAGAGGGGTGGGAAAGTAACAATCTGTGCAAGATATATGACTGAAAAAAAAATTACCCTCTTTTTTCTCCTTGTCATCATTGGCTGTGGTGATGCCTAGTGTGAACTGAGTGTCTAGTTTGGGTTATCTGCTTCTTGATGGGAGGCATTGCTGCAACAGTGATCTTGTTCTTTTTTACAGTTTTTAATTCATGGTTTGGTTTGCTTGTGCTTTTGGCAAGCTAGACTTTAATACTAATGCTTTACATTTGCATTACATGAGAGAGTTGGAGTTGTTCAGTCTGGAAAAAAGAAGGCTCTGAGGAGACCTTATAGTGGCCTACCAGTATCTTAAGGGGGCCCACAAGAAAGCTGCTGAGGGACTTTTTAGGATGTCGGGTAATGGTAGGACTAGAGGGAATGGATTAAAACTAGAGATGGGACGATTCAGACTGGACGTTAGGAAGAAGTTCTTCACCATGAGGGTGGTGAGACACTGGAACAGGTTGCCCAGAGAGGTGGTGGAAGCCCCATCCCTGGAAGTTTTTAAGACCAGGCTGGATGGGGCTCTGAGCAACCTGATCTAGTGGGAGGTGTCCCTGCCCATGGCAGGGGGGTTGGAACTAGATGATCTTTAAGGTCCCTTCCAACCCTAACAGTTCTAGGATTCTACATTTATTTAGCACTTTATTTCCATTCGGGATAGATTTTTTTCAACTGTGGTGATATGTGCTGGATACTACCAGTACATATTTAAAGACCTTTGGTAGAAGTGAGAGGTCAATTGATTGCATTTTTGTTACATATTAATAGTATATATGTTGTTGTTCAGAAATATATCAGATATCAAGCATGATATTTATAAGTAATACCTAAAAGATTTTACTGGAAATAACTATTACTACTTCATTTCAATATTAGTATTTTTGAAATCTAATTAGCCAGTTATTCCTCTGAGCATGAGTATATGAGCTTTCCTGTATTCCTCTCTTGACAAGGCAGCTGCCAAAGAGGTTTCTTTTTCAGCCTGTTGTAGTGACTTAGGTTAATAGTTTGACCAAACTTGTCAAACTGATATGATATTCAGCATGGCATTTGCAGCTGCTATTTTTTCTGCTAAATTTCCAGTGTCACAAGAATAGTGTTTACTCAAAAAGCACGTGTTTACTATGCAAATTCTCCACAATACCAATATCATTAGCCTAAAATAGAGGGGTTGGTATCTTTCAGGAAAAACTAAGATGATCAGAGGTGTTCAGGAAGGATGAATTGAGGCAACAGCCCTAAAAAGATCACTGTAAGCCAAGAAGAAGAAGCTGCTTCTGGCAGCTCATGGCAGTAGTAGCAAACTATACAACCCATAGCATAAAGTTTGAATTACGTACTACTGTGTAGTATTGTGTAGTAAGCCATATTACTTCCCTAATAGAAAATTCGTTTTGAATAGTAATGCGGTACTGAAAAATCCAATATTTTCTCATAATTTATTTCTTATATTCAGTGGTGAATTTTCCTTGTTGCAACTCCAGATTGTTGTGTCTCATCCTTTCACTGGATGCCTCAGAGAAGAGTATGTCTCCATCTTCTATATTAACTCCTTCCTGCCAGGTCATAAAATACTGCTTTAGATTATCTCTTGTTGCCTTTTGTCCAGTTTCCTCATCCTTTTCCTCACACAGGTCATGTCCTTCTGCCCCCAAGCATCTTAATGTCCTTTTGCTGGAGTCACTCATTTGAGTTTGTCAATATTTGTTGGAGGTTTTTTTTTTTTTTTGGTAAATTCCTTTTTATTAGTCTCTGGAAATATAATTCCTCTCAACTAATTTTATCTGTGTAAAATTAGGCAAGTGGTCAGGCCAGCTTCCTTCAGAATGAATGAAAGAAGAATGATTCATCCTATCTGAAGAGATGTCTATCATACTTTACAATCTATTCTGGTTTTTAATCCAGCCCTCAATGCTATCTCATCTTTTAAATCATTACATCTGGATTTTAAAAGCTATTCTAATCCTCCTTCTTGACAACATTTTTGTCTAATTTTGTTTCACTATCACGATCTTGCTATTTAGTTCAGCTATTAATAAAAATTTCTGATGAGTCCAAAACCTGGACTTGAACACACTGCTAGTTTCTCTCCTGTCTGACACTTCCATTTCATGTAGTCAAATCGTTAAGGAATTTAGATCCGCTGACTCCCGAATTTTGTCAGTGTATTATCTGCTGTGGATCTTTAAATTCTTTACCTCTCAATCATCACACAGTTAATGTAAATCTAAGATGCTGTGATTTGCAAAATTATATGTATTATTCTGTTCAGTCATAACTGAATTTGTCTCCTAGAGGAAGGATATGGTTAAAATTACTCTGGAGTCTTCTACTGAGAGGTCTTTTTCAATGGAAAAGGTGCTATTTTATCAACATTTTATAAGCTTCTACTTAATTCAGTAAAACACAGAAAAGAGAATACCTCACAACTTCAGGATTATTTTTTTCTTAAAATAAAAAAGACACTGCTACTGCTGCTGCTATCACCTGTATCAGCATAGGCAATTTTTCAGGAATTATCTCCTGAGATGTAGGAGAGTTAAATCTGTCAAATTTTTATTCATTATTCCTCGAAGTCTCAAACCCCCCAATCACAGGAAAAAGGTGACATCCCACCAGCTCTTGTTATTGTCAATAAGTAAAAAAAATACTATTTTTAAAAGGAAAATATGAGCATTTTCATAGAACAAAAAAACCATTTCCCAGGTACACATATCCAGAAAATAATCATGGTCTCTCTATCTCTTACCAAAGAGTCAAGAAGGGGCAACCAAAAATGAAATGTAGCCATAAAGAACACATTAAAATTGCTTTAGGTATCCTAAATAGAATAAATACCCCATGAGAACCATTATTCTTACAATAGTTGTTCTTGTTTTTAATATGGTAACAAACCCAAACCCACTTACAGAAGAGATATTGATATGGAAGGAAAAGTGGCTCATTTTGATACATAGAGTTTCATCATTAAATGATACATCACAGATCAGATAATAGAATTATAGAATCATAGAATCATAGAACCATAGGGTTGGAAGGGACCTCTGGAGATCATCTAGTCCAACCCCCCTGCCAGAGCAGGGTCACCTAGAGCAGGTTGCACAGGAGCACGTCCAGGCGGGTTTGGAATGTCTCCAGAGATGGAGACTCCACCACCTCTCTGGGCAGCCTGTTCCAGTGCTCTGCCACCCTCAAAGTAAAGAAATTCCTCCTCATGCTTAGGTGGAACTTCCTATGCTCAAGTTTATGCCCACTACCTCTTGTCCTGTCGCTGGACACCACCGAAAAGAGCCTGGCCCCATCCTCCTGACACCCACCCTTGAAGTATTTATAACTGTTGATAAGGTCCCCTCTCAGGTTTTTTTTTTTTTTTTCCAGACTGAAGAGACCCAAATCCCTCAGCCTTTCTTCATAAGAGAGGTGTTCCAGTCCCCTAATCATCTTTGTAGCTCTCTGCTGCACCCTCTCCAGCAGTTCCCTGGCCCTCTTGAACCGGGGAGCCCAGAACTGGACACACTGCTCCAGGTGCGGCCTCACCGAGGCAGAGCAGAGGGGGAGGATGACCTCCCTCGACCTGCTGGCCACACTCTTCTTGATGCACCCCAGGATGCCATTGGCCTTCTTGGCCACAAGGGCACATTGCTGGCTCATGGTCATCCTGTTGTCCACCAGGACTCCCAGGTCTCTTTCCACCGAGCTGCTCTCCAGCAGGTCAGCCCCCAACCTGTACTGGTGCATGGGGTTATTCCTCCCCAGGTGCAGCACCCTACACTTGCCCTTGTTGAATTTGATGACGTATGACATATCTATGACATAAATGACATAGATAACATAAAAGCTTTTAATATTACCAAACATATGGAAATTAAAACATGAAAGTGCTCTTATTCTGCAATGTTGAATAACACTATTCCATCAACAAATCAATAAAAGGTAGGTTTTGTGTTTGGCCAGCAGGTAACAATAAAACTGCAGCTACAGATGTGTAGCAGATAAGTTTGAAACAACTTCATTCGGTTATTGAGTCCGTCTACCACTCTCACACCATGATCAAATACATGTTTGTAAGGAAAAGAGGATGAATAATGACAGATCATAAGCACTAGAGTCTGCTAGTAAGGAAATGTAATAACACACCACCATCCCACCACCCCAGCAAAAATAAAAATAAGTGGTAGCTAACTGAAGAGAAAAAGAACAGAGAGAGAAGGGAAATCAAGTCTTTTCACTGTAGCATGGAATTATAGGAATTACAAAATAGTTGGTAGGAAAAAACAAAATCCACGTCAAAGAAGTTTGTGGTATGCTTTTTTTTTTTTTTAATAAAATGTATAAAAAGCATAAAGAAGCATAAATTGAAAGAAAATAGAAGAGGAAGGAGCTCCTTTTCCTTTGCATTCCTCTTGATTCTTCCAGTTGTTATTTTTCTTCCTTTTTCACATTTTTAGGGCGGTACTTCACTATGTATCCCCTCCTTTCCTCTTTTGCTTTCGCTTTCCTTATGAATTTGTATTTTGAACTTCAGGGCTCATTTGTACTTACGTGTTAGAAACAGGGACTCTGCATTCACATTGATAATCGACCTTTGGGCAAACCTTACTTCTCTAAACCATGATGGGTTTTTTAACAGCAATGCCAAGAAAGGCAGCATTCATAGTTGGTTTGTGTTCTATCTTCTTGGTGGGCATTTGCCTTTTTATTCTAATTCACTAGCAGAGAGAATTGCCATTAATCTTACACAGTTTTTCTCAGTTGCCTTTCTCACCCCCATCTCATCTCTCAGTCCAGGCAGCTTTTTTTGTGAGGGGTATTTCAAAAAGGCAGACTTTAGTCATGGAGGTTAATCTGTCTAGTCTTCTTTCATAGTTGTTGGAGAGAAATAGGCTGGTTCAGACACTGATTCAATGTAGGAGCTGAATGATGGAGCATGGTTTACTCCTTATTTGCTACATGCAGCTTAATAGAATCTGGAACCTAAAATAGAAATTAAAAAAATTTCCATCAAAAAATGCATTCTTTTTGTTCAATTCAGGCCACAAAAGTCACAAGAGACTTGGGAAGCTATTTTACCAAAGCCATCTTATTCCATATTAAAATAACAACAGTTTGAACAAGTTGGCACTTTCACGAGAAAAAGCTGAGCTTTACTCACTGTTTTACATGAATATGAGCCAGCCACAATAAAAATATACCCAAATACAAAGAAATTCTAAGGGTTTAATCAAATCTCCTATTCAAATTAATGAGAAAAATTGGCAATGAGTCAGGCTCTGAATGGGTTAAGATGGAAAGCATAAAATTAAAAAGTTCTGCAATAGCCCTTCAGTCAGTATTGACTTCCTCCATATCACACAATGTCATGTCTGCCCCCTCCTTATACTGTGTTAAAGGTGAAGAAAACTAAAACTATTACCTGTGTTCAGATATTCAAGATCCTGCATCACCTGGACACACGTGGGTAACTAGGGGCAGCTTCAGGCAGCTCTCACAAGACCATTTGTGGGAGTAAACAATATGCAATAGCATAACAGATAATGCAGAGCATCACCACTTTCCTGTAGAGATCTTATACATTTAATGGCAGAATTTGCCTAATGTTCACCTTGATTCACGTAACTAGTCAACGCCCACTGCTTGGGGTTAATGTAGAAATATTACAATAAAATTTTAAAAGAAAGTTTCCCAAAATAAAAAGCATGAGCCAAAAAGATTTTGCATACATCCTTTCTTTGGAAGAAGCACTTTGAATGAGAACATTTTAAACTAGCATAACATGACTTGCCTAAACAGAGTTGTTAGGGCAAGTCATCCATAAGAAACAATTTGTTCCAAACTAGAAATGATATTAATATAGATAAGCTCAATGACGATCATAAGCCCTGAAATGATATATTATATATGTAAGGATTAAAAGACAGAACAAGATAGAATTTTCTGATAGGAGGAGCTCAAGCATCAAATTATGCATCCTAGGGCAAACCTCTACCGAGGTGACTTAAAATATAGGCACCGAAAATGCTCAAAAAGAAAGATGAAATATCTCTCAATTAAGACATATTTCTAAACTTACTTTTAGGATGTGATATTTCAGGCTGAAGCTACCAAAATCTGTTCATTATTAAATTTAACAGGACGTTGTTCTGCTTCATTACTTCTGAATTTGTTGACGATCTACTGATCAGAGAGCACATTGATAAGGTGGCACCATAAAGAGAGCAATTTGAGGGTAATCATTAAAATCTGTATGCATACTAGCAACTTGAGGTAGATGACAATGAGAGTTCAGTATAGTAAACTACACCATATACTGCAACAGGATGTGTATGAGGCAAGGATATTCTGAAAAATAATGATAAACTGACATTTCAACATAATGATTTTTGCTCTAAAAGTTAAGAAGAAAAATCTGGTTATAAAAGTCAATGTACTCTGAGATTCATCAGCAAAGATACAAAATTAAGGGCTTCAGCATATCTAACAACCAGTGTCAATTTTTATAGGTAAATACTAAACATGCAGCTTTCTTAAGGATTCTGCATCTTTGCCATGGTATATTATATGGTCCTTATTAGAGGATAAGAAAGAGACTGCACCACTGTTTTACCCTTCAGTCCCACCTACCTGCACTGTAAATGGATCCACTGTTGAAAATCCAAGTCTCTGTGTCTTGACTGCCAATGTCAGATATTCTTATATGTGCTGTGCCTCCCCCTTTCCTTTTACAGCCTACTCCTGCTCTACGTAGGAATAATATTTAAAATGAAGCACTGAACTACACAGGCCACATCTTCCAGAAGGTTTTGGGTATTGCAAAGTACATACAAAGGAGATGACAAGTGATATAATGAAGGAAAATATGACTATGTGATGCTTAATACAATAAGTGCAGAGTTAGCCCAAGGCACTCTCATAATTCTCAAACATTTCCAGTATTGGCCATTATTTCATATTAGTAGCAGTAGCCACTTCTTTTAAGTGCCATTTGAAACTATCAAAATTAGTTATCTGCAGAAGACTTTTTTTAAAAGTTAAATTTAGATAAAATGAACTTTATGACCCACTGAAATACCCACTAGATCTCTTTCTTTTTTAGGACAAACAACCCAGGCAGCAATTCTGACAGGAGGTATTCAAGTACTAAGTGATATATACTGTACTAAACTTCCAGTACGATGGGTAGAAATAATAAACAGACTTCAAAGGTTTGCGTAGAAAAAAAGAATGTCATAGCTCTTGTGAGTAAAACATAGGAGGAGAAAGTTAATATAGTGAGCTTTGTACAGAGAGTCTAAAACTGTCAAAGCCTGACCCCTTTAAAATAGAGTTGTCAGAACAATTAACTTCAAGGAAAAAAAGCAAAGTCATAATGAGGTGACAGTGAAGGAAAATCCTTCCTTCAGTTTTGAAACAGGATACGTTATTTTATCAAGTGAAAAGAGTCCTAGGGGCATATTTATAATGTGTATAACATATAATAACACTGTGAGAAGATACTTTAAGCTAAAAACATATATAGTTTGGAAAGACACAGAAGGTGAAGGCAAGGTCTCATTCAATTGCTCCAAAAGCTTTTGGGTTTGGAACTACTTCATCAGTTGTTCTTCCTTAAGTACAGAATTTTTTGTCTTACAGCTCTAGAAAACACTTCCAGTCAAATTCCAAACAGTCTGGAGATCCTCTGCATTTCATTGCTTGTTTGATGAGGAACGAGTGGTAGACATTGTCTACCTAGATTTCTCCAGGGCTTTCAACATCGTTCCCCACAGCCTCCTCCTAGACAAATTGATGTGTTACGGTCTAGACAAGTGGTCTGTGCGGTGGGTGGGGAACAGGCTGACAGGCCGCACCCACAGGGTGGTGGGAAATAGCTCCTTTTCTAACTGGCAATCGGTCACAAGTGGGGTCCCCCAGGGATTGATACTGGGCCCAATGCTGTTTAATGTCTTCGTAAGTGATCTGGATGATGACATCAAGCTGAGTGGGGAAGTGGACATCCTGCAGGGAAGGAGAGGCACCCTGCAGGAAGACCTGGATAGGCTGGAGGAGTGGGCTAACAAGAACCTTATGAAGTTCAACAAGGACAAGTGTAAGGTCTTGCACCTGGGAAAACATAATGTGGGAGTGCAGCACAGGCTGGGATCTACTCGGCTGGGGAGCAGCTCTGTGGAAAGGGACCTGGGGGTCCTGGTGGACAAGCAGCTCAATATGAGTGAACAGTGTGCTGCTGTGGCAAAGAAAGGCAACAAGATGCTGGGTTGCATCAACAAGGGCATCACCAGCAAAGACAAAGAAGTCATTATCCCACTCAGCGCTTGTCAGGCCACACCTGGAATAGTGTGTTCAGTTTTGGTCTGCGCTATACAAAAAAGATGTGGGCAGGCTGGAGAGGGTCCAGAGAAGGGCCACCAAGATGATCAAAGGACTGGGAAGCCTGCCATATGAGGAAAGGCTGAGAGAACTGGGTTTGTTCAGCCTTGAGAAAGGAAGGCTTAGGGGAGACCTTATCACCATGTTCCAGTATTTAAAGGCTGGCTACAAAGAAGATGGAGATTCCATTTTTACAAGGACTCACATGGAAAAGACAAGGGGCAATGGGTACAAGTTACTCCTGGGGAGATTGCGATTGGACACAAGAGAAAAAAAAATTCACAATAAGAACAATCAGCCATTGGAGTAATCTCCCCAGGGAAGTGGTGGATTCCCCATCACCGGACATTTTTAAGGTTCAGCTGGACAGTGTGCTGGGCCACCTTGTCTGGACTGTGCTTTTGCCAAGAAAGGTTGGACCAGATTGTGCTTGAGGTCCCTTCAACCTCGTATTCTATGATTCTATGTCAATCTTTAATTGTATGACCTATTTTATTTCATTAATCCAAAAGGGTATTTCTCTCAATAAAAAATACGATGAACAGTCAGATCCCAGATCACTAATGGGAGTGTCTTCAATTATTAGTATGTTAGTATGTGTTTTGGATTGAGCAATAAAAAAGCCAGACAGTCTAGCCTGTGCAAAACAGATAATGGAAATCCGCAAAGCCATATAAGTATTCAAAATTTTACTGCATGCTATAAGATATATTAGAAGCTTCACATATACCCAGAATAAAGTCCTAGGCACAAATCTTTAGTCTTCCTTGCAAAAGGAATGTTGAGCACTGTATAAACTGTTTGTTAAATACACTCATGTTTGGACAGTATTGTATTTTTTTAGATACCTCCTTATTGCTGCAAAGGACAAACATGCTGTTTGTACTAAAATCTGATCTATTCAAATATTTGCTAGCATATTTTCTTTTGCCTTGAGGCCTTTGCTTAAAGTGGTGCCAGCAAAAAGGCTAGAATAGGATTTTTCAGCTGGCAATACTACTGTAATCGAATTTGTAAAAACGTTAAAAGAACGCTTCAGAAATTGATTTATTTCCCCCCTCAGGCAATTTTTGTGTGTTGCAGGGCTTCTAAGCCACTTGTTATCATTCCATTTCCATTTACACCGGCTTCGTTTCACTGTTTTTTGTGGAGGTGCTCTGATACTGTAATAAAAGGTGAGCCTGTAAAACCTAGGGAGGTGGAAATGTGGGTGATTTTTCAGTTATTAGCGGCTGGCCTGTGAAGAGAAAAAGAGTCCTCTTCACAGACTTTTTCCTCTCTAAATTCCATTTAGTAGAGGCATAAAATTCCATTTGTGTTCCTATGAGGAACCTTTTGAGGTTTGGGGTGTTTTGGTTTGTTTTCTTTTTTCTTTTTTTTTTTTTTTCCAGATGAAGAGTTCTTTACATTTTTCATTTCCAAACAACCCACAAGTGAGAGCATGAATATCATCTACAGCGTTATGGATGATATATAATGGATTCGTAAAACAAAGTTTCAAATAAAATTCATCCTCATTTATTCTGAATTTGAATCAACTGTTCATTGCTGTAATGTTGTTCCCAACCTGACATCTCTCTCAAGCCTTATGACATAGGAAATGCAAGCTAGCTTCACAACTGCAGTTACGTAAAACAGCAGATCACTACATACACTGTTGTGGATTAATGTGACATACCTACTGAAAAGATGATCGAACGTGATGTGACTTTCATATGTGACAGTAAACAGACAATACTCACATAATGAAGCTTAAAGTGACTAATGTAAATGTTTTTGAAGATTGCATCTTAAACTGACAAGGTACGGGTGGCAAAATCCCTGAGAGATCTGAGTTTTGCTGACTTGATTCTTGATTATTTTTTTAAATTAAAAAATGTTAAATCTCACCCGTCATCTATTAGTAACAATGGTCTTACTACTACATTTTTTAATATTAAACTCATCATACTGTTACTATTAGTGAGCTAACAGATATAGGGATATAGGTAACAGCCCTGATGAAATAATTCTGCCTATGAAACCTGTTTACATAGGTTTCTAAAAATAAGATTTCTTTGGAATATAAACATTAATTAATTGAATCAAATCACATTTTAATTTACATGTGTCTAATTTTACTTCTACTGGGTCCATCTGGGCTCATACTAGTACATCTGAGAGGTGCCTTTGGTCCGAATATCTGTGTATTGTTAGAAAGCAGAAAAGTAGCCTGCTCGTATAATTGTTAACCTGGAATACATGACCTTACTTAAAGTTTCAGTTGTTTTTTTCTCAAGCACAAAGAGTTATTAGCTTTATAGTAACTGAAATAACTTCTTTTTCTTAAAGGTAAAACACTCTTTTTATTCTCCTGGCAATAATGGCTTATGATACTGCTTTATTTTTTGCACTCTTTACACCACTATTTTATTTTTGTCCAGTTTTATCAAATATTAGCTGATGTTTTCTTTCAATCTCATTTAGCACAGAGGCATATGAAACCATTTCTGTGGCTGCATTTTGTGTACAATGGGTAGAAATCATAAGAAAATTCATGGTATAGTGATGTAGATATAAGGTCTGCCAGGAAAAGAAGGAACTTCACATAGACATATCCCAGTGCTATTGCCTACCTGTTCATTTAGTTGGCAGATGCCATTCTTAGTGACTGCCACACATTTCAGACATAAACTGGCTTTTTTCTTCTGTACCTTGCACTACGTTGGTACCTGGGACCATGGGGAAATATTGTGATTTTCCATTAGGCAAGCCCTTTTCTTCTCAGCATGAGTTAAATAAGTAACAAACCCCACTAGGCCCATCCACCGGCAGCAAGTGCTCTGGGACTTGCCCTCTCTCAGATCTGCCGTGTGATCCCACTGTGATGGAACCGCTGGAGCCTGCTGGCTGCCCAGACCTGCCAAGCCTTTGCCAGCAGTTGCAGCCCCTTGGGAAGCCCTCAGTCCCACCGCTTTCCTGGGACCTGTCTCCGTTTTGGTCCTCTTCTTGGCGTGTATGGTTTGGCATTGGCCAACTCATCTCATGTTTTCCTGCTCCCTTAGTGATGCCCGGTGACCGTGGTCACAGGCTACAGCTTCGCAGCAGCAGAGTTTCCTGCAGCAGATGTGAGCCTTGCAACCATGGCTGTTTGGTGGCAGCTAGAGAAACCAGCTGCTTTTTCTGAAGGCTAAATATGTCAGTCATTAAGCTTGCAGCTTTTTTCTACGTAGTGACTGAGTTTTGTTTATAAAGGGCTTTCGGGACTTCACTGTGGGAACCTTTGGCTTTGATTGCTTCCATCCTTCCCTTACTAGCAAAATACTAATTTTATAACTCTTGCAATTAATTCCTAGTTAAACTAAAGTCACAGAAAACATCAGGAAGTTTTCACATGACCATACCATAGAAAAAAATGTACATGCACGTAGCTGTGGGAAAGGCTTGAATTAAAAATCTATTTCTTATTAATTATTAATCTGAGACATGAATCTTAAATTGTAGGAGAAATATGAGCCCTTTGTATACTGCTAGTAGTAATGCCCCTCCAATTAGTTCTACACACCTCAACTGCCTCTAGTTAGCAGGATGAAGGAACACCTGAAATTAATTAAACAAGTAAGGAATGGGGAGTAGCTGAGGGGTTTGCAGGAGTGTTTTGGGGTGTAGTGAGCTATGGGAGGCAGCTGGTGGAAGATGTTTTGTGTGGATCTGGTGAGAGGGATCTGAAATTAGTTTTCTAGGGAAAGGGAGGGTAGAAAGCTGGAGACTGGAAGAGCAGTGCTGGGCTGCTGTTGTGGGTCTGTAACCTGAAAGAAGCTGAAGACAGAGGAGTCCGAACCTGCAGAAAGCAGCACTTTGCCCTGCAGGAGTAAGAACTGTGAGAGATAAGGCTTTTTAATTAATGATTTTATTTTTATTTTTCCTTAGGAAAGAAAACTGTATATTGCTCATCAATGTGGGGAGGTGTTGCTGTGTGTTTTCTTTATCCTGTAGAGGTGGGGAAGCAAAGGGTAATTCCCGTACAGAGGATTGGGTGTGCTCTCTAAGATGGGACTCTGCCCTTTGCAGTGTTTCATGTACAGTATTTAAGGCAACAGTCAGTGTTACCTTAAACTTGAGAAAAACCACCATGTTAGATCCTCTGAATGAAAAACTTGACCTTGAACAATGTGTTCAATGTGTCTTCCCTTTTTCTCTGACTTAAAGAAAAGAGTTGAGGTTGGGGGTAGTGGGATTAAATACATATATATATATTTAACCCATCTTCTGTGATAGGAAATCAGTTCTAAATTATAGATCTTGCACTAATCTTATAGTAGCTCCTCATTCCTTTATGTGTGAGATGGTATCTGAGTCAGGTTTTAAATCTTCGCTTCCTCCTGGCAACAGAATGGATGTAAATTATTAAGATAAGCCTTCTGAGCTTTCGCACGTGGCAGGTAACAGCCTGCTTTGCTGGAATGGATATGCTGGTCTCCTGGATTTATGTACCATTAGGTGTCTTAGTCCGCGGGTAACTCTTCTCATTGCTGATAACAACTATGGACAGAAGTTGGCCTCCAGGGATGGCGTAATGATGAACAAAACAGGGGAAATCCCTATATGGGTTTTAATACTGTGATCTTCTGGCTTCTGCAGGTTGTTTAATGAAGCAGATAAGCCTATGAGAGCATGACCCATATCAGTGGCTGTGTCCAGCTTTCTCTGTGGGTTTTGGGTTTTTTTGGTAAGCTTTTTTTATTGTTGCTGGCATTTAAAAAGTGAGCATTGCTCCAGAACAGCAGCTTATGGCAGTAGACAGGGGAGATGAAAATCCTCTAAGATTTGGGAAATAACACTGCAAAAATCACCTTACATATATTTCTTAGTTATTATACCTTATTGGTGACTACTGTTTGCATGACTAAAAATTTGCGTAAGAATACTTCATATATTCTTATTTTGGTGTGTGAAATTTCACCGTAAAACTTACTACTTATTAACCTTAAAAAGTGTATCTTTACTATGAGATGCAATTCTGTCTCTGAAATAAGTCTTGGGGAGGGGGGAAATACCTAATCAATCAGAGGCTAGAAATCAATCCTATGGAAATATTTGAGTCTTGAGGCTGCCTTAATGTGCATATTTTCTAATTATACAGATAAATACTTATTGGACTGTTCTGAAGTATCAATCTCTGTTTTGAACTAAAACTTACCTATAAGAGAAAGTTTGAACTAAACCCTTACTACTCCTCTGTTGTTATGATTTTAAAAAAGTTTGAAGGTAGCTCTATTTTTAAATAATTGGTCTTTAGGAAAAGAAAAAGAAAAGTGTGTGTGTGTATATATATATGTGTGTGTATATATATATATATATATATATATATATATATATAAAGGTTTTCTGACTGGCTGTAATCTTGTCTGCTCACCGTCACCTTCCAACTCTGAACTCCATGCTGAAGTGCTGTGCCTGGAGAGGACTTAAATTACATGACTGAAGTCCTGTACGTGCTCGTACACGACTAAGACTGCTTTTCGCCTAAGTGCATTGCTCTCTGAGATACTTCCAGTTGGCTTCCATGCCAACTGTATGGAAAGTTATCCTGTTGTAACTATTGCCTTTGGCTAGAGATGCACCTATTCAGTCTTACAGATTGAAACCAGGAAGATGAGAATGGGTTTTTTTTTTTGGTTTTACCGCCTGACAGCTTTAAAATAGCACCTCTCAGTCTCCCCTTTATTTGTAGAAGGGAACTTCAGAGGTCGTGTGGCTTCCTGAAAGGTCACTTTATGGATATGTATCCTGGAATCGCGTTTGTTCTCATAGCGCCGCCGCTGTTTTCTGTGGCATAACTGGAGTTACCAACTTGTAAACTACTGCAGTAGCTTCGCTTCTGTCCAGATATGCTCAGGTAGTTTAAATGGGTTCAAATAACTAAGATGATTTACTATTAGTTATTTGATTTCTCAATACCTAAAATTGAGGTGCACTTGAACATATGGTGCTTTTGTAGTGTTCTCTGCTCGTATTGTCGAGGCTGTACAGGGTGCCGGTGCCTGGGGCGGCCTCTGTGAGGGGAGGCCGGGGCTGCCTCAGGCCGGGCACAGCCGGTTCCAGCCAGCTCCGAGCGACCCCCGCAGGGCATGGCTGAGCCCCGCAGCCACGGTGGGGGCTCAAGGGAAACACATGTAAGAAAAGAGAGAAAACACCACAGAGAGGAGGAGGGAACAAAAAGCAAGAGAAACGGCTCTGTGACCACCAAGGTGAGAGAAGGAGGGGAAGAGTTGCTGCAGGCCCCGGAGCAGAGATTCCCCTGCAGCCCGTGGAAGAAACCATGGTGGAGCAGGTAGATGTTTCCTGAAGAAATCCCAGCCTGTGGAGAGCCCATGCTGGAGCAGGGTAAAAGTGTGAGGAGGAAGGAGCAGCAGAGAGGAGCTGTTATGGACTGACCCCGTTCCCCACCGCCTGCACTGCCTGAGGGGAGAGGTAGAGGAGTTGGGAATGAAGGGGTGAAGCTGAGCCGGGGGAGGGTTTTGATTTAATTTTTATTTCTCATTATCCAAACATATTTTAATTGGCAATAAACGGAACTAATTTTTCCCCAAGTCCAGTCTGTTTTGCCTATGATGATAATTGGTAAGTAATCTCCTTGTCTTTATCTTGACCCAGGAAGATTACCATCTTATTTTATTCCCCCCTGTCTTGTTGAAGAGGGTCAGTGCGAGAGTGGCTGGGTGGGGGTCTGGCAGCTGGCCAGTCAACCCACCACAAAGGCATTAATAAAATTGAGAATAAATGCCAGGAATCTGTAGAGTAATATCTTGATTGCTTTTTCTTCAGATTTGTAATAGCATACACATGTTATTAACTGTTGTTGATGTTCGATGCCTAAAACACGGAGGGGTTTTGCCTGCTTTTTATTGACAATATTGTTCTGGGATAATTTCCAGTTAAGCCAAATACGAGATACCACCTTTTGAAAATTTTTTTTGTGTGTTGTACCTAGTATTTGACTTCTGTGATGCAGTAAGGTATTTCTGGAGAACTACAACAGATAGCCTAAAGCTTTAGTCTTTAAGAGACTTCAACTTGCCTCGCTTTCTGATCTGTGGTTGATCAGCACGATCTTTGAGGTAGTACCTGCTGATAACTTTGTGTTTTCACGTGGTATGGGGAGTTTGATATGGAATGAGCTCCTCTACATCAAATGACAATTTTAACAATAGTACGTAAAACCTGAAAGGGTATGACACTGATGGCAGACGGCTATTTGGTGCTTCATATGGCAGCTAATGACCTATATTACTTTATGGTAAAATGGGAGAAAATGTTACATTTGTTCCTCATACAGATTTTGAGGGGACTGAAAATAATCTCAGATTATACTATTTACTATGGTTTGCCTAAAATTGCTTTGGGGATAATTCATTGAAACTTAGATCTATATTTTACCTTGTTATTAATAATGTTGATCTTTTTGGCTAATAGCTTTTGCAAGAGACATTTTTTAGCTAATTTCAGGCAAGAATGTTTTATCTTAGCCAAATGGATTCTGGCTAGTTCCTCTGTTTCTGGGAACAAGCAGTACAGATGTATGAGCAGAGCTCAGATGTAGATATATGTATATATGTAAGTGTGTGTATGTCAGGCACAACTCTAAAAATGTTTAACAGATCTGCTTCTCCTTCTAATTATAGTAATGTGTCTTCATAGATATCTTTGGCCTAATTTGAAAAAAAGATTCAGTCCGTATGGGAACAGGGTCCCCCCTTGCTCTAAGGTGTGGTGTTTTGTTTTGTTTTTTAAATTTCCCAAGAAAACGTGTTAAACCTTGACAAAATTTTGTCACATATGGTAACCTGCACACATCACTTGGTACAGTAGACAGCTGTAGGAGTAAATAAGCTAGCAAATAAAATGGTGACAATGCTTCTGTTTTTTCATTGCAACTGTGCATTGGTGTGTGGGGGTTTTTTTTTTTTTTTTCAATTGTGAAATCAGTACATACTTGAAGTGGTCTGATCATATGAGACTCTTCATGCTGGATAGCTGTTTCTGATAGAGCTATTCTGGAAAGCTTCATTTGACCATTTCAACCATGAGGGCAGTGCAAAACTTATTTAAATAAAAAAACCCCAAACAAACAAAAAGAAAAACAAACAAAAACCGTAGTGACTCTGGGAACAAGAAGGTAATAGCTCTTGTTTGAGGGAAGAAAATTGGAGCTGTTTCTGTGTCAAGGATATTTTTGAAACAACTGTGAAGATCAGTTCAGCTGTAAACGTTTTCTTGAAGGTCTATCAGCTTCAATATGAACAGCTGGGACTTGCTAAAATTTCATAACTGCACTTGCCAAAGATTCAGTCCCTAATAAATTTATACAAATAATCTAAAACTTCAGTTGATCCAGTTATACTTATGTATTTCCTCAGAAACTGCTGAGTGTTCTCATTTTTCCTGCAGCAGCTGCTTATGATAGGGACTGTGCCTATGCCTTCCTTATGGGTCATGGATTCATTGAATATCTTGGGCTAGGAGAGACTATGGTTATCCAATCTAACCTCCTGCTGACATTGGAGCCAAGTCTGAAGATAGATGGTGCTCTTCAGGGCCCTTTGAAGTTACCAATATCTACAAGGATGGAGATACCAGATCCTCTCTGGGCAACTAGTCCGATGTTTGACCACCATCATGGTGTTTGGTTTTTTTCCTAATACAAAACTGAAATTTCGCATGTTGCACATTGCCTGTTGCTTCTCATCCTTTATGCGCTTCCCAAAAGAACCTGGCTCTGTCTTTTTCTGTACTGCTCTAATAGGTAGATAAAGACAGCAGTAAGCTTCACCCCTTAGTTGTCATCTTTTAAGGGCTCAACAAATCCATTCCTTCAGCCTCTTCTTGTACATCATTTGTTATAGACCCCTAACTATATTGCCACTCCCCCCGAGGACTTACTGTGCTACCTGTTTAGTATCAGGGAGTCCCAAAATCTGCCCTCGCCGGTAGAGGGTGGAAAAGTTCTGAGCAGAGCCAGCTGGACCTGCTGGGTACATTATTGGTATGCAATTGAAAAAAAACCCCAACAATTCTGTATTTGTAGGCCTTATCACTAGAAATGGCTGAACGTCAAGATCTATGAAATTACAATGTAGAATGAAATATGGTGGTTTTTTTTCCTGTCAAACAGAGGCTAAACTCGGTGCACGTGTACCACTGTGTCTTCTATTACAGGTTCTGTTTCATCTTTATAGACAAGCAAAATATATTCCATCTGTTGCTAAAAAGTATTTTAGTGTGTGCATTTTGTGCAGATTCATGCTGCTGAAAGTTAAGGAAGCAGTAATATTTTAAGTTTAAAGTATTGCCATATGCTCAATATGAAGTAGTGCAAGTTTATCAAATGACAGTTTTATTAGCAGAGGGACTTGAAATGATTCCGCTTTCTTAGTGCACACACTTATCTGTCTAAACAGTTCCCTTTCTGGTTGCAGTAAAGGCCTACACATTAATTGCCAAGATACATTTACAAAGTAAAGCAACGTGTGAAGGTGTGTGATTTTTCTGCATGATGAAATGAACGTGCAAAACACATTATGATTCAGGAGCTGTAACCTAGCGAAAATGCTAGTAAGGGGAGGAAAAATGACTTGGTAGGCTAGCAGGGTTTTAATTCTGGAAATGCCTGAAGAATAACACTCTAGATTTTTCATCTGCTGTCTAGTTTTTGTTTGCACTCAATTTCATGGCATTTGATCTCCCTGAATTTATTAGAATACTATGAAAAGACGCTCTCAGAAATATTTCAGGCAACAAGGCTACTGTAGAGGCACCCAGATAGTCTGTTGAATGACTGACATAGATTTCTTCTATTTGAGACTTTTTTTTTGGGATTACTGTAATATAAAGAATTTGAAAAAATAGATTTCAAGTTGATGTATTAATTCCTTGAAGTTTACCACATACTTGCCTTTTCCTATGTCTGTAAAACCTTTAACTACCCTGATTTAAGGTATAGAAGAATATATTTGTCTTCCTTTAATGTGAATTGCAACATCAGCCTAAAGAATGATCTTCTAGTATTTGAAGGGGTATACTATAGAAACAGTTTTATTTATTGAGCACATAAAGAATCCGTATCGTAGGAATGATACTTACTATCATAACTGAATCAAAGCATTTGGGTCTAGAAATAATAACACAAGCTCAGGATGTCCAATCGCTGCTCAAATGAGTTAGTTTATATGAACTAAATCCTTGCCAAGTGGAGCAAATGTTCGTCAGGAATGAAGTAGCTAAAGCTTTATAGTTTTGCATTGATATAACTTTTTTGTGTCTTTTTATCATGTTTCGTGGTGTGTGTGGAGTTTTGTGTGTGTGTGTATATATATATTTTTTTTTTTTAAGGTCTCCTATGTAGTGTGAAGCGTTCAGGCTAGCTGCTTCTATTGTTCTGTGTGTTTCAACCTGATTTTCCGTTCTTCCCCTACAATGCATGCTAGTTTCCTATATTTCAGCAAAAATTGTTAGATCCAGGAAATATAGTGTTGTCAAAAAAAACCAAAAACAAACCAACAACAACAAACAAACCATCCTTAAACAGAACTCTTTGGATTCCTCCTCAAAGAAGGAAGAGACATGTAAGTAAGATCAGAAAGTACATATCCTAAATTAATAATGAACTGTCATACAGTACACCAGATGTAGTGATTACTCTAATTTATTAAATAGAACAAGAGGCACACTTCCCTAAAACTGCAACATCTAGCGAAGGTGAGAGAACATATAAAAGTCTGAACATAAGATGTGGCAAGCCTCATGGTAGCTCTGCAGTTTGAAGACTGAGGAAAAAATCAACCTGGTTATTTTTGGAATTGGAGTAAATGAGGTGGAAAGGAATAGGAGTAATAGGTTGACAAGTACACAGAAGGTGAAAAGATTAGAGCAAACAGCTAATTGTCTCCCATGTGCTGTTTAAAAACAAAGGAAAGAAATTGCAGAAAGCTTTTTGCTGACTTACGTTGCCTTGACTGTATGCCTTCATCTGTATTTAAAGCTTTCCACACTTTGATATCTGACTCATCTGAGTCTGTCTGTTTTCCAGAGCTTAAAATTAGAAAGATAAGGGGAACCACCTGACTGGTGTAATTCAAGCACAGAGTTCTTCTTATATGTTTTTATATAGGAGAGAGGTCTTAAATAAACCTAATTTTGCAAAGAACTTCTAGTTCAGTGATACTGCTGTACTAGTATGTTGTTTACAATTATTTATATTCTGCAGTTCCAGGTGCCAATTAATGAACTGTAGCATCATTGTACAATAAATTTCAAAGGCAAGGGGTTTCTTCAAGGGCATAGATTGTCTTAACCATCCAGGTTAAAAGTACATGAAAGCATTTTTTGGGGTGGGATGTTTTTTGTTTGGTCTTTTGTTTGTTTAGGTTTTTGGTTGTTTTTTTTTTATTTGGTTTTTTGTTTGGTTTTTTTTTCCATGAACGGTTACAATGTCTGAATTCAAGAAGCTCTTTCAGGGTGAAATTTGAAGAAAAGGTGGCTTTCTCATATATTTTCCTGTATCCAGTGGATCATTTCTGTTGCAAAACATGGAAATTAGGTAGTGATATAAGCTGACAGTATAGTTTGGGGTTTGTGGGACAATAATGGTGTCTTAAGTCTTGTGCGAAATTACTCTAATCGTTACGAAGCTAACATCTCACTAGCAACAGCCAGGTCTAAACAATGTCTTTAGTGATGTTTCAGTAAAGGATGTAGGCATTGTTTTCCATCCATTTTATACTCCAAATGAATCAAACCATTTATTTATTTATTATTACCTTAAAATCAGTATTGCAATGAAATCATACCTTATCCAGCATTCTGGTTTGTATGTAAAGGTAAGACTGCTAATAAGATGGGAAATGTAATTTTTCTGAAGCTGCTAAATGAAAGGTTTTAATGTTTTCTGGTCAGTTAACGTATATGACATTGAACATGTGAGATCCATGTTGGTTCTGAAGCGGCAGCTGGAGGACAGACAGGATAGTCCACGCTATCTCAAACAGTGCTAGATATCTTTGTGTGAGTCAAGGCCTGGGTATTTACTTGTAGGTGTCCTAAATTTACCCATCTTCATCTTGAAATGAATCCTATCAAAAAGTCATTTGTTTTCGTCTTCAATAAATACAAACAGGTCTTTCTTTCAGCATTCTGTGTTGGCGACTGCACAGATGTGTTAAAATAGGAGGGTTAAAAAGCTGAAGAACATGTTTGAAATTTTGCAGAGGCTACATCAGGGTAAAAAGCATAATGCATTAGCAGTTCAGGTGTAGAAATAGGACGCTCATCACACCTACTGATGTGCTTTATTTTAAAGGTTATAATAATTTGTGCCTTTTTATTGCACAGGTTATCTGGATTTCAGCTTCCATCATCTATTGTGAGCACAGGTTCTATCCTCACCCTCTGTTTCACCACAGATTTTGCCGTCAGTGCTCAAGGCTTCAAAGCTATCTATGAGGGTAAGAGCTCTTTTCCTACCAGGTCTTTATCCTACTTGATAGGTGTTTTTCATGTTGAAATGTGATGTTTTAATTTTAATTGTTTGGGGTTTGAATCATCAGTGAATATTGCATAAACTTTTGTTTTTATAACATACTTAAATGTTATTACATCATGGCCATAGTCCCTATTTTTGAAATTTACTTTAAACTTGTACTTTAATTTCTGATGGAATTTTAAATTGAATTTGTCAGGCTTCTAAAGCTGGATTCAGAAATGATTATGTTTAAATGGTTTTCTTATTATTTCCTAAATAATTTCTTTTGACAACTTCTTTAGGCAATGCCTAACTTAAGGGGTATAATGGTAAAAATGAGATATGGACACGAACTGGTCTTGAAAATGAATTGCTGATCTCTTCTTGTAGAAAACTAAAAGAACAATGACAACAAAAATCCATGTGTTTATATAAATTTAAAAACAAGATGAAAAAAAGCAGTTGAAAACTGGTTCCATGGAATATGTTAGACTACAACGACTGCACAGTTCTGTGGAAAAATAAGACCAAGCATTTAATGTATTCTAGTGTCTACCAAGAATTAAGTTTGTGAAACTGGACTGATACCATTTCCTTAATACATTGAATTGTACAAAACGCTTTATGAGATCTGCAACCTTTGTTTGAGAAAATTAGCAGATACAGTGGTATTAAGTCAGTTGCTTAGCTTTGTTGGATAATGGGGGTGTTCTGAGTGTAACTTCAGGACTGCTTTCAAACTGAGTGTATTAAAAAAAGAAAAAGCACCACACAACATTTTATTCATGGGATATGCAGGACTCTGAGACCTAGAAGTTGCAGAAAGCTCAGTTTCAGATTGCTTCTCAAATGCAAAGCCATTTTTTCTGTGCTTTCGTAGGTATAATGCTTTGAAAGCGTTTATTCTGAAAAAGCTGTGTGTGCAGTTAAGTGATAGAATTTAAGGCAATATATTTTTATCAATGGGGTTGATGTAGGAGCTTTGAATCTGGAAAGTAGTACAGTTTGACTGTAGCTATTGGACTAGCATTTGCAACTGTCTAAATCCATTACCTGTGATCTCTAAGTTACTTTGACTTTCTCTGAAGTGGTGACCAAGATATCTTCAAATGCTTGATAAACTTTGGTTACATTTCTCCTAGAACAATTCAAAGTCCCTTGAAACTTTAACCCCCTTCCTTGACAATACCTAACTCTGCTCCATATCGATGCATATCTTTGTTTCATGTTTGATTAATGTTTTAAAGTTACAGTGTTTTTAAAGTATCTTTTTAAAGCAATATCATCATTGACTGGGTTACCTAAGTGTGAAAAGACAGAGGTGAGGAAAGTGTCATGAGTAACTCAAACTTTTTTTGTTTTGAGCTTTGTCTGATCGGGGTGGGTAGCTCGGCAGTATATTTTTCCTTGTTAGCTTTTCCTCCTTTCCTTTGTCCCCCAAAGCCTTATCACTGCTGATCAGTCTTTATTTTTGTTTGTTTTTTTTTTTTTCTTTTGAACTGAGATGAAGGCCGTGAAGAAAAACTAGGAAAGTTTAATTTTAATAGTCTTTATAAATTTATAAAGTAAGTCAAAAAGGAATATCAGACATCACGAACACACCAGGAACTGTTTTCCTCAGTAGGAAGTTGCTTTCTACATACCCGTATCTTTCTGTTCTGGCAGATGCATACGATAGCATATTTCATCCTTCTATGCAATCCGAGCGGTTTGTTTTTTCATACGGAAAAAGATAGTGAAGAATGCTAAAGGACGTTTCTCGACTGTCAACTTAGGAACACATGCACTGAGCCACAGGCTGTAATATAATGACACTTCCTGCTGGCCTGCTTTCTTGTAAAAACCCCAGCAGGAAGAACTGTAATTAACATTGACAGATAGCACCACTCTCTGGTTAAACAACACTGCCCCCTTTCAGATTTAGTGCTGTAAACCTGGCATTGTCTATGAGCTTTAAATTGACTTCAAAATATAACATCCAACTCTGGTAGAAATGGTCAATGTCACCCAAGTGACGGCATCTCAGTGTACAGACAGGCAGTGGGGACTCGTGGTTTGGGAAGGATTTGTAGCAGTGAGGGGTTAGGTGTGTTTTCTGAAGGCTCGGGGTGGTTGTTGCTGCAATGGCCAACTGAGTTACTGAAACCCTATAGTTTAAGAACTCCTGTAACTGTTCCCTAAACTATTTGTTTTAACTAGTGACCCCTTCTGGCTCCTATGTCATCTGTAATTTTGTGAATAGGCAGTTGATTGGTTCCTCTGGGACAGGGGAATGCAGACCAGATGTTACCAGTCACTGGAAGTCCTTATGATCACTCTGCTGGCTACCCATCCCTGAGCTGGTTTGCTTTTACAAAAAACATCTAGTTATACCTTAGCCAGCTCTTTTATTCTTCTCTGGAGTAAGTGAATTACTGTTCAGCTGGAAGTGTAGGGAGGATTGAAGTGCTACTGACTGCTGCCATCTAAGAGTTTGGGACACTATGGGGTCATAAAGCACAGTTTGAGAAATGCTGTTTTAAACACATTAATAGGAGAGAAGTTTTAACTGTGTGTCAGCTGACAAGGACAGTATGCTTAAAAAAAAAAACTGTGGTGGTTTTTTTTTTTTTAATGGTACCTGCCATAGTGATTCTGTAATAGAAATTTTTGTAGAGAAGTAGAAAAGTCCACAATATTCAAAACGTAAGGAATTCTAACAGACTGGGAGCGGGGAGGGGGGGGAAAGCTTTGCATCAATATGCAAAGGAATCATTCTGGAATTGCACCACTTGTTTCACAGTAGCAGATGAAGTAGGTCTGAAAAATTCAAATATTAGGACTAATGAAGGAACTAATTTACATAAAGTTTACATATTCTGGGAGGCTGCAAAACTAGTGTTTTGTGGTGTTTTTTTTTTTTTTTTAATTCTTGTGACAGACCACTCTTTCTTCTGGAAAAATTTTATCTAATTTTGTCCAATTAGGATTGTTACTGTCATGCAATTAAAAAGAAAAAAAGATCGATTAGTGTCTTCAAAGTTAGCTCTGCAATTGAAAGTCAGTATTTTAAATGTGATCATGTGGGGAAAAAGCTAGTGTTTTGACAACAATGACTTATCTCTCAAAAGACTTAATACTGGCCTAGATTTTCTGCTGTGTTGAGCTTCTGCTTTGCTGAGCAGAGAAAATGCTATTGGGAGGTTTCACCATTGCTGTCTGCAGGGTGCTCTTTTTAACTTAAATTCCCTGGTGAATGAGGGTAGGGCACTGAACTAGGGAAGGAGGTACCTGAACCACTTCAAGACCTACTGAACAGCCTCTGAAGCTACACTCGCACTGGTATCCCTAGCAGAGAGAGAACACTACATCCCATTACCTGGACTGAGATTCTGATCTATGCGTTTTAGTGAGTATATTCTTGATTTATGACCTCACTTCCTGGCCAGCATGACATAATCGGATCCTTTGTAGTTTTGCAATATATAAATAGGTTAACAATGAAGCTAGTGAAACCACATTCCGATGCTCTAGGCCCTTGAAGATTATTTGTACCTATCTGACTTAGCCTGCTGTCAGCCATATACCCCATGAATATTAATACTTAACTAAATTTGATTTTGTGGCGGTAGACCAGCAAGAGCCATCTAGTTTTAACAAGACACTGATGTAGTCGGGCAGTTGCCGAGTTCTTAAGTTGAAATGTAGGTTTCTTTACTATATCATTACTTCACCAGATTTATATATCCATTTCTGAGAATCTCTAGTATTTTAACTGATAATACTTCCATCTTCCTCAGTGATCAAGTCAGCACTCTAGAATTCTGGTATAGATGGAAGTTTGGATTATTCTTATTTTCTGTAAATAAAATTATCTATGAGATTTTCAAGCACATGATCGTAACGGTAAAAATAACTATAAATTTCAAAAGTACTAATTCAGTTCATGGAATATGTCAACTTGTTTAATCTGCTAAATGATTTATTGACCATTACCATCACTGTTGGGTAACAATTAAATATAAGTTTTAAGCAATGGAATTGAGGAGTTGAAGGATAGATTGTGTTTCTGTAATGTGTGCTTGAGTTTGTTTTTTAATTGACAGTGCTTTACTTCAAATAAAACATGTTTAGGCTGTGTGTGGGGTGCGTGGGGAGAATAAAAAAATACTTGTCACTTGTGCAATTTTCTTTAATTCCTGTTAAAATAATTTTAATTCCTATTTTCTAGAATAAGATTAACAAACTGTTTTAAAAAAGGTGCTTTGAGGGTCTGGCAGCTTAACCCCAGCTGGCAGCTAGGATCATGCAGCTTCTCGTGAAGTTCTCCTCCTTCCCTCAGAAGGCAGGGAGAAGAGGGAGAAAAGGAGGGGAAAGGCAAAGGGGGGGGGAAAAAAAATTCCTCATGGGTTGAGATAAAGACTATTTAATATAAACAATAACAGAAAAGGAAAATAACCATAACAATAATGATGCAAGTCGCTCTCACTGCCTAGTGAATTGGCACCAACCCGATCAGTGATCGCAGATTACATCCCATGGCCAGCCCCCGTTGATATACTGAGCATGATGCCTATGGTATGGAATATTCCATTGGCCATTCTGTTGTTCTGTCTGTGCTCCTTCTCAGCTGCTGTGGGAAACTGAAAAGAATCCTTGAAAAGTATAAACATCACTTAGGAACAACTAAACCGTCATTATTGATATTCATTATTGGAATTCCTTTCACAGCCGTCACTAGAAGGAAAATTAACTCTTTCCAAGCTGAAGCCAGGACAGAGGGCTACAAACAGAAGTGAAAATTCAGCATTGCTATATCATTGTAATAATTTTCTTTGTAAAGCCAGAAGCATTCTTCCCATACAGAACACTTGCATGTGGTTGGAAATACAGAAAAATACTCTTTAAATGACAGCAGTATCTGAAGTGTTATACACATGTATGCTTAACAATTCTACCATGCATTACTCAAATTATCTGGTCTTTCTTCCACTAAACTAGTGTGTCCTGCCATTCAGGAAATCCAGTTGTCAAGTGCAGAAAACTCAGTATAAGTAGAAAAGCTTAATTCAAATTACATTGTTAGTCATCAATGTAAAATGTCATGCTTTTTAGCTTACATTTTGCTGCACTAGTGTCTGCCACTAAACATTAAACTGTCCTCAAAAACCCTGGTTCATTTTAAGCTATCTTGATTTATTTATCTTTTTGTGGTTGTTTTTGTTGTTTCTAACCACATTTTGTAATGTAGAATTGGCGGACAGTGTTTAAACAACAAGCCAGATGTACGGGACTTGATGTATGCTAGTACCTTTCTTTGACCTGTTCTACAGCAGAAGGTTTTCTTTGCCACAGGAAGAACTCTTGCATGTCTCCCTCTATCCTACCTGCCTTCAGGGCATACTTCCTTTTTTCTTTTGTTCTATGAATTCTCAAAGCTTTCTGCTCACACCCAGCATTAACATTTATACTGACAGTCACCTCATCCTGCCTTATGCATCTTCTCTGAAGCTTCTTTTTAAACCCCTTTCAGCATCAACAGCAGAAAGTAGTGATACACTTCCACGGTGTAAAGTCTTTGAAGAAATTGTCTTTTGTTTTTCTCTTGCTGCTCCTGTTCTCCCTGAGTATCTGTTACTTGCTGTGTCTTTCCTTTTTCTTTCTATTTTATGGTTCAATACTTTGAACTATTAAAAAAAAAAAAGTAATAAAAAATTTAAACCATCCCCCAAACAACTTGGAAACTTTAATCTCTTGTATTGATTACCTGAGTTTACCAAGATAATTTTCCTGAGCCTGGGATTTGCCAGTCAACGTGGACCCAGTCAAGATAACAGACCTCTGGGCTTTGGACTTTTCTTGGGTTTTGTTTGTTTGTTTCCCTCAAGTACCAAAATATCTTTCCTGCACTCTGTTAAAAGTAAATATCTCTCCTTCACTGGGTCAGCACTTGACAGTGCTTCCTACTTGTTGTCCATGAATCTAAATGTATTAGTTAATTGCTGCGTGGTTCTACCAACAGACTGCAATACAGTTGTAAGAGTAGTTACTCCCTGGGAATGGGCATGTTCAGAACAAACTGAATAATCCAAGACAGGTATTTCAAGTTGAGAGTAGGAAGCTAAATTGGCAAGAAAATACCAACATTTATGCAACTCATATGCAATGATCCCCTACTATTCAGTGTGAGAAGAGTAGTCTCCTGAATCTTCAACCATCGCCACTTAATCTCTATGGTTTAGTTATAGGTAATGTTTTATCTATTAGAAAATACTTCATTTTGATTGTTCCAATGATCTGAGACTTTGAATATGACTCCTGAACCTCAGTGGATTAGCATAGCCAGCTCTGAAGAGGTCCAAAAGATTATAAGGAGTATCTAATGATGACATTGAGAGCTATGCAGTTCATTGTATATTCTGTTGTGTAGTTTTTTTGGGAAGGATTCAGTTTGTTGCTCATAAATATATAACTATTCCCTTCAGTACTGTGATGTTTGGAGAAAGAAGCAGTGTAAATTTTAATCCGAGTATGATCATTTTAAATGTTAAAGGCACAAACTGCCTTTTTTTAGAATTTTTGATAAGAAAACAAAACTAACATTATTACTATAGTAAATTCTTGTATTCTTGTGAATGTAATCTTGGCAGCCGTACATCTTAACTAGCAAATTTAACATTGACTATTATTGTAATTGGCCATAACATCTATTAATAGACTGATCTATTTCTTTTTCTATTTTTAGTTAACTACTTCTTCCTTACTATTTTGGTAGTCTGTTCTTTTCAAACTGAGATGTTTGTTAAAGCTTTAAGCAATATCTGTGTGTGTATACACATGTAACCAAGTAAACCAAAAGCTTTGAATAATTAAAGCACATACTGAAATGGGATCTTTTCAGACTGAAATTTGTAGCTGCACCTCTTTAGAGCAGAAGTAACTGCTTTCTGAGAATTAATTTCGGTATAGATTTCCTTTGTCAACTGAAGTCCCTAAAAAGAAAAAAACATTTTTACTTTCTCAAGCAATTTTCTTTAAAATAGCATCTTTTTGAAATGATACAATCTGAATTACTGTTAATGATGACATACGGGAAGGAAATCATAATGCAATTGAAAATAAAGCTGATATGTGTCAAAACATGACATAATATGTAGCAGCAAAATTCCGGGGCAGATGAGGTCTGATAGTGTTGTGGGACCTCTGATAGCTAATCTAGAATATCAATGATTTAGGTGTCAGAAGAGTTCACTTTAACAATAAGCCAAAGAAAAAATATTTTTAAACCTATATGCGTTCAGAAAACATGAAAAATAAGATGGAGGGTTATTTTATGAGGAGCTTGTGCTCTGAAGTGTATGAACAGATCTAAAACTTGCTCAAAATGCTAAATTTATGAGGAACTGAATTTGATTGGTAGAGGTGGGTAATGACTGCACTCTTGTATGCTTTCTCTTTCCAGTCTTTCATATATGAAGAATTTGTGCATGGAAAAAATAACTGTATTTAAAACAAGTAAACTCCACAGCTTGCTTAGTTATGAGAACTTATTGTGGATAACTTCACTGGTTAAAAAAGAAGTGAAATTCCTTTAGCCAATAAAACACTTAAATGGTGTGTTTCAGCAATATTTGAAGGACCAGGAGTCGAGATCGGGAATGCTATTTCCTAAACTGCCCAAGGAAACTTACCAAATGAAAGTTCTAGGAAATTCTTTGCTAGGAAAAAAGACAGTGTAATTGAAGTTGTTGTGGCTGAATAAACCCTACTTGAATTGGCAGAAAATGAAATTAACATTAAATGTTGTAGGACTCATTGTCAACCAATGAATTTTGTATCTAAAGGAAGAACAATTTTGTAAGAGCCTTGCCTGTTTGTTATATTTGTCCAATTATAAGCTATATAAGTTGTTTTCTGCTTTCCAGCTCTTGCCCTGAGTAGCTCAATCCCCAATGCAAAGACAGCCTCTGTGTGGCTAGTAGTTCTTAGAAAGGGGATTACATTCTTGGAACTGTCTTTTTGACTCCCTAAGGGCTTTTTTTTTGCCTTTTAGTGACTTATTGATCCATATAACAACTACCGTGTTCATTGTCCTTGGTGCATGAACCAGTAACAAACTCAATGTCAGTGGTTCATACCTTGTAATGATTTAGTGGGCTTCTAATCTCCCTTCACAAAACTCTTACTTGTGCTCCCATTTGATACCACAAACCCAATAGGAAAATGATTTGGTAAAAGTGGGCTTCCTAGATGAAAACATAAAGGAATTGCTCCTCTCTGCTACTATGAGGTGCCAGTTCTAAATCAAACCAGCACGTTCTAGTATGGAAAACAAAAGTGGAAAGTCAAAGTCATAGCACGATTGTTTCTTTCTTTGTATCCTAAACATCTTAATACAGTGGTTTCATTTCTCTGCTATTGAGTATTGAGATTTTGGAGAATCTAATCTTCATCTTAACAGATCATCATCTCAACTGTGCTGATACTAATACCCTGTTTCATGTTCTTTCTTATCTGCTATCATTAGTATGTGTTTGTATGACTAACATTAACTTGTGAAAAATACTTCAAAGAATTTTTTTGAAATGTCAAAATTCCTTTAATGCAGTCATTGCCTGATCTGAATCAGTATTAAGATGTTGTCATGGTTTAACCCCATTAGGCAGCTGAGCACCACACAGTCACTTGCTCACCCCCCCCCCCCCCCCCCCCCCCCCCCCCCCCCCCGCAATCGGATGGGGGAGAGAGTTGGAAGGGGAAAAGTGAGAAAACTCATGGGTTGAGATAAAGGCAGTTTAAGAGGTCAAGCAAAAGCTGTGCAACCAAGCAAAGGAAAACACGGAATTCATTCACTGCTTCCCATCGGCAGGCAGGTGTTCAGCGATCTCCAGGAAAGCAGGGCCCATTCACACATAATAGTTAATGGGAAGACCAATGCCATCACTCTGAATATCCGTAAGCAATGTCAGCCCTGGCCAACATCCTCTCCTTCCAGTTTTATTGTTGAGTATGATGTCATATGGTATGCGATATCTTTTTGGTCGGTTAGGGTCAGCTGTCCTTGCTGTGTCCCCTCCCAACTTCTTGTGCACCCCCAGCTGACTTACTTGCAGGACAGAAAAGGCCTTGACTCTTTAGCAATTGCTAAAACATCCCTATGCTACCAACACTATTTTCATCATGAATCCGAAACGTAGCCCCGTAGTAGCTACTATGAAGAAATTTTAACTCTGTTGCAGCTGAAACCAGTACAGATGTGCAGCATGATCTAAAAATCTTGCAGATCGGTTTGCTGTAGACAGCTTTAAAAAAAAAAAAAGTACTGAATAGGAAAAGGCTAGCTTTCCTTCTTCTCTTTAAAATGCTTTAGTTCTTCTGCTTGCACTTTAATTTTCAGAGTTAAAATATATTCTCTTGATGCAGCCACTGTTTGAGAAACAAACAAGGTCAACACTCCCATAATTCTGGAATCGTGTTGGATTTTTTTTTTCTTTTTAATTCAGCCACATAAGGAATATATGGAATGCATCTTTTCTCCAAGTGCTTTTCTGAAACAAGCCATGCATCGTGACTCAACAGAGCTGACATTCTTGCTTGTTCCATTTTACAGCCAACTGGGATTTGGGGGAATAACTTTTTCTGTTTATAGCCTTACAGATTTGTTGGAGATAAGATTTCAGTTAAGCAGCCTCTAAATTTACCCCCACTCTAAATTTACTTTAAACAGCAAAATTTACTTTAAACAGCAACTGATGCAAAATATCAGGATGCCAATAGTTATAGAGCCTGTATTCTGTTCAAACTTATTTTGCCTGAACTTTCAGTTCTGAATGTGGTCTTTTTCTGTTTGCCAATGTGGAAATTAAAATATTGCCAGTGTCTTGTGTGCATTGCCAAATTACTGAGAGGAGTGTTCTGATGCATTTATCCCCAGACTTCTATCTATCTGGCTGAAGAGTTAAATCCTACTTCCTTTTCTAGTTATCAGATACATTCAATAGTGTTTACTTACCTTCATAATGGTCCTCATTAATGAAACAGTCCCAGGTGAAATGCAACTGACACTTATCTAGCTTTTAATGAATCTGAAAAAGTCTTATACTATGGCTTGCTTCTTTTCTGATGTCATTTGTAAAGCAAGTTATTTATTCCTTTGGCTGGTACAAGGTAGGGAAAGTTGTATTGGGCTTTTCATCTCTCAGATAATAAAAGTGCGTTTTCAGCCATATCAGTCTGATTTCTGATTCGTAGTAGTCCTTATAGTATTTTTTTTTTAAGCTATTGTCCTTAATTTAAAGTAGTATCATTTTTATTATGAAAACTGTATTTCTGCCTTTAAAAAAAGTCTCTACAGCCTACTAAGAGTTACTGTTGATAACTACTTTGTATTTATTACAAATCTGCTTGCAATGGTAAAGATGTCTTATGGCTTTTATATCTTTTGTTGCAAAAATAAAAGAAAATAGAAGAATCTCTATTTCATTTGGAATCATTGTCTGCAGATTTGTATTCCTTTAAACTGGCAAAGGATGTAGACTATTGTGGGGTGGAATCAGTATTTCCAGAATGAAACCCATGGGTTAGCAGGCCAGAAAATAGAACTTTGTATTTGCTATGTCACTGCAGCCAGCAGCTGTTACAATTTGCTATGTTAGATGGATAGTTAGCATATAAATAAAGTCACATACCTTGCTTTTCATCTTCTCTTGTAAAACTTTAAACCATTAATAATTTTACTTTGCATTACTTTGTTATTCATATCCTTCCCGTACATTGAGGGTTTCATTTGCATAACCTTTCATGTTTTTCTTCTGTAATTGGGATAATAAGGCAGATATCTAGAACTTTGCAACAAAATATACTCATCAAAACAAGCATGTCTAAATTTTGACTAAGACATCGATCCTGTTCAGTAATGAGTAAAGTAGTTGGTACATCATGCACCTATTAATTGTGAAGAAAGGGAGCAGGCTGACTGTAGTACACATAATGTAGGCATTGCATTTTAACTGAAACTTCTGAGATTTATTAAAATCTATCACATAATCTTCACCTTGCGTGTGTTAGAATTCCATGTGTTCATACAGTACTTTTGACCACCCTGTGTATCACCTATCTAAATAGTGGACCTCACCTGACTGGCTCCCTAAATTTGTGATAGCCAGCTAGAGATAGTCATAAATGGTTATAATAGTTAAATACTTTTAAAAGCCAATTAATATTAGATGCCTGTGTTAACATAGAATCATAGAATGGTTTGGGTTGGATGGGACCTTCAAGATCATCTAGTTCCAACCTCCTGCCATGGGCAGGGTCACCATTGACTAGTCCAGGCTGCTCAAAGCCCCATCCAGCCTGGCCTTGAACACTTCCAGGGATGGGGCATCCACAGCTTCCCTGGGCAACCCGTTCCAGTGTCTCACCACCCTCGGAGCAAAAAATTTCTTCCTAATATCTGATCTAAATCTATCCTCTCTTTAGTTTAAAACCATTACCTTTGTGCTATCGCTACAGTCTCTGATAAGAGTCTCTCCCCATCTTTCCTGTGGGCCACCTTTAAGTACTTGAAGGCTGCTAAAAGGTCTCCCTGGAGCCTTGTCTTCTCCAGGTTGAACAACCCCAACTCTCTCAGCTTGTCTTCATAGGAGAGGTGCTGCAGCCTTTGTGTCCCTCCTCTGGACCCCTCTAACAGGTCCATGTCCTCCTTATATTGGGGGGTCCAGAGCTGGACACAGTACTCCAGGTGGGGTCTCACGAGAGCAGAGGGGCAGAATCACCTCCCTCAACCTGCTGGCCACACTTCTGTTGATGCAGCCCAGGACACAGTTGGCATTCTGGGCTATGAGTGCACATTGCCAGCTCATCTTGAGCTTCTCATCCATCAACACCCCCAAGTCCTTCTCCTCAGGGCTGCTCTCAGTCCATTCTCCGCCCAGCCTGTATTTGTGCTTGGGATTGTCCCAACCTTCATGTAGGATCCTGCACTTGGCCTTGTTGAAGTTCATGAGGTTTGCACAGGCCCATCTCTCAAGCCTGTCAAGGTCCCTCTGGACCATGATTTAACATAAGATAAATCATCTCAAAGCAGAGGTGCCTTTCTGCCTCCTTTGACTTCACAATGGAATCTGAAGGACTAACTTAGCTGTCTACAAGTTGAGCGTTTTAGTCATAGAATGGTTTGTGTTGGATGGGACCTTAAAGATCATCTAGTTCCAGCCCCCCTGCATGTGCAGGTACACCTTTTACTAGATCAGGTTGCTCAAAGCCCTATCCAACCTGGTCTTGAACACTTCCAGGTATGGGACTTTCACACCTTCTCTGGGCAACCCGTTCCAGTGTCTCACCACCCTCATTGGAAAAAATGTCATCTGAATGGAAATCATTCTTATTTCAAACATAGTTTATTTGAGAATGTTGTTATTTTAGATCATCTTTAATTATTCTACGGATTTGAGTTCTTTGATTCTTTGGGAATCTTTTTGGAGGCTGGAGAGAAGTCATGAGACTTTCTGAAACAAAGTGGGGCAGCCTCCTCCTCCCACTTCTGTTTTGAGATGAAGTACTGTTTTTGGAAGCAGAAGCTTATGAGAAAACTGAGCTTTCTGCTGTAAAATGTGTGAAATTTTTCTTATTCCTTAAAAGAGACAGACAATTTAATGTATCCTGTATGTGCAGCTCACTGGGGGCAGCAGAGGAAAATTTGGCCAAGTGTCCTCTTAAACTTCCATAGGTGACTGTGGGCACCAAGAAGGGAGGCAGTTGATTTGGGTCCTGCGTTCTTCTAAGTGGAGTGGACTTCTAAATTGACCAGCAATTGGGGGGTTTGTGCTTGCCTGATTTTTTAGCTTCTCATATAGCATGCCTGTAACAGAGAACCTGGGGTTTTTTTTAGTAATAGCTTCCTTGATTTTTAAAACCTTATTCTGCATATTTTAATTTAAAAGTGTCAATTGTAATAAAGCACTGAGGAGCTGCATTTTGGGGGAAAAAAAAAATTAGGCAGTGGGTGACTGGACAGCTGTTGTGTGTAGGATACTGAAGTTCTCTTCAATGCTGTCAAGTCAGCTCTGCTGTAGGAGTTTAGCAAATGGCAACAGTAATGCACTGAAACGAAGTGGAACATATTTCAGCACTGCACATGTGATCAGGCTTCACCTTGGCAAAGAACAAGTGTTTCCAGCATTATGTTTTGTTGTGGGGTTGGTTTGTGGTTTTTTTCCGTTCTAAAAACTTTCAGAGTTGCCCAAATCCTACCCACGTGCCGTCCTTTCCCAACTTTCATCAATCATGATAAAATCTGCATGCAAAATAGCTGATTTATCAAGATAAGCTATTTAAATGAAAGGAGAAAAAAAAAAAAAGCACCCCTGAATGTGAGAAGTCAAGTATGAGCTGAGTTCAGTCTGTTTGCAGATTGAGCAACATTGCTACTGGGACCCTTTTCCTGAATTCTATAACAACGGCAAGTTTTAAAGAGAATACTTTGCTTTGCTTATTGCATGCTTGTCAGTAGCAGGGTTTTTCATGTTTCAAGTGTAGTTTTTAAAAGAAAATTGAGAATGAAACAAAAACTAAAATATATTTCTGTGCTGTTACGTGTTCGCAAAATTTAATGTCGTAATCACCTTTTAAAGGATACAGCAGCAATGTATTTTGCAGTGCTTTGATCATATGCAGCACTTCACAGTCATTTTGTTGCTTTAGCTGCCCCTAATTTCTTCTTTTGGTTATTTTTTAGACTTAGTTTATAACTAACAAATACACTAAATCTTTTCCTTTAAAGATAAGCGCTATATTATAGGCAATTTGACTTTCACTTTGGATTGTGTTGTGTACTGTGGTCTGTGTGAGAGATAAGGGAGTGTAAGTGGGAAGAGAAGAGAAAATATACTTCTTGTAGGCTTAGTAATTTCAAACTTTTTTCATGGAACTTCACAATCAATTCAGAAATTAGTTATTTATACTCAGGTTTTTCATTTTTCCTGAAATACTGATCAAAGCCCCATACACCAAAGCAGTTTGCTGTTTTATTTTTTTATTTTTCTTTTTTTCGTGATTGGTTGATTGGGTTTGGATTCTGCTTTTAACAAGCTGAGGGACCTTTGAACCTGTGAACACTGGGTGTTGCGAACTGTTCACTCAGAACAGTAAAAGTAGTGGAGGCATCTTAAAAAATGAAACAAAAAAACCCAACACAAACCGAAACCACAAAACCAGTGAAAACAAGATAAACTGTAAAACACACATGGTAATTTACTAAAATCCAGGGAGTAAATACAGGATACAACCTGAATACAACTTTAGACAAAAGCTATTAAAATATGAGAGGAGATGTTGTGAGAAGTATTTCTGCAAACTTGCTTTGTGGGGTTTTTTGGTTGGTGGTTTGTGTAGGTTTTTGGTTTTTTTTTTAATTTCTTATTTTGTTCTTCTAACAAAGGCAGAAACAAGGCACTTGAAACATATCCTTTTCTTTTTTTTTTTTTTTTGCACTTCTGTGTCAAAATAATACTGGGCTAACAGATTTAGGAAACTGCTAATTGTTTAGTGGGCATCATGGTAGTTAAATATACTGTTACAGTCTTGTTGAAACTATTAATGATCATAATTTCTATGTAACAGATGCCATATAAAATGTAAGATCTCTCAACCGTTAATGATTAGCAACTAAAAAAATTTTGCAAGATTGAAGTATCCAATAAAACTGCTGTGAATTGATGTAATTGGTGCGATTGGGCCCAGTCAGTTTGAAGTGTTCTGAGAGGTTTTGTGGAACTCCCTATTCCTACACTGTAATATGGTGTAAATCACAAATTGTGAAGTCCACAATCAGTATCTTATTTAGTGTTTTGATATTTTGATATTTTTGTGCCATGATAGGTAAATTTGAGTTCACTGGAAGTACAGTGCCAAAAATGTAGACTTACTAGAAAGGTAAAACTGATGCCCCGGATAGGTTCATTAAACTCCGTATCATCGTGTTTTTAAGTCTTAAGAGTCAACAAAACTGCATAACAAGTTTAGAATTATTATGGCACAATGTTGAAAGCAACAGGTGTGGAAAGTGAGGTGATGAGACTGTAGGTGGCACTAAGTAGGTGTATTGTAATCTGTTAGGTCCAGTGCACTGGCAGTTTTGGTTGACATCCTGGGTATGGTCTTGGGCTAGAACATGTAATCACTACAATGAACTGTTAAAATTGGTCTACCTGTGCAAGTTAGAATAACCCATGAGTAAAGCTGGTGTTAAGTTTACTTGATGTGTGCTTGTGTGAAGTATTTGCATAAATATTTATAATACTTTTAGAACACCTACTGGCTTTTAAAATATATTACCAATAGTAAGAAAACCCAACAACTTTAACAGAACAGATAGTAAGGGCAAAATAATTATACCACGTTTGATAATGTGTGAGGTGACAAAAGATATGCTAACAAAGCTATGGTACCCTGACTTGCAGCACATTAGTATCAAATTAATCACATTGAAAAGATCAGCAGTCACTGTATGATGAACTGATACAATTGAAGACATTAGTAAGGGAGGAGGAGAAAAAACATTATAATACAATAAATGTGAAAAAAATCATGTAGATTTTTTTTTTTTCCCCATTTACCTTAGGTTGGAGAATCATTCTCTTTGAAATTCTAGCTTGTTTAGGCTCATACTTTGGAGGAAGGAAATTTGAAATATCTAAAACTAACTAAATATAGCAAGAGCAAATCTCTTAATCAAAACCAAGGGGATTTCTTAATCAAAGTCTAGACAATTTCTAGGAGACTGTTTAACTGAGACGTACTGTTACATTACTTTGACCCACACAGTAATGGAAATCTGTATGAACCTTGCAGGATGGGTATGTTGCATAAAACAGGGTTGGAGCCCATTCCTCCCCCGTTAACTTTTGATTAATGTTATGTGTGTTTGGGTTTTTGTGATAGAGAAGCTGTTCTACCACTCGAGTGTTCATATCACTGACATCACATCTAACTCAGTTTAATGTTCATGTGACAGATGCTATGAGGCACTACTTTCAGTGAGGTCTTAGTTGTTTATATTGCAGAATTTTAAGTAAAAAGGGAAGAACATCTGCAAGAGGTGTCGTACTCCATAGATGCACTGAAAAGACAAAATGAAAAATATGAAGAACTGGAGAAAAAAAAATAATCCTCTTTTGGTTGCAGAGCTTACGCATCAGCTCTGTGCCTGAGTTCAGGTTCTTCATCTGCAGCCTTTACCCTCTGGTGATCAAGAACCAGGCAGTATGCACACTGGCATAACACAACTTCCCTCTCATAGTGACATTCTCCTATATGTTTTACCCAGCCAGAATTACACATTGACGAAAGTACTTAAGTGAATGTAGAAACAGAAGTCCTGTATTCTATTACATTAGTGAAGCAGGGAGGTTTCCCTCCCAGGTTAACTCAAACAAGTCTGGTATAAGAATGGACTCTTCTCTAGGTAGAAAGGAAAAATCGTGTGGCTGCCACACAAAATACTAACAAAAGAGCATATTTGTCCATGTGCACTAGGAGGAAAAAAAATAAAATTGTCACCATGTGTAACAGCACCATCTGCTGACTGCTGCCATAACACTTGCACACTTCTTTCTAAACAGAGCATGTACGTGCACATTGAATTGTTTGTGGTTTGACTTTTTTTTGTCCTGCTAAAAGTTTTAATCCATTTTTCCCTTCTGCTATTGTGGTAGTTTGAACATCTGAAGTATTATGAGCTATATTTTCTATTTTGATAGTTCAGTTTGCATTATCATTCTATAAAATGTTCCTTAAAACAAACAAACAAAAGATTCTTTGAACAGAAGCAGGTTACCCCTTTTGACTGCTTTCTCGACCAGGAAGTACTACCTAGAATAAAAAGTAACTGATGATTGATTTTTGATTTGGAATCCCATGGACCTATCATACTTTTAAGACATGCTATATAAGACTTTACTGACAAGGGAGGATTACTGAACCTGACTTTTTATGAAGTACTGAGTCACTTGGAAGGTTCTTGCTCAGTCATGAATTCTCTCCATTCTTCTTTCCTTTTATTTGGAAAAAAAAAAAAAAACCAACCAAACAAACAGACTAAACCCCAGAATACTGAATGTGTTATTAATTTACATCAACCATGCTGCCTTTATCTTAAGTGGCAGAGCTGTGGATGTTACATTGCAGAAGCCTGATAGATGGCTTATATTAAATTTGAGGACTTGAGTCCAGATCACTCTGGACTGTAGCCACAGCACTCAATTGAACAGCTCTAAAGAAAGTGTTTGGTGACGTTGCTGGTACTGGAGAGGAGGCATGGTGAGCACAGCTTATATTGATTGTCAGAACCTTCAATTGTGTTGATTAAATGCTCTGTGTGTGGGTTTTTTGGAGTAATCAAGCACGTAGCTGCACATTATATTTAGATGACTGTAGTTTATAGAACATTGGTAAGAATGATGAGGTCATTCACTAATGTTGAGTTAGACTGACACATGACTTATCTGAAACATCTTCTGTTATTCTTATAACAAGCTTATAACTCTTTGCTATTTCCGTATCATTTCATAGACTTTAAGAAGTGTGTATATAAGCAGAGCATTTCTACTGGAAATGAACATCTGAAACAACAGCACCATGTCAATGTAGTCCTGTCTTTTTTCTCTTTAAAAACTTCACATCAAATTCTCTCTCTTCTTAAATTAAGCTTACAAAAGGGTTCTACTGTAAAATTCCCATTCCGGGGTTTTATTTCTTCAGAGAGTAAATGTGAATCAACGGCTGAGTGGCCAGTCAGTGGCTGAACCCTGGATTAGCCTCTAAGTCACTTCACTTCTGTCATCAGGTTGTTTCTGTGTATAAAAGTGCAATTAGTTTGACTGTCTTACAGGGATTTTGAAATATTTTAATAAAATGTACTACATGAGAATAAAAACTTTATGTAATATATGGGGATATTCAATCTAGTCTTAGACTCGTAAGAAAATGTTAAAAAAACCCCCAAAACAAAACAAAAAACCCAACCCCAATATAATGATTGAGAGATGTAGAGGTTTTTTTTTTTTTTTTCTTGCAACTGAATTCTAAATTTTATACATGAAAGTTCTGAGTGCTAGGTGGAAAAAGGTAGTGGACATTAGTCCTAGATGATTACAAACTCCGTCTCCTCAAACCACACAGTCACTTCCTTCAGATGTTTTGTTTTGTTTTTTTGTTAATGGTCATATGTAAAGCCTGCATTCCCTAGACCATTTTTTGTTTTTTACTTATTTGTCCCTGATAACCTCAATTGACTTAATCTTGATGTGTTCATATCCTAGAAAAAAAAACACGTTAGTGTTTATAATCAGTGCCCATCTGAATATTCTCTTTTAAAGGGGCCTGATAAGTAATAGTTACCTTTATGGATAGGTTTCTGCATACCTTGAAATTTTAAGTAAACTGAATTATAATGATTTTATATGGCTTTTGTATAAACACTAAAACTTTGTAGAATTCTAGAAATCTACTATACTTAATTTTCAATACCTTTAAGGTTCATCCACATTTCAAATGTATAATGAAGAAATTACTTTAACCTTCAAATTCATATTCCTTCTCCTAGTTACATCTACTGTCAAAGATACTGAAAAGATGAACAGGGAGGTAAAGATGCTTGCTGTAAGCAATTGCATGGGCCATTAGTTAAAATGAGTTTTTAAATGGGTAAGTGATGCCCCTTCAGATTATAAACACAGAACTAAATTAGTAAAAATGCATAACTCAGCACAGTTGTTTCATGATCACTAGTTGGGTGTTTCAACCCCTAGCTGAAACATGAAAACTGAAAATCTGGTAAAGTACATAGCATATAATTAAATTGTGTTTTTAAAACATCTGATACGTTATATCATGATACCTGTCTGATTTTCACATTTCTACTGAAACATTCATAATTCAGAATGAGTAATATATTACTCGTTAGTTTTAGGGAACTTAGGAAATAACATAAAAATAGATGGAAATGTATGCCTGCCTTCTGTTGCTTCTTGCATACATAAAGTAGAAGGCCAGTATACTGCCATAGAAACACACCAGTAACGTAACAATAATAAACAAATGAAGTCAGATCTTTTGAACTATATTCTTGTTGCAAAAAGACTTGGAGTTTTGATCAAACTCCCTGTCTCTTCACTTACTGCTTTTCAGAGCTTCATGTATTATTCATATAACCATAGGTCAGGTATTTCTGTTTAAGCAAAGCTCATGAATGTTTACTGTAATGGGAACAAGATACTCTCTTATAAATTTTGGCCATTCTGTTTGTGCAGCCATTATGTGCTTAACTGCAAAACGTGCTTCTGCAGAATAAATATATTCTCCATTAGTGTAATGCTCTGATTGTTACTGTAAATTGTTTGTCCTCGCTGTTTTATCTCATTGTTTGTTTATTGTCTTTTCTCCTGCCTCTCAGCTTGAGTTGGATTATAGTTTACTTGCTGCAGGACTTTTTGTTGTTGTTTTTTGTTGGAAAGTGTCTTTAGAATGGCAGGAAGTGGAATTTTCTATTTATAAGTAGATAGGTTGGTTGCTATACCTGTCTGAATGTTAAACTTAATATGGCATTATTGGCAGCTCTACCTTTATTGAGGGGCTATGCAGATAAAAGAGCAATCTGATTTGCTATGAAGACTCAAACGAAATATTCAACATAGTAGTACAGCTTCTTTTCTGAAGTTAAAAATTGAGAACAAACTGTGGACACTCTTAGAGGCCTTTATGGTTTGAGTGATACAAAGGAAGTCCTTGTGCAACTGCTGATGTACAGTTTGCATTCTGATATGTAAGTGGACTTTTCCTTGGTTCCCTTCCACAATTAAACAGGCCAGAAACTAATTAAGCAGATGATTGTCCTCCCTTCTTTCTGCAGTAGCTTGCACAGCAGCATCAGACCACTGGGGAATAGAAGAATGCCTCTCTTTCAGTGGAAGATTGCCCTTGAAATAATACAAATATCATTCCTAAATCTCAGGCAGTGTTCCATTTCAAGGGATGTCATATCTTTTTTTCTATCTTTCTATAAAGCTTTTTCTGAGAAGTAGATTGTAGTCCATTGGGTGAGTTGTAGATACTACACAGCAGTAACTATATAGAACTACTGTTAGGTGAGTAGTAAACAGCTACTCTGACTACAGTTTTCAAATCAGCTGAGTAATTTGCCATCAAATGAAGTGATGGCCTGAGTGAGATCCCACAGTATCTGCTCTGGATTGAGTACTGTTCAACAGTTTTGTAAGCAGCCTGAGGAAGGAACAGGTAGCATTTAGTTGCAAATGGCATTAAAGTAGCTGCAAGAACAGGATTCAAAGGTATACGCATAAACAGGGGAAATGATGTGAAAGAAAATAAGCCCTCCAAATAAACAGGATGTCAGTCAAAAAAAAGGCAATGACAAAATCCCTTATGTGTATAGAAATAATAATCTTTGTATATGTATTACACACTTCAGGAGAGACTGGCTAGAAAGCGTTACCGTAGGAAATAGTCAGAAGCTTATAATGGATCACGAGTGAGCATAACTCCATTCTATTGGGAGGAAAAAATCAGTGCTACAGTTAGATATGTGAAGAGGGAGAAAAAGATTTCTGAAAAATTCTTCTATGTGCTTGGGCTGAATTTTGCATCTCACTCTAGGCACCACAATTCCAGAAATATGTAGACAAAGAATGTCCACAGAAGAGCAACAAAAATAACAAGAGGGCAAAATGATTTAAGCAAAATTATTAAAGGAAATGATTCTCAAATCTCAACAAGAGAAAACGTGATAGTTCTTATGTATGTAAAGAAATAAGTATAGAAAAGAATGACAATTAACTCTCTCACACATCTGCTGCAGGCAGAGCAAGCATCGTTCAAATTTAGTATAGGTTTAGTTATGAAGTTCCTTCCAGCTCTGTTTTTGATTAGTATGATGGTTAAAGTTCGCTTACCTTCATTCTTGAACTGTATTGTTAAATAGCTTCTGTTGTTCCAAAGGAGCTATACGTGTATGGAGCTGCACTAGGAAATATAAGGTTATATAGATATAAGATCTTTTAAACTCATGAGTTGTGCTGCGTTAGATACCAGAATTTTCTTATCCAACTCAGTGTTTAATTTGTACCATTATGGTGGACTCTTATTACTATAGTGATTCATAAAAATTCATATGCAGAAAAGACTAGAAATGGGGAAATCTTCAAATTACCCTGTTTCTATTGCAGTCTGAATATCCTGAAAGTTCAATTTTTGTTAAATGGAATTTGTGTTCTATAGTTCAAGTCCTTGATAACACTTGGTTCAGTTTCACAGTGCCTGACGAAAGCCACTCCAAATTTTTTTTTTCTAGTTTATCTTACTTATTCAGAGCTTTAACTACCGCACAACTATCCTATTTTGGCAGTATTACAGCTGTAGTACAAATATGCTAAACTTGAGAAACCAGTGGTGCAATGAGTGACAATATAATTGTTAGGTATTTTATTTACATAATTAGCTGTGAAATTCATGCCTAATCATTGTCTTTGTTTAAAACATAGAACTCGTTTTTGAGAGCTGTTATAACATCTCAGGTGTGGCACGGCATGGAGTAAAAGTATTGGTAACGACTTCCTGCAGTTACATGGAGATGGTATAAAAAAAAAAAAAAATCCAGTTACAAACATCATTTTAGTGATTAAAAACCCAAATAATAATGTGATGTTATCTTAAAACTCTTCCCATTGATCAGAATAATACAGAAAGCTTCTGCTTGTTTCCTTTCTGAAGGAAAGGATTTGGAAAGTCAGAATAAAATGTGGTGACTTGCATTTAAATTGTCCCAAAAAGCAACACTATTTACTCCTATTTGTCTATCCGTGCATGTTGCAATAAAAAGGTTAGTTTGGATAATACGAGATAGATGACAGCTGCAATATAATTTTGTGTTAGAAATATAAGTAAAAATTTTGAGTTCTGAATGTTTTAGCTAAATTATGGGATGATACGTTACTCTAGGTCTTGTTTTTAAACTCATCCTTTAGACTAGTTGTTTTGGAGAACTTAATGCTTCATCAAATTCTGTCAAAAGCTAGGCACAACTATGCCAAACTTGTGTAACTGAACTGGCATGATTTCTTGGAGTACTGTTTATCAAAGAGGTATAGTTGTATATTCCCAGTCCATAAAATGCTCTCTGGAATGTGTAGAGATAGAGAGAAGTGAAGAACTTTATTTCTGGGAGAAACTCTGAGCAAGTTGATAACACTGTTACTTGAAGTCCTCTTGCTTCAGTTGTTCAGAATACAGAACATGAAAACTACACTGAAATCAAGATGTGCAAACCTACATAAATATGACTTCAGGAAAAAGCTAACCTTTTAGCAGAAGTCATTTGTCTGACTCATTCATCTTGCTTTATCCACTATACTTCAGATGCAGCAAGAACTTGAGACAAATTGCATTGTTTCTAAGTTAATCAATTAAGTATTAAATTTTCAAAACCAGTATTAGCTTAATCTTACTCCCACTGATGTCAGAAGCAGTTCTCATGGGGAATAATGGTTAGTACTGTATTGAGTTTAGCTGAAATTTACACTCTTAATCAGCTATTTTGTTTCTGAAGGAGCTATTCATATGGATACATTTTAAGTAAATGTAGGTTATGTGGGTGGAAATTGTGCCTGCTAATGCAAAAACTTTTTTTCTCCTTAGGACTGTAACTTTTTCATTCCAGTCTGGCTAAGCCTCACATTTGAAATATAATGGGAGATTATATTGTTAATCACAGAATAAAGGGAGATAGCATAGCAAAATGCTTCCCCAAACTGTCCAAGAAAACAGACTCTTTTTTCTTTTTTGGCTCTGAAGATAATGCATGTGTGCTCCTTTTAACATGTTTTATGAACATATTTAATTAAGAGCAAGGCAGTGATAACTTCTATGACTTGATTTCATGATAAAGTACTGTTGGTTTTGTTCTTTGGGTTTGTTTTTTGGTTTGTGGTTTTGTTGGTTTTTTTTTTTTCTTTTTTTCCTCACAAGGGTTTAAGAGTTGACATATAGTAGTTATCCTATTGTAGGAATATCTCTATACTATTTTTCCAGTTACTTGTGGCAGGGCAACACTAATAAATGAGAAGATCAACATAAAATTGTATGTTTTGATGATTTAATACAAGTAAATTGTTTATTAAAATGTACATCAACTAAAGTATTACTACACTAATGTCTGCTAGCTATCATGAACTGAGGTGTAAAAGAAGCTTCTAATGGCAAAAATATCCTTTGCAATTCCTGTGGTCTTACTTTGCTACTACTTTCATATGATTATTTAATTAAAAAACCCCTCACCCCATCAGTTTTAGGTCTATAAACATTTGCATCATTTGGAGAATATTTGCCACAGCGTGACGCTTCTCCCTCTGTAAACTGGTGTGGATCTTTCACCATTCCATTTTAAATGCAAAAAATTACCTTTCACTTCCATACCAGCACTTTTCATGTAGTTTGGGTATGGTTAATACAGCAGTGAACACAGCCCTGGTCTGTTGGGAAAGGTGATGCAGCTATGTGGCCATGAACTCCGCATGGGGCTTCAGGGAAAATGACAGCCATTATTTTACCATTATTGTTCTATTAACATTCACTGTGTTGTATTATTTTTCAGTTTTTCTCTTCTGTATTTTCTGTACATTACCTCGTTGTAACCTTAGGGACATGGTGACTTTATAATATGTATGTAGCTATTTTAAGGACTTCTGAGGTGTTAGATGGAAGATTCTGCATAATTTATCCACTTTAAAGAGTATGAAGTCTTTTTTTGGTGGGTATAACTGCAGAAATTTTTTGAATGCTTACAACATAAGGTATGTAATTATATATTCAAAAAATTGCATATATAGGTACAAATAGCCTGAGCTGAACTGTTTATAATCCTCAAATCAGTGTTTCTTTGCTTTTATATTCTCAGGTATATGACTTTTTAAATGCTTGATAGAAAGTAAAAATGTAACGAATTCTTAACAACAATGCATTCCTAAAATGGAGAAATACAGCTAATAAATAAGACTGGATAACTTGTTTAATTTGCTCTAAAACTTGGTAACTTGAGCGTATACTGTGAGTTCTGCCCAAGTCATCAGACTATTAAACTAGTTAAGCGATTTCCAAATCTGATTCACTTCTTTGTCTTATGATCAAGACTGCATGTAGTTAGTTCTTAATTTCATGTAGTTACTACTTGTATTTTTGATGACTACAAGGTTTAATGACTCCCATGAAGTTCAATTGAGAAATACAGTTCAGTGGGTTTGCTTTTTAGCAAAGGCACCTATGTGTCTGAGATCTGTGTGTGTGTTCTTAGGTGGTATAAGTTGAGCAGACACAGTTTGATCTTTTTTAATGAAAACTTCACTACCTGCTCTGCTACCCACAAAAAATCTAAATTATTTCCCTCACTTGCCTTTCTGAATGTCATCTTGTCTAAGAATGAATTCTGTTATGAATAAGACTTAAAGATTGCTCTTGCAGCTCTGAAGTTCTAATTTATGAGGACTTTTACTAGGCTAATTTCAATACACCTTCTATCGTATTCAGAGTTATTAGTGATGCCATATTATGTCCAATTTATGCATCTCTGTGTTACTAGAAATATCATAAGAATATATGTGCCTTAGCTGGCACAATTTGTAACTCTCAGAACTTTTTTAAACTTTTTTGGGTTTTTTGTGTGTTTGTTTCACATACAAAAAGCTTTTCATACTGAGTAAGGTGTAAGCACTTACAGATGCAAAATGCTCATTTTAATATCGGAGAAGAACACTATTCATCTCAACTAACATTAGCCATCTAGACAGGAGTTCAATACAAGCCTGACACCTAATTGTGCTTGTTTATAGATGTCTGTATGTGTATATGGAATCTTAACTCCTGCACCACAGTCAATACTGTCTATCCTGGGACCTGTCCTATTTACTACCTTGTCCATGACGTGGAGGAGGAGATGGAGCATACAGTGAAGTTTGCTGATGACACCAAACTGGGGGGCTCATTCAATTCTATTCTCAACCCTATTCTCAACAATAGGGTTGCTATTTAGGTGGCCAGTATGGTGGAAGAATAGTCCAAAAGTCAATGAGGACAAATACTAAATTCTTCACCTGTGACAGACTGAATCCTTTTCCCAGTACAGGTTGGGGACCGACTTGCTAGGCTGCAGCTTTGCTGAAAGGGAGCTGGGTTCCTGGCACACAGTAGGCTGAACGTGAGCCAGCAGTGTGCACTGGTGATGATGAAGGCTAACAGCATAGTGGGCTGTATCAATAGGAGCATAGTCAGTAGGTTAAGGAAGTGATTTTTCCACCCCTACTCCCTTTACTTGGTGCTTACTAACCCACATAGGAATACTGCATCCAGTTTTTGCTCTCTTAATGCAAGAAAAACATTAATAGACTGGAATGAGTTTGGCATAGAGCTACTGACCTGCTCCACTTACCCTGTAAGGAGCGGCTGAGGGAACTGTGCTTCCTTAGCCTTGGAGAGGAGATGGCTTCAAGAGGACTTAGCAGCAGCCCTTTAGTGCCATACAGGCAGGTTGCCAATAAGATGGAGCCAGAATCTTTATTGAGACAAAAAGTGGGAGGGAAAGACAACAGTCCCAATGGGAAACAAAGGAAGTTCCAACTGGATAAAAGAAGAGTTGTTGTGAAGATAGTCATGTACTGAATCAGGTTATCCAGTGATGTTTTGTAATCTTTGTCTCTGGAGGCTTTCAAGAGCTGACTGGAAAATGCAGTCAGCAACTGGGACTGAATTCAGTGTTGGCTCTGTTTTAGCTGGAGGTTGGATCCTGACACCCTTTCTAATCTGAGTTATTTTTGTGAAAGGGATTGCTTGCATTTATGCAAATTCAAGTGTGTCCTAGGTGTTAACTTTATGGTGAGCTGATTCACTCTGCTGACTATGGATTAGATCTCTGTTGACTATGAAGAACGTTTAGACAGTCCGTGCATCTGTAGGTGTCTTCACATAAGTTTCTTAACTTAAACCGAGTCTCTATCTCTAAAAGTAGTACAACTCTAATTTGGGGAATTTGGACTCCCTTCTATAAAGAAGAGAATCAGACACCCATAAAGATCTTTCATCTCAGTTTTCTTAGCAAAGTATTTTAGGATAAGATGAATCACTTCTGGTGCCATTTATTTTCTATCCCCAAAGCCTATATTTAAAAAAGGAAAATCATGTTGAAATTTCAACTTTTCACTTTTTGGTATGAAAATCTGCAATCTTCAAAAATGCTAAGCATTCCACAATTGCTTCAAAATATTTATATCTAAAAATCAAGTCCTCCTTGTGTTCAGCCCCAATAAATTAGTACTTATTTTGGAAAATTTGTGTTAGAGTCTGTTGAACTCTTCCTACGCTCCTCAGTGTCTGAACTGAAATACCACATACTGGTTAACTTTCAAATGCTCGCTCAGGTATTGACCTCTTTTAGAGAAAATTGTTCCGCTCCAAAGACATAGTCGCTATACTTAAAAAACAATTTCATGTTTCAAAATTTTTGGAAAGAAAATACGCATTGTTGTATAGTCTGGAGACATAAAACAATTTGTCATTTGCCTGTTTCATGTAGGAGAGGAAGGTTTGGGCTGAGTTACTTCTTATTACTTATTGAGGGTGAAAAAATTTAATGGTTTAGCATGGCAATTTGTGACACTTAATTATTTGCTTCACTACACTACTTTGATTTGCTGAGCAATTATCTCAATTAGGGCTGGCTGCAGAGTTAGGGCCAAGTACCAAGTCAAGCTGAATCTCATACTGTACTAGTGCTTGCATCAGATAGTACACTATAAAACAAAGATGTTAAGTTCTGTTAGTTGCTGATTTCTTTGTTTTAGAAAACAAGGTATTTAGCAGCAGAAATCATCCCCATACACTGAAGGGCAGAGGACAGATTTGTGATGGCAAGTAAAATAGTAGTCCTAGTGTCATAAGCATCTTGAAATGCTTCTTTCAGTCTCTACCACTTCTAGTACAGAGTACTGTCATCTGGGAGTTTATCTGTGTGACTCTACACGGTCTGAGTCATTTGGGAGTTAATCTTCCAAGCCACTAAGTGCCCTCAATATCAGGTGACTTTACCAGAAGATAGTTATCCTCAAAACTTGTTAAAATCAAGATTGTGTCTTTGAACTTCAATATTCATTTGAAGTATAAAAATAACTAACTCAACAGCAAGATTTGTTAATTCTTCTAAACATACCACAAAACTTTGCGAGGATATGTATGTTCAAGGTATATATTTTAACGCATTATCGTTGTGTCTATACTCGGTGGCTAATAGAAAGTACCTTTGGAGCTACTTTGTCAAATATGAAAAGATTAATGTATTATTTTATGTTAAATGATTAAATGGATTTTTGTTCATCTGGACCATAAGATTTCCACTTTTCCTACTTTTATTAGTTATGTTTTGGTTTTTCAGAAACAATGCTTTCTTTTTTTAATTTGATAAGTGTGAGGTATTATTAAAGAGCCTCTTTCTATTTAGTATGTAGAAGATACATGGACATGGACTTCATTTACTGTTACATAAAACTTTGCTCTTGTACATCACACCACTCCTGTGGCAACATCAAATCCTATTTAAAGGTATATTTGTTGAAATAATAAGAATCTGTGGCGTGATCCAACTTGTATTGAAAACAATTTCGGTGCTGTTGGTACTCAATGTCACTTTGTCTTGCTTTGCTTTAAATATTGCCGGTTGGTTTATCATAATTAACCTATCTTTTTGATAATATACATTGAAACTGTTTGCATGTGTTTTTCGTGTATAAAATAACTTGTTTTGTAGGCTGTTGTGAGAAAATAATTGTAGCTGATGAGAACCTGCTCTTAATTTACAGGCTTGTTTTTGTCAGCTGGGATGAGTTGGTTTGAGGGTTTGTTTATATTGATTCAGACTCTGGAGAGAGTCACAGTTTCTGTCACTCATTGATTTTTCTTTGTGCATCCTTTTCCTGCTTACCTCCCTGAAGTAAGCTCTTTTAAAAGTCAATGTTCAAGCTCTTTTCTACTATGTGAAAACATAAAAAAAAAAAAAAAGAAAAAAAATCCAAAAATAATAAACCCCCTCAACCCTTCAATTGCCTGCTAATGAAAGGGATGCAGTCCGAGAGGCAGCAGACAGCTGCCCCATGAGATTTTTTTACTGACTGGACAGCTGACAAAGCCATATGCCCCAGGCAGGCTCAGCAAATATTACCTGCTTTTTTCATGTGTAGACAAACAGCTGAGGAGCACAGGAGTCAGTGCTACCGTAGGAGAAAGTGACCAAGGATCAGCAGAAGGAGCTTGGGAGTACTGTGGGAAGGGACAAAAGCAGTGAGGTAGTAGAATACTAAAGGACACTCAACCCAATATTTTTGGAAACCAATTTTTTCAAAACTTTTCTTTCTCAGTATGCTGGTACTCTGATGCTTATCAAAGATAACCTTTGTTCTATGAATTCCTTTGAAAAAAAAATGCAAGTTCTTCTGAACTTGTTTTGCTATATACAATTTTATGCTGAAAATATGGGAAAATAAAATGTCACATAAAATCAAACGAGTTATAAAGTGAATGTAGAATTATAAAACATTTATTTATAGCTGAAAACCATATAGCTATTTAAATTCTGTAACCTACTACAATATTTTACTCTCTTCCTGTGACTTTTCCCCTGTACAGTGCTATGAGACCATTAAGGCTACATCTGAACTAGTAAATAGAGCATGCCAGGGACAATTTTCTGTCCCAGAGCTTGACTGTCATGGTGCAGCTTGACTTGCGTGCTCATGACCAAACTCTTCCTTATCCCCTGAAACTCGAGCAGTGTCAGAAAATTTAAAAGGAGCGGGGAGGGGGAAGAAAATTCTGTCCGGTAAGACCACTGTGGGATATAATATGGGACATCTACAGTGACACAGAGCAAATAAAACTACTGATCAATGCCTGGCAAAAATACCTCTGCTGGAAGCTAATTAACATCACAAAATATCTGCAACAGAAGTTGATTTTAATGAAGGCATATCTGGATGCATATGCAGTAACTAATGAAAGAAATCCTCTGAAACTTTGTCACATCTGCTCCATAAGCAGTAGCAGTAGAAGATTACATGTAGAGATCGTGGCAATTGATCAGTGATTTGTGTGAGTAGGTTTCAGGCTGAGGAAGCCTTAGTCTGTTAACACAGAGAATACTTTGCCACCAGTGGAGGAGTATTTAGCATTGTTCTTGTGAATGAATCGAGCGCTGTTCATGCATCTAGAAAGTGGGATGACAAAGCATCTTTGTTCTATGCAAGTAGCCAGGAGATCCAAGCAATTTCAGAGACAGGGGAAAGAATGGGAACTTTGGTTATCCTGTCTGAATATGAAGAGGCTTAGAGATGACTTCAGGATTTTTGAAATTCAATACTATGACATGGAGGCAGTATAAATGCACATCTTTTAGGGTGGATATGAGGTTATAAAGTCACTGTTATAGATTGCTAGTCTGCCTGTGCTGAAACCGCATGAGAATCTGTGCTGTTCCTGCTCACAAGGTGCTCCGTAAATTATTATGCACCTGCTGGCGATGTGCCACATGCAAATTGATGGGGATCAGCAAAAGGATATTTCCAAAGTTTTATTCTGGGAACTGCTGCATCACTCAGAGCAGTGGAAGGGTGCTCCTTTTTAAAACTGATACTACACAGTCCTTTCTATATTATTATATAGAGCCTATGTTGCTCCCAGTTAATGTGCTTAGGTGCTTTTTTGGATCTCTATTCAAACAATCTGTACAGAGAATATCATAAGACTCCTGCTTCCAGAGTCTTCTCATATGGAAAGTACTGTACCAGAGAAAGGATTATTCCTTAAAAGAAGGATTGATCATAGAATGTCTCATGCCTTCTAACCATGCTACAGGAGATACAACAGTAAAAGTACATAACTTTGCGTGTTGTAGTAGAAAACTGCTATGGTATGGTTGAACAGAATCTGATCATCACATTCCAGCAAAATGTAACAAAATAGTCTGTGGGCAAGGAACTTTGCAATTCATGAGAAAGTTTTATACAAACAAATGTCTCATCTGCCACTTACACTTCATATTTTGTTTAAAGTGTGACACTACTAACAAAAATAACACTAAAAATAATGCTTTCTTGTCAAGACATCTATTTTCTCACTATGTATTCATTACCAGCTTATTTCAGTAACAAAACCACTTTTTATTGAATTTTAGTTGAGAGAGTAGAATAAATAGCACTTAGCGAGCTTAGCTCTGTTTCTTTACATGCAGTGTCAGCAGAATGTTAACCAATTTCAAATTGTAGCCTCAACCAGCAAATACACTGAAGGTTGTTTCTATTCTTTATTGTCTCAGAAGAGATAGTTTCACTCATGGAAATTCATTGTTGATGATGATGTGAAACAGGATCCAGGTTATCTTAGAAATCATAAGCAGAAATTTGAAATGCTAACAGATTTTCCTTGTGATGTTTAACCTGACTTTTCCCTGCCTGTCTTGCACGCAGTGTGATTTGAATTTAGTATAAACTGGAGTGTAGAAATTGCAAGCCTCTCTTAAGACTCAAAAAGATGAGGGGAGAGGAGGGGAAGGTAAACATGAAGGAAAAATGAGCAAAACCCCCTTAGTCAAAAATAAATAGTGAAGAATGTTCAGGTATGTAACATTTCATACACTAACTTGCTGCTAAACGAACTTCAGCACTGTCTTGTCAAATTCTTTTCTGCCATATGATGTTACATTTTAAGAAGACTGGCAAATTTACAACTCCTCTTTTTAGCTACTGGGTAATTCTGCACCTCCTACACTGAACTGGCATTGTACTCATGCAGTTTCTGTTCCCTAGCTTCGCTTATTTTTGCATCATGTTTAAGAGTGACATTAGGCAGTAGCCTTATTACAGGGGAGGGAAGGAGGAGGGAGGAGTTGTTTTTCCAGGAGTGCTTGTTCAGGTACTGCATGTCTAAAAGTTTATACGCACTTAGGAAGAGAACATGTAGAAGAATTTCTTGATGAAATTCTGAACAATATAGGTAGTATTTAAGCAAATACCTGAATGATTTATGTTTATCTTGTGTTACTTCCATTCCTCACTTCTAGTGCTGCACTTCTGAACAGTGGATGTATCATCTGTAAGTATAGAGTGACTTACAAGCAACACTGTAGAAAACCTCATGAAACTAGGGGAAGGATTGGTTTTAACTGAAAGTGAAGCGTAGTCTTATACAAAATGGAAAAGAAATGGTGACTGGATGTTGATCTCACCACGTTAATGACTTTAGCGAAGCCACATTATTTTCTGGTGCCTCAGTTTCTCTATATGCAATGTGGGGTAATGGCTCATATCTTCTGTATAGTATCTTGATTAATTAAAAATACAAACAAAGCTTTAGATATATTGGAGTAGATATTTTAAAGATAAAAATCTAAGACTATAAATAAAAACTAGTTTCTAAAAATTTAATGGAATTTAATAATTACAATTTTTGTGTTTTAATTGAAAGAAAAAGGAATTTGGAGTTAGTATTTTCCTAAAAAATGTGCACATGATTTTGTAACCTCTGTTAACAAAAGTGGCAATAAGTAGATAGCTGAAAGGGACAAAGTATTGTGGCAGAACTTCTGTTTATTATACAGACTGGCCAGCTTCTAGCCTTTCTTGGATGTAGAGTGACTAAACATTTTGTCAGCGAGTTCCATGCAGAGATCACATGTTACCAGATAGAGTTATATGCTAGAAGAAAGGGAAGACTGGTTGGAATATTTCTTGATGTATTTTCCTAACCCAGTGGCTACAGTTCTGTGAAATGCATATATTTATTTTGACAAAGAAAGTCGCTTTGTGTAATGGCCAGAGTCTGTGAGTTTACCACGTATATGAAAGAGTGGCTGGTTTTGTTTGTGTGTGTTTAAAGTTTGTGTTTGTTTAAACAGTGTTTTACCTTTAGTTAAGTGTTTGCATGTAGCTGGTGTTGCATAGATGAATAATATGACTAAATAAAGGGTGGAAGACACCGGTAATTGACTCTCCTAAATATTCTATATTTTCTGAAAAATTACCACTTATGAAGCCTTTCGTCCTTTCATCTCTCATCCAGTAGTGATTTCCATGTTTGCTTTGCCTTTCATTCCTGCAGAAAAACAAAGGTAGCAGACCTTAGAGTCTTGAAACAGTTAGATGAGCTTATTTCTACCTTAAGAAAAAAACCCTTAAACTTACTGCACAGCGCTTCCACAAAGTACTCATTTGTTATCGTTTAATTTTATCTTATTTAATTTTCTTATACACAATAGTGATTCATGAACACAGCAGAGATTACTTTTCTTAAAATACTGTGTGATATATCCTAGTTTAATGAAAGTTTTCATTTTTAATTAAATTAGAGGAAAAGGCTCCCATCCTTTTTCCTTTTCCTCAGGGGAGATAACATTGTGCCATGTTATTAGCAAGTTTCCCGGGCGTGCTTTTTTGCTTTGATGAATTTGTCATAGTCAAGGAACACTGAAGCTGGTAGCTTGCCAAAAGGCATGCATTTTAGATATGTTACAACCTCTGTATGTTAAAATTTAAGTGTACTGATAAACCACCGAGAAGGACACATTTCTGTTTTGGATTTAGCTCGATGTTTCTGTTCTCTGATACCTATTGCATAAATCTAATGAACTTTAGCGTAGAGAAAGCTAATAAGGGAACAGGATTGAGGGGGGGAAAGAGCCATAAAAGTAGCCTTCAAATGCATAAGTCAGTTACTAAAAATAGAGTGTACTGTTCTCCCAGTGAAGAAGAGATGCAGTTATGGAGTCAAACTGCATCACAAAAGTTTCAGGTTAGTCTTCAGAAAAAAACCTTTCTAACAATAAGGTTAAAGCAGCTCTGGAATGGATTGTGTGAGGAAACTGTGATTATCCATCTTGGTGGAACACAAATGAGTTATCCATCAGAAATTGCTTTGTTGTGGCTGATTCTGCCTTGGAAAAACATCTGCAAGATGTATTTTTCTGAGTTCATGAAGAAATCATTAATAAAAAAGTCGCTTAGTAAAAACCGGCAATGCTGAATACTTGTGCAACAATTTGTACTCTCACATATTTTGGAAGTGGGAGTGAAAGTAGACAGATATTTCTGGATATTAACTGTGACTTTCGGTATGGGTATAGGTAATCTAGTAATTGCTTTAGGGTTGAGGAGCTTGGTTTGGTTTTTGAGGAAAGGTTAACTTAGCTGTACCCTTTGAATAAAGACTAGTGAAAGACTATTTAGTGTAATTTTTCAACTGATAGGATATTCACTTATTCTTTCACATGAGTATGAACATGTTAAAAAGCAAAGAAATTCCCCCCCATGCCCCCTTCCCCAATTTTGTTGATTTAGATTCTAAAGTGCCTACACTTCTAAGGAGAAAACATGTCCTTTCAGGAAATGTGTTTATGTGTAATCTGACTCATTCCGTTCTTCTCAAGGAAGACACACCTTTAATACAAGACAATGCATGTGTTGTTATTAATTTGTTTTTCAGAAGTGCAGAGAGGTGCTATTGCCTACTTATGCATGTTGAAACTAGACAACATGAAAATATGAGGTTTTGTGTAGACTTTTATGACATCATTAAACCACTTGGGTTAGAGAACAGTGGCAGAGGAATCTGAAGTTTCTCCTCAACTGTTTTCTTCACTTCATAATTTGACCAGCTTGAGGAAATTAACTCCATTTGAAAAACGCAACTTTGTCTGTACGGCATCATTTCTGATATCTCTATGTGGTAGAAACTGGGGAGTGATGAAACAGCAGTCAGCCCCTTTCTTGCTAGAGTGATAAGAAATGGTCATAACAAGGCTACTGTCTAATTGTTGCGGTGCATATCAAGACCTATGGTGTAAGGGATGTCATTATGGTGACTGGAGGTTGGGGAAGTCCAGCACAGAATCTTAAAAGCTAAGCAAAACTGGCAATACCAGGGTGAGTGAAAGCTGTCTCAGACTGTTGGGAGGGAATGCAAGTTTGAAATTGTTTTTTAGACTATTGATTAGATACTTATCGCTGAACCAATGAACTTGAAGGAAAATGATCTGATTGCCTCTTCAAATCATCCACTCAAAATTCACAAACAAGCAAAAGAAATCCAATGTTAAGATGCACGAGAAAAATGTAGAAAAATAATACTAAAAATGTTATAGTTCTTATACTAGAACTTGATGGTAGTTTTTTTCTGGAGTACTTTTTGCAGATTGTCTGCTCCTCTCAAAAAAAAAAAAAAGAAAAAGATAAAAAGCACAACTAAAATTTGAAGCATGAAAGATCTATGTAAAGAGACAGAATGATTAAGATATGTTAATTTCATAAAAGATTGAAATAGAAGGCAGCACGTTCTTTATCCTTCCTCATACTGCAATGTAGGAGAGACGATGTAAAGGAAAAGAATACAATGAAGACAAGAGCTTTAAAAGGTTTGTTACAAAATATATTTCAGTCTGTACCACTTTGACAAGATATCATCACCTAGGGCTAGCTATTTAAGTACAAAGTAAGAATACTCAGGATTTCTAAGTCAAAAATAAAAGCTTTTAAAATGCATAGCTCTATTAACACTTTTTTGGCCGAATGATTTGTGATTGTGAGGCACCTGGCAACTGAACTCATCAGAAAACAAAACAACATACCTGATTAATCCTAGTTGTGTTTTGGAAACTAGAGGCAAAGGCTGTCTCTACTCTTCTAAACTGAAAATTCTGTGGTTCAGAACCAAATAGGCAAACTGTTTTCTGTAGCTTTAAATCATTTGAGCTGCCCTGGCAGTCTTGACTGGATCATAAATACTTGTGCATAATGTGGGAATCTTTTGCCACAGGTACGGTCAGGTGCTGTCTCCTCGTGGAGTATGAGTACAGTGGACATGGTCAGATCATGCTGGTTGAACTCGAACTCAGAAAACAGGCCATAAATTGCTAAGCTTCCTAACTAAAGCTGTAGCCATGATTACTAATTTAAAATCTAAAATAGGGATGGGTATGTGAGGGCTGAATTTTATTGATCCCATCTATAGAGAAACAACAAGGACGTTATTTCTCATATTCCGTTGTTAGGTGTAGAAGAGGTCTACATTGCCCTGATTTGGCTTAAAGGTTTTGCAAAACAATAGGTGCTTTCTGTAGGCAACCCCTTCAAAAAGCTGTACGTGAGAAAATTATTTTCTGTATATTTTGTGACCCATGACTCTTTAAGTTGAATCTCTAGTGAATATTTTTTTAATAAAACTTACTAGCTTTCCAATCACAGGCATCAGAATGTTTGTATGCTTTTGTGTATGAGGAAAAAGGGAGGAGATGATGTCTCAGAAAAAAAATGATTAGAATATTAAATTTGTTCTTTGTCTTGATTGAAAACCTACACTTGAAACTGGCTTATTCTGGGAAATCACTTGCCACATGAAACGTTTTGAAGTAAGGTGTGTTGTTTGTTTTCATTTCTGTTCCAGTGCAGAATAAAAACGTATTTCAAGGATATAAAACTTTAAAAAGTAGTGCAAAACAATGTTTGCTTGTTTTTTTCTTCTGGACTATAGCAATTTTAAAGAATGGTTGCTATTACTCTAAAAACATAGATCCTAAATTGTATTTCCTTACACCTGTTTCTACAAGTGAAAACTTGCTTAAGGATAAAATACAATAGTGAATGAACAGCAAACTATATATTTTTTAAATTTATAGGCATACAACAAGGCACAGAAGGTAAAAACCCATCAATTTATAGCTTTTGAAAAATACTGTTGTTACAAATAATATTAACAGAAACTGATTGTACAGAGTTCCACAGTTCTTCTGACAATAGCTTGGGTACTGGCACAAAAATGTATACCAGAGAGATTTAACTCAACAAATCAGTGAGCAAAGAATTACACCATTCACTTCTAGAGCTAACACAATCATTAATCTGATATTTTTCACCAAGTGTATAGGGCAGCACATTTTTAGCCAAATTGTGTGTGTGACAGAAGGAAACGGTGGTACTAACAAACAGTGAATCAGTCTGGTTCTGTGAGGCTGATGTTCAACTGAGCAATTACACGGGAGCAGAATTCGCTGGCTTCGTACTCTCACCACAGCCTAGGAGACAATACAGAGGAGAGGAGGGGAAAAAGGTGGACAAATAGGTGCCATGAAATAGGCCCGTAGTAAGTTACTTACAGATTGGCTATTTTTCCTGGAATTCATTAATGATATTTGGAGAGCTACTTTGCCTTTTTGATCTGTGAGGAGTTTCTGCTTTCCTGCGTACAAGAAAAAATAAGTTATATTTTGTGGTTAATTCCCAGTAAGCTTCAGCTGAGGAAATGGACACAGAAGAACTGCAGTGGACAAAGCTAGCATACTCATAAGCACGTATAGAAACTTGATGTGTAAAAATGTGTTTCAGTGAACAAGATGATTATTTCCACAAACACCTTAGTGTTGGCTATGCATGTATAAATTGTCTCCATTAACATAATGTTATCATTGCCTGTGAATAACACAAAACTGCATAGCACTTCAGAAAAGAAATCAAATTAGTATCGTATGACTCCTTCTGTTCACCTCTGCAGCTGCGATTAATCTCCAGTGTCTAGAAGATATAGAAGATAATATAGGAATGTCTCCATAGTGCTGTAGCACACAGTGCCGAAATCTCCAATCTAGGGGTGGGCTCAGCCACGAAACCCTGCTTGGGCCCAGAGGTTTTTATGTGTTTCTGAGCCTGACCTGATAAACTCAGCTCAGAAAGTGCTGGGGAGAGGCAGGGATCAAAGGAGCACATCAAACTAAACAGTAATATTGCTTTCAAAGCTAAGCTGATTTATTTAGAGCTAGCTTTGATGTCTATGCACTCATAGTATGAGTATAGCTCCAGAAAGTTTTCAAACATTAGCAACGAGAAAATTCATCATGTATCATACCCATTTTTTTAGTGTTTAAAGGAGTCCTAGATAATGAATGTTTATTGATTGCTATGAAGTCACAACACAGATTGCTTATAAAGCTGGTAAAGAAAACAAGTCTTCCATGGGAAATCTCAATAGTCTATTAAAATAGTGTTAATTCCATATGGGAGCAAAAATGGCTCTTTTGAATGAAAACTCTGAGCATTTGCTATTCTCATTAGGGGGATAGAGTAAATGACAAACTAAAAGCTCGTTTAGTTTTCTTTGAACAATACACAGCAGCTTGTATACAATACGTGGAGTCTCAGGTGCAGTTCATACTATTCCATTGAGCTAGTGTTAGTTGTAAACTAATAAAGCAGTCTCACAGAGTGAGGAACTACAAATAGAGGGAGGAAAAAACCAGCCAAGCCTAGCAGTCAGCAGCAGATCTTCAAAATGAAGAGAGGCTGAGTTGCTTGTGTGTGCTGTCTACTTAATGCTCTGTACCAGAGTGACACCAAATGCTGCAATTTGATTAATTTAAATGGCAAGCATGAACATCCTAAAGTTGATAGCTTAAGAAGAAAGATGTAGTACTTTCCTAGCATTTATTTATTTCATGCTTAGGACTGTACTCGACAAAACGACTAATTTTTAGATTTCATGAACTCTAGGGTTTTTTGTGAATTTTAAACAGTGTAGTTCAGACAGCAAGTAGACAATAATGGAACAAAGTGTCTTGCAGAGAGGTGACTTAAGTAACCCTATGAAGATACTAAGTTACTAATGAATATAATGAATAGTAACTTAGGTACTTGGGAGGGAAAAAAAAAAGCGATACATCATCCTATCAAGCTGTTGAAACTCCCTAATATGTCACATATGAGCATTGTCTAGAAACAGCCTGCTGACATGCCCTTTTTCCTGGCAGTGTTACTGAAAACCAAATAAGGCATAATTTAAGCTGGGTCACAAAGGGGAGAAACACTTGTTTTAATCATTATGCTATGTATATTAGTGCAAATTAGTAAATTAAATGCTATTGTGTGAAGAGCAAAAGTAAAACCCTAAATCTGTAGCCTAAATCTGATAAACAATTGTTTTGTGTGAAGTAGAGATACATAATTGATTAAGTGCTCTGCTGAAAACAAACAAAAAAACTTAACTTTTTCTTTAAAGTGTATGTCTACTGTGCTACCATAGCATTCACATTCCCTAGATTCTTTACCCATCTGTGGGAGGAAAAAAAATAATTCAAACAATTTGTTTTGCAGTACTTTATTTTGTTACTAGTGTGATTGTTACCAATAATCAGTTCCTAACTGCAGGAGAAGTTACGAAGGCATCTTGTTGAAAGTAATATATAAGTAACAGTAGATGGCCATTAGCAGCATCTTTGTGCTGGTGTGCCACACATGAACGCTACCAGCATCTTTGCTTTTTTTTCTGGTGGCAGCACAGGATGCTTTCAGTTACACACTTAGATTACTTATAGGAAAAAAATGCAGTAATCTTAATTTATTTAACATAGTTTTTTCAGAGTGCGGAGTACAAGTACTGCACAGTGTTCCCCAGAGTCTTGGTCCACTAATCTTCCAAATCAACTGGTCTTTAAAAGGCTTGTCTGTGGAAATGAGGGATCAGGTGATGAATGCATACATTCAGTTCTTGAGGGTGTGTATTTAGACCCAAGAGCTGTGAAAAACCTCCAGATGATCAGAGCATTCGTAAAAATGGAGACTGATGTACCAACTCATCAAGACATGTACTTATACTTGAACAGATGTGATCCACCTGGTATTAGGGTCATTGTTTAATCAAGAGCTTGTTTCTGCTCTCTTGAATAAAACTCTCTGGAATTACGCGTTGGTTATATTTGTAGGAAAAACAAACCCAAACCCTACTCATTTTGACAATTTGACAAAAAGGTCAATACTTCTTGGCTTTTACTCAGCACTTTCTAAATAATGCTGCAGATCAGACAGGTACCTAGAGAACTGGTCTCAGATACTGATATTTTCTTTATTGCTAACAAGTGCTTTCACTCAGAGATTCTTGGTGCTAATAATGAAATTAAATTTGACCAATGTAGCTGATGGAAAATTGCCTGCTGATCCCTTTCAATGACCTGTTCTTCCAGCAGGTCTGCATCACGTTTTTATTTCAGAGTCGTGTCTGTGTTTAGCATGTGTGCACTGAGCAGGTCACCATGCAGCCCCTGTCCTGTGTTGTGGGAGATGTGGGAGAGTGCTGTCTCACCTAAGCAGGCTGAAAGGAAACCCAGGCACATAAGCATGAAATGTTCACCACCCTATATCCTTCAGACCGGAAAACGACATGACTGGACCTGCATAACAGCAATGTACCTAGACATATGGTTTAGCATAGTCATGGCTTATTCTTGGAAGAATGAAACTGTGGGATGAAAGGCAATCTGGACTGGCAGAGCTGTAGGAAGAAAAGGCATAAACAGTGTATGTACCAGGAACCATTAACTGTTTGGGCAAAGGTACAGGATTGGGGGTTGGAACACTTTTCTAACCTGGAGGACAATCAAGGAGTATATCTACTCTCACTCCATGACCCAAGAAATTACTTATTCCCTTGTATTCTTCTTACAAGGTACAGCACTACATTTTTTTTTGTGTTACTTCGATCAAAATGAGTATTTCACTTTGAAGTTATGGAACCAGAGGATTAGGAAAAAAAGAGTAGAAAATATATTGGTTACAGAATAATTTATAACCTGCTGATGTTAAAAGTTCTCAGCAAATTTAAAACTGGAAAACCACTTGTCACACCATTTAGTGCTTCTAGTCCATAACCTTACTTATATCGGATACTTCCTTATTGATATTTACTTATACTTTGACTGATCTGTTATCTGTAGTCTAGCAAAAGTTGCTTCTAACAAGAAGTCTTTTTAGGACATGTGAAGCTAGCCAATCCTTTTCGGTGTTATTTGTCCTGATATTCATGACCCTTTTTTTTACTTTAAGGTTATAAATTATGTTCTTTCTAATTATTTGCCAGTTTAGATGCTGCAACTTTTATCCTTGTCTTTGGCAACAGATAGTTGCCAACAGATAGTGTATTGCTTACTGTTTTTTGTGGATAAAATTCATTTTAACGTAAAAAGCTAATACTGAGTTTGTGTTGATTGATTCTATGAACCTTATAATAATAAAACCCTTGCAGAAAATACAGTTTAGAAAGTGGACTGGTATCTACTACCTTTGATAATGAATATGGAACAAAAATGCTATCCTATGTCATATTCAAAGATGTAGCCTTAGTACTGAAGTGGTAAATGTGCCTATAATAAGAAAAAGCTCTGCGTCCCCAAGTAGCTGACTAGATATAGTTTGGGGTAAAAGCCAATCGTAGCTGTCGTTTCTACTTTATCTATGAGAAACCCAGTAAAATTCACTTAAAACTGATACAAAAACAGTCCTTTGAACTATAATATGAGCATTGAATTAAAATATGAATTTACAAGATTTTAATAAAAGTTCACTGAATATATTAATGAATGAAGCTATCATAAGTTACAAATTACTTGTTTTTGTTTTCAAGGATTTAGTGAGTTCATTTGCTAAACCTGAATGTGAAAAATGAAAGGCAAGCACATAAATGTTTAGTATGTGAAATTCTGTATAGAAAGTCCTTTTTGAGCTGTTAAATAGATGAAATATGCTACTGTTGCATACAGATTTGCATATTCAGTGCATTTGAAGAGTTATAAATCTGCAAATGATAATACTAGCTGATGGAATCTGACACAGAGAAGTCATATCTTGTCTGTGATTCCACCCACAAAGTAATGAAATCTATAACTCATATCAACTTCTTCCAAAGGCACATAATGGTCCTTATGCTGATCTGCTAAAATATGTGAATCGTGTCCTACTGAGACTTTACTGCTATATACTATATCACAGACAATGATTGAAAGTAGGCACTGACATGTTTTGGGGAAAATTACAATCAGAAGTGTGCTCTCTTGATAGTTCATCAGCATGTATCTCTGTCCTCTGACACAGTCTAATGTACCATTCATTTTCCCCTATTTTCTAGGAACCTGATTTAAATATGATCATACAAACACTTCTGTAAACTGTATAAAGTCATCAGTCTATCACACTGACCTATCATAGCTATTTTGTGCCATTATTCTTAACCCTAATGGGTTCTTCCAGATTGTATAAAACGAGCGTGGACAGAAACACTGCTGAGCCACTAGGAAGTTGAAGCATTTTAAATACTGTTTTCATTCCACTGAACAAAGGTATTAAGTTAATATATAGAGAACACAAAATAGAGCAAAGCTCATTAAATTAAACTTCTCTGAACAACCTTTTTGAACTAAAGTAGTCAGTAACGGTTCTACAGAGAGATTGTGGATGTGTTGTTGTGGATGACTGCAAACAGAAGACAGCTTATTATGCTTGTGCTCAGAGCTCAGACAATGTGAACTATCTGTGGTTCAGAAGCTATGTAGCTCTAATTGTGCGGCAAAAAGTGATTTAAAAAAAAGCCCTGCTTGGCCATCTCTATAAACATGCAATTAGCCTTTGATTCCTAAAGGAAGCATACGGCCAGTTTAGGTGCTCTGAACTCCTAACCTATTCCTGTTCCAAAATGGAGGTATCTAAATTATCTGATCTGTGCCTCACAAAGTTCTGTAGGCTTGTATATTTTTGCAAGTGCTCCAGCCACCACTGTCATGATAACATAAAGATTCCTGTCACCCAAGCTCTAGGATTTAGAATGAATATTTCTCAGTGCAACCTTTCTTGCATAACCTAGTTGGTTTAGTCAGGATGTACCTATTGAAACCAAAACAAAGCATTTTGAGTAATGAGATGCTGTTTGCGCCTGCTTTAAGCCCATTGATTACAGCATAATGGAAGATGGTCTCACACCTTTTCCTTACAAAATCTTTATCAGGGATTGGAAGAGAGGTTATAGCATCTCAGGTGCTATTTAAATGACCCTTATGTGAGGCTCTTGTCTCTTCTTGCTGTGAATGTGTTCAGGTTTTCACACTTGGGTATTTACTGACCCACAGACAAGGGTGCACATAGCTGCCTCTGTGATAAACTGGATTTAGTACACACGTATTAAGACTTAGTTTTGTGGTCCTCACAGTGACTACACAGTCATGTAATACAGAACAGAGAGACTTATAAATACAAGCAGTTTTAAATACAAGCGGTTGGGTACTCTCTTGAAAGTTCAAATGCTTCACATAATAAGGCAAAAGATGCATCTGGAGATGCTTGTTTTCTTTTTAGTTTTTTCACTTCCCGTTATATAGGTGAGTGGCTTAGCCACTGAGTTACTGGTCTTGAGTATGGGCTGTGTTTTCACTTTGTGAAGCAGTTGTCTGAGAAAGGACTAGTTGGTGTAGCCACCTAATCCTAGGCATGATTCATGGCTGTGAGTCCATAGAGGTGGGACAAAATTCATTCCAGTCTATTTTTTACAGAAGTTCTTCTTAAGATTTCTGTCCACCAAGCTTAGGTAGTTTCCTGCTTAGTATGCTAGCCTCTTCCCATACTTACCTTGCTAATCTTTCTCATGCACTGTATAGGATATTTAGGTGTTTTAAGATATGGCTGAAGATTACAGTTGCCGCAGGGTACCAGTGGTCTTGCAGGAATAAAACCAAGCCATTTTCTTTGGCCGTGGCTGTAAAATGAGTTTCATCCAGGTCTCATTGAACAGCAGTAATGCATACATTAAGTCTGGATTTCAGAGTTTAGTTTACAAATAAAAACCAGTTGAAAAACTACTCATTTGTCTGCCTCTTTATAACAAAATTTAAAATCCCAATGTTGGAACTGGCTCCTAAGTAGATCCTGATCATCCCTAGCTTTTAATAAGTTACATCAACTATGATATTATACAGTATTATAGTGTGGTATACTTTGTAAATGTAATGAAGTCAACCTGAGACCTCACTACAGCATTACACTAAAATCTGTGTTGACAAATGCATAGAGTTTAAGAGTGTTTTGTGAGTTATAAATATGTAGATTAGCAAAGTGCCCATTTTATACACTGAGGAGATTCTGACGACAGCATAATAAACCACAAAGCCTCAGTAATGCAATATGTATTATGGTCCTGATCACAGTTTAGCAATTTTTTTGTTTAATGGATTAGGCCATATTGTGTACATACTTCAACACACTCATTTTTTTTCAGATGACTTAGTAGAAATTTACACTGCCTTATTTCTGTCTTCTTTTTTATTCTTTTTTTCTTAAAATTTTAAAATCCTTTTTTAAATTCCAATTTAATTTAATATATTTTTTCTTGGTTATTTGTGGTTGTTATTTGAAGATGGGAAAGTCTTTGACTGCATGTTTGCTCATGAAATTTCTTTTATGTAAGTTATACCTTGCAGTTATAATATTGATATTAAGGATATGATGAATATTTTATATAATACTAATAAGATAACTAAAATATTGAGTAAAGGTTAAACCTTATAGGCAAATCTTATAGTGAATTTGTAGCATGAAGGAATAAAGGCCATGTTGTCATAGTCTTGTGATGCCACACGTAAAATATTCTATCACTACATTAGTGCAAATATTGCTCTTGCAAGAGATTCTTCCAGGATCACTGCCACTACTATTTTTCTTTATCTCAATGTTTATTTATCATGTTTATAATGTAATTCCCACTGCTTTAATTATATCCGAGCAATATCTATATGAAAATAACTAAATCAGTACTGAGTGCAAGTCTTCCAAGGCTCACACTTAAGACTGACCTCACTTCACAGAACAGTCTACCTGCTAAACAAAAGTAACTATATACTGCCATTAGTGTTTCTAAAGCATTAAACAAAATTCAGCCATATCATTCTTGGATGATGGTCATCTAAAAAGACTTGTCATATTTCCCCATTAATGCTCTGTGAAGCTGAAGAGAAGACAACATGATTTTTCTTCAACTGAAGTCACATACCTCCCACTCTTCAGGAATTCTGAATCTAAAAGATATGCTTATAGTCATGAAATTTTGAAGATTCCTTTTTCTTCAAATGTAATTCAAATATGAATGAAGAAAGGTTTTTTTCTTGTCAGTGTTATCATTAACACAAATGACCTGCTGGTGACTTTCTAGAATAAAAAAGTCACTGTTGTTTCGTGAGGAGCTGCTTGTTTATCTTTCAGAGAGTACAAAACTGTCTTCTGATCTTGCCTTTCTGCTTGCAATGATTAGCACTTGACCTCAGACAAAACTCTGAATTATTTTATTTATTCTTTAACAAATCTGAAAGAGACATTAAATCTCATTTATTTCTAAAGATTTGACAGAAAAATACGGGTTGTGTCACTGGATTTTTGAAGTTCACTTTGAACAGAAATTAAAGCTGTCATTAGTCTCCATAACACTGAAACTTAAATTAGCTAATTCTGCCTGAAGAGATTGGAGAGGTTGCTGGAAAGTAGATAGGACTAATACCATGTAAGAGATTAGATTATACCCTGAATTTGTTTCTTTTAAGAAACGCTGATGAGTTGTCAGAAGCATTCCAATAGCTCTAGAAAGCTGTGGTGCTAGCAGTTATGCCTGTCTTCTTTCCTCTGATCCTTTTCAAGTCCAGCAAGTAAGTCACAGAGGGCTGCTGTGCAGCCAGATCTAAATGGTGATACAAGTACTTTCCATGTGTCTAAGGAAACTAGAGACAAAGCATTCCTATGTTTTCACAAGACAAATGAAGGCAAACGCAGAGATCATTTCATATAAGCAGTGCACTCTTCTGTCTTGCATCAATATTGAGAAATCGGCACTTGGCAGAAAACATCACTCCCCACTGTGACACTTCTCATACTAGAACTTGTTTCTCTAAGTACACGGTAATGTTGTACACCCAGCGGGGTCATCTGAATTTGGCAGAACACAGATCAGACTTAGCTTTTGTCATTAGTTTTGAACTAAAGAAGAAAAGGTGAAGAATTATGAGCAAGTTGCTTGTGGAAATGCTCTGTGTTGTACAACTACATAGCTCTGCAAATTTGTAAAAAGTTCACAGTGAGTTTATTTGAGATTTTCCCTCCAGATTAGTAGGGTGTGAATTGTCTTTCAAAAAGAATTATCCTATTGAAGCAATTGATCGATTGATATCTTTATTGACTTTAGGGTAGTACTCTGATGATCTCTTTTATCTCAGAGAAGTTTCAAATTTGAAGGAAGTAAATTATGATTTATAGTTGGATACTATTTTTTCTGCGGTTTTGTTTCTGACAAAAACCGAGAGGAAGGAGAATACAGTGGCAGATGTGACTTGTGATGTAAATCTTATTTTTGGCCATTTAATGAAGTAATCTATCAGTATAATAGCATAGTGACAATCATGTATTTTGTGATCAAGTTAACTTACAAATGTCAATCTGAAAGGAGGCTGTAGAGAGGTGGGTGTTGGCCTCTTCTCCTAAATGAATAATGACAGGACCAGAGGAAATGGTCTGAAGTTGCGGCAGGGGAGGTTTAGATTAGATATTAGGACGAATTACTTTACTGAAAGAGTGGTCAGGTACTGGAACAGCCTGCCTGGGGAGGTGCTTGAGTCACCATCCCTAGAGGTATTTAAGAAATATCTAGATTTGGCACTTCAGGGCATGCTCTAGTGGCAGAGATTGTAGGGTTTTTTTATGTGTGTATGGTTGGACTCAAGGATCTCAAAGGTCCTTTCCAACCATGAAGATTCTATGATTCTATGAAAATGTGTAATAACAATACCCGAGTCATCAATGTCTTAGTGTGAGTAACATAAACCTTAAGAGCTTCTCCAGCTTGAACATTCAGTTGTAGCTATCATTATAGATTCCGGAGATACATATCTTTAATGAAGCATACGATTTTTTTCCTGAGCTTTTCCTGAGGTTCCCTAAATGAAGCACTTATCAAGAGGTTGGTGTCACAAATAGGAAGTTCAGTTTATAGTATATTGTATATTGGAAATCAAAGACATTGGGACTGTTAAGCCATTTCAACATCAACTGCATAGTGTATGTATCAAACTGTAAATTAATCTGCTGTAATTGCAATAGTGATACCAGTAACATATGGGACTGCTATTTATATTATCGTTTATGCTTACATCAGGTGAAGATAGGCGTAAGTGTAGAAAAGACTGTCAGCCATCACCTTCTAGTTCTCAGTCTGTACTCTGCATCTCATATAAAGAGAAGTAATATTACTAGTAGATCATCAAATACAACCTATTTCAGAGCAAAACAAGTGTCCATTTCATTGTGCAGAAATTTAAGCCAACTGGACACACACAAGTCCATGGTGCCAGATGGGGTGCATCTGAGGGTGCTAAAGGAGCTGGCTGGAGTCATTGTGAGACTGCATTTTATCATCTTCAAAAGCTCATGGCAACTGGGGAAGGTTCCTGATAACTGATAAATGCAAAAACCGCTTTCATTCTCAATAGGAATACAAAGGAGGATCAAGGAAACTGTCAGCTTCACCACAGTCCCTGGGAAGGTTATGCAATACGTCCTCCTACTTATGAGGAATGAGAAGGTGACTGGGAGCAGCCAGCATAGATTTACTAAGGGTAAATCATGCCTGACCAACCCCACTGTTTTCTATGGAGTAACTGACACTCTGGACGAGGGAAGAGCTGTGGATGTTCTATATCTTGACACTAGTAAGGCCTTTGACACAGTCTCACATAGTCTCTTTATTACCAAATTGGTGAGATATAGGCTAGACAGGTGAAAAATAAGGTGACTGGACAGCTGGCTGAACTGCTGGAATGAACCGAGGTGTGATCTGTGATTCAAAATACAGCTGGTGCCCAGTAACCAGTAGTATTCCTCAGGGATCAGTACTGGGACCAACACAACTAAATGGCTATTTTAATGATCTTGATGAAGGGATGGAGTGCACTCTTGGCAAGTTTGTGGACGATATCTAATTGAAGTGCAGGGGTAACAGCAGTTGATCTTCCATCAGAGTGACCTGGACTAGCTAGACAAATGGATTAACAAGAATGTCCTGAAGTTCAATTAAAGCAATTGCAAAGTCTTGTATCGAAGATGGAACAATCCTATTCAACAGTATAGTCTGGGGGCTGACTGTCTAGGAAGAAGCTCTGTAGAAGAGGAGTGTGAGCACTTGATTTATAAGGAGAGCTGTTGAGCTTTAAGAAGAGAAGGCAAACAGGAGACCTTATTGCCATCTACAACTACCCAATTGGAGCATACAGAGAAGTTGAAACAAGACTATGTGGAAGTGCACAGCAATAGGATGAGAGACAATGGAAGCAAGTTGGAATGTGTGAAATTCCAATTAGATAAAATGAAAAAAAAAATTGCCATGAGAGCAGTCAAATGCTGGAACAAGTTGCCCAGAGAGGTTGTCCATCTTTGGGGGTGTTCAAGTCTGTACGGGACACAACCCTGGCCAACCTGATGTAAATAGACCTACTTTTTAGCAGGCAGTTGGAGTGGATGACATTCAGAGGTCCCTACTAACCTAGATTATTCTATCACTCTGTGATTATTTTGTCATTTCATATTCACAGTCATTGTTTGAGTCTTCTGCCAGAACACAAATTTCCACTTTTTCTTTAGTTCATTCACAAGTAAGAACTTCTGAACAGTGAGAATTCTTTCTTCAGTTCTCAAAAGTTGACAGAAATGTAGTGGTTTTCCAAGAGCAGGTCTCAGTCCAGATTGGGAGATACTGGCTATTATAGTGATTTTAACACAGGATCAAACTATGTAGGTGCTCAATTTGAGACCATTTATATTTGAGGCATAAAACGTTTATTATTCAAAATAAATGTGTCAAACATCCATGAAACTTAAAGTTCCTTTTGGTAGTGTAGCTTTTTCCTCTTTTTATTTGCAGAAAATATTGGATAACTAACTGTATCCTATTGGACCTAATGTTGCTTTTCAAAATTTTGTATTTATTGCATATGCTTTTTAGCCTATATAAACTTAATTTACTCAGTGTCGTTTTCCCCATGATGTGTTGTGGAATCTGATGTAATTAATAGTTATAGAGCTCTGTGCTCAATAACTTATAGTTTGAAAATCACTATTCTAAAGCACTGCAAATAAATAGATGTTGTCCATAGAGACAGCTTAGTTGATGCTTAACAATATCAGCTTGTTCTCCTGATAGGCTAGTAACATTAAAACTACATAAAATGTCCTCCATGACATATTGGAACTGTTTCTATCCCAGTTTAAAGCGGTAAGTAATATTTGGCACAGTTATGTGTTACTTAGCTAGTGTATAATGACAAATCTTAGCAAAATGCCCATTATTCATAAAATGAATTGAGCTTTCTTTGGATAATATATGGTGTAATTTGTAATGTGTTATATAGATTCATAGAAGCAGCATTATTTTTTCTGTTTATATCGAATTTACTGAGGTTTTTGTTCTCTATTTGCAATCTTGCACTTTTCAGTAATCAGTGCTTAAAGGTTTCATCTGTAGCCACTGAATCACTTGAGCACTGCTTCTTCTACCTTTAAGATCCTACTTTTGCTATTGCTGTTGCTGACTCAGCCTGACTAGCAACAGTTGTGACTTCATACTATGTTAGGTGTGGTTCAAGAAGGGAGTCCAATGCGATATGTAATTGATCTTTTTGCAAAGTGCTATCAAATAATTCATTTGCTACATTTCCCAAATTGTATGTAGCTAAAAATTCTTTTAAAGTGAGGATATTGATTCACCCGGTTTCTGTCCATTTTCACAGACTTTATAGCGATAAGCTATAATGTATGTGTTTAGCACAGAAATGTTAATTAAGGCTGGGAGAACAGCGTCGTATTTCTTAGCAGCCAGAAGAAATGTAGAACTCTATGCTCTTTTTATCCAATATAGTATATAATCAGATAAAAGTTTCTTTCTTCATAAATCTCTTCAGCTATAATTACAGCCACATATATAGTTAGGGGCTGTGGAGATATCCTTTTCAGCATTTCTCAGGTATATTTTTAGCAAGTTTATTTGATGATTACATAGCAGTTGGTGTGAAGCCTGGCCAAAGCTACAACAAATCAAGATGGTAGACCAGACGCCTAAAAGAGGTGAACCCTTCCTGAGGGATTTCTTTTTTAATTCAGTATGGATCATGTTGTGCCACTATGGAAATTAAGCTAAATATAAAATAATAAATAGTTCTTCCATAGCCTTTAAAGAAAACAAAGAAATCATATGTGTTAGAAGATTCAGGCTCCTCTTCTTCTCATCTTCTTTTTGTTTTAACTCATGTCAACATACATGGAGTAATGAAACTACAACGTAGAATTGATTGTATTTCATTATATGTTGCATGAACACAAACTGCATATTACACTTCCAAGTAAAATAAAAATAAGGTGCAGCTGGCAGTTAAAACATTGTTATTTTGGGGAAACTATTTTTTTTCAAGCCACAGTTCTAGAATTCAGTTTCATCTCATGTGATAATATAACAAGGAAATCTGATGTTTTATTCCAACCAGCAATTTATTCCAACCAACAAAGCAAGCGTTTGCTTTTCTGAATTATGGCTTGTAAACTGCAGCATAAGTATTACAAGAGACAAAAGCACTTTTGGTAAAGCTATTCTGTTGTCCAAAACCAGCAATCCAGTATGCCATCTCTCTTTTCTGAGAAATTGCCTTTTCCTGTCTATTGTTCTGTCTTTCATGAAAAAGATTTTTGATACTATACATTTTTCTGTTTTGATTTAACAGAAAACCAAAGAATGACTTTATTAATAGACTTTATTTAAAAAGAGAAAAAAACTCTCAGAAATATAATATCATTGATTATGTCACTTTATTGGAAGAAGTCTAGAGATTGCTGAGGCCTGCCTTACCTGTTTTTGTTGGCAGGGTTCCCTGAAATAAGTCTTCACAATGAGTCTAGAATGTCCTCTTCATGGATTATGCCAGCATTCATTATTGTTTCATAACAGGTTGTAAATCACTACTTCACATTGTCTTCTGTCCTCCCCCCCCGCTCCTTGGTTGTTCATCTGCGTTTTTTCAGTCTGTAGACTGCAATGATGTCGTTTGCTGTAATTTGGAGTCATGCTTTTTGTCATTTTATGAGATACAGGTTTTGGATATTTACCTTTTAGTGATACTGTAACAGCTTTATGCAACTATAACTCAGATTTTTAATAAATAACACTAATGTTAAGAAAATCTTCTGGTTTACTAGAATTTATGTTAGATGAGGACAGTAATGATTGAAAATTATCATTTGATGCTTATTTTCTATAGAATTGGTAATAATACTGATTAGCTTCTAAAGCATAAAAAATTAAAGGAGTTCAGAACCTCTGTAATTGTTTCAGTAGTGAAGATGAGGTATGCGGCTATAATGAGATGAAAAACATTACACCTGACCATTTTGAATTTTTGTCTGGGTAAGCAAAACAATTCAAATTTTTGTCACAAGTAATAGTATGATTGAAGGTTGTAATGAAACCATGAAAAACAGACTTCAGCATGCAGAAGACTTGCAAGAATACTAGCAGTGGACTAATTTAGTATTGTGGAGAAAGAGCAAAGGGATTTTTGGCATTTTTTCTGGAAAAAGGGGGAAGAAAAAAAGAAAAAGGAGTTGGTTGTGCAGGCTTTCCAAACAGTTGGCATACAGCAAAGAATGAGTGAGGTAGTTCTCATTTTGGAAATAGTGTCACTGAGTTAAGAGCGTGATAGCTGAGGAGCCAGTAGTGCTATTGTCAACATACTGCTGCTGTTTCTCATGCTACTTTGAAAAAGATTGGTCAGTTGTCTGCACATACATCCCTGTTGTGTCTTTGAGATGCATTCAATGATGCTGAGCTCAGAGGAGACATCTGTTGAATTGGGAGCACAACATGCTGACACAAGTTAATAGAGCCCTGTGTATCTTCACTTTGAGTAACCTTGTATGCATCTGTGAGTATAAATGGGATTCCATACTTTGCTATTTATATGCAGGGAAACTGGTTTTTTTCTTTGTTTTCAGGACATTTTGTGAAGGGTGACTTGTAATAAAAATTCTGTAGACCAAATTAGTTTTTTATTGATGCTTCTACAACCCCTGTGCTTTCCCTGAGGAATGTTTTAACTTACTTTCATTTTATTCTTTTGAAGATCAAGAAGATGCATGTGCTATGGCAGGCCTGCAGAAGCTAAAAACATTAACATTTTTTTATGTGTTCAGCATAGATATAACTGTGTTCATCCCACAGGCACAAGCCTGAAATGGCTAAACCAGGAATATAGTTGCTGTGAATTGTTTTCATAGTTGATGGAAAAATACATAGAATCACTCAATCCTAACACCTGAATCATGTTCTGAAGGTGCTTTTCTTCCCCTCTCCTGATTAAAAGAGTGCCTAGGATCACTGACATTCCAGTTAAGTGCCTACAACCATTAAGGATAAACAAGGACTATATTACCCTGGACAGAAAATGGGACTATTTCCACTGCCTAAGAATATAAAGCATCAAACAAAGTCTTACTACATATTTATTTACTCTGTATACCCTGCTTTCTTTCATTACCTGCCCCATTTTCATGTCATAGTATCTTTAAGGTATCAAATAACGCAAGACATTGACATCTGGCCATGCTCTAGCCACACTGCCAATTACTGCTGTATATTTGTGAAATATATGTCGATAACTTTATTGATGACTTTATGGAAATCTGCTAAGTTTTAATGCCTTAAGGTTTTAAAGTTTTGAGATCAATTTTTTTCACTGAAATGCATAGTCATAATGTTTAATTAATAAACAGTTACTTAAAATTCTTAAAAAAAAAAAAAAGTAGCTTAAACCCAGGTGTAAACTCTTATATTGTGTGTAAAAATGGGTTTCCATCACCAACAGAAAGACAGTGTGAGTGTGTTTATATACTAAATTGCTACCTAGGTATTTTTTCAATGGGAGTAGACAATCAAATTGAGTCTGGATCCATTCCCAAGTAGTGCTTTGAGTTCTTGAAGACTATTAGAGCAACCGAGGTTGTATGTCAGCTTTTCAACAGCTGGCTATTGAGATAAATAATGGAACAAAAAGTGTAATCAGAGGAAGGATGTTAGTAGGAAAGAAAAGTTCAAAATAAGGGATAATAGCTTCTTAAAATACTTTTCCCCCTTTTGAGAAATAGATGATTATTTGATAGGTATAGTCTGTTGAGAGGAAAGCTATTGGATTTGCTAATGAGTTATACGCTATATAATACATTTTACATATTTTTTGGCACACTTGAATTAATGTTTCTAGTAACTGCAGGTTTTTTGTTCTGTTCTAGTCTACCTTATTAAGACCATTCTTGCAATGGTTAAGGGGGTAAACAGAGACTAAGTGAAGCTTAGCAAGCCAAAGAAATTGAAGCAAATTATAGTTCTATGCTATATAATGTCAGTGGTTTTAAACATTCCTAAAACTTCATTAAACTGTTTAGACTTTATTTAAAATTCATTAGTTTGTCTAGTAAATATTCTCCTGTCTCATTCTACATGTCATTTGGTATCTGATTTATTTGTAATGTATACATACTGTACATTATGTATCTACATATATATGAATGTATATTTAAGTGGAATATATGTATATATTCTACTTAAAGACTGTAGAAGAGGGGAGAGCATTGCTTATTTGCTGTGTCCCCTACGAGACCACACCTCTCCTCACAGTAACTGCACACTCAGCAAAGAAGTTTCTGGAATATAGGGCAGGGTGGGCTTCAGAATAAGGGAGAACAAAAGAAAGAAAATAAATGTGAATGTGCAGTGCAAAGAGAGAGTAGGAGACTTGAGAACAGCAAACTTGAGAGGCTAATCCTTAGAGGTGATGGAGAATGAGAGGGATCCATAGAAGACTCTGCACAAATCATTGCAACACACTACACCATGGAGTATACTCCAGCAGTCCTGAGATACAGGGTAGGTTCTGCATGGTTATAGACATATTTCTGTGGTCAGTCTCAATTCTGAGTTCTCTTGTTGGAGAAATCCGAGGTTCTAGTATCTGTGGTAGTAAAGCCTTCCTCCAGAAATTACTGTGTGTCAGCAAGGGTGTGCTTGGTTTAAGGAAAAATTGCAGAAAAGTTTGCAGAAAATCCTGGTTCACTTACTGCTTTGTCACAGCTTATTTCTGAAGAGGAAGAATAGCATCTTCACTGAATGAAATTTTTCTGTAAGTGGTAGCATATGCCTTCAGTTGCTGTAGCTGAATAATTTTTTTAACAGGTGCATCACGGAATACACCTTTTAAAATGCAAGTTCTGTGGAGCTGATTTCATATTTTGGAGCCTTTCATGTTATTAACTAGTGTGACAGAGGAAGCAATGATTCAATTAAGTCTAGTTAAATATATTTTAATTTACATTTAGGTCTTTATATAAAGTATTTATAATGAACTAATTCTGGAAGATGTTATCATGCTGTTTTATTCATAATAACAAACACAGAAGTGAATATTATGGAAATGTTTAAAGTTCTGTTCTTAAGGCTTGTGCATTCAGAATAACTCTATAAAACTTGCACATTGGGTATTTCTTTGGGTTTTTCTTTTTCTAAAACAAACCATACATTCTCACTTTAGTGTTGAGATTAAAGGAGAGTGAAGAATGATGCAATATGTGTTAGAAGATGTGCTTATTTTAGCTAAAACAGCACAGTATGGCATTTACAGATCTTTAATTTGCCGTCTTGGATTCTACTAGTGCTTTACTTCTTAAATAAGAGGGACTCCAATGTGCACCAAGAATTAAACAGGGTGCTGAAAATCTATGGTACCTTTTTGTCACAGAAAAATGTTCCCTGTTCTTTATTCAAAAAATCATAATGTTACTTAGATTTTACTCCTGACGATCAAAAACTGAACCAGTATACTTTTCAATGATTACATCAATTGCTATTTGTATGGAAAATAATATTGGAATGGAAAATTAAAGTGCAGGATTTCTTTGGATTACTCAATATTGAAAGTTCAAAGTATTACAGATATGAAGATAGCACTCGTTTTACTCATTGCTTTATGATTATTGCTTGTAAGCACAATGGTGATTTCAGCTGAATGCCGGACATCCCAGTCTAGGACTCCCCTATTACGTTAATTAGCAAACTCAAGTGGAAAAAAGAATGCAGTGTGACTTGCTCATTTACCAATGCCGGATCACATGTAGCTGAAGTACTAACATGTAATTTGCACTTCCATTGTACATACTGTATGCGTACTTTTTCTCCATTTAGATGGAGAAAAAGGGTCTTTTTAACACTGTCAGTCATTTGTAATTGATATTTAAACACAGCTGCTGGTGTTGATCATGCTACTGCTATAAAGTCATACACCTGATGAAAACTCCCTGCCTGGCTTCTCTCTGAGTGATGTGCTTGAATAATATTAACTTGCATGCATACCTTGGCACATCTGGACTTTTTGGTGTTCTATGAATCATTCCAGTAATGTGTTAATTCTATTAAAAATATGTCAAGATACAGACAGCTATTTGCAAACAAAATGAGGGTGTTTTATCATACTGCAGGTATTTGCCAGTTGCCTTATATTCTGCCATATATTCTTGACATATATTCTGCCACACAGGATGATAGGGTTTGGAAGGGACTTTGGAGATCATCTAGTCCAACCCCACTGCCAAAGCAGGTTCACCAGTCAACATAATGTGAGACTGTACAACTTCTAACACAAATGCCAAAACAGTAATAAAAAAAGGAAAACCATATTTGAGAAACTGTTGACTTCAAGAACCTATCTAGAATTTTGATTACGTATAGGAAAAATGCTTTAACTTCTAAAACTGCAAGTGATGTTGGTTTGGAACTTTATTATAAAGAAAAAGTGTGTTATCGGTTTTATTTTCTTTTCTGAAGTAAAGAAAGACTCTTAGAAAAATAGTAAATAATGTTATCTCAAGATGGTCAGCAAGTGCAGCTTCAGATGCTATAAAAATGCAAACATAACACACAAAAATAGAATTTTGTTCTTTGTATCTGAAAGTGACAGATAAAATCCTTGGTACATTAGGAAAGGAACTGGCAGAGGTGTAAAATTTTTATTTCTTATTATTCTTCTAGCTCTCTATCTCTCTAAAACTGCAAATACATAATTAAGCTTTTATTTAATTTCTTTGTATGTGTTTAGAGGAATGGAATTTGTATAAATTTGTTCTTCATATTAGCTGTGGAGATGTTTTTTCTTAGGAACAAGACTTTTTCTGTTGGTCTCCACATCAATAATTTTGAATCTGCTGAACAGTTTCAAACACATTCAGCAGGGTTTTGGTCAAAAATCCAAAACCCAGCACCATGGGGACTGCTATGAAGTGGGTTACCTCCAGCTCAGCCAGACCCAGTACAGTGTTATGGATATAAAAAGATATTGACATTCTATGTGTTGTGAAAATTGGCGAGTAGTGGGGTTATTGTCCCTTATTTAATGTGAGCCAAATTTTATCTTTCTCTTTGGCCAGTCAACCAGTCAGGTACATGCTACAGAACCAGACCCAGGAACAAAGCACGATCTAGACTATGGAGGATGAAGGGAGGTTGAGGAAGAAACCCCTGTGAGAGAGAGTCTTAGAGCTCTATGCAGAGATGTCTGGCATGTACAAAGACCTCATTCTACTCTGCGACTTCCTGAACATTTCTTGCGTGGATTAACAGGATATGAGGTTTCAAAATTCTGAGATATTAGGAAGCATATTTTCCATTTTGAGTTTAAATGTAGGCTTCCCTTTTTCACATCATTGTTGCTATAACTGATAAATTAATTTAACATAATAAAATTGTTAAACACACTGATAATTTGTATTTCCCAGGGCAGGCAAACAAGGTAGGCTGAAATGATTTAACAGCTTATTGCCTCTAAGGCAGTAGTTCTTCCTGTCCGACTTTGAGTCATATATTCCTGCACCTTCCTGTGCATAAATCATGCTTACCCTCTCAGTGAGCCATTCAGTTTGCCAATCCAATGGGAAGCTAAGCTAGCGGAAGTCTGAAGTGTGACTTGTATTTGGTCCAACACAATGAAGAATGGCATGGCCAGAAGCTGGCAAAGGTGGACCAACTTTTTTAGTATCAGCAGGCTGTTAGATTGGTCTAGATGAGGTTGTTAAAGCCTTCTTTTTCTAGCATACAGATGAACTAGCAAAGCCAGGAAAAAACATGGCAAGATTTCTGAGACAGGAGTAGAGATAACAGTAGTAGCTATACAAGGAGATGGCTAGATAAAAGGGTGAAGATGACAACCACACTTAGATGTCCATGACAACCAGGCTGCGTAGGCACTCCATATACTCAGTAGAGAAAGAAAGAGTGGTCCCTCCAGAGGGTGATTTGAAGCATGTATGTAAAGATCCTCTGTAGCATGCACATTATGATAAAAATCACTCTCTAGAGAAAGCTAACTCTCTTTTGCTGATCCAGGAAGCTTAACGAGTCTAACCTCCTAACTTAAATGCCTAAAAATTAGCCTGTGTGATATGCTCTCCAGTGTCTCTGAAAAATTTCAAACTGAATAAAATTAGATCTCATGGGCAAAGAATAGAGAATCAGAATCTGATGAATGTACGTTCGGAAGAGTAAAGAATCTGAATGAGCTGGCAGTGCAAAGTGATATCCAAAAGCACAGGCAAAGATTAAGAAATATAATAATCTTAAAACACACATTCTCCTTGCACTAAATAAATGTGGTCAGAGAATCATTTTTTCCAAGGCAGTGCAGCAACAGGCCTTTCTTTACATGAAGGTAATGTTGGCATCATTAGCATTTTTACTTCCTTTCTACTGGAGATTCGACTTAATCATACACTTACATTGCTGTAAAAGGAATAGTTGGGAAATCTTTGTCACTGCCGTTTTACCCCTAATCTTTACAATGCAATTGACCAACAGGAGACTTAACTGAGCACTCACGAACAAATGGTCTGTGATTCAGGTGGTGTGTAAAATGGTTTCATTGCCACTTACCAACAAAGAAGTGATGTTGGAATTGCCAACAACCTTACTGATTTTGGAAAAAAAAAAAAAAAAAAAAGAAACAGATTTGCACAATAAAACATGGCAGAATAGTTTTCACATTTTCATTATACCTTTTTCTAACTAACTGCATATTTTTACATTTCCTGTGTTCTGTGCTTCAAAGTCTTGGAAAGCAGGTGTGTTGAAAGACGATAACAGTAATCAATAACTGTAAAATGGAGGAGTCCTATGAAGCAGACAAAACTGCTTTATGTCAGATGTGACTGCAGCAGGTTTTACTTCCATTTGTTTCATAGATACTATCTTCCAGTAAAGCTTTGAATAAATTAGTTTGTTAGCAATCATATAATAACAATGTTAAAATTACTAATTGTAAATAGTATCAGTGGGTTTTTTTCTTCGAATTAAGTTAAATTTATAAGTAAAGAGAGAATAATCTCATCACAGATACCAAACCCAAGAACTTTTGAGTCTTGATCCTATTACTTTGGAAAACATAGCTTAATTTCCCTTCAATTTCCTATATGTAAAAATAGAAAAAAAAAATATTCTCTACATCCTCACAGATTTTCAAAATGTAATTAATGAGTATTTGAGCAGTAACATATATATACACTCTTTATTTTTTGATGCACAGTAGAAAAAAACCTTCAAAATACATCAGCTGCAAAGATTCTGTTGTACCCAGGTCTCTGTCCTTGCGCGGTGTGTATTATGAAATTGCAGTTTAGTCCAAACATTTTGCCAAAGCTTATCCTCTCCTTCATTGAAACAAAATCATAATGCAGAATTTAAGGTAGTGTAACTTCAATGCTGGCAATAACCAGCCATGTCTTTTGAAAGCCAGCCATTCTCTGGTGGGCATCAGTCTCAAGCTAACGATTAGGCAGGTTGGTTCCTAAATTAATAAGAGCATCTAGCAGTTTCTGTTGGTTCCGTGCACAGTCAGCAGGGAAGGACAGATGTCTAATTTGGGTGAATTAGATTACCACTGAGACATCCATCATAGTGTTTACAGGAATTAAGTTAAATAGTTAAGCTATCATCCTAAGCCCTGTTTCACATAGAGTTTTTAGGTGGAAAAAGATGGCTATTTCAGATCTTTCTTTACACATGAAACTAACAGGCTTGATTTTATTTCAAAAGTTTTGGTTTTTTTTTTTTTTTTTTTTTTTAAACAATAGAGGAACAATTCTAACTAATATTTTGATGTCATCAACTTTAAAAATACTATATTTTTATTTAAAACTTTTTCTGCAAAACAGCAACAGCTGGTCTTTGCAACTTCAAAATTGTGTGGAAAAGTACTGTACAACTTTCTTGAATTGTTAACTCCATTTACTTAAATCCGCGTATTTATCACTGTTTAAAAATGTCATTGGAGCATGCTAGGGAAGCATTTAGCAGAGCAATACCTTGGAAATTTATATGGCTCTAGAATTGTACAGCTGAAAAGGAGCAAAAAAGCACAATAATCTTTTATTTATTTGCAGGGGGTTTAATTCTACCTACTACCTGGCCAGTCAGTTTCTTATTCTTTTGGAGTTAACAAGGTGATAATAATTAAACTTCACGTTTAATTGCATTATCTGCTGATCTGCTCTATGTTCTAGAATGCATATGAGCTTCCAGAATATGTGTATTTGAAATACATCAATTAATTGGAAACTAATGAACGTGGCTTTTCTGAGACGTTCTTACTCAACATCGCAGAAGGTAAGAACTAGATTACAGAATTATGTAAAATAAGGCTGCAAGGGAATTTATTTAAACCTAATTCTTCCTGTTCTGTCTACACTCACAATAGAGAACAAATTATTATGATTCAGATTTCTGTGTTTCTGGAAATTATTACTGTCCTCCATCAGAACTGCCTTCTTTGAGACATGTAACTACAGTTAATTCATTTTTTCTTTGTATTTTGTAGATCCTGTAGTTTTTTCCTCATTTGTCAATGAGAATCCCATGTCAAACAATGTCAATGTCATATTAGAGAGGGAAGATATAAGGAATTTACTGTTTGTTTCCTTACCTACAAAACTTTTTGCTCTCTAAAGTAAAGGAAACTATACTGCATGCAATTTGCTTGTATAATTACTGGCCAATGACTAGAAGTCCCCATTGAATTTTGGACTTGACTGTCTTAGAAGCTGTATGAATATATATTTCTGAAAAAAAAAAAACCCACAAACAAACGAAAAAAAAAAAAAACCCACACCAAAAACTTGGTTCAAAGACTTTGAACAGATGACAAAGATAAACAAAGAAAGAGAAAACCAGACACAGAACAGGGTAATTATGTGCCCTACATTGTGTATCAGGTCTGTATCAGGGCTAGGAAGCTGCAAGTGAGGTGGTCTGTTAAGCTGTTATGCACTCGTAGGAGGCAAAGGCAGTGCTTTCATTCTACAGCTCTTTCCAACTGATAGGATTGTCTTCTCTGAAGAATAAATAACAGCAAAGGTGCACAGAGCTGAGTTAATCTTACTGAGCTAACCTTAATACTTTTTGCTTTCTCAAGATATTTGAAATATACTGCAAAATGCAATATACTTTTGTGCTCTGCCTTGCTTTTTGAATTTGTTTTCTGAAGGTGCCAAATGATCAGAAGGTGATGAATAGTATGGAAACAAAGCTTCTAGATCATACATAATATGAGTCAAAATGTTCCACCAGTCATTATACAAAATGATTTTTAAGATACGAGAGCACTCTTCCCAGGAAGTCAAGAAGGAGTAATAAAGACATATATTCTGGGGATAAATTATTGTCAGATTGCTGCCTAGAGCAGTGCAAGGGATAGCGCGGAGAGGTGACTGGGGCAGAAGTCAAGCCGAGATGCTGAGTTTTGCAGCAGGACAGAGAAGGGAATAGAGCCGCAGTCAGGAAATGCAGACAACAGAAGCCAAAGGCAGCCTACAGTACTTAGGAGTTGTACTGTGCCGTGTCAGAGTGATCACCTTTAATCCTATAGAGAGGTATTGATGTACCTCCTCGCAATCACGAGATTCCTCTCTCTCTCTGATTCCTGCACCGTGCAAACAGAGCATCCTTACTATGGCTCTGTCTTTTACCTCTTTCTTTATTCTCTGTTACACTCTCAGGGAGGTGCTGACAGCATTTCACAGAAACATACTCAGAGAAAATGCTTCCCTGACCAGGGTTTAAAAGGAGAGGGGGGAGTTTGAATCGGTGCCGGAAAGGAGAGATCTGTCATTTTAGCATACAGAGCTACTGTAAGATTTTCAGCAAGCTTTCTCAAAGGCCTTATTTAAACAAAAATCTCTAAGCAGAAGTGGATGTCTTCAGTGAAAGAAGGATATTTATGTTGTTGCCCTTTCTGCCCAGCATTTTTCTCTCTTCAAAGTTCACAAGGGAAGCTGACAAATCCTTTGATGGGAGATTGCTTACCATAGAAAATGCAGGACATGATGCTAGAAGGAAACATGACCCTTACTAATCTGAACACACACTGTGGCAGGGTAGATCCAAGAGATTATTCAGTCTTCTAGATAAGATCTAAGTGTCAAGGTACTAAATGTTTGTCAGAAGACTATTGCAGTTTTCTGAAGAGTAATGAACCTATGGTTCCCTCCAGATTACAATTATGGCATTTTGCACTATGGGCACTCTACCTCCTTTTTTTATTTAGTATGTGGCTTTCTTAATTCCCTCTTGTCTTAAAATAAGTACGGTATCAATTGCTATATTTATCTTTATGCATAACTCTTTATTTGATGGAGGTGGAGTGATTTTTGCATTGATTTGAGTTTATACAACACTTTAAGGTGCCCACAGAAAGTAGGTGCTGTAAAAATGTTAGCTGGTGGGAAAATGTAATAAAGTAGAATTTTTGTCTTGACTTTGTTTTCTGTTTTAATTTTAAATTGGGGAAAACACAAGCAAGATCAGGGGGACATTTAAAAGCCCCCTAAAATGATAGAATTTTATACAAAGAGTTGTCATGCTTGTTGGAATCTAGAGTTGTGAATGTATTGATTTGATAAAAACACTGAAATCTGGCTTACTGCCAGGTGGTAGCAGTAAAATGTGGAGCAAACCAGGCATATTATTTCCCCCGTGGCATGATAAAGATTATAAGGTTGTGGTCTTATCCACCAGATCTGGGACATGTCCTAGGAGAAACAGTCTGTAGTGGAAATGTTGTTAGACCATTATTCTACAACTAATGCTGTTATCAGATCTGAATAATAAAACATTAAAATAAACGTAAAAGGAAAAGGTTTGCAGCACCAAATTTGTCCTATTTTTAAAAAATATCTGCCCAAGTTAATGGAATTTGTTATGAATCTTTTTTCCCCACAATTTGTTTCTATTTTACAATGTTAGTTCTGTGACAATGCACAGGTAAGAGAAAAAATGCTAGAAAAAAATTGACTTTTCCTTCTTACAGATTATGAAATTTGCAAAATTTGCAAAATTTTCATTGTAATTTCTTGACACTGTACCCACAGTTTCTTGTAGCTCTCCTTTCATATGAAAATCTATTCTATCTAGACAATACTAGCCAATGATTTTCATATGAAAAATTGTCATTTTAGATAGATTTAGAACTCTTGATTCTGTGCAGCCTCAAAATATAGACTTTTTAATTCTTTCTTGCCTTTTCCCTTACGAAGCAGAGAGATCTTCTCACAGCAAGTCTTAAAATATCTTGTAATGTTTCTTTCGTTTTGCTAGAAACACTCCTGAAGTTTGAAGCATTTAAAATGTCAGTAAAGATGCTTTCTCATGATTGTGTTTTAAATCTTTCATAATTTGTATCTACAGTATGTGTGGCAGAAGAATTCAAGCTAAAAAGAAGCCCATATGTAGTAGGAGTGCAGTCAAAGGAAATTTATCTGAAGGTGTAACACAGTCACTGTAGATTGTTGATTATGCATCCCCAGAAAGAAATATCCTATAAAAAGATGATGTGAAGTGATTTCAGAAGGTATAACACTCTTTTAGTCAAAGTGCTTTTCTTTGTCTCAGCATTCAGACACAGATTTCCTTCTGGATCTTCTTCCTATTGCAAAATAATTGTAAAAAGCAGATCATCATTTCCAATAGTAGCAATTTTCCTAGATGTATAAGTGCTGACATCACAGAAAAATACAGGGAATGGGTTCCTTTAATAGTGTCAGCTTCTGTAGAATCCTGCAAAGACAGAATATTTCAAGTCAGTTGGTTAGGGGCATGCAGCAGCTCTTTACATATTTTCACATGCAGAGACTTACATGCTGTTTGCCACAATCCTTTCTCTAAATAAACAAGCTATATAAATTACCCATTCCTTATCCAGATCGAAAACTGTTTGCTATGTCCAAATTATGCTACTGTTCCTTAGAGGGGTAGTGTTACATTATTTAAAGGGTAAATAAAGCACCATTTGCTCTTAAAAGGGCTGTCTTTTATCTTCTGACATGGCTTTCGAAGGAAAGAATATTATTCTTTACAGGTGGCCTTCAATATCAAAGTACAGGTGAATTTATAAAAAAGGGAAATACAGAAAAGAAAGGAAATACAATTAATTGTCATGAAAACTATCAAATCAGACTGTTTAGTCAGTTTATCTTTCCTTTTCCCTTTATAACATCACTACTTCTTTGTAGTCAAGATAGTTAAAATGAAAACTTTATTCTGAGGGAAATGTATTGGAATTTAGATTAGATCTTCTTACTTTTCTGTTTAATGAATTGTTCAATAAGATTCAAAATTTGCTGCTTACAAAAGGACACAGTAACATGGTTTGGAGTTTTGATTTTGGTTTATCATATTCTCTAGCTAAATACACCCCAAATATATTTTTTTCATTCATGGCTGAAGTCTTTGTTTTATTCTGATTTATGTGAACTGAAGACAGGGACAGGAGTAAACTTAATGTGACTGTTCACATTTACAGTAGCAAAAGGCTTGAAAATCATGCAAGAAAGGCTGTAGATCTGTGGTTTCATTATACATACCTGAAGAACATAGAAACAGTGTAATCGTCTCAGGAGTCCACAACATTCTTACAGTTTCATAGATGAACAATAACTCCACAAATGAATCCATCGTCATTTACTTAATTATGATTGTATTACTGGATTTGTGGCAATTCAGATCAGATTCTGTTTTATCTCTCTATATCTGCTATATTTGATATCTGAAAAAAACCAACCAAACCAAAACAAAATATGCACAGTGCTTTAACAAGTGCTGCTAATCAAAGACTGCAAGAAAGATTTTAAATATAGAGAAGTTGCTCTTGAAACAGCCACTTTTTTGGTATGTGGCCACATGATCTGTTCTAAAATTCCTGAAGTTAATATTTTCTCCCACAATTTGAACTACTTTATTTAATAATTCACCTTTTGTAGAAAATGCAGACTTATTTTACTTTCTAATGGTTTAATCCTGAAAATTAATTTTTTTCTGGGTATTGTTTTGCTTTCAGTCAACACATTAGAAGTTGTAAAATGCAAAACTTTGGAATTTTTAATATGGGGATTGAAAATACATGATGGAGATAAAATAAATGTGAAGATATTGTGCACTGCAGCTTATACTGATGCAATTGATTCTTATGCATTTTGTCTTTCAAGTTCATACACAAAACTGTATTTTTTCCTTTCTTTAAAGGACTTTCTGATATGTTGTAGCACAGCATACTTCTAAATCTTCAATAGATGATTAAAACTAGTCCAGTATGGACTACAATAGCCTAGGGACTGTCTAACCCTCAGCACCTATATTGTCACTCTATCTGTGATTGATCACTAAATAGTGTGCACCTGGAAAGCTAAACCACAAAACACTATAGTTCTTAATAGTAAGGTTTGGAAGGAAAAATAATCAGGTTTACAACCAGTTATCTCTAGTTCCTCTTTCAGAATCAAGATGACACTAGCAGCTGTGTGAGTTAGTCACTGAAGACTACACAAGCAAACCACTGCCTAGTGTATCATAAGCACAAAGATCATGTAAATCTAGCAGTGACTTACATCCCAGTCCTGGATTGACTTCTGTGCTTCAGTAAGCTATCTAGGCCATTGTGTTTTGTTTCATGAAAAAATACTAAGTCGGGTTTCTAGTCATTTTTTAGTCCTAACCAGCACCTCTCTGCCTTGGATTAGTTTTTGTTTGACGTCTTCCTGACTCTGTAGTACAAGAATTGTTATTAAGCATGGTACCATGGTCCAAGCACAATGGAAAATTTGATAAAGAACTTTTGTGAATATCAGTTTTAGCTTCATGCAGTTACAAAGATGGAAAATATTTTATACATTATTAAGCACCTTAGTTCTGGATCATCTTTAACGCTGACAAGGGGGATCTGAAGCTTGGAAGAGCAACTCTTAAGTCATCTGTTTCAGTAGAAGCTTACCTGGTCCCATATTCAGCACTCTTGTTCAAACAAATTTATTAGGACAATACTAGCCATATTATTTTCCTGTTTGATTATAGTTTTATAGTAATGTTGAATTTGTTAAATGTTATGTGTGCGTATTGTTGTTTCTCAACCATAGAAAAGAGTAATAAAATCAAAATTCTTAGAAAGAAAATCCATACTCTGTGTTAATATGTATTACATTTAAATGTGTTTACTTGTGCACTTCAGAGTGCCAGTTGTTCATATGAATAGCTGAAAATCTGTTTTGGTTAGGTTCTGGGTGTCTGCAACTGTTCAGAAGTATTGTCAAAATATAAAATATTTTGTCACCATTGCCTGGCCTTATTCTTGTATTAAGTATTAGATTCTAAGAAATGCATTATTTTGGTGAATGACAATAGGATTGCATATTTTTAAAGTATAAATAAGTGGACTATCATCAAATAGCACTTTACTGAAAATCTGCAGAAAGCTACACAGCTCAAGTACTTAACATATGCTTCCATAAATGCATACACTGATAGAATTGTGATAGACTGCTATTGGAAAGAAAAAACCCAAAAGCCTCTCTGCCTTTGGCTCCTTTTTTTTTTTTTTTTTTTTTTTAAATTCTTTTTGAAATTTCACTACTTTTTGGCTTTTTTTTCAGTTTCACCTCACTTCATAGAGTCTGGGGAACAGTAAATAGTCCTTCAGGAGAAAGAACATGGTAGCAAAGAACTCTTGGATACTCTTTTGCCTTGTCTGTGCAGCCATGCATGTAACGCTACTCTATCCTATAGCAATTGGTTTCTGTTAGTAAACCACAAGCTGTCTTGTCTGCCATTCTGACATTTTCTCTTGATCTCTGTAGATTTTTCCCATTGTTTCTTTTTCTGGTGTGGGCGAACACACGGGAAGGATAGGCTTGTATCATCAAGATCTTCCTGTCTTATCCTTTCCCTTTTCTTAAGTCCAAACAAAAAGACCCACTGTCATATGCTGCATTTATGCTCTTTCTATCTAATGTCAGAATGGTTATTGCTACAGAAAACACAGAGTAATAATTAAAAAGGATTTGATACCTCCTCTGTTCAAATTATATTAGGCATTCCATAACAGATTGGTATAAAAGTTTACTCTAATTTGACACTGTATTTAGAAATTTAGAGATCTCAATTCTTTAAGAAAATCTGAGGGTGAAGATTTTACCAATGTATTAACTGATCTTCAGTTGTATTCCAAAATGCTCAGGTGATATGTGACGTTGTAAGATCAATTACTGTATTGGTTGAAGTCCTCATCACCTTGAAAATGAAAAACTAGACCATTTACTTGAAAAAGGTTTTTTTTTAAACTTACTTCCCCAGAAATTTGTGTCTTTAAAATACTAATGGTCATCTAGATTTCCATGCTATGTTACTCCTAATGTCGATGAAAATGTAGTCTCTTTTATAGCTCTTGAAGATAACAACTAATCATGAAGTCTCTTTGTCTTCCCTGCATTCTACTGTGATTTTTATTAGCTCAATTATTGTTCTACTTCTTGGTCTACTGAAAATGTAGAACATGCTATTTTCTGAAACTCAGCAAATAGCCTTTGTTTCTCTTACACTTTATCATTCTGCCTGAAATGGAGTATTTCAATGCAGCCTTCTCAGCTTTTTCTTAAATATAGAAATCTGTTTCTAAAATAGATTTGTAATGCAATAATAATACCTCTTCAAGATTTTATTTTTGGCATCTGCATTTCTTTAAAACCATTGTGCTTTCCTTCTTGACTACCTATGTACAAGTATAAAGTTTAATTGATTTCTTATGCCACCTGATCTAATCCACATTTGATTTAGGTAGCCCTTGATTTTACCTAAGGTGGAATGAATTTGACTTTAGGCGTTTCAGGTTCAAAATTCTTTTCAAAATTAACTCTAAAATATTCACTTGTGATAAATTTCACCTAAATGTCTTAGACATGATTTTTAAAATCTTTTGCTCAAATTGCGTAGGTGGGCCATCTCATCTGAAAGCCACAGTGCATCCGCTTCTGGGGAAAATAAGAGAAAAGGACAACAAATATGAAATCACAGCCAAGTGAAATACTGTTTCCATTACCAAAAAGTCTATAAATTTCATTCTGTCATAAACTTTGCTCTGTACTAACTTTCCATTTACTCTCATTTCTTATTTCTAATTAGGACTTCCGCTTTCAATAAATAGATTTCAAATCAAATTATATATCAGCCTCTAGGAATTAGGTATTAATTACTTTAAATGATTATATCATTGGCCTACTAATTTTTGTAAGAGGCAAAAAGTGATTGAGTACGATGATTTTTTTTTTTTTTTCATTTTAATGAGAAGCTTTTTGTGCCTTAAATAGCAATGGAAATATGAAGCATTTCATAGTATATCGAGTAATGAAAGAAGTTCTTGTTCACGGCAGCTCAAAGTGTTTGTTTTCTTAGAGCAAATGTGGCAGAGTTGTTTATTTTCTCGGTCTTTTTCTGTAGAACTGGCTACTTAATTCTGTCATTCAAAGTGCTCTGCAGAGAAATACAAAATGTCTTTCAGAGAAGCCATATGACAGTCTTCTTGGAGGATTGTATTTCCCTCAAGGGAAAACCTTTCAACACCAAATTGTTTGTAGTGCCATATGAAAATGCTTGGATTTTCAGTGAAAATAGACACTGAAAAAAGAGCATATTTGACTTGAGTTACTCATTCAAAAAGCAGAAGTAACACAGTCCTGAAGAAACATATCAGCTCTGTGACACACCGGCTGAGTTCAGTCTCAATGTGCCTCATGGCTTGTGTTCCCTGAAATAGTGGCCCTCAAAGTTCACTGGTCTCTCTGATTCCTGGAAAGAGCCTGAAGAAAGGTTACTCTAGCCTTTTGGAATTGCTAGCACAGAGACCAATTTTTAGCCGAAATATGAAGTACCAGAGTGAAAAAAAAGATTGAAGGAATTGCATATTTTTGTTTAATATCCATCACACTGTGACAGTGTGTATCCATATTGAAACAATTGTAATATAGTGAGTTTATGACTTAATCACTGTTGCGTGTTCTCAAAAATCAGGCACAGAATTAAATATGTCATTGCCAGGAATTAATTGAAGATAAATATTGGAGGGGTTTTGTTTGCTTTTTGGTTGGTTTTTAATTAAGTTTTAATTCTAAAAGAAAACAAAGTAGAAATTCTGTCAGCCAAAACTAAAACAACAGCAAGCAGAAGTCTTCCTCTTCTTTAAAACTATGAGTTTCTGGAAGCCTTTTCTGCTGCTCAGTAACACAATTTTGAATACAAAATATGGGGAAAGTAAGTTGAACATCTTATGACATTGCTCTGCTAACACTTGTTAAGATTTCACGTGTCTGAAGCCAGTTTCAGTGTTGCAGCCTTTCTATCACTTGTTTAGTCTTTAAAATCAATCCGTAAACAAAGCAGCCAAACAGCACAACAAAAAATTACACTCATCTTGTTTGGCCTTGTTTTGCCTTCAACAAACTGAAAGCAGTCAGTGGCTGTATCTTTATTCTGATGTGGTTGTGTCAGTAGTTAGTTCTTTCCCTTTATGTGCACAAACACGCCCTATTTAAAATTAAAAAGAAAGTGCTGCTTTTCTAACCAGATACAGAACATCTCAAAATATTGAAATTTGGGGTAAACTGTTTAATACAGACATAAGACCATTCATTAAATATTAATTTTTTTTATGTAGAATCACCGTCTTCCTTCTGGATGGGTAATGTGATCTTGTGAGAATAGTTAATACAATCTTCATTGTTATCCATTGTGACACTCTTATTAATCACAGGGACTCAACTGATGATTTTATTGCTATGACTAGTCAGGTGTTCTTCATAGTTATGTTACACAGTGCATTAAAATGGGCATGATCCAAATTGACCCGGGAATTGTCAACATTTGCTCACTTAAGAGAAGTATTCAAAATAGACCATTAATATCTTGCATTATTATTATTTTAATAGAGAGAAACTTGACAAATATATTTTTTTCTGAATCTTTTCTTCCCTAAAGTTTAATCCCATTTCCCCCACAATGATATCAGAAATATATACTATGTGTTTTTCTACCAAAAGGAAGTCTGTTATCTGTTGTAAAGACAGAAGAGTGTTTCTTCTGAAAACTAAGGTTTAAGGAAGCAGATGACCCAGCAATTCACATGCAATGAATTTCTTTAAGAAAATACTTAACTTTCCTTTGAATGTTTTTATATAAATTTTCTCACAGGCAAAAGAAGCTGAAAATTGGTAGACTTCTGTTTGCCTTTCAGAACGATTAATACATTTAGAGGGAGGCAAAATGAGATCAGAAGCATTTATGTAAGCAATACTGTATTTTGGTAGGCAAAGTAGCTAAGAATGATAACACTTATAACACTAATAAAAAAGTGAGGCATGAACTGTGCTCCTTCCTTTGACTGTTGTTTGCCTTGCATTTGTCTTTAGAACTTCACATGCCTTCAACAAGTATGTTTTTAAAAAATCAGGAATTGTGAGTGACATTTGATGTACATCTCTGAGAAATTACAATTAGATTTTAGTTTGAAACTCCATAATAAACTTTAATTAAACATTTATAGACTTAGATTAGAACCACATAAATTGTGGCTCATAGTTTTGCAGCATGACTGCACTACATCACCACTTAATCTCAAGGAGAGCGTTTCAGGTTTGCTAGGGAAAACAATTAAATATGTATCCATTTTCCCCCCAAATAACAAGGATACAGATGCTTTCCTCCTCAATAGCAATTATTAATATTTTTTAGGGGATGTTATGTCTCAAATCAACAGATATTCTTAGAGACATTGGAGGAAAGCTAATGACAGAAAGAAGGACTTATATCTGTCTTCCAGGTTATGACCACATTCTACCTATGACAAATCTCAATCTAATAGTCAGTGCTGTTGAATATTAACCCCTTTCAATGGCCAACTACGCTTATCATAGAATCATAGAATGGTTTGGGTTGGCAGGAACCTTAAAGATCATCTAGTTCCAACCCCCCTGCCATGGCCGAGGACACCTCCCACTAGACCAGGTTGCTGAAAGCCCCATCCAACCTGGTCTTGAGCACTTATACTGTATTTAATCATAATTTTATAGCTAATTCTGTTACATTAGTATACAATTTTGTTATTTCCAATGCTGCTACTCTGGTGATTTTGACCCAATATGGTATTTACTGATACAGTTATTTAGACATCCCAAGACTCCCTTCTGACTCATGCTAATTACATTTCTTTTTGGAAAATATTATTTTACTTTAGCTTTGATTTCTTTACCTGATTCTAATTAAGCATAGCTTCTCATCTTATGAACAGACAGCTTGCACACAAAATCAACAAAATAACCTGTTCTGAGGGTATCTTTGCCCTTCCCATCAGTGCTGCAGTGGGATCTTGTGCTCACAGGTGCTTTGAAATGAGAAAGTGTTTGTGTTAGCATAAATGTGTTATCTGGGCAAACTGGAGAGAGACCTTCTGTTTTAAATACCAGGGTTATGGTTATCTGTTCAGAGTTTCAGACCCTCAAAGGAATCAGGCAGAAAGAGACCTAGGGACTAAGTTTTAATCTCTGCTGATTCTTAAGGGTGGCACTGAGACCTCCACAAGTTTGAATATGATAGCAATTTTGAATTACAGATTCCTTGTTAGTCCTTCTATTTATATTTCTTTCTAGTAGTTTAACATCCTGCCTAATTAATGATGTTAAGCACAGTACTCCACAATATAAAAAAAATACAGAAAGGACACCAATACTTGTAGGTTTAAAAAAAGAAAAGAAGAAAAGAAATGAAAAGAAAAGGAGCATTAACCTTCTTTTTTTCTTTTTTTTTTTTTTCTTTTTCTGTCTTTCTCCTGACCTATTTTATCCAGTTCTGACAGGATAGTAACTTTGAAAGACTCTGTGCATTGTGGGTTTAAAGGGAAAGCTTAAATCTTTCCCTCCGTTGCTGGAATGAGCAGATCTTGGTCACCAATATAGGCTGTAATAAAGTTTAACACTACTTTTTACTTTCCATCTTCCATAGTGTGATATTATCTTCCTGATAACAAGTGTTCTGATTTCAGGGTAAGAGAAGCTGACAGCATTTTGAACTCTTTTCTCACACACTTAGAATTAGAAGTGCATGTACACCTAAACTATACTAAGCTCTGGTGGAGCAAGGGGCTAATTTCTGGCTCTATATTTGTTACCAACTTCAGTAGAAACTGTTATTTTCCCCAAATCAGAGTTGTGAATTGAGTGCTTCTGAGCACATTCATTATGTCTTTTGGTATAAGCAGTTAAATTCATTAAAGTTGTTATGGCAGGATAACTAAGAGCAGAAATTTGCCAGCTCTCCGTAAACGGAAATATGCTCTTGTGCAATATAGAATAAGCCTCACGAGAACAATGATTTAATATTCTTCTTGTTCTTTGATAGGAATATTCATTAGATAGCCTAGTTGAGCAGGTGAAGTTGTGGAGAAGATGCAGGCTGATAGCAACCAATCATGGTCAGGTGAAACTTTGATATATAACAACTCTGCAAACAACTCAATGAATTAGAAGCTTGGATATAATTAACACTTTTTGTCCATGTTAGTAAAGAAGAGTAGGTCATCCACTCAATGGAAAAAGACAAAATTATGTAACTTAAATTGAACTACTAGTTCTGCATTGTACTTAGGAAATAGGCTGTATATTTCCTTTGAATAATTTAAGAAAAATTCAAGTACATATGTAATTAGTATTCATTCAGTCACTCTGAGTGGATACTTAGAATAATTTTTAAAATTATGTTTTGTAGACAGCTTGGAATGGAAAAATATGCAGTATGACAAGATAAACTGCATGTAACAAGTAATTCAGCTAGCAGTTCTCTTTTTAACATTTCTTTAGAAATTCAGGGAAAAAACCCACAAATTAAAATTGTTCAAATGTTAGTAGAGCTCATTTTGCAGGCTACAGAAAGGGTAGTTGTGAATAAAATTATTCCATCTATGCTCAAATGGTAGCAATTAGGGGGTAAAACTGATTAGGTGTAGAGAGAATACTAAAAACAAACAAAATCCTTACCAACTCCTTGAAAATGCAAACACATGCATACATGCAATTTCAACGGCTTTCTTATTTAAACAGAACTATTTCCATATTTTTGGTTTAGATTCAAGATTTTTATTCCATTCTGTTCTTTGCGTTCCCTTCTAGGTGCTTTGGAATCTTTGGGAATATGAACCCCATAAGTTTAAATGCATCTGAACTTAAATTAGATTTTATAAACCCCAACATACTTGAATCGCCCAGAATCACAGAGAATGGTTGAGGATGGAAGGGACCTCTGCAGGTCATCTTGTCCAACCCTGTTCAGGCAAGGCCACCAGTTGCCCAGGACCACGTCTAGAGAAGTTTTTGTCTACAGGAGTCTCTAAGGATAGAGACTCCACCACTTCTCTGGACAACCTGTGCCAGTGCTCAGTCACCCTCATGATAAAAAGTGTTTCCTGATAATACAGACAGCAGCACACTTTTTTTCAGTTTGTGCCCGTTGCCTCTGGTCTCCTGTCACTGGGCACCACTGAAAAGAGTCTTGCTTTGTCCTCTTTCCACCCGCCCTTCAGGTACTTATATACGTTAATAAGGTCCCCCTGAGCCTTCTCTTCTCCAGGCTGAACAGTAACAGCTCTCTCAGCCTCTCCTCTTATGTGAAGTGCTCCGGTCCCTCAGTCATATTAGTGGCCCTTCACTGGACTCTCTCCAGTATGTCCATGTCTCTGTTGTACTTGGGAACCCAGGTGTGGGCTGAATAAAGGGGAAGAATCGCCTCCCTCAACCTGCTGCCAATACTTATCCTAGTGCAATCTAGCCTACCATTCACCTACTTTTCCGCAAGGGCACATTGCTGGCTCATGATCAACCTGGTGTCCAGCAGGACAAATTCACTAGAGTTTGCACAGCAGATCACTGCACTCTGGGCCCGGTCATTCAGTCAGTTTTCAGTCCACCTCACTGGCTGCTCAACCAGCCTATATAGCTTGTCTATGAGGATCTTACGTGAGACAGGTTAAAAAGCCTTACTGAAATCTGCTGCTGTCCTCTCATCTACAGACCAATCACTGCGTCAGTTATCAAGTTAATCAAGTATGACTTCCCCTTGGTGAAGCCGTGCTGATCACTCCTGATGATTTTCTTGTGCTTAATAGGCCTGGAAATGGTTTCCAGGATTAGCTGACCATCGCCTTCCAAGGGATCAAGGTGAGGCTGATGGGTCTTTTGCTGCCTGGGTCCTCCTCCTTCCCATTCTTTCGTCCAGTCTTCAGACACTTCTCTCTAGAAATGGAACTGCATGTTTTCAGAGATCTCTAAACAGATTTTGGTATCTAGCTCATTGGAACATCTCAGTAAGTGGGTAGTAACACAGAAAATAAAAATCGCAAGAAATTTTGAAATAGAGAGACGCTGAAATATAATTAAACAAGTCTTATTCCAAAATACTCCGTTTTTAAGACAAAAAACTTTGAAAAGTCAAATTTTCATTTCGGTAGTTATAAGAATTTCTCCCCACCCCCTGCGCATCATTAGCCAAAGCTAGAGGTTTGTGATCTCCATGGGAGGTGGGTAGGAGGGAGAGAACTTAGTGATTTTTATCTGTATATCCAGTAGTATATGCACATTACTTTAATGGAAACTTTAAATTGAAAAGAAAACGAAGGAAACAGAAAATTTTGCTCCAATGTGCATAAATTGATTTTTGTGTTCATGTGTTAGTAAAACAATATTGAAGATTGATAGAGATTAAATATAACGTCTTTTCCAAGTTCTGTTTGAATTCATATTTTTAACACTAAATATGCTGGTTTTACAGACTTAGATATGAACAGAATTCTCTAGTTGGGAAATACAGTATTAGATACTAGATAACTTAATATTTTGAATTTGAGGTGTAATAGTGGTATTCTTTGATGTGCCTTGCACCTATGTACTTCCCTCATGATTTATGTCTTTGTCTAATAAAAAATGTATATGGCTCAAGCTGTTGATGCAGTTGGCATCTGTTTCAGATTCATTTTTACTGACAGCAAGCTGCTGCTGGCGAGCACTCAGCCTTTTTATCATCAAAAATACAGAGACTGGCATTCCTGCCATTGCTCTTTATTTTACACCAGAGTTCTTCATCAGATGTACTGCACTAAAACCTGTGATGGATGACAAGCATTATACAGTATGCATTTTAAGTTTCCTAATTATAATTTTTAAACAATGCTAGAATTCATTGAGAAGTTATCATAACAAGGGTAATAATGCTAAATAACCCTTGGCAATGTCTAAGCTTTTAATCCCATTTTGAGCATTACAGAATATCTATGCATATCTACATAGATATGTCAGAATATTTATCTGTCATTTGTTATAAGAGACAGAATATTTTAGAAGAAACCAAGTATTTGACTGTTAGTAGTATGACTCATTTCTCTTTATCTGTACTACAATATATTTCATTTTCATGTGCCACTATAGAATGGAGAGTGTCTATTTTTGTGTGTATACATAAATGTGCACATAAACCGTCCACACATATACATATGTCGTTCCACGTACATTTAGACTTGGGGTTCAGCAAGAAGTTAGAAGCCCTTTCTGAAGTGTTCCATTGTTTGAGGAGTCATTTTTTTCTGATCCCTGCGCTGTATGACGTAGCGTATTGGACTTAGTTCAAGGGAGGTTGCTTAGCACAGCACAAAGTAATAAAGGTGTATTCTTCTGTCTGTGCTTTATAATGTTACTGCTGGTTTGCATTCATGAAAATTATGGTCTTTTGTATTCACTTTTCCAGTGTTCACATAGGCATCATTTTCATTCGTGACCCTTTTTCCCCTATGCCTAGAAACACTTCCTTTTGATATGATCCATTTTAGCTAAACCCGTTTATTTTTTTCATATCTCCCTAATGAGTCACTTAGTTCATGATATCTGAGAAAAAATAGCAAATTCATAACAGTAGGTTGGAAGCAGTATATGGAAGTGAGACGTATGTATTCATGGTCTAAAAGCTATTATACATAGACTATTATACATGTACTATACATACGTATACATAGACTATACAGAGACATTCCGGTTCTCCCACTCTACCTATGTAACTTCTTCTCTTAGGTGGTGTACACTGTAGGCATAGACTATGTCCTGCACACTGGCTGTTGCAGGGGCAGAATGAATAACAATAAAATGAAATAATAATAATAAATTAATAACAGCTCATTTTTCAGTGTAATCTTACTAACTGTTAAAATAGATTTTGCAAAACCACCTGATCTTTTGGCATAAGACATTTTCTATGGTTCAGACATTTCAGTTCTCTTGGCAACCCAATTTTGTTCTTGGTTAGAAATCTTGAAATAGAAACTGCAAAACTGGTGCAGCGCTACAGAACAGTTCAACAACCTGTTCACAATCTGCAGAGATATTATTAGTCCCATGAGAAAACAGCATAATCCTGTCTGAGAGCCATAATTAGATGGTAGTCTGCATTTTTCGAAGAACACAGAGTTTGCTCCTGTCAGTTGCTACCAGAATCAGAGGTGTCTCTTTGTAGGAAGTGGTGCTTGCCTGGTGGATTGAGCCCTTTTAATACTACCTGGTATGTGATCCAAGAAGTTTGGGCTATTTCACGTTCTGTTTTGTTTCCTGTTTTGTCTCATTTGTCTTCTAGAAGGTAATCTGTCATTCTCAGAATTTCTTTAACTGGCATATGAGCCCTACATTTCCCTACTTGCCTCAAATGTATGGTTCAGACTCTCTTGCCACCCAAAATTATTTGCTTCTGATCTGGCCTCTGCTAACAGTTTAATGTACTCAGCAAATATCTACTTGTACAAATTTTCTGTTTGATTTTCTCCCCCTTATGACCCTCCTTCAAATGGCATGACGGCCCTTGTAGAGAGCAAGAACCTTTATCAAATAACCCCTGGCACCACTGTGGTCTCAAAGCCTCTTCAGGACAGAATTTGTCAGTCTCTGTTGTGAGCACAGGATTCATGATGGGTTCAGAGACGTACCAAATACTGGTCCTTTCTGCAGTGAGGGGAGGGCGGTATGCCAGGAAACCCAACTCTTCAGAAAATCCCCAAAGGGAGAATGAGAAACTTGTATTGAATTGGTTCTGTGTAGAGTGTGGTGTTTTCTTCGTTCCACATGCTTATCACCAAGAAGAAGAAGAAGAAAAGAAATAGCACAAAAAGGGAAGAGGTGAAAATTAGATATGGTATAGGAAGAAGGCACTTGATTATCCAGTTAAAGTAATTTAAAGGTAACAAAGTCCCAGTTATCTGGCAATATAAATATGTAGGAAAAAATTATCATAGATGGTAGTGATATATTGGTTATTTCTTAAGATTCATTGGTATCAATGAAACAAGACTAATTTATACTAGCTGACTGATCAGCATTTGAGAAAATGAAAAAGGGAAAAAAAACAGTGTTCTTAACTCAGTATTAACAACAATATGTGATGTCAAAAATGGATAGTTTCTATTGCTTTCATAAATATTTTACAAGACTTCTATTGCAGTACTTGGATCTGGGTTTGTTGAATATATTCAGGGAAGTTGCTAAGCCACCTCTGCTATTGTTCATCTAATCCATAATGGATTAGCTCCTTTTTGTGGATGAAACACTTTTATCAAAAGATTTCCAGCACGATGGACTGCATTTCACAAGAATTATTTAAAAAGCATAGCCTTCTCATTTCAGGAAATGTTTTCAGTCTGCAAATACTTAGTGAGTAGAGGTACCTCTCTGCAGTTCCTGATAAGATGTCTTAGGGGCAAGAATGAAGATACTCATAACGTCAGTGTTTCCTATTAACTAGCTCTGAACAGCTGCACACTTAGCATGCTAGCAGTACTTCTGCATGCTCATCCTATTCCGAGGTACCTGACTTAATGCACTAGCAATTCACAAGAGTGGAAGACTAACTATTATTTCTTCTAAATATAGACCGTTTCAGTAATTAGACCTTTGTGGGGGAAGAAACAAGTAATTGCCATGCAGAGAGATTCAAAAGACTCGGAAAAAAGACTGGAAGTGATAATCTCTGGGTGCTGCACAGTGCTGCATAGGAATGCAAAATCTGTAAACAAAGACTTAGAAACAATCAGGAAAGATAAAATGAGAAAGCTTAATTTGTTTCTCTGATGTGAGGTCAGAATTACTGAAGGTATGACTGGTATAAGTTGCTATGGGAACTGTGGAAAAGAAAGGATTTGGAAATGGCAGGACAGGAATGGACAGATGTGGAGGTGATGTTTGCTCACAAGTTTTGCGTCATTGTAAGCAGCATGTCAATACCATGGATTCTCGTTGACTCAAAACGACTTGTTCCTTATGATATGCTCTATACTGCCAAACATTTAAGCATCTAGCATTGTGTGAGCTTTAGAGATTGAACAGGCTGTGGTATTCCTGCAACATTGTGTAGGTACCATTTTGTTGCGGCAATATGAAAGAGAAGTTATGTCTTTCACACTCTTTCACTGAAGCCCTTCCTTTTTTAACTTACATATTATTATATGTATTGACCATCTGATGTGGAATCTGGAAATGTGAGCTAGATGATTAAGCTCTCTATTCATTACATGGAAAAAAGAACTGAACTCTGATATCCTACTTTGTGTATTAGTACTTTAACCAATCAAATCAGAGTATGAGTGTTTGGCAAAAGAAAAGCAGCTTCATTTCCACATCGTACTACTATTTAAAAAAAAAAAAAAAAAGGAGAAAAAAAAGTTGTGTTCTCTGAACTTAGTCCTAGCACACATATGTTAGCAAGTATTTATTATGTCAAACGTTTCAAAGAATTCAGGAAATTAAGAACTTTATGTATTTTAGTTGGGCTTGGGCATAAGCTTCTGAATCCTGTCAGAGCTAAATTGTGTGTGTATGGGACTAAGGAACTATATGGTAGATCACTGTTGCACCTGTGGAGTTTTAGAAGTCACTGTGGTGTAGCATGCAACTCAGCAGGGATGACTGTTACATTTTAGGACTGTATGTCTAATTTAAACCAGTTGTATCCCATTTTACCTGCTTAGATTCTTTATTGAGTCTGACTTATGGTATTTTACAGATGCTTACAGCTTTACAAGATTGGACCTTATTATTTATTGATATATACAGAGACAGACGTTCACTGAAGCTGTTTTTATTGTAATGTCATATCAAACGGATTTAAGTTATTTCAGAATGTGAGCCTCCCTATTAGTTTCTTTCCAGTGAAAAGATTTTGTGGCAGAAGGGGTTGCTGCTGAGTTTTCAGATACATCATCTTCCTGGGCTTATTGGTTTCAGTTTTCTAATATTATTCTTCCTGTTTCAATTATGATAGGTAAAAAAGTCACAGCAAATAGAAAAAATTATTTTTCAAAGCAGCCCAGTAATCTCTATGCCCCACTTTCTACATGAGCCATCACAGCTGGAGGGGGTGTTCAGGGTAGATTGTAGGACTGACAGAAAAGAGGTTTTGCTATGGATGGAATCTCGTAATATTCAAGTCACCAATATGATTTCCAAGGGACATCTTTCATTGTTTTATAATATGAGTCTACAAATAAAATCTGAATATAGCCATTTTCAATCCAAAATCTTTATGAGACAGATTTCTAAGGCAAAGGAATGCTTGATGGTCAACTCTTCCTCCCACAACTCCACCCCAAAGTCGACTATAGTATACCTTCTGCTCTTCCCAGCAGCAGTGACACATGCACACCAAAAATAATCACATTTGTACAACAAGAGAAAGTGTATTGAACACATTTAGAACCAGGAAAAAGATGAAAATGCAAATGATGCCTGCCTTGTGCCTGCATTTCATGGGAAGAGATGTACTGTACTGTCAAAGTAAGTGACAAAACAATGGGTACTGCTTCCAATTTGAATAAACCCATTATTTATAGGTAAAAGGCACTTTCCATCATGCTTATATGTAGTTCTTTCACGCTTTTACTCCTACTCTCTTTTTTCCTGTATTTAACGAAAGGCGTTAAATTTCTGGTATATTTGAAAAGTGCCAGGGAAAAAACATACAAAGCCCTAGCAAGGTTTTATTGAATCTTGTTCATCACAAGAATCAAAGAACAGTTAAATCATCAACATAATCTTGTTTTTGTTGGGACCACTCATAAGACCCCAGAAACTGGTATCTTTGGGTCATCTAATCATTTCGCTTAGTCAGCAGATCAACCATCTGCCGCTAACAACTTTAAGAAACTGGTGACCTTCAAGTATAAAGATTTAAACTGAAATAAGAATAGATTTTTATTTTTGTGACAACACTAAAAAAAAAAAAAAAAAAAAAAGGACAGCAGCTTAATTTTGGTAAGAAAAAAGCCCAAAACCTAAAAAAGTCAGTTTCTGTATCTTTGTTGAAAAAGAAATCTGATAATTTGAATTTGTTTATGTTTTGTCTTCAAATTTATTTCACTCAGAAAAGGAAGTGTTTTAAGACAAATTATTAAATATGTCTCAAATTTTGAGACATTTAATCTGATTACAGAATGCACAGTTATCTGAGTTTATTTCATTAGAAAACTCCATTAAATTACATTGTGATATTTTTCATGCATGGAATGTAATATCAGGTAATAAGAGAATACAGATTTTTTTTTTTTTTCCTTTTTTATTCAAATATTAAAACTGGGGGGAAGGGATGTTTCGCTTCCATCAAAGAACCAAATGCACTCTATAGCACGGTGGGTATAACTAAAAGTTTCACTGCTGAATATACCGTAAGATTATTTACTTTTGCTATTGTAAGCAGAAGGCACGAGATCATTATCTCAATTCAGTGTCTGATTCAAATGAAGGGGGGGATAATACTAACTTAAAATTTTCATATTCTGTAAAACTAATGATTTTAAGGATTCTCACATGAAAATTTTTTTGTATTCTTTAGTAAAATCTTCAGTTTGAGTAATTCTGTTTGGCGTTCCAAAATGATTCTCAAAATTATTAATAAAGTATTCTCTGGTGATTAATCATTATTTAGTATTGATTATAAAAAATAATGTAATAAAAATAAAACTGTTACCAATTTTGGTATCTTTATTTAGAGGAATCTGTGTTTGTTTGTTTTGAGAAATTTCCTGAAGCAAGTGTCCAGGATCTCTTAATGAGTCAGTGGAGATTAGTCCAAATTTATGAGAAATAATTCACTTATTGTAAACCACGTTGACAATCTATAGAACTCTCTGTGAGCAAACCTTACTTCAGAAAGATTACATGGTTAGGAACCTGTAATTAGCTAATAGGATTCCAGGCTAGGAGGACTGACACAACTTTTTATGAAAATATACTTACAATGAACATTCACAAATCAGTTTTATATTTAATGCAGTCTTATGTTTATCTTCATAGAGCAGTTATCTATATGACAAGTTGCTCAGCAGGAAACAAGTTAATTGCATTAGGAAAAATTAAACATTACTAGTGTTGCGTAGAGAAAAAAATGTCATTCCTTCATGAGATACTATGAATTCATTGTGTGAATTTGGTCTGGTTGTAGAGAGATTCAATCACATTTGTAGAATTGAAAAGACAACTCCTAGATATACTGATGTTCCTCGCTACTACAGGCTTTTCCTTTATAGTCCAACATAAAAACGTTAAATTCCGCCCTTTGTTTTATGAGAAGGCTATGTAGTGACACTATCATCAAGGAAGTATGCTTGTGTTTCTTTGTGATATACAGTTGTGAAGCTCAGTAATCTGTCTGTCTGGCAGATCATTGAGCAGAATATTAGGGCAGTCTATTCTGTGGGAGATAAAGGCATGGATGAGCTTCTCTGTATTCGACAGATAGAGATATGTTTTAAATCCCAAAATATTTCTCAGTTGAAAATAGATCTTAATAATAAACATGTCAGTGTTCAGAGGATATACTGGAGTCAAAAAATGCTCTGCAGTGTTAAACAACACCTAGGCATTAAGTGTACATCCACTAGAAAAAAAAACAACCAAAACCAAAACTTTCAAATATTTGAGGCGCCCTTGAGCTCTTGAGGAAACCCAATTACAAATTTTATATAATTAACTTTAGAAATGAATCATAGAATCATAGAATAGTTCAGGTTAGAAGGGACCTTAAATATCATCTAGTTCCAGCCCCCCTGCCATGGGCAGGGACACCTCCCACTAGACCAGGCTGCTCAAAGCCCCATCCAGCCTGGCCTTGAACACTTCCAGGGATGGGGCATCCACAGCTTCTCTGGGCAACCTGTTCCAGTGCCTCCCCACCCTCACAGTAAAAGTGATGGAATGAAGGTTCATCTTTATCTAAAAAGGGACAATTTATCACTGAAATAGTATGGCTTCATTTTCCTTGCATGATTAAAACACTGATTTTGGTGATACAAATTAAAATGATCTATCTCAAATACAGTAGGTAAAATGTTAGTTCATATATGGAACTTCATAAAATATAACAATGAATAAGAAGAGACTTTGGAAAGCAAAAGATTAAAAGATTGTTTCCCTGCAGTTGATGGAAATGGCAAAACCCATCTACATTCTACAAAAAACTGTATGGTACAATATAGATGACGCTGTTTTGACCTTCTAGCGTACAGAAACATTAAGCAGGAAGAAAGATTGGATATCATAGATTATAATACATTTTCACCTGTAGTATCCTCAGTATGTAACAGTCACAAAACCTGTGTGCAATGGTCAAACTGAAGTGGAGGTTCTTGATTCTTGGTGTGAACTTTCTTGCCAGTCATGGTCCTCAGTGAAGGTAACCAAAATATTGTAGATAGGTAGAGGTAGATACCCAGTGAAATGGGAGAGTTGTTTAACTTCCTTGGGGGTATTAGATAGAAATTCACCTGAAGGCAATCAGATCTGCTCAGGTTGATCTCTGAATCCCTGAGGGATCCCACAGAAACCAATGAAAAAAATTTCCACGCATATGGTTCCAGTTTCAGGCTTAGAAATGTGCAGAGTTACAATAGGGAAATAGTAATTTGGGGAGAGGGTTTTTTTAGACATTCATGAATTTATACTATAGAAATAAAAGGTTTGTAGAGCAGAAATACAGTTCCTGCAAGCAGGAATTAACACTATTTCAATACTATATAAAATATATTCACTGCAATCTGGTATGTATATATTAATATTATTACACAAACTGGGGAGTAATTTATTCTTAATCTTAAAAAAAAAAAAGACTCTAAAAAGGTTTTAAAAAGAGATTTAATCTTTTTTTCTTCATTTTTGGCAAAGAAATTTTAAGCTCCCAAAGGTACTGTCAAATTTTTGCTGATGGCTGATAGTATTTGAGTGGTTGCTATCATTCAGCAGGCAGGCTGTGCTTTATACCTAAACATCTCACCCTTCTTTGAGAAAATTTTGATCTGATAATTCTTTTCTCTTGACATCTTAGTCTTTGTTTCAGATATACTTTGGTAAAGGACCATAATAATAGTTTTGGCTTTAGGACTAAGACTTTTTAAATGTTCTGTGCTCTTTATAGCCATTTAAAATTCCATTCTTAATTTTATCATTGTGCAATTTTGTAAATAATAGCAGTTCCATATAGTTCTTACAGAAATTATATTTAAAATACAGTGGAAATGTTGCTTGAAAGTCTTGGTGCTGCAGTACTGCATACTGGAAAATAGAAGAGAAACTCGTTAAAGTAGACAGGTTTTTTCTTTTATGCGAATAGTAAATGGACTGTTTGGTTTGGTGAAAACTGGTACTGGTACTAAGTTCATTCGTACACTGTATCTAAGGATACTCAGCTCTAAACACCAAAAACTGAAAAAAGGAACCCTTTGTGATACAGACAAACCCTTCCCTTTGAGAGGAGGAGGGAATAGGAAGGGCTTAACAGCAGAGTAATAAATGATTCACAAATCCTCTAGAAAGCTCAGTTAACGTAACCTGTGAGAATTCAAACAAGTCCTAAAAATGGGAGATAGAAATGACGTATTTTTAAAAAATTGGTTTCTATTTTGCCTTTTATTTCCAGTTGTGAAAGGAACCAAGAAAATGAATATGCTTCTCAGAAAATTCTGTTTAAAAAAAAAAAAAATAAAGAAAAAAGTGATGTCATTCTTTAAAGCCTAGGGACAGATTTTCAACTGTTTGCATTTTCATAAAGAAATTAGTAACCAATTTGATAAGAATTGATGGTGAAATTTTTATGAATTAAGAATTTATTTGAAATAAAGCTGTTAGTGTAAAATCATTTGCTTTTTCATAACAAATTATAACTATATATAGTTATAATACAAATAATGCAAAAACTACAAATAATACAAAATAGTAACTATTTTGATAATAGTTTATTCTTAAGTAATATTTTTCTACTGTATTGTATATAGCAAACAATGACGCCTGAATAATGTCAGTGTTTTTCTTTGTCTAGAGAAATAAATGTATTTCAAAATTTTGAACAATTCACTTCTGTGTTTTGACCAGCTGCAATGCTAAAGCCCTTCTAAAAACTGAGTCCCTTATTTAGTGACTTAGAGATTCAGCTTTTAAATGAACTTTGTTGAAAGTTGTGGGCTGATTGTAGTTGTGGATCCCTGGTGAAATGGGGCCATTTAGTACCAGCCTCACACCCCTCAGTCTGTGCAGATTGCTTGGGCTAAAATCATGTGCAAACTGTGCTGTTTGTATATACTGTTCCCTCATGGCAACTCTATCTCACTTGCCAAATGGAAGTGCCAGGTAGTATTTTCTGAATGGGCTTTTACCTCATGGAGGGGGAAAAAAAAAAAAAAAGCCTAACAAAAACGTTTCCTCAAATGGTTCAACCCTCACGCTTAAAAGCTATTGTGCATTTTAACGTTGATTTTCCAAAACACTGAATAGCAAATTCACAAAACAACACTGATGTGTTCAGGGTTGGGTAGGCACAACATAGATGTGTACAAAAGATTTATTTATTTTCATTTTAAAAGCTTGAGAGTAGCAATATTGTCTCATATCCTTATTAAAAATACCCTAAAAAAGGTAACATGCATCCTGTGGATCATAAAATGCCAAATCTTAATAAGGGTGCATTTGTGCTATATTATAAATATGATGAAATTGATGAAATAGATGGCTCTGCAGTAAGAGGTAGTTAAGAAAAAATTATAATCAGACTGGTGTTGTAATAAATTATTAAATTAATATTTCTATAATTCCAAGAATTACAGATAGGAAATGTTTGCAATGTCATATTTTCCAATTAAGAAGCAAACAGTCTTCAAGTAATGAAAAAGCAGCTTAGTGACATCCAAGTTATATCAGACAAGTAATATCTGTGATAGATTTTTTTTTTATAAGAGAACTTAGTCAAGTCTAAGAGATATTATTAAAAATAACTGCAATTTAAACAGGACTATAGAATAATATGCCAGAAGAGAATACTAACAATAAAGATAGAATCATAAACTTCAGATAAATGACACTTCCAATAAAACCTTTGAGACCTAAAGATAGAGTTTTACCTTATAGTTTGTATCCCAAGGTCAGAAAAGTGGAGTACTTTGTCCTACATTCCAGAAGTGGTCTCTGTACTCATTTACAGTAGGGAGCAATTTAAAGTGACTTACAGGTAGGTAAAGAGCTTGGTTCTCATTTGCACCCATTAAAGAAAAACAGCAGTTAAGTAAAATATGTCAGTCTTTTCTGTTACTCAGTAATTGTACAAAACATTTATAGTCTAGAAATTCAAAGTGGTGCATTGATTGGACTAAACTTTCTGTATTAAAGGCAAATGAAAGACGGATAGCCTGTATGGCAAATAAAAAAAGAAACAAAACAACCCTCCCTCTTTCTTTTTATATATGTAAACATGGAAATTGGCTTGTTTATTCAGTTCGTCCTTTGATACAGATAATGAGACTTCTAATAAATGAATGGGTTTGCATCGTAGATACCTGATTCAGGATTCAGTCTCTCCTCCTGATTAAGTTAATATCAAAGGCTCTGAGTTGTTTGCTAACAGCTTAAGTCAAAAGGGGGAATAATTTCCTGGCTCACTGGAACACAATTATCTGAATTGCAATTCCTGTGGCCCATGGATTTAACATACCATCCTTTCTGTGGCAGAACCCTGCCATTTAGTATCAAGATCTCAGTTTTGCATTACACAGAAAGGAAACATTGTGATCTAGTGCCATTGTTGATAAAATTTCTATCTCAGAGAAAGTCCATGCTGAATTCACATAACTGCTTCTTGCAGCTCTTTGTTTTTATATATTTTTTCATCTAAATACAGAAAACATCAAACCTTGCTTACCAAATGAGGTCTGGCATAATCACTTTTTTTTTTTTTTTTTTTCTGTGGAAGATTGTGGGCAAATCAAGATTCTTATACAACATACAAGCATAAAGCAAGTTTATTGAAAATGTTAATGCTTCTTTGGGAACTAAGCATGGATAGAAAATAAACTCTTATCTTTTTGTCAGATAGTGTTTTATCAAGCAATGGATCAAAATATTCCTTACACAGACTGACTGAAATCAAAATAGCTTAAACTGACAACAGTTACAAGTCAGTAACTGTTTGATATGCAGTTATAAAATGCTAACCTTTCAAGTTTGGAGTTTACTGTGAGGCTGCAGTAGTATCCTTTTATTCCTTTAGATAATCATGTCAGTAGACAAAGGGACAAAGGAAACCAGCTGCATTATCATCAAAACCAGCAGTGATTCATTACTTTATTCTCCACTAGAAAACAGCAAGAAAGGGAGATGTGGAATAGGTTCTAATCCCTCAAAACACGGAAATCAAGATTTATCTTAAATAATCCCTACGGCACTGTGAGAATTTTTTTAATTCAACCACTTAAAGGAGGGGTAATCTTAAGGTGTAAATCAATTGCGTATTTTATGTTAAGCATAAGCACCATCTTTTGCAGAATCCATGCTTAATTGAAGAGTGTACAAAACAGCTAAGAGTATCTCCCCTACCCAGTTATAACAGAGGTCGAATTTTTAATAGAATTTAAGCTTTGTTACAGACTGAGCTAGAGTGACGGAATATGATTATTGAGGTAAAAGTGCCTATGTTAGATCAGAAATATAAATCACAAGGTTCAAAAACTTTTCTACAGTGTAAATTGCAGCCATATTGAAAGTTCTCTTCCTGATATTGAGTCTTGATGAGTTTGTGTATTCAAATTCTTTGAAAATAATTAAAACTTGTAATTTAGTTACATAAATAATTATTTAATGTAAATATTTGGCCTTCAGTTATGAAACATTGCTTTTACTTTAGCTGGTTTCAGAAGTTTACCTGCTCTGAGGGTTATCTGCTCTGAGGGTGCTCCTGTGACTGGAGTGTTGGAATGGAAGTATACAGGCCCTTTAGGAAGGACAGATAGGGAAGACAAGGAGGGGATGTTGCCCTCTATGGTAATGACCAGCTGGAGTGCATGGAGCTCTGCCTGGGGATGGATGAGGAGCCGACCAAGAGTTTACGGTTCAGGATTAAAGTGGGGGTAGGGAGAGGTGACATTATAGTGTGGGTCTGCTACAGGCCACCTGACCAGGAAGACTGAGCAGATGAGGCCCTCTATAGACAGACTGGAGCAGCCTCCTGTTCACAAGCCCCAGTCCTCATGGAGGACTTCAACCATTCTGATATCTGTTGGAGGGACAGCACAGCAGGGCATAAGCAATCCAGGATGTTCCTGGAATGTGTCCATGATAACTTCCTTCTCTAAGTGATAGAAGTGGCGCTATGCTGGACTTTGTTCTCACCAGCAAGGAGGGACTTGTGGGGAATGTGAAGCTCAAGGGCAGTCTTGGCTGCAGTGACCATGAGGTGGTGGAGTTGAAGATCCTTAGGGCAGCAAGAAGGGCACACAGCAAGCTCACTACCCTGGACTTCAGAAGAACAGACTTTGGTCTCTTGAGGGATCTGAGTGCCATGTGATAAAGCCCTGGAGGGAAGTGGGGCCCAAGAAAGCTGGTTTATATTCAAGGATCACCTCCTCCTAGCTCGGGAGTGATGCATCTCAACAAAGAGGAAGTCAGGCAAAATCACCAGGAGGCCTGCATGGATGAACAAGGAGCTCCTGGACAAGCTCAAACTGAAAAAGGAAGCCTACAGAGGACGGAAGCAAGGACAGGTAGTCTGTGAGGAATACAGAGAAATTATCCAAGCAACATGGGATCAGATTAGGAAAGCTAAAGCCTTGATAGAATTAAATCTGGCAGGGGACATCAAGGGCAACAAGAAAGGCTTCTACAGGTATGTCAGTGACAAGAGGAAGACTAGAGAAAATGTGGACCCTCTCTGGAAGGAAACGGGAGACCTGGTCACCCAGGACATGGAGAAGTCTGAGGTATTCAATGACTTTTTTGCCTCAGTCTTCAATGGCAAGTGCTCTAGCCACATGCCCAAGTCACAGAAGGCAAAGGCAGGGGCTTGGAGAATGAGGAACCACCCACTATAGGAGAAGACCAAGTTAGAGACTAAGGAACATGAAGGTGCACAAATCCATGGGACCTGATGAGATTCATCTGCGGGTCCTGAGGCAAGTGGCAGATGAAGTTGCTAAGCCACTATCCATCATATTTGAGAAGTTGTGGCAGTCTTGTGAAGTTCCCACTGACTGGAAAAGGGGAAACATAACCCCCATTTTTGAAAAGGGAAAAAAGGAAGACCCAGGGACCTACAGGCTGGTTAGGCAAGATCATGGAGCAGATCCTCCTCGAAACTCTGCTAAGGCACATGGAAAATAAAGAGGTGATTACTGACAGCCAACATAGCTTCATTAAAGGCAAATCGTGTCTGAAAAATTTGGTGGCGTTCTATGGTGGGGTTACAGTGTTGGTGGATAAGGGAAGAGCAACTGATGTCATCTACCTGGACTTGTGCAAAGCATTTGACACTGTTCCACATGACGTCCTTGTCTCTAAATTAGAGAGTTGTGGATTTGATGGATGAACCACTCAATGGATAAGGAACTGGCTGGATGGCTGCACTCAAAGAGTTGCGGTCAACAGCTTGATGTTCAAGTGGAAACCAGTGACAAGTGGTGTTCCTCAGGGATCGATATTTGCACCAGCACTGTTTAACATCTGTGTCGGTGACATAGACAGCCGGATTGAGTGCACCCTCAGCAAGTTTGCTGATCACACCAACCTGTGTGGTGCGGTTGACACACTGGAGGGAAGGGATGTCATCCAGAGGGACCATGACAGGCGTGAGAGATGGGCCCATGCAAACCTCATCAACTTCAACAAGGCCAAGTGCAGGATCCTGCATGTGGGTTGGAGCAATTCCTGTCACAAATACAGGCTGGGCGGAGAATGGGTTGAAAGCAACCCTGAGGAGAAGGACTTGGGGGTGTTGGTGGATGAGAAGCTCAACATGAGCTGTCAGTGTGCACTTGCAGCCCAGAAAGCCAACTGTATCCTGGGCTGTATCAAAAGAAGCATGGCCAGCAGATCGAGGGTGGTAATTCTGCCTCTCTGCTCTGGTGAGACCCCACCTGGAGCTCTATGTCCGGCTCTGGGGCCTTGAACATAAGGACATGGACCTGTTGGAGTGAGTCCAGAGGAGGGCCACAAAGATCATCAGAGGAATGGAACACCTCTCCTGTGAGGACAGGTTAAAAGAGTTGGGGTTGTTCAGCCTGGAGAAGAGGAGACTCTGGGGAGACCTTATAGCAGCCTTCCAGTACTTAAAGGGGGCCTACAGGAAAGATGGGGAGGGACTCTTTATCAGGGAGTGTAACGATAGGATGAGGGGTAATGGTTTTAAACTGAAAGGGGGGAGATTTAGATTAGATGTTAGGAAGAATTTTTTTGTTCTGAGTGTGGTTAGGCACTGGAACAGGTTGCCCAGAGAAGCTGTGGATGCCCCATCCCTGGAAGTGTTCAAGGCCAGGCTGGATGGGGCTTTGAGCAACCTGGTCTAGTGGGAGGTGTCCCTGCCCATGGCAGGGGGGTTGGAACTAAATGATCTTTAAGGTCCCTTCCAACCCAAACCATTCTATGATTCTATGATTAGTAATAGTAAGGATAATTTTGTTCTTTTTAAACCAGCTGAATCTCATTCACAAGACATATCCTCCTTCATTTGTCATTGTGACAAACTACATGTCTTTTTAAACTGAGTTAGGCACAATGCTGGCAACTTTGTCTTGATAACTTAATGAATGAAGGAAGAAAGGGAAATCCAAGTCATCATGACCACTTTAAGACACCTTTTAAAATTCTGTCAACATTCACAAAAAAACTATGATAAGACATGACAAGAACCACGTTTATTTTATTTTATCTTATTTGGAAGAAAGAGAATCACAAAGCACCAGAATTTATGCTTTGATTTCAAGAGCTGTGAGACCTAGAAGTCAAAAAAAATGTCAAATGAACTATCACAGAAACAAAAAATTAGTATGCCGATACAATAAAAAGTTCTCTACAGAGAATACAGTCATGGGAGATTTTGATTTCAAAAAATAGTGGGGGAGAAAAGGTCATGGAGAAATAACTTTCATGCCTATAGAATCACACAACCAGAGTGCGCCTGAAAAACAAAGTAAATATAACATTGCTATCAGCAAACATCATTGAGTAGTTTATTATCATTTTATTATAGTAATTGCAAAATAATAATAACATTTTATTGTTAGCTTACAATGACAATATTATAAATCCAATAAAATAATTTGTAAACGTCAATTCCCTCTTGTTATTTTCTTCAGATGAAATACAATGAAAGTGATTGCATTTATCTACACAGAGATGCAGTAACCAGTTGCACGAGGTTTAATTCTTCAGGTGAAGAAAGAAATAGATGTTATTATTTAAAAACAATAGGGAATAAGGCTTTTCAAACATGTTTATTTTTTAATTTCTGACATTCATTATCTTTTCATCAGCAGATTATGAGCAGTAGGATCATATTAAAATAATTATAATCTCATAACTTTTGTAATGAAATCTTGAAAAGACAGAGGGACCAAGTTATATTATAACATTATCCGTCATTATTTCTCCAGTAGATGTGCAATTTGTCATGTTCATAAAATACTGTGGCTTTTGGAACACAATATCTTTTAAGTTCTTTTCTGCTACTACCAGTTGGTATTTTTGCTGGACTTGGTGGGTGCCTTATTTTTTTTTTAATGAGCCTTTATAAATTCTTTGGTATCACTTTATTACAGACTAGAGGGGCATCTCTGCCCTCGCATTTTGAGGCAGCAATGCAGATTTGACAATCAGCTTCTCTTTCCAGTACTGCAAGTTTAAATATATCCTATGCACCATACACAGACAAACCATGAATACGCTTAGAATGAAAAAAGTAAAGGTCCAATCTTCATTTGGTTGTAATTTATCTCATTACTTGCATGGGCCAGGGATTACTCATTTAAGGTGCAGAATTTGGCCCTTGAACTAAAGACAGATTTTGACATTGTGTTGAATGAGGAGTATTTGTGTTCAGCACAGTGGAATTGCTACTCATTTGTACTAGGGAAAAAGAGAGATTAAGAGTCTATTTAGAGTATGTCTTATAATTTCTAATCTTTGTGTATCAGCTCATTTGCATCTTATCTCCATGAAAAATTCTGTTAGAGTTCATTGTCTCGCATTTCATATAACATATTTCCTGTAGTTTCAAAGCAAAAACAGTCATTGAAAGAAATTGTATAGCATTCATGTTGCGTATTTTTAACAACTTTGTTATTAAAAACACAGGGAAAAAATGTGTCAAATTATTGCAATTTCCCTCTATGTGTTTTCTTTTCCAGAAGGCTCGAACCTATCATGCATATGTTAAAATTAGCCTAGGGCCTAGGAAATTTGGCAGAGAAATTGTTAGAACAGTATTTCACAACCACCTGCACTTTCCTGTTGTGAATTTTATTCCAATTGCTAAAAACATGCTTTGCATTAGCAGTGATTTAAGAGCTATCAGTGCATCATCAGTGCAGGCTGGAACCCTGAGAGAGGACAGTTAAAGAGAAGGAGCAGTGATTATGACCTCCTTGTTGGGAGTGTCTCTTTTCATCTACGCAAAGTACATCCTGCCAACAGGGAGCTGCACTGCCTTGGAGTATTCTTTAGAAATGATCTGTCTGAAGAAATAGGAAGGAAAATCTGGATAACATGGAAGAAGCACAGGCACTCCTAAAGCTCATATAACAAGATTGACCAAAAAGCTAGTTATTGGAAAATAAGGTAGGAAAATTAGATCACAGAATAGTTTTCCTCCAAAAAGGAATTCTACAGTAATTTGAAATTAATGATACAACTTGTATGTCATAAATCTGACTTTGCAAACTATGTTTCCGTTTATAAATTGTCATTAAAATGGGACCAAGAAGAAATTAAGTTAGGTTTAGTAATAAAGGCCAGCAAGCAACTTTCAGCGACGGAATATTGTTTTGTGTCATCTAATTTGTTTCCTGTTTGGTGCACTGTTATCTACCAGTCATCTTCACATTCTAATGTGAAATCCCACTATAATCTTAGGTCCTATTTCAGCAAAAAGCAAGTGAGTACCTGGCCAATAACTGATCTACTTACTGAGATTTGCTAATACTTGGGACAGCACGTACCAAAAGGAAATGATTTAATTCTCAGAAAGTCCTGATACTTCCTTGTTTCCCAGAGCGGTTCTGTACAGCCATGTGGGCTCAACCTTTTTTGTTCGTATCAGTGCTATTTTTACCTGAGCCACTCTGGAGCAAACAATGGCAGAGCAATGCTGTAATAAATAGGAATGTTCGTGTTTTGTTTTGGGTTAATTTTCCTGAGAAGGCATTGCAGGATTATCAGCTCTTTATGTGGCTTTAGCCTACCTTTGCTATGTAAATCGGGCAGGTTGACAGTTTGAGCAAAAGTCTTGCTTGTAGATTTGGCCATGCCCTGGGTTAAATTGGCAAATTTAGGCTGAAAATATCTCTGAATATAGGTCACAGGCTTTCAATGTGTGAATGAGAGCTGGACTAATGTCAGTACCTTGCTTCTGTGGTGAATGCTACAGGGAGGATGTACCTTAACTGAAATGCTTGAAACATCTGTGTGCATTTAATAGGTTACTTGGGTGCTACATAATCCTGCTGTTAGGACTCCAGTTGCTGAATTTTTACATATTTCTAGTTTACTGAGGAGCAGTCACCTGCTGTAAAAATGCATAGGGAAAGATTAGCAGCTGACAAATCCAGGTGCTGGGCTATGAGGCATTTGAACATTTGTGGTATTGCCTTGCATTCATCTTCAGGATAATATTGTGTGAACTAGACTAGAAATACCAGTGCTTCTAAGATTGCCGCTTTCTAGATATTTCTAAAATTATTTTCAAAGCAAGATTTTGTGGGTTATTATTTCCTGTCTACAAAACTCACTATGTTCACCCAAAGGAAAAAAATGATAATAAACCAGGAGCTTTTAATCAACTGTGAACTAAAAGGTAAGCCTAAGGGATGCCAAAGCTAATTTATGGAACTTGATTTAGAACTGAGTCAATACAAATTCAATTCACATACACACAAACTTATGAATTAATGCAAATCCAAACTAATGATTCCCAAGGCCTAGTTTTTCATGGCCTTTCTCCTCACCTCTCTTTACGTAAGGTAGAATCCATGACCTTAGACTCTTGCACAATCACATTAATAGGCATGAAACTGTTTTGCTGTCAGAAGAGTTAGCCCTGTACCTTTCTATATGTAGTTTTATATATATATATAAATTAAGGAAAAATTTACTCAGTGCAAAATCCTATCTGTAGGTGCGTGGTTTTTCTTGAAGAAGCAGGTTATATATGAGTTTGGACAGAATTCTCCAATATCAGACTGTTGAGAATACTGGTGTTTGGTGGGTGTCTTAAACTCAAGTGATTAAACAACTATGCTAAACAAAATCAAGGCTGTTAGAGGCACTACCTAGTTTTATCAAATATCTTTTAAAGTTATTCCCCACAAACCCAGTTGTTAAAACTAGTGTGAAATAGCTATTTTTACTATAGGATTAATACATTCTTTCTTCTCAGTTTACTTCTTTGATGAAATGCCACACTGTTTTATGATTGTATGAGTTATGTTCTTGCAGCTAGTGATTATTGGAACTAAATTTAAGGGCATGAAATGAGACAACTTTTTTCCCTCAGTAGCACATCATGAACTAACATTTATGAAAGTTTACTAACAGTTATAAATGCAATTATGTTTGAATACCAGTATACCAAGCCAAAGTTAAATCAACTGTTAGCTGCAAATTCTTTAAATTCTTTATTTTTCTTAATCTCATTTACAGTTTGAGTCTCTTCTCATGACCATTAAATTAAATACCTCTAGTTAAATTAGCTGTGGTGTGCAACTACAGTAAGAAAAGAAAGAGGTTTTTTTTATCAAGATTTTATTGACTTCAGGATTGAGAACAGTTAGAAAAAAGAAAAAAGAAACAATCATATGAAATGGTGGTAATGCAATATTCTTGCAAGCATTGACTTACTGTGCTAGGTACTGTGAAAATTAGAAAAGAGGTGTTGACTATTATAGGGAAATATCTGCGCAAGGTTTTTCTTGTGAACAATGCCAAGACACTTAGGCAGGTTTAGTGAATGCAGAATGAGCTAGATTCTCCATTTAAACTCTAGAGTTTTTCCAGCGCCAGTAATCTTGGTCGAGGTGGTAGGAAGCATTTCCATGCAACAGAGGGTGCTGTGTTAGAAAAATGCTTGTCAGAAACATACCTTTTAGATGTTTTTATAATGGAAGATTTGGCAACTCCAAAATGAAGTTTGTCAGAAAAGTTTTGTTTGAATACTCAGATGCAAGTTTAGATTCTCTGTCCTCACCTCTAGATGTGGACTATTCTGAATTTTCCTCTTATTTTTCTACAAAACATCAAAAGCGTTTGGTGTCATGTTGATGCAGACTGTGGAAGTACTTGAAATCTCAAAACATAGTACTGCTAGAAGATGTTTTCCCACACTGAATAGTATGACATGGTTGAACAGTGTGACATGGTCAAGAGACAGTTCTGTCCTTACACAGGTATATATTCTCAAATCATGCTCATTTTTGCTATAGTGGAGCTATGTTAGCATGTGTTAGTTATCCATCTCTCACAAAAGATAATATAATATGCAACTTGCTATTGCAGTTTTGCAATGAACCTTGATCCCAGACATCTTTTAGAAGTTATACATTTTAAATATTTAATTTCATTTTTAGATGCACAGAATACATTACATGTAATTTATTCTACTCGCTTCCTCCCCCCCGCCCAGTAAGCCAGCAAAACCAAATTTCTGAGTGCTTTATGAGAATAAGAAGTAGTTAGCACTTGCTGATTTTTCTAGGTTAGAGTCAGATTGGAAAAATAACTTATAAGCATCAGTGCTGATGGTAAGCGTGATGCAACATCGTGTTATTCATGTATGCAGTAACTTTGTTCTTCAAGTATTTAGAACTCTGATGTCTGCAGCACAAACTTTCCATCACAGTGAAATGCATGTCCCTTCTTAACTGACTACAACAACAGTACATCTGAAAATATCCCACAGGAGTTCCATATATTACCCACACTAGACAGGATAATACATTCATTAAATAGAAACCTTATCTCATTCATTACTGCATGTGTTTACATTGATCATAACAAGTTACAGCCGCTTCTAGTACCTTTGAAATGCATTACTTTTTTTGCAGGACTATAGCAGTGTCTAGTCCTATAATTGTTTCCTCAGACCTGCTGCTTCTTTCAAGCTCAAGATATACATAAGTGGGAATTTAACCCACTTAGGATTCGTCGGGTCTCTGCTGCCATAGTATCTCCTTCTCTGTGATCCCAACACCTTAAATCGCTCCTGAGTGTGACTGCATCTCTTATTTCAATTTCATTATCTTTCTACGTACAAAAACTCAGAAATCTCAAACAGATCAGTCAGTCCCATCTTTGTGTCCTCTAGTCTCACATTATATCCTCTCAGAAACTGGATTATTACTGTACCTTCATGCAGCACTGAGGAACCTCAGAGATCCCTTTGAACAACTGCTTCCTATTTCACAGAACCTTTCATTCTGAAGTTGCATTTAACTATCCAAATTAGGATATGCATCTTAATTCTAAGGTGTCCTATTTCAGAGTTCCTGTTGCTTTCTTTATCTGTTCTCATTTTAACCGCTTAAACACCAGCCATTTATATCCACTTATTAACATTCCGCAAGCAGTAGAGTGTATTTTCCTCTTTTCATACCCTTCTGTATTATTTTTATGCCACATTCTGAATCACATGTTGGTCCAATCTTCTCTCCTGCTGAATCACTTTTGGTTCACATTCCCCTGACCTTTGGTATCTTGGCCTTTCCATGAGAAGAAACAAGAAGTCAGTAAGATTTAGAGCATGGATGTAAACAAAGTATTAGGTATTAGGGGGGATAAGATATTCCAAATGCTAAAAAATTAAACACTGTCTCTTGTTGAGTGTACTTTGAAACCTGTAGACAAAGTGTTATTTCCACTTATAGTGAGAACAGCCTAATACTTAGTTCTGTATCATCTAGGGTTTTAATATATTCCATTAAAATTAAATACTGTCTCATTTAGTCACAAAGTTATTGTGCTTTATTGAATCCTTTCTTCGTTATCTTTTACAGAGGTTGTTTAAGTGGGCTTCTAATACTGTATTGATGATTGATGTTCAGGATGACCTTACATATTAACTCTTTAAACAAGCACTGTAAAATTTCAACTGACTGAGCTACTTATGAGATAAAAAATAAAGTGGAATATATTCTCTAAGCTATGACATCAATAATTGTAAATCAAAAGTAGATAAAAAGGTTACAGTCTTGCAGACCACAAGTAATTGCAAAAGGAATTAGTCTTTTTCCCTATAGTCAGGAAAAATCAGTAAAATTTATTCTTTGATCTTGTATTATTAGGTTTGGTACAGAAACTCTTGTCTACATCTATGCTAGGAACTTTCTGTTCAAAATTCTACAAACAGTTATTCATAACCGATTAATAGTAATGATGACTGTACAAATATAGTACAAAAAATGATGAAGATGAATGTATGGGCAAGAAAACTTAAAACTTAAAATAAGGGTTCAAAATATCTTTTAAAAAATCTAATTAATTTAAGGTGTCATCTTAAATGATGAAATACATTACAGAGAAAAAGTCCATCATAATTGTATTAGGACTGTATAATATTTGAATTTTAGTTTTCAAGAAGTTGTTTCAAAATTTTTCACTGAAAGGTATGTTTCAAATGCATTTAGAACCAATATATCAAAAGTTACACCCAAATGAGACAGAATTTCTAGAAGAAACAAACTTCTTAGAACCTCAAGTGCAAGTTTAAAATTGGCACATATAATTCTGGTACAGAAGATGCCATTATGTGTGAAAAGTAGCTGGCTGTTGTTTAGCAAGCTGCTTCAGTTAAGTTTCATGTCTGTCTCTCCTATGGATAATATAAGAAACATCAGGCATCTTCTGCTACTTGGGTTGTACTCAGGATGAGTCTGTAGGAGTGACAGTTCCCACTGGTATAATAGTTTAATGGTGACAGAGCACTTCTGAAGTAGCATTTGATCACTCTTAATCTGAGAGCAGTTGAATTCCCATATCCTGCCTCTGCCTCTGGCTTGTTCTTCTGGCTGCCTGCACTCCTCTTTCTGCCTGTTCACTGGTTTAGCTTCCAAAGGAGAGAGGCAGAGATGGAAATTGCTGCTGACTGCAGAATTAGGACACTTGCTAGAGATGTGGGAGGCTTGAAATCTCTGACGCTGAAAGGGGCAGCAGATCAAGTTTTACCCAAATGAGGCATCTAGACAGCGAAGTGGGCAGGACCAAATCCACCAGGATAACAGCAATACCACATTAGGTGATGGTCTGAACACATCTGGCTCTTTAGATTTCTCCGTGGGATATGCACATGTACTTTCTGCCTAAATTAGGGTCACCGGAGAGCTCTCTGCGGAACATAGGTACCACAGCTCTTTAAAAGAGGGCTTTATAACTGGCTAAGGGATGTTCTTGGGAGCCACCTAAATAATTTGTCCCTGAAAAGCAAGCCACCTAGATTTCAGTCCAACTTCAATGCCAAAGCAGTTTAAACACAGCGGAGCTTATAATATATTTTCTTTAGAAAAACAAGCCAAAGGTATTTGTAAACTAAAACCATGCAATGTTTGTTTAGCACATGCAATGTGCTAATGAAAACACTGTTTAATGGGTATGAATAAATAACTCTAAATTCCCCATCCTCTTTGATAGAACTGCTAATATCCATCTTGTGTTTTGAAATAACAGAGGCTTCACAAATTCATCCAATATATGAACAAAGGGTTGCAACACAACAAAAATGAAAACAAGAGACACTTGAAATGTGATCAAAGTAGGTATGAGAATACATGTTATTTTGCCATTAAAGCAATTATTATAATCAAAAGAGTATTAATATCAAACCCACTTGGTCCCAGTGGATTTAGAAACTATTACATCAAGAAGATTTCAAACTATTGTTGTTCTTTATGCATTCAAATATCTTACTGTTGGATTCAATGAGGGTTTTCTCAGTTCTTGCAGAGGAAGTTGTAGTGGCACTCCAGTCATCACAAGGCAGCTTTCTTAGAGCAGCCATGACATAGATCAGACCGTAGATCTAGCCATTTCAACAATTTCAGAACTTACTATGAAATAACAAAAAAATGGCATACTTGAGGGAAAGGAGAGAATTTTTTTAATCTGTGCTTCATAAACATGAGACTAAATTTGACCCTTTTGTTCACTAAGATAGTAGTTTTTAAAATATTTTAAAGGAGTAGCAAAGGATAAATCAGGAATAGCTTTCCTTTTAACAGGCTTAGACTTTAAAAGCTTAGACTTTAAAAGGTCAGACAGACTTAGTTGGTCCACGTCTCTTCAACATGGAGGCAGATTGAACAGTGTAATAACAGCAAACAACGTATTTATTTCATGTACATGTATTTCTTAATTTGGAATTGCCAGATTAATGGCAAATTTAAGTAGAAATTGTTGTAAGGCAAGAGAAGACACTGAACAGAAGTGGACTATAGAAAGAGAAGAGATCTTTGGAGATCAAGACAACTTCCTGTAGTTTTAATGACAGGACTAAGACTTCCTCTCTCTGTGCTACCTGTCTATATTCTTTACCCTTTTCTTCACTATGTGTCAAATCAGTTTTTATTTACACCTTTCACTCTTATTCTTCTCTCTCTCCTTATCCCTCTGAGAGGCAGCTGGAGTTAGCTCCATGAAATTGCACTAATGTCTAATTGGTTCACTTTGGATTGGATCATATTTTCTATGTTGCGTTTTAGCTGGAAAGCATTTTCTAATGCCTAATAGAGGTGTGGCATGTGGTTTTCATCACATGGGATTTCACCATATCCTCTAATCTCAGTTCAGATATGTTGGTAGCCCCATAACCTTTGTAGTGAATATGTGTCTGATTTCAAGTACTCTTGATTGATGTATGGATTTATATTAAGACTCTATAAAACAAGATGAAATTCAAATGAGAAAAAATTATTGTGAAATAAAGCAATGAGACAGTGTGTATGAAATTCAGTGGGCAGCCACTACTGGGCTTTTCTCAGCTCCGATGGTGTTTTCTTCTTTTGAATATAATCACATGTAGCTTGTATCTATTTCAGCAAAATAGATGGCCTGATTAGATGGTAAATGTAAATTACACACTGTGATTTATTGTTATTAAATATTTTACCAATCATCACAACTAGGATGTTTTTTATGTATAGGAAATCTGAAAGTCACTAGGAAAAAACCTCAAGTCATAAATAATTTTCCTGTAATTCTCTTAAAACTTTGAAGCAATTTGAAGATGTGCTTGTGGAAGACATATTCCTAAGGAGGTAAGAATTTTTAGTGTGGAAGAAAAATGTTGATCTGTTTATATTGTACAGTTTATATTTACATCAAGGGTCTGGTCTGTGTTGATTCTGTGCTGGTATCCCAGGGCCAGCTGGTGGTTGTATATGTCCAACTGGTGGTGGTATGTTGCCCAAAGAGGTTGTGCAGGTACATGCTTAGAGATATTCAAGCGCACAGTCCTGGGCAACCGGCTCTAGGTGGCCCTGCTTGCGCTGGAGCGTTGGACGAGATGACCTCCAGAGCTCCCTTCCAACCTCAACCATCTTGTGATTCTGTACCCACGACAAAGTTATGAAAACTACATTTCTGTTGAGTTCTGCTTACATTGAGGCTTGCTTGTATTCTCGCAGTCTGCTGAATTGTAACAGTAAGCCTAGACGTTGACTGTATATGTTTAAAATTCTCACATTGATCCTTCACAGAAAATAATACACAGAAAAATATTTTAGCCACTGGAAAGTTATGTGTCAAGCTTAAACTAAGTTCTTTATATGGTCATTTGGAAATTGATCTTACATATTTTAGAATAGGACAAATGGTACTCTGGAGGGGCCTGCTGCATTTTTTAAGAGGGAGGCTATTGACTGAATTTGATTGGATTCCTATGTATAAGATGGATAAAGTTGCGTGATTTGAATCTTCTCTCATCTGTATAACAGCCTATTTAAACGAATGACTGCTTGCTAACATAATTATCTTTGCCTATTAAAATTTACACGTATAGAACCCTTGATAGTGTAGTGAAGAAGGGTTGCTTCTTAATTTATTTCAACTTTATAGTAAAAAAGTTGATGGTTAATATTCCTCTGTAATTCTTCATATTCCTAAATTTGAAGATCAGTTGTTGTTGTTTTTCATGTATGGTATGATGGTCATTTTAAGGAAAACTAACTGTTCACATCAATTTAAAATATGTCTTAAAAGAGAATGTTTTTCTATATTAGGTTTTTAATGGATGATTAGGTAGCACTCTTTTAAGGTACAGTGAAGAGCTGGGTTTTACACAATAGCTGGCTATTGCAAACCTGAAGTGGCAGTGATTCAGCACATGATGCTGAAGTGCCACATTTTATATCAATAAGCAAACTGTCTTTGGAATAATTCAGCAACTTCTTGATTGTAGGTCAGTCACACAAAAAATATATATAATTAATATTAATGCTAATAAATAGTGTTTAATTGCTTAACTGTACATTTACAACAGTTGTTTTGGTCGTATTTCTCAAGTGCAGCTTTATTGTCTTGATGAGCTGAACAGTTAACTACATGCAGTCCATGGCCAAACAGAATTTTGTTGTGAAAGATACTTTAGTCGAATTCAATTCTGAATTGTACCAACACAGAAGCAAACTAGACAAAGAGAATAATTACAAAACTCACCCTAAAATAGACTTTTGCAGCCTTGTCAGTTAAGTTACTCTTTAGAATCTCATGGCTGTATTGAGTTTTTCCATTGATTATGGAAAGCCACCATATGGATTACGGATGACACACAGCTAAGTTTAGGTGTCTTAATATTGATTGAGTCTGTTCCAAAATATGTTTTTTTATTCCAGAAGCATCGTAGATTTCATTCTATGGGGAGATGACAAACTATTTCCAATCTGGAAATCTAGACCATAGACGTCTAAATATGAACAGATTAATTAACCTTTTATTTCTTTTAATTTAAATGCCAGTGTTGCTAAGCCTTTGCATGTAATATTGCTTTATATCTTCAACATTGTTACATGTAAGAAATGCTTATATCCTAGTTCGAGGTAAAACAAAAACAATTTTCTGTGGTTTGTTTTAGCGGCCAGTCCAACCCAAACCATGACAGCTTATAAACAAATGCATGTGCACATACTTTCAGAAAATATAGTAGTATGTTTCTGTATAGATAGAGCAAAATTCTGCTGTACTACTTAAGGTTTTGTTTCTGCAGACAAGATATGGATAGGACCATTCCCAGGTGAGCTATTTCTGTCCTTCCCTAGGAGATTCGTGTAGAAATTTAATTGGGCCCACAGTTGGCCAGACACATTGAATCCCAAAGGTTTCGTAGGCTCAGTCCTCAGAAAGATCTTGTCGCAGCCTGTTGAATTTTGTGTGATGACTAAGGGACAGCTGCAAGTGAAAATGTAAGGAAGAAGGTTGATGTATCTTGAGAGAAGGCAACAAGCATCTCTAGATATATAAAAAGTAGGCTTTCTTCTTTGCTCCACACATTTCCTAGCAAGATGAAATATTTGGATATCACTCCACCATAAATGGTAGAAAGATGCCCTGTACTCATACACTGCACATTGTGTGTGTGTATATATATATATTTAGTATCTGTTTATAGAGGAAAGGAACAGTCCAATTTTAATTGCATATTTGCATAAGCTTTTATGTTGAAATTGTTTTCAACATAAAATTTTCAATTGTTTCTCCTGTTGGAAAATGAGAATTTTGTTATATAAGTGACTGCCTTACTGATGATTTGCCTGCAAAATGTAACTATACCATCAGGATGCAATTCGTCCCACCTACCTTTAGGTATTTGTAGTATAGATAACTGTAACTAATAATACCCTACACTCCTTTTGTAGTCAGTAGAGAAAAAATGGGCACTTCCAGAGAGCCATTCATCTGATTGAATTTAAACATCTACTTACGGTAAGAATAGCTCCTTGAAAAGCCCTGTTTCTGCGTATTGCTCATGTAAGGAGCCATGGGTGTTTAGCTCAGAAATGTTTGCATGGTATCTAAATACCCAGATTTGGACAGGTGCATCCCACCATCAGTCTTTTAAAATTATTGACTAATGCTACTGAAAATTGAGACGTAGAACTAAACTGGCTGCAGTGGAGGCTTAATTCAGTGACTTCAGTGGCAAATGAGAAATTCCAAAATGGAAGCAGTGCATCGCAGCATTTACTGCCTTTTAATAGTACAATTCATTTAGTCCTCTGTTCATTATTTAAATATGTTTATCTTTCTTGCACATCTATGCATCCTGAATTGTCAGATTATTTCTGTTTATTAAAATGTGCCCTGAGCTTTTTTTCCCCTGGTGGTTCTTTCAGTCATGTCTTTCAAACACCTAAAAAGGAAGCTCATGAGAACATTCCCTCACCCTGGCATTAATCACAGCAGTATAAAGTATGGAGCTATTGATTGCTTATAACTGCATCTTTTGAACATTCAGAGCCATTGTGTTCACAACGTGATGAATGCACTTGCAGATGGCTTTGTCTGTAGTGGCCATAAACTCCAGTTAATGGCTGAATTAATCTATAGTAAATGAGTAATATCCTTTCCGGCTGTTCCAGGGAATAAACTACGTGTTGCATTTTTTCTGTTTTGTTTTTTTTTTTTTTTAAAAAAAAGCAGTCATAATTCAAGAAAGTACGTGTGTCAGCTTCCCAAAATGTGGAAAAGTGCCTTGTATAAATAAAAGGATTCACTTTTAAAGCCATTATCTGAAGAGTTTCAGGAATAGGAAATAAGCTGACATGCAAATAAGCATTTAATCTTCTAAAGTGAAAGCAAGTTTTTTCACATGCATATTATGAAAAATTAGAAGGACACAGATTTTTCTGTGTTAGAGGTGACAGCTTTCAGAAATCTTCCTGGATTTTCTTTGTGTGTGTGTTTTGTTTTTTTTTTTTTTTTTTTTTTTAAATTCATCAGCAGAGTTTCTTTCTTTTTGCCTAAACAGAAAAGCAAAAATCAATCTCAGAAAGAGCTGAAAGAGACTAGTGAAATCTCACCTGGAGAATTAACTGATTTTAAAACAAACGAACAATTTAGCAGGCTTCTAAATCTAGATAAAACCAAACTAAAATCAGGCTCTCGGTTTCTCTGAATGCTCAAAAAAAAAAAAAAAAAAAAAAGGAAAGTGCTCATCAGGTTCTTTGGATGTTCCATCTTTCTTACCTTTCTGTTACTTTACTGCCCAGTAATTGATAAACAAACACATCCTAGTAATGAGCCTCTGTGATCTCACCTTCCAACACCACTGCCGTTGGATGCGATTTGGAGCAATGCGGAATCGTCCCTGGATCTCAGTGACAGTTTTGCTTAATTCATAGGAAGTTAAATGGTCCCAAAGCCAGTGTCATGGTGAGGGATGGGAGGGGAAAGTGTGCACCGCAGCATCCTTCCCTTAGCAACCCAAATGAGTGGCAGCTCGAAAAGCCAGGACTAGCAAAATGTACTTACAGATTTAATACTTGCTACTATTTTGATGCAGAGAGCAACATTTTTTGAGCACAGCCCATTATGTACTGAATGGTATGAGAATTCCAAAGAAAAAATGCTTCATATTTGCTTTTTTGCTCAAGAACTTATTATCACTAATCAGTGACTATACTGCTTTCGCAACTGCCTTGTGCTCTGGTTCCCAGTATGACAGCACTGACAACACAAATAGCTGTGGCTGGTTGAATTAGCAAGATTGCAGAGCGTATTACTGGCTGTTGCATCATACTGCTGCTCCTCTATTTAGATGACTGAGTGACAGAATTTGTTTCCTGTCTGTTTCTTAAGATAGTTTCCAATTATAAAAGGAAGTATGTTAGGAGATATTTTTCCTGTCTGATTTTCATCACAAGCCTTTAAATATCCCAGTATCCCACTACAACTTTCTGGCATTGGAGTTGACAACACATGCATTCTTACAGAGTATATCAGCTGGGGTTTAGTGGTTATACTGGCTAGCATGCCTTTGTTTGTTTGTTTGTATTTTATCATGTGGAAGTCTGTTGTGAAATCACACTTTTTTGAGAACAGGAAGGATTCCATTTGGTATTCTACATTTGCTGTTGACTTCATTACATGTAGTAACGCACGTTGAAGGAAATGCAAGTTGTGAAACAGCGGATAAAAGTTTAAATTATAGTGTGTATTCATCTATAAAGTGTGCATCGTAGTTGGACTATTACTTTCAAGAAACCTTACGGATACATAGAGATGTGCATGTCACCAATGTGGGAAAGTTTGAGCTTAGGTGAACTAGTAACTGCTGAATGGATTAGAGATGAAAATCCATTTCTAAAAATCACTTAATGACAGGCTGACTCAGCGACACTGGTACTGAATCTGAAAGAATTATAAGACCATTATTCAGTGGCACAGTAAAAATATCATCATGGGAACAGTCAGATTAAAAGAGTGAAATCTGAACAATTATTAATAATCAACATGTGCATTTATAATTCATCTGTTGAAATAACCATTTCTTCTTAAAAGTGAGATATGAGAGTTGCAAATAGAATTTTGGAATATCCTTTAATAAACATACTCTGGTCTATTTCATAAAAATTGAGATACTGTGATAGTAAAGGATGGGATAAAATGGTATTTTCTTCTTTTTTTTTTTAAACTGCACACAACTTCATTGCCTACTGCATTTTAAGGGAAGATGGTGGAAAAAGCTGCTCGTACATTTAAAAAAATTAAGTACTTGTAGATGTCACAGCTTTTGACTATTTTACTGTCTTGTCTAAGGAAAATGCTGGGACACACAAAACAAGCAGCCAGGGGAAAATCTGTGTGTGGTTAGAGCAACGAACAAGCAGAGTTCTGTGCATTGGGTGTAGAGAAGCTGGTCAACAGAATGGCACTGCGGTGTGCAGTTTTGAGTAAAGGTGTTTTCCAAATTGAAACTAAATATTTCTTAGCTAGCAAAGATTACATTCCTACATGTGATTCTTAGTATCATTCATGCTAACATCTCTTTCTAACAATTTCTTACTGTGACTGTCCTGTCAGACACGACATTTTCAGCAGCACCTCCCAGTCACAGGAATTAACTATTTTCGTGGCCACCTTGCTTGGCAATGGATTTATATAGCAGTAGCACAAACGTTACCGAAATTGAAATACAAGCCAGTGACATCACCTAACAAGATATTAGAAACATGGCTTTAGTGTACCCAGAGATTATTCTGACCAAAAGTATCAGAGGCTTTTTTGAAAAATTCTTAATTATTCTTACGTGACTTCTTGAAATGTTTTTTGATTTCAACTAAGAATAATTTCGGTCTTACAGCTTGTATGGAAAATTTTATGCTAAATTGTTATAATGTTTTGTTTTAAGGAATCTTAGTTGAGTCAGCTTTCTGTTACTTATGTTTCATTTCAGGGAATACAAAAACAATGTGAAAAGTACTTGTAATAACCTCAGTTAGCTTTGAAAATTTGGTATTATCAACAATTATGAAAAGGTGAAAAAAGAAAACAATGCAAAGTAGGCACTTTGTATTGTTGGCGGTGGTTTTCAGCATGAAGCCTGCTTTGAGTGTTCTTTGTAGTTAAATGTATATTTTATATTACTGTTATGTATTATGAACCGTGAGATTATTTATGTTTAGTTTCAAATGCCTAAAAATTATTGTATTTCTGGTTGTAAACCTATTTACTAGTTCTATCAACAACACTGCAGTTTCAAAACGGTGAATTGTTTGGGAATCTTTAATAGCAGTTACTATTTTCACCATCTGACAAAGTACTGTGATTTTTTTGCACATTCTTGTAAATTTTACATAACTATATAAAATATATATATATGCATGCATTGAAATTTAGACTACCCGTACTCTGCCAAAATTGGGATCTAGGTAGGCACCTCAACTTGAAAGAGAAATCCAGGATCCTGTCCTCAGATCCTGCCTACTCTGGTAGCACTTTTAGTCATTCAGCTCCTGCAGTTGGACTAAACATATAAGCTTGCATGTGCTCAGAAACCTTCGGTTCCGAGAAAATGGGCACCACCTCCCACCTTTACTCCAATACAGAAACCGAGTAGGAAGAGACACAGACTCCACCTAAATCTCCAGTCTCTTAGGCATACTCAGACTACATTTAATACATTGATAATGTTAAGTTCAGCAAAAAACAAAACAGAGGTGTGCATTCTCATTCATGCCATTTTGCAGAACTGCTTTATAATTACAGCATTTTCCTGTTTAAGTACTTGTTTAGAGCAAACCCTGAAGTTTTAGGTCTTTCTCAGACTGACTTGATTCAGACCTCAAATCACAGAATAAGCACTGGTTGGAAAATAAGAAGGTGATGACCTACATGTCAATAAAAGGAGGCTCCTTTTTGCTGACATTAGTAATATGATTAGTAATATGACTGAGTGCAAGAGAGTTTGGGACAACAGACTCACCACCACTACCAGTTTGTCCTGTCTTATTCATCTCTCGCTTCTTGCATTATTGCAGCACTATTGCATAGTGCAAAATTTTAAATGCACTACAAGTGTTTGTTCACTTTAAAAAGCTGGGTGGTAACCTGTGATGATTTTGGATCCGATGGTCACTTCAGATGTCCTTGTAGTGAGGGTGGACAGACGGTGGAGAGCAGAAAGCCTTTACTGCAAATACAGTAAGGGTGGAAGACACCCATAACCATTTTAAGCACGTTTGTTTTCAAACAACAGAGGAAAGTTCTCAAGCATTTTCTGTTTCAAAAGCTGTTGGGTAGGCATAGTTCCTAAGAATGACTGAAAGCAGACAGAGGCAAAGATCTGATCATGGGATCTATTTTGGTGAGCTGGGACTTGTTCCCTGCATCAAGTGATTCTGAGAGGGAAGCTGTCATACAGCCAGTTTCTACTCTCAGAAATAGAGATCCAAAGCCAGTACCAAGAGTGCCTACTAACCTTGCTCTGAATGTACAGGAGTGATTTCCTTAAGCACTGTCTTCAAAACGTGGAGAAACAGTAAGGATACCTGGGGTCAAAGGACACCCTGAATGCTACTGCAAGGGTTTTCATTTTCTCCTTGTTAAATTCAGTGGTAGCTTTCTTATTGACTGTAGAGGTGGTCAGCTTGGATTCCTGAAATTGTACTTTTAATTGATTGATAAACCCAATTAAGAAGAAGCACCTAATAAACACAAGTGCATTTTTTGCTTCAATAGATCATCCAAAAAGTCCTTAAAGATTATTTTTAGTAATGGAGATGTCATATGTGACATACATGGTGGTTTTATTGATGACTTTAAAGCATTTTAATTTTAGCTGAGTAACAAGTGAAGGATTCTTAATATGTCAGAAAGATATTCAAGTCATACAAAATACAGAAGAATTAACCCTCTATGCGTTCTACACTCCTTATATATATTCTGTTTATGTGTATATATTATACGGATTTAAGTTCATCCTCTTTACCTCAAACGTGATTGAATTACATATGTATTAATAACTTTGGAGAAGATCTCCCTTCATGTGAGCTCTGGAAGGGACCGTGTGGAACAAAATACAATAAAGGGACGATGTTGGTTGGGGTTACCTTGCAACACGGTTTTGAGAGTTCAGTCCTTTCCTGTCAGTGCTGCCCTTAGAGAATCAGCTCTTGAGACATTTCCTTTCTTTGCTTTCTACTGAGGGCAAATTTCCTGCTGACACAGGAAGTGTAAATGAAAAAACTTTACTGTTTACTTTGTTCCCCCCCCCCCTTGTTTTATTCTTATCCCTGGTGTATAAACAGATCCAAGACACTTTGTAAATTGAAGAGTAGCTGCCTAGGAGCATACCTAGAATGTTTCCAGTTGTCTAAGCATCTGGGAATGTTTAATCCTATTTTATGTTTTTTTATACCATGGCAGTGAAAAAATCACTAAGCATGTTTTATTTTAATATATTTCTAAAATTAGTGTCTGTATAAGTAAAATATTTTATAACGACTTTATAATTTACAGACGACTTTTTAAATTCGTCTATAGTATCTACATGTCAGATTTGCAGAACATACTCCCCATCTCTGCAAATTAAAGGGCTGAGAATATGGACACTTAGAGCTTGATTTAGTTAAAATTATCCCCTGCAGCAGTGGGTGGGTATCAGTTCTTCACAGCTGAGAATGATTTTCATAATTGTGCAGTGCTCAGCAGCTGCAAAATCCCTGAGGATGCATCTTACTCCTCTTTCAGGAGCAGCCTGGGTTTGCCCTGCCTGGCAGAAGCAGTTTGACCCCTCATCCCTTTTACACCCATCTTGATGTGGCTTTCTGGAGATGCTGTCTTTCCTCAAGTCTTCCAATATTTTCGCTTCTTCAGGGGAAAGTTGTAGAGGATACAAGAAACGCATAAGAATTGTCTCCTTACTGATTGACAGATCCATTTAGAATGACTCATTGAACCTTTAAGTAATTATATTCTATAGCTGCCTCTGCATTTATGAAGATAATTTTCTGAAACATTGCCATCTAGTGGAGATTTACACATGGAGCCGATTACACTATGCTAAATCTTTACCTCATGCTGTGTTTTCTTAATGTTTCCCTCAGTGGCCAATAGTGATACCTTATAGGTATATTTGGGAGAGGAAAAAAAAAAAAAGGAAATTATGAGAAAATAAGAGTCATGTTACTAATTTTAGCAGACAAAAAAATAAGAAAATATTTACCTGCTTTAAAGCTGGCTTTAATTCTAAGTTAAATGTTATTCAGGTTTTCAATTAAACATTAAGCAGACATTTAAAACACTAAAGCTAAACCTGTATTATAAGAATACACATCTATTTTTCTGAAAAGAGCCTGCAGATAGGAACTTTTAAATAGGTCTGACATATTCCTCTGATCACTTGGAATAACAATATTGTGTTACTCGCTTGTGGGCAAATTTTAAAATATCAACTTCTTGGTGCTGATGATTCACAGATATGTTTAAAACATGATTTAATAATTGGTTACTCTTATTTCAAAGAAAATGATCATTTTTCCAGAAGTTTTGACTCATCTGCTCCAACTAATTTAAAATTATGTGAATTGAAAATACAATTGTTAATCGCAGAAAAGAAATTTGACTCATTTTAGCAAATACAATTAGTTCTGATGAATGTTAATATCAGAAGTGATAAAGCTATCTCATCAGAAATACATTTAAATATAATTATAAATGACAGAATCTTTGCAGTTTTTGTCTTGTGCACATTTATGCACATTTTACATGCCCAAGTGCACATATATACATTATTTATGTTCATATGCTCTGTGAAAATGCTTGAATATTCAATATAATAATTAAGATACTAACAATTACCCATTCAAATTTCATTCTTTTAGATAATGAAAAGATTTATTCCCCATTCGTACAGTAATTCTGTCTGTGAAAGTCTTTGCAAAGCTCATTCAAGAATCAATGCCAGGAAGGCTTGGACTGATCAAAAATGAAGAGAAAAATAAAAATTTGAATCTAAATGTAGAGTAATGTGTGGCTTGCTCAGTTTTCTAATTTTGATCTTTAAATGTCAAACGTGTTAGAAACCTGGAGTAAGTGGAGCATCCCTGCTATACTTTAAATATATAATAAAAGATGAATAGTAGGTGTGAAACAGAAATCTTGATAACATACAGTTGGTAACGCATTGTTTGATGATTGTGGACTGTTTTCTGTGTTGTCACCAGGCATTTATATCTAGTCTTTAAAAATAAGATATCTGAAAATATATCCACGTGTGGAATGACATTTCAGAGATTCATAACTGCTGTTACAAATTTGTCTTACAATCAGTTTTTGAGGACTTAAACCCCATTTGAAACCTATGTATTTCTTTATGAACCATTGGGTATCTCATCGTGAGTTTGCCCTTACCTCTGTCAGGATAGTGGTAATGCAAATAGCATTTCTTTGGCATGGGTGCAAGATGACGACATTTTTTGTGAGTAGCAAAGTCAGACACGACAACATAACTCACCCAATCCTGTCCCCAAGAGTTAGCATGCTGAACTTCTGTTTTGTCATCTGTGCAGCATCAAATAACTGCATAGATTCCAGTAGGAATATGGATGTCGGTTAAATTTAATAGAATGATATGTGGACAGAGGGATGTGTGTTGATAGATACAGATTGTCTATTAATATTTTGAGTAGGGTGGCTGTGTGCCATAACTGATATTAAATATGAATAAGATGTATTTAATATAGTTATTTACTCAAAAATATATTAATGAAGTATTGATGCAAATATTCTAGGCAGCTTAATGCAAATGTACTATCAATATAGCACCGAGCACCCATAATATAAAGTTAGTACTCACAATTCAAGTACCCAGTAACAGGGGTGTGAATCACATGATAATCTTCAATACATAAAAAGATTAAAATATTTATACTACCATTAACATACCTTAATATTATTTAGCAATACACTGACATGAGTATCTTGAAGCATCCTGTTAGCATTTATATAAATCAATCAATAGTGTCTATCATTCACTGCTCATTGTGGTAAGGAAAATGTCAGGTTATTCATATGAAGTGACTTCCTTGGGTAGGGCTGAGGGAAGTATATACTCTCTCTGTAAATACAGTTTTATTCAGGTGAATATGAGGAAGATGAAAATGGCTTGAGAACAAGTATGTCTGATATGAAAAGAAGAGGAAATAGTTTTCTGACTCATGACAGGTAAAATAGGTAACGGGATATATGAGTGGGGATGAAGAAAAAGGAGCAGCAGTAATGCAGGAGGTTCAAGATAAAAATAAAAAAATGCAAATTTCAGTTATTTGAAACTTAAGAAAACACATCCAGAATGTAAATGAAAACAAGTCACGGAGGTTACAGCGGCACATAGCAAATATGTTCAGTGGGAAGGATTTAAGGCCAAAAGGGACAATAGCATGGGGAGGATGTTTCAGTAACTCTTATGAGATCCCTGATGCAGTCTTTTACACAACAGTTTGAAAACAACAGTCTCAAATCTTTGAAATCAGATCAGATGTTGAATGCATAAAACCTTTACGTTCCTTCCCAGGAATGAAGGAGCTCTCTAACTGTTACTACAATCTTGTATAGCCAACGTGGGTGCTCAGAGAAATGTTTCAGGTGACCATAACAAAATTACTTCTCTTTCACACTCAAAATCTAATGTTAATCTTAAGATTTTGAGCATTTCCTGAAAGATTTTTGGATTATGTTGACAGGACAGATCAAAACTTTTATTGACTGGATTGACTGATTGCTCCTGGAAACTTTTTTTTTTTATTTCTCACCATTCCTTAGCTAACTTGTTAAGATTGTACTCTGAGATATTTTATTTCTTCAATTATTATTGCTATTCTTGACCAATTTTTTTTTTCCAGATAATTTGTGTTTTTTTTATTGTCTCTCTGATGATCCAAAGGTACTTAAATTACTCCAGTTTTCCAAATCCTTTCCCTCTAGATTTTTCAGTTCCCCAAAACAAGCTAGTCTAATCCTTGTATCAATTAGTGAATACAGGACATGGGGAAAGTAGAGAGCCCCATCTCTGATGTCTGGCGCTGCACACAACCTCTGTAGGAGAGTGAAGGTGTGTGTATGTAGTGATAAAACATTCATGTGTTCATATTCAAAAGAAAACCAACTAACACCTGCCCCCAAAGCACAAAGACTTCTAACTAGTCATTTTAAAAAGAATAATCCAAATCACTTGAAAATATTAGGTATGAAAAAGCAGCAAGAAATGTTCCAACATGAGCCTTCAGCTTATAAATAATTTTGTACAGCAGGAAACGAGGAAGACAAGAACTAAGATAAGAACTAATGCTAAAACTAAAGAAGAACATATACATTCCTATTAAAACAAATTGTAGTTGAGGTATAATCTCACTTTACATGACGCAGAGATTTAATTTTCTTCTTAAACAGATCTTAAACCCCACATGTTATATAGACATAGTATGCTGAAAAAAACCGACTGAAAATGTTCAGGGGGAGAGACAGAAGTTACAAGAGCAAATTTGGTGAGAAAAGGGGTCCCCCTCCAGGCTGCGGTTAGCTAGCGCCCTTGTGCTGTTGACACAAGGTTACTGTAGTTCCCTCTTTGGATGCTGCTCAGATCCTCCAGCACTCAAAGCGAGGTTTGCATCCAAAGAACTGAGCTTCTATTCATGTATCTGGAACAGCAGTATTGTTATTTTGCTGCCTTCATGGTTCTCCCTGTGCCAGCCCGGCAGAAAGCTACAGAACTGAATCAGAATTGCATTTGGCTTCCTTGGTAATCCCGACAGAGTAGGCCCTGTCCCTGCAGTCGCACTTGAAGTATTGCTCATTTGTGTTCATGAAAAGGAGTGGAGAAAGATAGTCACCCCTAGAAGAGAAAGCACATTGTATTCTCTACAAGCTTCAGCCACTGGGAAGTCATTTTAAGTTTTCTGCAATTTCTGCATACTGTTTTCAAAGATGCTTACACGATTTTTGGACAAATACTTGGAAGTGTTTGAATTACTGTAAAATTCTCTGTACTAAATGGATAAAGCATCTAAAAATAGATAATGTGTAGCAGATGTAGCACTGCATGTAAACAGTATTTTTATAAATAGTTATATAAGAGTACAGCTGTAAAAAATGCCAGCTTGTGAAGTTATGTTAAAATGCTGGGGGAAAAAAATGACAATTTTTTCGTATATTTATACCACATATCTTTGTAGATTTCTTTCTGGTTGTAAATTTCTTATGAGCTTTTGAAGGGTGATTTTATATAAGCTTTCTCTGAATTTTCTAGAGTTTTTATAACCTTTCTGAGGCCAACTCACTCCATAATTCTTCTTCCAGGGGAACCCACTGCCATTTGTTCTCCTGTATTTTTGCAGCTGTTTTGAAAGAAATGTGGAGGAGGTCTTCTACAGAAAAATTTCTGAAATGTAAGGGTTCCTTTGGAAAGCTCTTTTCTTCTTTTTTTTTTTTCCTTCCCCTGAATAAATGCAGCCAGCTATTATCTGCCATATTGACATACTACCTGCTTTTCATTTCCCAATACATAATGGTATTTCATAAAGGTTCAAGGCAACCACTCACAAGGCAACACAGGGAACTGGCTTAATAGTGGCCAGTAGCCTTTCCTAACTTAATTTAGGTTAGTGAATGAAAAATATTGCACCCACATGAAATATCAGATTAAATTGGTCAGAGGTAAAATGTTATTGCTCAGACTAAAAATTTGATGAAACCTCACCCAGAAGTGGCCAGCTTGACAGAAGTACCCACAAACTCACTTTTTGCTCAGGGTGCAGTTCATATAATCTAATTTAGATAGCTAGAATTTAAAGCATGTGAGTCTAACCTAGTCATCATGAATTCCTGAAAGGTAATTCTTTTCATCCTAAAGTAGCTGTCTGAAATAGGCAGGATTGATCTCCATAGGGATCTATTTCCTTACATTGACTAATGGCCTCCAAAGATCTTTGATTTGAAAGTTTGAATTACATCTGATTAACCATAATTCCAAATGACTGGATGTTTCTCTACTATTGAAGTTCCAGTAATTGTCTTTTCAGTAGGAAAGCTCTATTTTGTTTTTGTTTCACTGGCTATTAAGTGGGACTTCCTAATGAAATTAATGCAATCTCTTTCTTTCTTCTTTTGTCACTAGTGTTTGTGCCTTAGGGACATTGTAGCAGCCTTTGCCATAAGTGCACTGGAGGGTGGTAGGGAAAATGCCAGGTGCTACTGAGCTATAAAATAGGTGCTAGACGGTGCTTCTGGACAGAATCTCAGTCAGAGGACAAAGTACGATACCAGTGCAATGCAGAAGAAAGAATTAAGAACTGTTAAAGACATGCAGTAGATACGGAACCATATAATTCTCACCTCTGAAAAAAAATATTTCTGCCAATGAGCTGTCAAACCTAATTTATGATGGCAACTGTCATCTTTTGCAACAGTCCTAAGGTTTCTTTAGGTCAACACAAACCCCACAACACGGGGTTTGTTAGCAGATCTTCTCCAGTTTCAATATATTCAGCTTCATATGTAGAGGACCTTTGTATGTATATGTTAAAGGTTGTTACCTGTAAAATATGGGTAAATTATGTGTGAATTTGAGAGGTGAAATGTAATACTGCCCTGGATTTCAGATGTTATTTGCATTACTCAAGTTTGAGATTCATTGAATGACAAGCAGCAGTAAAATTATACATGACTTCAATAAAATATTTGTACAGTATGTCACTGTGGCACTCTGCGTAGACCTTAATTTCACCTGCAAAACTTGGTGCTACAGTTACAGGATTTCAGCTGCAGAGTGCTTAGAGAAACTGTAAAAATTGATAAAACTACTCAAACCAGAATTACTGTATACAGCAAAGTCATAGTATTAAACTTTGATTTCTTACAGCCATGCAGGGGAAAGGGAGTACTGAGTCTTGCTGGAGGCTTAAGGAACCATCCTTTATATTTCTAAATAAATTCAGTTTCAAACTCTGTTTTCCTGAAAAAGTTGCAATACTTTTAGCTGTAGGGGATGTATTATTGGTACAGAAAGAGTTGTTCATTGCTGAGATTTTGTTGACCTCTTAAAAAAAAATAACCACCAAAAAGGTACTTCTTTAAAGTCGTATTTTCCATTATAAAAGCCTTTTTGACTCTTCTTAATATTTATGCAAATGTCCATTAACCTGTTATTTAGTATAGTTTCTGCTCTTTTGTCTGGTTCCAATGTCAGGCTTACAGGCTTGCAATTCACTGGATATTCCCCAGAGCCCTTTTCTTTTAAGGGAAATGGCCTGACATTTGCCACACATGGTTAGTCGGCTATTTCATCCTTAAGATCTCTTAGAATTCAAGGGGTAACCATTAAATCCTGGGTATACCATTTAATCCTGGTGATGTTTTGCTGCTAATTTTGTCAACTTGTTCTGTAATCTCTCCTACAGTCACTTTAGTTTTAGATGGATCCTTTGATGAATCCCTGTGCAAAAAATGGTATTGAGGTGGGAATCTCCCCAGTTTTTTCAAAGCAAATATTGATGCCAAGAAGTCATTTAGCTCCTCTGCAATTGCATGTCCTTTCTAAGTGTTCCTTTTATACCCTGATCATTAAGAGGACCTGCAGGCTCTCTGCCAGGCTCTCTGATCTTGTTTGAAAAAAAGACTTATTATTACCTCTGAATCTCTTTTACTAGCTATTTCTCAAATTTATTTTTTGGTCTGCCTTATCCACCAGAGTTATTTTCTTCATTTAAACTCAGGTTCAGCTTTTTTGAAACGCCTTCCTGCTTCTAATAACCTCCTTTACCCTGCTAGTTAGCCAGGCTTTTCAGTCCTTTTGTGCCTTTTCAGTCTGTTCTAAAGAGGTGGTGTGCGTCGGCACTATGTTTCCAATGTGGTTTCTTTATGGAAACTCCATACTGTCAGGAAAGATTTAATTCTCCAGGTTGCCCTTTTCAGCTTCTTTTTGATGAACTTTCTCTTTTTTAAACATTGTCTCTTTCTGAAATTAAATACAACCCTGGAATTCCTAGCCTTGTTCTGCATCTGCATTAATATTGTGTCTAAGTACCTTAAGGTAGAAACACTGACACTTAATGGTATTAGCAATAGCAGTGTATTTTAACTCCTGCATAAATGCTATTGGAGAAAGAGCAATAGAGTTAATTACAGAACTTTGGCATGTTAGTCCCATCTGGCACAGCACATTTCCATAACTGCAGTCTTTCTTTCATGTGTCAGGTGGAATAACATGCTATTGTGTCTCTGTTTAATTTTTTCCCATTATAACCTCCTGTCACTGATGATTACTGTCTGATTGATTGATGGATTGATTAATGGTCAATTTCAGATTTTCCAGTGGACCAGCTGAGATGAGGAAACAGTCTTGACAGGGTGACTGTCTTTTCCTTTCTGAGATTGATTACATCTCTACTGCAGAAACTGTGGTTTCTAAGTCCTCTGATCCCCCTCTTCCACTTCTGATTATAGTTTTCAATTTAGTTTTAGCTTAACAGCCTGTCAGCCAAATTCACTGGCATGTTCTTGAGGCTTAAAGCACTTTCAGCTTTTGGCTCTGGTTATCTATTGAAATGGTCAGCAAACAACTGAACTGAATAGAATTCCACCACCATGCAAATGCATGAACTAAAAGATATGTGATTGAAAAACTTAAGCACCCTTTCAGTCACATGAATACCCGTGTTCATGAGCATTAGAAAGTTACAGCACAATACTGAAAAAGCAGCAAGCAAATTCCCTTGAAAAAATAGTGTTTCTAATAATCCATTTTTCATAGGATTTTAGAAAATGAGGGGTAAAGGTCTCTTGTATATTAACCATAGCACCATGTGACTGGTATTCTTTATCTGTTGCCGAGCAACGGTCATACTCTGAATTTTTAAACTCATTAGCAAGCTGAACAGGCTGGCATTTGGCAGATGTTATTTGATTTTGTTTGGAGGCAAGTCAATGGGGGAGGCAGGAGAGACACTGAGCTCATTGTGTTATCTTGCTCCTCTTATTAAATTCTCATGATATTTTAAACACATCTAAGGAGACTAGAAGGAACTTCTTAATTTTCAGCTTATTCACAGAGCTTTTATGTGATTTATGTACTAATATAAAGAAAGCCTATGAGCCAAATTTGGTTAGCTTCAAACACATTTTAATCTGTACCTAACATTTTTTTGAAGCATTTCAGTCATTAGTAATGGCTGAAGTAGCTTTATTTGCATCCTCCAATCATGAAAGCATTTCTTAAATAGCTTTGCCAGCATCCCTCATTCTTGACCAGGAATATATTTGTTTGTGTTCCAATTGTAGCCCATTTAATAGAAGAACTGTCAATTGTTACAAATGTGATAGAAATGTGATAGATATGTGATGTGACAACGCATCCGCAAAGAACTCGCTTCACTTGTAATTTAAGATAGTAATGGCTAAACCTCAAAAGTCCTGGCGTAAGTAAGTTTAAACCACTATACAATTTTGAACTAATGAGTTATAAACCAGCAGGAGACCTGAGCACAGTACAAACATAAAGCAAGTCAGATACTGGCAGACTTGTAACACTTAACTCAAGAGCATGAATCTCCAACTCAAATACCAGATGCCAGTGTACTGTTTTGTTGACTCACTTTCATTAATGGCAGTTTTAGTTGGGCTTCTTTCTGACCTTCTAAAGCTGATTGACAAACTAGTGAAAAGAGAGTAATAATAATCCTTAGTTTCTAATGGTTGTCTTGAGTATCTTCTTTGTTTAAGGACTCTTTACCCAAACTACTTATTTCCATGTGATTCAAAGGATCATTATGAATTAGTGCATTATTATCGTTAGTTTGCATCTCAGTAGCAGACATGGGGCCCAACTCAGGTCTTTCACAGTTGGCGTTATATACAAATCTACATGAACAAATGACTCAGAATGCATCTGGAGTACATGTTTTTAATTCTGCCAACATTATTTAAATTACAAATTTCTGATAGTTTTGCAAGTAGCTGATGAGCAATTCTGGAAACTAATATTGCCTGAGTTCTGGGTATTTTGGAGTTTTTCCAATCTCATTTTCTTGGTCACACATAGAGTCTACATATTAATCTAAAAAAAGGGTACTACTAAAACTGTAGCAAATAAGGTCTATCAAACGTATGGGGTCGGCTTCTAAGACAAAAAAACAGATAGGTAGACTAGCATGCTTCAGTCAGAAACATAAGTCAACAAAATAGGGAATATCACAGGGATATCCATAAATTGTAACTAGCAAGAAAAAGATATACCGGGAATGTCCAATCTAGTAAAGTCATCTGTTTTATTAGAAATACTTGGGGAACATCAGACCAGACTCACAAGTGAGAGGGAGGTTCCTAACACACAAAAAGATTGTTCTGCTCATGGTGCATAGTTAAGCTGAGTTAATGAATGCTAAAAATCTACATAAGCTCATAGGAAGATACTTAAAATTAATGGAAGAAAAATCAGCTAGGGTCTTTGGTTCAGGAAGCTTCTAAACTACAAGTTATTGGGGTTGAGAAAGTGTTAAATACTGAGGAAGTGTTTCTGCTTTTCTCTGGTTTTATACCTTTCCTAGGTGTCTGCTATTGGTCACACATCCTTCTGGAGGTTTGGATCCTTTCAGTCAAATATCTCTTATACAGCTATTAATCATTAATTCTTAATACATTCATCATATAATACCACAGAATATTTTTTTTTTTTTTAAATCCCTGTCTCTTCGCTGTGCCTTATTTCTCCTTTGAGCCAGACTGGAGAGCAAAAAAATCAAAAGCTGCAGAGTGAATCACGTGAGAGGTATGCCTACGCAAGTACTCTTCCCAGTGCCTTCTTACTGCACTATGGAGTCTCTGCTAATGATCTACTACTGTTGTACTGAAACCATTTTTTTAGGGCGTAGGGTGGCTTATAGTTGACAGGGAAGGAATTGATGAAAATTCTAAAATCTTCCTGCTTGAGGAAACTTTGGAACTTCTTTATGCAGGTTCAAAGTTTAGATTTCAGAAAGTTTTGTGTTTCAAACTAAATAATAACCAGCACAGTTCTTACCAAGCCTTATAAAGCTCTCTCTAGCACAAAGAGAGTGTCTTTGACTCTTCAAGCTGCAGCTCTATATGATGAGGCAGATACTGCCAGGTAATTCTACAGTTTGAGATCTTCTTCTAGCAGAAACACATTATAAATTCATTTGATAAGAGGAACTGGAATTGTTGCTGTGCCTTTGCAAGCTATGCACATTATTGAAAAGTGTAATTGAAAACAGGAAAAAAATAGTGCAGACTAGCTTCCTGTTTTTCTTTTATTTTCTTCACCATTATCGCTCACAAACTACATCAATTTACAAAATAATAATTATTTGGTACAATATACATTTGGTACGCATTAGTTCACAGAGTGGTTGAGGTTGAAAGGGACCAATGGAGGTCATCTAGTCCAACCTCCCTGCTCAAGCAGGGTCACCCAGAGCCCGTTGCCCAGGACTGTGTCTAGAGGCACTCTGCGTATCTCCAAGGATAGAGACTCAACACATCTTTAGGAAATCTGTGCCAGTCCTTTGTCACCCCCAGAGTAAAAAGTGTTTCCTGATGTTCAGATGGTACCTCCTGTGCTTCAGTTTGTGCCTGTAGCCTCTGGTCCTGTTACTGGGCACCACTGGAAAGAGCCTGTCTCTGTCCTCTTTGCACCCTCCCTTCAGGTATTTATATACACTGAAAACATCCCTGTGAGCCTTCTTTTCTACAGAAGCTCTCTCAGTCTTTTCTTATAGGAGAGATGCTCCAGTCTCTTAATCATCTTAGTGGCTCTTTGCTGGACCCTCTCCAGTATGTCCATGCCTGTCTTATATGGGAGAGCCCAGAACTGGACCCAGCACTCCAGCTGTAGCCTCACCAGTGGTGAATACGGGGAAGAATCATCTCTCTCAACCTGCTGGCAACACTGCTTTTGATGCAGCCCAGCCTACCATTCACCTTCTTTTCTGCAAGGGCACATTGCTGGCTCATGATCAACCTGGTGTCCACCAGGATCCCCAGGTCCTTTTCTGCCAAGCAGCCTTCCAGCTGAGTGGTTGTTCCTCCCCAGGTGCAGGACTTTACACTTCTCCTTGTTGAGCTTCATGAAGTTCCTGTCAGCCCATTTCTCCAGCCTGTTGAGGTCCCTCTGTATGGCAGCATGACCCTCTGGCATATCAGCCACACCTCCCACACATCTGCAAACTTGCTGCGGGCAGGCTCCACCCCACTATCCATGCCCTTAATGAAGATGTTAAACAGGACTGGACCCACTATTGACCCCATGGGTACAAAGCTAGTCACTGGCCTCCAACTAGTTTGCAAAGCTGATTACCACACTCTGAGCTCAGCCAGTGAACCACTTTTCTGTCCACTTCACTGTTTTTTTATTCAGCCAGTACTTCGTAGTTATGGTTATGTGCAAGAAAGAATTTTCTGAATGGTGTTGGTTTAGAGACGTTGCTTTGCTAGGTCAACATTAGATGCAAAATTTTTTGAGCTAACTTGACAAGCTTTATTGAAGGACCTTAATTGTTTCATTTGTTTTCATTCTTACCATCTGAATTCTGAAATCTAGGGCTGGCTGGGAAAAAAAATGCTGTATAGAAAAAATCTGCAACTTGATTGAAAATTCCCAGGAACTTGTTATCATTTCCCAAGTGTGTGGAGCCAATTAAAAAAATTTCTCTTTCTGCACAGGAGACCTAGCAGCAAAAATTAGTTGGGTAGTCTCACCTTCATCTTGATTTTTTTAACAGCTTATAAAAAACTCTGCAAATGTGATATGATTGGCAGTCTCTGCACAAGAGAGGCCAAGGACTAGAATAACAAGGTAGTTTGTAGGTCAAGAGAAAAGGGTGAATCAGTAGAGTTGGAGTAAGGAGCTGGCACAGCCTGGGTACTCTGTTTAGCTGGGTCAGTGCTGTTAGTCTGGTACTTTAATGAACACTAAATTCACTGAGAAAAGGTAAAAAAGAAGTAATAGAAGAAGGGCTGGATGGATCTAGACACTGGAAATGTGGCAAAGAACCTTTCACCTCAACTTTTATTTCACAATAAAGCAGACCCTTTTAAACAAAGTTGAAGGAAGTTTCTGAAATGAATCTAGTCAAGGTCAGAAATTTGTATAATTTGTAATATCTATTGACTCTTCAGTGATCTCTGAAGAATAGAGTCTTGGTCCCACTTTGACGGACAGGTGCAAAACCCCCATGGTATTTAACACTTTTATCAAAGTCAGGAAAAAATGCAGGAAGTAAACGTAGATAGATACTGAAATAGATCAGATAATGATTCTGACTTAGGACTGAGTTTAGACTTTTTAAGTTCCATGTGCTGCTGTCACTTCATTACTAAGAGCATTTAATGTAAACATTCATATTTTTGAGTGTATTCCATCTGATTTTTCTTAAAAATATTATTCCTCCATTAAACATATTTACTTCAAAGAGAAGTCCAAATATAATGCATAGTTCATTTTAAGTCTATATTAATTTCCGCAGGGCAGATTTATTAAGCAGCAGAAGACAAAATGTTCCAAATAGTTTAAAACAGGAATATTCTGCAGGAGGGAAGGAGAAAGAGATATCATTTCCTTCTTCCTGTGTTCTGAACACTTTCTCCTCATTCATTGCTACTTTTCATTATCAGCTATTTACTTTCTTTTGTGGCATCTTTGGCTCAAAACACCAACAGGACTATTTTGAGACATTTCTCACAAAATGTGTCATATTATTTTTATCTTTAGGCTGGATGGTAAAGACATAAATTAAGACACAATGCTGATTTATTAATGATCTTACTTTCTAAATAATGTCCATAAACATTTCAATATATGTCGAGTAACAACATAAATAGGTGCTATATGCATTGGTGTACTAAATTAATGAAATAGAGAATGTTTTTAATGTGTTATTTACTGTGAGAAGCTAACACTGCACTATCTCAAGGTTCATTTCTAATACTTCACTATTAACGATTAATGTATTTGAAGTTAGCACTCCATTTTTTAATGAAGTAGTTATCCTGCTTGACCATACATAGCTTTAAAGTTCAATTTTTTCCATTAATTTATCTATGTTAATGAAGTGAACTTCAAGACTTTCAAAAAGCGGTGGTCCTAATGCAATGTAAATGAAACAAAACATGAGTTAAACAAACAAAACCAACAACAGCAACAAAGTAACCAACCAACCAACCAACCAAAAAACACCAAAAACCAGAATGCCAGTGAGCTTGGAAATAAGTCTGTACAATAACAAGGCAGATTGTGAAGGTCTTTTTAATATGTAACAGGTATTACACAGCAGAGCTTAAAAGTAGCATATCTCTGCATTAATTTCGCAATATAAGCAGTTGTATTTGGAAAGCATCGAAGTAATTTGGACTACACAGTTTTTGTTGAGAGAATGGAGTTGAAATACTCATGTAGCCCCCTCAGCATTTGCAGTACTATGGTTTATCTTTGCTGTCTGTCTTGGAGAATAAATATGTAACTTCTGAATACATAAGTAACTGTATGGAAATTTATAAGGTCAGATACAGAGCACTTTAGTCTGCTGTGGGGGTGTTTCACTGATTGTGATTTCCTCATGTTCATGGCGGTGTAATTCTTTAAAGGACTTATTGTAATTAAAAATAATAAAAAAATAATAGTTACAGGAAATTATCTAAGAAAAAAACTACATAGTGAACAATGCCAGGATTTAGGAAAAAGCTGAGTGTAAGGCACTTTCAGAACTTCAGTGGACACATAGAGGTATGAGTTAGCCAAACTGCCTTAAAAGATCAGCTATCTTTTAACATCATTCAAAAATTAAATCAGCAACGTACTTTTGTTTTTCCCTGTTTTAGAACTCATGCGAGTGGCTATACAAATGTCCTTCATTGAGTTAATTCCTTCAAATTGACAGTTGACACATTTTATAATGAGGAAGGTGAGATTTGTGGTCAATAGAAAGGAAGTCCTGGTTCATGACTCGGTAAACAGGTAAGTGCTGTCCACACTGACCACAGCACATGGCTAACAGCCTGGTTTGCCACCTTCCTGGGTTGCACCTTGAAGCATTATGAACATTACTTACTGCCATGGTTTCCTAGGTACCATGGGCTTCCTTTGCCTGTATGCTCAAACCACTGACTATCTCTTTGCTAATATTTCTGTTTACTTATATCAGCAGGCAGTAACTAGTGTGCTCATTTGACCACTGAAATCTTGATTACATCCAGGTATGTTTTTACGATAAATTTTGAATTTTGTACTAATTTTTCCAAAAGTTTATTGTCTGATTCAATTTTTGGTATGGAAAGACTACAGTAGTTATGACTGAACCAAACAGGGGAAGAAAAATTTCCATTGGTCTAAGAAATTCTTAAAGATTTTTTTAGTTCTTAGGAATTATGTCATCGTCTAGAAATACTATGAATGAATCCTAATGGTATTAGATACTGTCAATATGGAAGATTTAAGTCACCTTGATGGTGCTTTTCTTCTGACTGGTTATATGCTGATATACATCGAAAAGCTTACAGTGTGTTATAATCATACTTACTTTTGTGACCTCTCTTTAATATATAAAGCTTCTTAGAAGAGAATTTATACTCTGGAGGTTAATTTAGCATAGTTTACATACCAGAATCACATAAGCTATTAAGGTCCTTTGGAGTTCAGTGTAATTATTCACTTCATAGTGTTACAGCTAGATTCTGACTGCCTTCATAGCGATCTAAACCAAGATAATAACACCAAAAGACTTGGACTTGGTAACTTTTTTCATAGTTATTGTGATACAGACAGGATTACTATAAGACAGGACTGTTATTGAAATAATACATTTCCCATGCGTTTCTTAGCTAGAAAGTGACAGTATCGTTTGAGTTTGTGGGAATTTTGTCTCCTGAATTATTACCTGTATCTGAATTTTTTACCTGTACTAAACTGTAAGTTCATTTTTTTTATATCAAACTGCTAAAGCAATTTCTTTAACAAGCTAGGTACAAATCTGGATGAGTGAAAACAGAGGTGAGAGCAGGATCTGGCCTAGTCACTTCAAATAAAGTGTACTTAGGAACTCTTAACACCTAATCAGTTAAGCTGTTTATTTTCTATTCTAAAACCACATACTGTAGAAACATTGCGATAAATGCAACATGCTGCAAAGGATATGCGTAACTCTTCAAAAGTCATACAATTACAGCTTCAAAAAAGATTTAAAGAAATCTTCACAGTAGGAAAAGCGATGATTATTCAGTCAGAGCAAACTATTAAGACATGCCAGGGAAGTGGCAGCAGTAAGATGTCTCTTGCAACAGCCAGCCCTACTAGCCCTCGCCCTGCAACTCCTTTTGCTCATTCTTATTCGAACCCTTTCATCTGCAGCCCAGGTTGTGGTCTAATGAGAAGACATTCCTCACTCACAATGGCCGTAGATCCCTTATGTCCTTGGTTTACACAATAGCTGTATGGCATTGTGATAAGAGCTTTTTTCCCAAGGAGATAATGAATGAGTATGTCCAACTCATCCAGACACACAAATTTGACCTTAGACTGCAGGTATCTCCTGAGGTCAGATCTGGACAACTCTGGAGTGTGTTGGGCATCTCTAGGTACTAGTGAGAATGCACGTTTGCCATCTTCACTTCCATAGTTACCTTTCTGATTAGCAGAGCTTTGGCAAGCTTAGGGAACTTTGCTAGCAACATCCAGACCAGATCTCAAGAAATAGCACTGCTGAGGACCTGATCTGGGATCTGTGGAGGATTATGGAGGAGTTTCTGGTTTATCCTGCCAGCTGGGCTAACTATAGAGACAGAAAGGGCTTTCTAGTCCTTTTCATTAAAGAATTTGAGGGATAGAAGTCCATGGAAAGAAAGCAGGACTAATTACTTGCCCGTTTGACAGTGAAGTGTGATGGGAAGATAAGCTAAAAAATGATTTTACAGGGGCTTGTATTTTGGGGGATGTTAAACACTATGGGATAACTGTTATGCTATGGAGCATTTAAGCTCAAGTGCCACCTGTCCACTCCAAAAAGCCTAAAGACAATATTTCTATGATCCAGGGAATAACATTTGGCAGAGGGAACTGGGGTAGTCCAAGTTGTCAGGGTACTCTCTAGTAAGCCTGCATGACACAGTGAGGAAACATCTAGTTGTTTTGCTTTTAAGCAGCCAAATTGCAGACTTCATCCACTCTTTCAATGAGATGAAATTAATTTATATGAGATAATCAGTACATGGCCTGTATCCCATATGGGTCCTACTTAACATCTCTGTGCCCAAGTAGTTCACTGTGCCACAGAGTAAATCACTTGATGGAATCAGTATGACATCTCATCCCCGAACACTTCCTAGTGTAGGAAAATTACTGCATGAAAATTTAATGGGCATATTTTGCCCTTTTCACTTTCATTTTAAATACAGAATTATCATGTATCTTTTCATAGGTGAACAACAAGGAATACCAGTCTTTTGAGTTCTTCATGAGGATTTTCATTCTTCTTCTAATTAAGTAATTCTGTTTCTAGCCAGGCATAAAGGGCAAGTGTGTGAAAAATGGTGTTGTATGGATGAAGAACAGATTATGTTCTACTCATGAATTTATCATTCTTAGAATAAGGTTGCCATTCTTTTTCTTTCCTGCAGAAAGTGAAAACATATGCAGATTCCTTGAAAATGGTATGATAAGTTAGAATATTTTTGAACTGGGTTTGTGCTTCCATTATTTGAATTTAAAAGATCTGAAATACTTAAATAAAAATAAAAATAAAAAAGTATGTGGATGACTTTTGGCTATTCTCCCCATAACTGAAGGATGTAAAACACACTTGTAAGGATGCTTGTATATTTTGAAAAGTATTACAGACTTATTAAACTAATTTCATGATGTGTCCAATTGCAGTTGATCAAAAAGCACATTGTGAATAGTTGTGTAGAATGTAGACAGCAGAAAGACTTCTGTTAACCTCTATTAAAAAAAATCTGTAAAGGTAAAGCATATAAATTTGAAATGTATTAAAAATCTCATACCTCTTTTCAGTGAGGTCCACTAGCCAGTTTTGTTGGGCTTGGGAGGCTCATGGTAGAAAAAGAAACGAAGTATTTTAAAAATACATTAGTTCAGCTACTTTTTATCTTCTATGCTGTATTACAATTAAATACCACTTTGCTTTGAAAAAGGTACTTAATATGCATGTGAACATTTTAGTTTGGATCAGGAGCACATTTCTGAGGTGATTCTCCGTATTGCCCACACGTACAGAGCTTTCCTTTGCCCTTCGTAGCAGTCCTAAAGCATGCAAACTATTTTCAGATGCTGACCAGATTAAACAGCTGTTCAACTGTTCATAAGTAGTTGGTCCACCAAACTAGGATAGAGTTAGTCTGGAATAAATATCTGCAAAAGCCTATAATGGTGTTGAAACTGTTTTCTCAGATCTGTGAAGAGTCCTCCTCCGATGAGCGCCGGAGGGAGTGTGCTGCAGCAATGCTCCCTTCCCCTTAGCCCCCCATTGCACAAACAGACATTCCGTATGTAAGGTGTGCTGGTTTTGGCTGGGGTAGAGTTAATTTTCTTCATAGTAGCTAGTGTGGGGCTATGTATTGGATTTATTATTAAAACAGTGTTGATAGTACAGTTTTAGTTATTGCTGAGCAGTGCTTGCACAGTCAAGGCCTTTTCTCCTCCTCACACCGCCCCACCAATGAGTAGGCTGGGGGTGCACAAGGAGTTGGGAGGAGACACAGCTGGGACAGCTTATTCCAGCTGACCAAAGGGATATTCCATACCGTATGAGATCATGCTCAGCATATAAATCTGGGGGAAGAAGGAGAGGGCGTCTGTTCAGAGCGATGGCATTTCTCTTCACAAGTAACCATCACATGGGATGGAGCCCTGCTTTCCTCGAGATGGCTGAACACCTGCCTGCCATTGGAAAGTAGTGAATGAATTCTTTGTTTTGCTTTGCCTGTGTGTGCGGCTTTTGTTTTACCTATTAAACTGTCTTTATATGAATCCGTGAGTTTTCTCACTTATACTCTTCTGATTCTCTCCCCAGTCCCAGCTGGGGGGAGTGAGTGAGCAGGTGCATGGCCCTAGTTGCCAGCTGCAGTTAAACCACGACATAAGGAAAGATTAAGCTGATGTAAAGTAGTTACAGTAAAATAGCTCTTCAAATATGATTTAATAAAAATTGTAGGTTGCTGGTTTTTTTCTTTTATAAGCCCATCCTGTTCCCACTGTCTTTTTCATAAGGACTGCAAAATAAAGCAATGTGTGGATACTGCAATAGTACTTTAGCTGGTGAAGCTTTCAATAAATCGATATTAAGGCAACACATATGATGTAAAGGAGTTTATAAAACTTCTTTTTTAATTTTTTCTTTAGTAAACTCTTCACTATACACTACATCTTTCTCCTGTTTCTGATGACATTGATGCAGTGATTACATTCTCCTTGTAATCACAGGATGAAATGTAACTTCCAAGTAAAGGCTAAACAAATCTGTCTGAATGTCATATTTGGAATCAGATATCTTTCTATTTGCCATTAAGTGTAAGCGTGTGTAGACATTTATGTATTTGTATATGCATTTACAAGTATATATAAGATGAGCAGGAAGTAGTACAAGAAGTGTGTGAGTTGTATAAAAGTGACAGCTTATCATCTTACCTACTCAAGGATTGTGCTTCACATGACGGTGCCGTTAGAACAAATTTGAGAAGTGGCATGCCTTTTTGCCTTCAGAAACACAGGGAGAAATGAAAAACCAAACACAATGAGGCTTCAAGAGCCATGTGATGTGGTTCACAACCAGAATCATAAACTTCATTTCTTTGAAAGATCGGTCAAATGCATCAAGTTCCACGTGTACTGCAAAGTGACCTGTTCTGCATGGAGACTTGTTAACTGATGGAAGTTACTAGATTAAAGAAACCTGAGAAAAGGGAACAGAATGGATATAGTTCAGGCTTCTTTATTGTTTGAAACTCAATCTGCCAAACACCACCCAACTTTATTTTGTTAAAACTATTTCATTCAAATTTTTCCTTCTTTATTGTTTGAGAGAAATGTGTGATCCTTTCAAAAAGTATTTTTCAAAACACTTCAGACTTTTTGATATACTGATATTTTTTTAAAAAGTATTAATAATACTTTCTAATAAATATGAGCTGTAATACAAGTGAGTGAACATTCAGTATGTGATACAAGCCAAGCTAGAAAGGAAAATGAGATGCTGGAGAAGAATCCCTTTATTCAGTCTCACAGAGAATCAGATTTGTGACACATAAAACAGATGAATGTTCATATATATGCATATGTTTTGTACTGCATAGTTCAATTCTGGAGCCTATTGGGATATCTAAGACAAGGAAAAATGAAATTCATACTTCAGTGATCCCCTTAAAATTCCTTTTTCTGTCTAAAAAAAGCAGATATTGCTTATGACTTGATTGACTGTGCAGGACATGAATTTTAAATAGATTTTGTCTTTTCCTAGTCATCAATTTAGCAAGCAGCATAGGACATCTTGTATTTTGGAAATCAAGTTCAGAGAGATTCTCCTGGTTTGCGTCTACGACAATATATATTTCATGACCTTTCATGTTTCATATTGAGATAAAAGTATTACTGACTTCTCTTTCTTACTTTTATGGTCATTTGCTGTAAGTCAGCTCCTGGAGCAAATCGAAAGGCCTATGCGATGCTTGATAATCCGTGGCACGTACCATGAAGAAGTACCAAATGACTGCATATATCAAGACACTGCAACTAGTTCTTATTTTGATGTGAAAATCTATATGAAACTGAGCCAAGTATGCTGTATGATATAATTGGCTCAGTACAACCTATTCTTGCAAAAGCATTCTTGCTGATGGTAAGAGCTGAATATCAGTGGGTGATTATTTTCTCTGGGATTAGAATATGTTTTGACTCCTATTATAGATATAGTACTCCGGATCTTATGGCTGGGTTGTGAGTTGAGTGATACCTAGTATTTTTCTTAAAGCCTTCACTCTATGAATCAAATAGATATGTTAGAGTCTTACTAGTTCTAATTTTTTAAAACAGAAAAATGCCATTCCTCATACATGCAGGAAAAAAAAAAAGCTTAGTTGCTCAATATAAGGTGAAAAAAACCACAGTAAGTGAAATAAATAACAATTCTCAATACATTATGTCTTTTGGAAGATATTTTTGAGAGTTTGGAGCTTGAATATTAAATAAACTTTGTGATATATGGCCCCATATTTGACTATTATGCCTTAAATCTCCAGTAAGTTTAAAGTAAAAATAGCAGATGAAATATCAGCTACCTTCAGGAAAAAAGAAACAAAACCAACCCTGAAAAAATCTTGATGTTCAGATAACTCAATAATCTTTTAATCTGCTTTCTTTTCATTTTGAAACAAACAGAACATATAATGAAATTTGTTACTAAAGCATATATTTTCTGCTAATGTAAACTTAATGGATTGTAGTCTAGATTTGAATTTTACTCAAGGGCAACACTCATCCACCTTGAATAACATAAAAATTATATCAAGTACTGTTAAGTGAAATAGTAAACAGTTGAGAACATAATTCTGCTGTATTTCTCAATGCTACTCTTGAATATACAAATTATTTAATAAAATTATGTTCAAGCATAGCACTAGACAGCTTTTACATTAGAAATATGACAAGTATCTTCAATCACATTTGATTGTCAAACTGTTCTCCTTTTCAAAGAAGTGTAAACTGCACAAAAGTTGTCTCCACGGAAAAGCCCCTGCATCTGCCTGTTCATATTGGTACGACAGCTTGTGTATGAGTGGATCGAGCCACAGATTTTAAATGCGATTTCTGTTTCTGAAATACTTCATCAGAATATTTATGGTCACCTAAAATGGCACCTAGCTGTTGTTACAGACCTCCATAAATGAAGTAGATTTCTATAGCCCAGAAAAACTCAACTAGTTTTGCTTTTTAGTAACTACAGTTGTATTTATGCAGTATCTGCGAGAGGTGCTTTCCTGAAACACTTGCCCTGTAAGTGAATGTTCTTTCTCTGGGAGAAGTTTCTGTCAGGTTCTGTCAATTCATTCAAATATCATTCTACTGTTTAATATGTGCAATAGCAATTATACTGACCACAGCAGACATATGCATTGTTTCCTAGTCCCAATTTTATCTTTAAATAAATATTTAATGGTTGTTTACATAGACAAGTATAAGACGTGAAATGACAGGAATTTCCAAGTAGATGTTTAATTTTCTTTATCTGTTTTTTGGGAAGTTTTCGGTCCTTCTGGAGCAGGGGGTGGATGATGCTAGAAGCTGAAGCAGAATTTAAGTAAGCAAAGGGTCACACTTTCCCCTCACAACTTCTCATCAACAGCCTGCATCTGGATGGAGAGGTGCATATAAAACTGCTCCCCTTGGCTTGTCTGCTTCCCCTCGCCCTCTTTAAAGTCGAGCATATACACTGTCATATCCTCCTTTATGCTGGGGGAAAAAGAGTAGTCCTCAACCTTCAATGTGAATCCACTTTTGCAGTGCATTGACTGAAAAAATTACAGTGTTAGTCTTGTACGGAAAATAGAAGGGGGAGGATAGTTTCACAGTACAGTAGTTCTTCTTATTACTAGAGATGTGTAATAATACAGGATGAATAGTATTCTACATACTGTTTATTCAGTAAATACCATAATTATTTTATCTTCGCAAGAAGACATCATTATCAGGATTGTAACAGAGAAAACTACGCACGTTTGAACAGCTGCTGAATCAGCAAAACACTTAAATCTGTGTTTATGTTTTGCTTGCTTCAAAGGGATAATTTAAAGCTTTATTTAAAATTAAGCAGAACTAATAAGACTACATGCATTAAAATCCATGCTTCACAAAAATGAAGTCTTGTTATACTTGCATAGTTCTTACTTTTTTTAGAGCACTGAGACTTTGGTAAAAGTTAGTAACATGGCCCCTCTGCCAGAAGTCATGCCACTATAGATTAATAATTTTGGTAACTAATATTTTTAAAAAACTTTAAAAATAGAATTTGATAGCACTGCTATCATTAGAAGCAAAAAACAAACAAACAAAATAGTATTTGATAAAAGAAATCCTTCCATCTGCCTGCCTGCAGATTTAATCTGTTGGATAACAGTAAGAAACAACTTCGCTAAGCTTCATACTTTGAAAGATTTCAAACTACTTTTCATTGCCTAAAACTACTCAAATATTATGGCATTTTAAATATTATGTATGCTTGCAGCAATATATTAAAATTATTATATGAAATAGATATTATTTCTAAAGATTTTTGGTATTTATTTTTTCTATTTATGCCAAAGGCCTAGACATCTAGGTATGACAAACAGTGAGATAGAAGACTTTAAAAGTTTCATAAGAGGGAGTAGAAGACCAGTCAATATATCAGTAATACTCTGCTTATTATCTTTACTAACAGACTCTCTGTAGATCCCCAGGTAAGTACTAAATAGGTTTGATGAATTTTTGTACTTCTAAGGTGACAGGATGCTCATTTAATACTTGAATAAAATTGCTGTGTTCCCTCTAAACCTTGTCTTGCTATTCTTGTAATATTAAACGTTATTTATCTGGACTCCCTTCAGTGGGACTTATTTAGATTACTAAATTCTCTTCACGTGGATAAAGTCTGCAGAAGGGGCTTCTTCATGTATTATGTATGCATGTATACCATTACTTATTAATAATACATATATTACCTTGTTGCTTAAATGCTTCGCACAGTAAAATGCTTTCAAAATTCTAAGTAATGTAAATATAGATATTTTAATAAAATAAATATTTTTGTGCAGAGTAGTTTTAAAATTTCATTGGGTAATATTTGTTAGTAAATATAGAATAATATTTAAAATTATAATTTTTTTTTAATCAAATTTTCTTAGCTTTTATACAGATTGCCTAGGACACCATATGAAATATCCTGTGGAGGGAGGTTCTGCAAAATGGCTTTTTGTAAAGTATTTCAATATCCTGTTAGTGCCTAAGAGTGTTTTCCTAAAATTGTTTATACGCTCTTTACTCAATTCTAATCAAATACTTATTGACTGAAGATTGTTCTAATAAGTGTTAATACAGTACACTGAGGCAATCAACTTTCAAAAGACAGGCAGTATCTATATAGTTATTTAGACACTAATATAAAGAAAATAAGTGCAGCTATTCATTTTTTTTTTTTTTTTTCTGAGAAAAGTAAAAATGTAGATACAAAGAAAAGAAAATCGTCTACTTTCTGTATTTCTGGTAACTAGGTAAATTTAAGTGCCGGAAATTGAAGGCACTGATGTGAACTGAAGTATTATTTCAAGTGAAAAGAGCTTCGTTGCTTGTAAACCAGAGAAAGTGACTAATTCCCATTTTATCTCTTTCTTTCTTTACATACACTTTTGTAATTTATTTCCAGTTCAGTTTAAAAAAGGAAGTAATGTCATGGAGACTAAGGGTACATTTTTCTGGTTTTATGTTCTTTAAATAAACAACTTTTTCGTAAGGTGGAGCACATGAATTGACAAAGCATTTTTTATTAAGAAAAACTTACCTGCTAGTTTAGTCATAGAAAAATATGCAAATATGTTTACTGTCTGCTTTGTGCAGTTGGTAGATGAATACAGCTTGCATATTGTATACACAAAATATGTGGAATTGCTTTTGAAAATGTGTAGGAAATGGAAAGACTTTTTGAACAGTACAGAGTGCAAAATTATGAGTGACTAAAAAGGTACACAGCAATTCAGGCAGATAAACATGTTAATAAATGCTTTGTAAATTCACATATGTAATGAAACTAAATGAATCTTTGGCAGTTTGTCATTCACAAGAATCAATAACAGCAGAAGCAGTAATGCAGAAAGCACGCTGCTGTCCTTATTTAGAACTTGGCATCTGGTACTTTGGTTTTGTCATGCTGCTGGAATAATCTCCAGATATTAGTCTTCTGGACAGTGGTATTGAAAATTTCTCAGTATTGAATAGAGTTAATCTTACTTTATTGATCGCAGTTATCTATCTTTCCTGGATTCGACAGAATGCAAAGGAAACAGATCTGTTTCATTTAGAATACTTGCATAAATTATCCTACAGTGAAATATTGTATTCATTGGATTCAAACTCACTGAAGGTATATGAATAAGACTACTACTATTGATTTATGGTGAATATCAACTAGAACCAAGCAGTACCGTATCATACTGTGTTTTGGTGATTCATGTGGATTCGTTTCTCTTTTGCACAGACATTGGAAAATGAATGTGTTTCTTGACTGAGACTTTAAATTAGATAGTTAATTTCATAGCTGTGAATGTTTTGCGTGCATGATATTACAGTTTTCTATGAAACAAACAATTTAATTCCTAGATGACTTTTCTTGTCATGAATGCTTTTTCTTTATCATACAGGATATAGTATATCATTATCGGGGAAAGCAGTTTATGATGAATATCAATGGTAATTCACTTTCACAGTGCTTTGGTAAATGAAAGCATAAAATGTATATTGATCATGAATTAAGAAGTAAAGGAAACACTTTTAATGCTTTTTTTCCCCATGTACTGTTTTGCTGAACTAACAGCACTGTTAATTCCACTTTTAAACTAGTCGTACTTTGGGAACACACATAATTATCACACTAAGCTCTATGGTATAGTAAGATACAAGGGAAATAGCACAGTGTATTGTAATTCTAAAACAGCTTCGTTGCAATGAAATCGTCTTAAGTCAGTAAGTGGAAGAACAGGTTAGTTTTTAAGCAAGTTTCTCCTGGAGGCTGTGCTGCCGGTCGTAATCCAGGGGCTCAGAGGAGAGCAGTTACCCAGCTGTCTAGTTGGTTTTTTTGCAGTTGCCTGGATGGATCTGCTCACTTGACCGAGAAGTACTGTGGCATGTCCCTGGTCATCAAAAGCGTCAGCATTACCTGCCAAAGGGGCAGTGTGTTTGCTGCTGTCATTTCCCGTTTTGCTGACAGGTCAGGTCTTGCAGGCAGAGCTCCCAAAGAACAATGTCCGGGTCTTGTCCCAGTGAACATCTGGAGAATATAGACATCAAGGAGAATCTGCTCATGGCATTTGCAAAACATACTTGGCAGCTATAAAATCACATCCCTTTTCTCAAGTCTTGCAAGCCTTGCTTAACATATTCTGGCCTACTGAGATACTGTACTTTAGGAAAAATTCAGAAGAGTTGAAAACTATTGTGAATTTGTTAATTAAGAAGAAGTTTTATATAAATCACATTATTCCTCTTTTCTGTGCTCCAACTGTTTTCTGAGTGAAACTTAAGATGTCTGTTTTGATGTAAAAATCCAGGATGGAGTTGCTCTTGATTACAAAAGAGAGGCATCTCTTTTGCATGATTTCACTACAGATTCTTTCGTCCATTTTTCTTTGAAAGGAAAGGAAGCTGGCCAGTAAAAACTGAAGTAGCAAACATCAAGGCTAAAAGCTGCGTTAAAGATTGACAGTGCAGATCATCAAAGCTTTAATTAAATAGCCTTTTTTTGTTTAATTAAGGATGACTTGTAAAGAGGAAACAATGGATCCCAGCACTTTTCTTTCTCATAATTCCTCAAAGTTCCTATTACCTCAGGTTACCACTATATTAGTACATTAAAATGTGCCAGAAAACAGTTTCTGAAGCTGTTCTCTGGCTTTGAGACCAACTGGTATGGTATAGCTTCTTTCATAACGCTAAGCTCTTTTCTGTCTCTAAAGCGGGGTGACCACGTTGAAGATAGGTGCTGGGAATACAGGTCCTTGGCCTGTACTAACCCCTGAGATGTGTGGAGTCATACTTTGGAGACTGCTATTTGACTTGGGTCAAAACTGTGGCTGGGACTGTGCTAACAACAACATGAATGATCATGTGCTGGTATTTAGGCCTATTTAGGTCTTTTTAATTTAATAGGGTTGCTGTAACCTTTTATTCTTTTAGAGTGAGTTGGTTCTAGTTTTGCTTGGCTTGGTTTTTCATTAGAAATTCTAATTTAGTATAAGAAATTTTGTAGCTGTGCCTTTGAGCCACAGTTAACTTGAGTGATTTCCAGCATCTGAGAACACCTGGTAGCTGTGCCTGGGTGGGAGTGTTCTTAGAGCAGACATGTGCTATTGGGTCCTTGTTATTTCTGCATGCTCTGCCCGGTGTTACAGAAACCACCTCAGAATTGTTTATGTTGAGTACCTTCAGGAGTTTTTACTTACTGGGTTTGTCAATCACAATGTAAGGTGTCTGCTGAGTTTTTGTAGGAAGGAATCTAACATTTTTGTGCAAATACATCCTATGGATGCCAGTAAGCTGCAATAATTTTGAATATACAAAGTTAAAAGTTGCGAATTGAGATGGGTTTAGAGAGACATTTTAAGTTTGCTTTTGTTATTTTGGAAATTTAGCTGCTAATTTTCCATTTGGAGAGAGAAAGAATGACAACGATTCTGTGCTTTCAGATATTTGTCTGAGGTAGATGCTAAGATAACTAAGAGTTTTAAAATATAGGACCTAGTAATTTAAATAATACATGAATGCTCAGAAAACCCAAGTAGTTTTAACAAGCAAACTGCATGATCCCAGATAAATCCTTCTCTTTGTTGCTGAGATTATGGTATTAGAAATGACCTTGATGACAAATGGAGTCTAATTCAAAACATCAAGTCAAACATTACCTACACCAGTAGCATTCAGGAAAGTCTGCCTGTAAAGATGCAGTTACCTTGAAATTGTTTTTTCTAATATATATTGAAATTACTTGTTTCTGAATTGGGAATGTCTTGTGACAAATGTTCTTTTTAGAGAGTATTTTACTCCTCAGCCATTATATTTAATGTTCATTAATGTTAGTAGATTATTTACAGGCAGTTTCAGGAAAATAAATCCCTTTACTGTTGTGCAATGAGCTATTGCTTGATGGATCTAGGGTCTCTTTCTCTACGTTTCCATAATCAGTGATGTTACATATCAGGCACAAGGACTAAGCAGCTTTCTTGCATCTTTATTCTAGGAGAGTTCTCTTCAACATTTTCCTTTGGCAAATCTAAGGACTATAAAGAAGATTATTTTTTCTGGCTTTCGCTTTTATATCTCTAGGAACCTGTGATATAGTGATATTTTCTGTGCCTCACGATCATTCTTTTTCTGCTTTACCATCTATTTCTCATTTCATGGATTTCCTAAAGGATTGTGAGAGAAGCAAATTATTAGTAAATTCAATTTGCAGAAAACAATTTTTAAAAAAGCAGCCTAAGGCCATCCTGTATGAAATTACACTTTTAGAAGTTCAGAAATTGTGAAGTGTAGAATTTCAATAGAGTACATCCCATTTGTTCCCTGTGTTAGAGGCAGCCAAGCCTGAATCATTGGTCATAAGAAGGTCAATAAAACAACATTCATTACTTGGAGAAGGGAGGCAGGGCCATCTGTCAACTTCACCTTTTAATAAAATTTCTCAAAGGAGACCACTGCAAAAATAAAAATTAAAAAAAATAAGAAAAAGGGAGCTAGCTTATTTAGACAGTTGGAATGACCATCACAGTAACTTTGCCTTCATCCTCACTGGGATGTCAGTCACCACTTCGCTACTGTGACGCCATTTCCAGACATTTTACAAAAGCTCAAGTGAGTAAATGTTTCTTGGAAATGTTTTCACTTGAATTTAACCAGATTCCAAAATGAGTAAGGGCATTCATGACAAAAGTCTGCAGGATCAAGCCTTTGTCTAGGGAAACTAATGTATTCTGTGGCATGTGAAATTCCGTTCTCTCTTTTGTGGGACCTGACCTTCAAGAAAATTGTTCATGAAAATTGTTCATGTTCATATAATTAATACACAATTTGGCAATTACTAATAACCAAGCTATAGGATATAGCATGCAAGAGTACTTTGCCATATCCCCTGTCGAAATTCTCTATTTGTGTATTGGGGAATATGAATTTAGTCTGTTCAAAGGAAGAAAGGAAGCTCAATGATTGGGACGCATGGTTGAATGAGGGCTGTCCTGAGTTTTAGCTTTGCCTGCCTAAAGCTTTTATGTATGACTGCTTTTTTATGTGGGTTTGGTGTTAAAGGAAACTGTTGTTTTTTTCATTTAGGCGTATCCCCCTAGATTTCACTTTTGCTACTGCACTTGCAAATGATGATACCAACAGGAGTAACTATTTAATCGAGGTTGTTTTACTGTGTTCTGTGAAGAAAGAAGCATGTAAGGCATTGTCAGATTCAATTCTAATATATCAGCAGTGTTTTTTCATTGTTTTGTTTGGCATTGATGATGATTATGCTGGTGGTATAGTACATTTAATTTAGAATTGTAAACGAGGGACAGTAATATGTATTCTTTAATTTATTAACTAGTATTGATTAACTATGGAAGCCTGGACAAATTATTTTTCCTCTCTGCCTTAGTTCCATAAAACAAAGATAAACAATCTTTAGTTAATTACAGAGACGTTCTTTAAGAATCAATGGGGTTTAAACACTTTGCAAATGTGAAATATTACCTCTGAGATAAATTGTACGGTTGTAACAGAGGCATTTTTATTTGTATTGAGTATTAAACCTAACAGCTATGGTCAGTAAGCAACATGAGTTATATAAAATAGTACTGGTTCTCGCGTTAACATTTGTTAAAGGTACATGTCTGTCCCACTCAGTGCATGACAGATTTGAAACACATCTACACTCTTATTAACAGAATCATTATATATATAGCTACATTTACTCATATATGTATTATAAGGAATCTTAAATATCTTGTCTGGTTTACTTACTCTCTGCTTTCTGAGACTTTGAAAAAGCATTTGAAGAACCTTTTAAATGTAGTTATCATTCTTACACAAACATTTTAATCTGGATTTTAGCCTTTTATGAAGGATATCAATAATCTCAGTTATATCATATCATACTGCTATAGAAGTTGGCAGCACTTCCTGTACCTTTGCAGGGGCGATGTTATGTACGCTAAACTGCTTAAGCTATGAGTGCCAACTTCTAATATTTCTTCTGCTGCTGAACTTTCCCCCAAATCCCTCATGCTGGAGAATTTGAAAACCAGCATTGTTTTCTTCCCATAATCTTTCTGAGAGAAAAATGAACCAGTCTTCCTAGAACATTGTGTTGTAGTTGAAGGGAAAATCATGCTTCCAGAGATCTCTGCTTTCATTATGAACTAAAACCAAAACATTACAATCTGTTTTCCACTTCCAAAATCTTTTCAAGAATAACCTTTCCGTGCTTTCATACCCTACTCTAGTGAAATCCACAGAATAAAAAAGGGAGACATCCATAGGTTTTCCAGAAATTTGTGATTAATTCCAGAGTGGGAATCAGCTTTCTGATAGCCTTAACTCAGCACTTCTGAACATATTACTGTAATAAATTACAGTATATGTAATTTCAAAGATCAAATAAAAGATTGATTAATTCAGGATACTGGCCTTAAAGAGTGTAAAATATTGAATTCCAAATTGTATTGGGAATGAATTTGACATATTGTTTTATTGGTTATGTGAACACATCTTTTCCATATTTGAATGACTCTCTGCATAGACTACCAGAACTACATTTTTTTTCTTCCATATCGTACATAGGTGCTGAAGAATAGTAAATACTATCTGTATTATAGTTGTTCAAAGATGTTTGACAAAGCTGAAGGAGATGAGAGGGCATACTAGAAAATAGGAAAAAAATAATTCAACTTTTTCTTTCATGTATGTCTCTTCTCATCATCTTTTTATGAAATAAGCAAATGATTTTAGTAGCTTAGTTAAAAAAAACCCCACATCTCAATATTGTACACAAGCCTTCACCACTAGTGGTATTAAATGCCTTTGTTATATCAATAAAAGCAAAGTTGTGACCCAGGGTTTTTTTGCTACATTTGTTGTGGTTTTTTTGCATAGCACTGGTAATATCCATTGTTCCATGTTCTTCTCCAAAGGCTTTCTGTTAGCCAAGTAAAATTTTATCAGTTATAAAACAACAAAAAAACAGTTGAACTTGATTCTTGCAGAAATTTTTACAGTATCTAAAAGAGTGATTCTCAGAACTGGAGCATTTGTACTTCATCCCCAAAGAATCAGGCTTTTAGTTTTGGGAGATTACTGCTAATTTCACTGAAAGTGCTTTATGCTATGCTGATTTAAATAAAATTTACCACCATGTATATAGATCACTGTTCTATAAAAGTCAGAGCCAAGTCAAGAGCATTTTTCAGTTTTTGTGAGGGTACATTTGTAGGAATTGTGATATACTAAAGCAGTTGGTTAATAGCCTCATAAGTGATGCTAGACTTCTTATTAGCAGGGTGTCTGAGTGGTTTAGAAACCAGTTTTTAGAACGCAGCTTCTTTCATTCAGAAAAAAATAAATATCTGAAGTCCATAAATAAAGGATGTTTGAGGTACATCCGTTCTTTTAGAAACATCATGTATTTCTTCACTTTATTTGCAATCTGATTGTAGCTCTTCTGCTTCACTTACTGTCACATACAACTTTCAATTTAGGTAGAGAAATACGACAAAAAATGAGGGTGTAATGCTCTATCAGTCACTCAGGATATAGGCTAATCACCCCTCATCAAATTAAAAAGTTTAGGGTGCTCAGCATTCCTTGAGCACCCTAAACTCTCCAAATTTAATTTTGAAATACATTCTCAAAATTTAAAAAGAATGAAGTTCCACCATTTGAAAAAAGATTAACACTAGCCTTTCTCATCAATAGTTTGTTTCTTTTGAAAAAGGTTTCACAGGTATCTGCTGCTGATACCTAGAGAGTCGTGGTGTGATCCAGGGCTTTTGGGTTCCTTTCCATGTTTTGGAAGAAAATGTATTCCCACAGACACACAGTCATTTTTCCATTTCCCCTAAACTTGATTATTTTTCCTTTTGCCCAAAGTTTCTTAGTTTCTAATATACTTACCACTTTGTTTCTTCCCCCTGCCACCCCCACCTTAATATCTTACTCTTTTGTAAATTGCCTTGGACTTCCCAAGCATTTCCAGAAACCTCAGTCGCCATGCTAAGTAACCAGTCTCAGCTGAACTCCCTCACTTTTCCCAGTCTTTTGCCAAATTGACCATCATACTTGCAGTTCCTTCCCTATTATATACATTTTCCAGATTCTTAAAGTTGTCTTCTCCCATTCCCTTTCTCCTGGTGCAGCCCATTCTAGTTGTTGTCATGGCTAGGCTCCCTCTCATTAAAAACAGTCACCTTGTCCTAAACTATTCTTTAAGAAAATCTACAGTCTGTTCTTCATAACCACAGGCAAAATTAACATTCTCTAGTAAACTTTTCCTTTCTTTTTCATTGTACAGAAATGTGTAAATACATATATGGAGAGAGGCACAAAAAATGAAAAAAAATAACCAAAATCAGTTACAAAGTCTGACAAGGTATAGCTTGTATGAATGGTATGGCTATAAACCACAATCTTATCGTAAGAGTCAACAAGCCTCATATTAGACAATGTTATTGATCCTGTGTGTAATATACAAAACAAAAGTTTTTTTGGAATGCAGCCCAGATTTATTTATAATAAAATCCAAAAGACAAAAAACAGTTACAGGAAAAAACCCGTGTCTTCTATAGTGTATTCAGAAAGTTTAGAAACCTTTTGGTTCACCTTAGGGGAAGATATTTTTGAGGTAATACATACTCCATTCCAAAAACTGTTCAAGATGCCAGAGACAGAGTTGCTTCAGTATTTGATAGGACTTTTGGAGCAATTAATAAATCAATCTTTGGGAGACCTCTTAGGGTCCAGTCTTGGCTCAACAGAGCCTTACTGACAGAAAGACACTGGTGGGGTGGGAAGGGAGACTGCAGCTTGTCCTCTGCCTCCTTTCTTCATCTGGGTGCATTTTACTGTGATGCCTCAGTAACAGGCAATGCACCTTCCCTGTAGAGTCCTATGAAAAGCCCGGTTACACAAAGCACGCAGTACGGCTATGAAGCTGTTCGGCATCCTTCTTTGTCTGTCGTATAGTCAGTATACCTTCTAAAGTAAATCTACTAGAAATTATGAGAGATGGTATGGAATGGGGGGAAATTGCAGGGGATGATATGGCACATGGAAATCACAGGACAGCTCACATAATAAATAAAAAGAAATCTTCAGAACTTTTCATATACACCTGATTTAATAATGACTTAATATGTTGCCCCTTAATCCAGTCATTTACAGTTTAATTTTAGTGGTTTTGGGAGTATATTACAATTGTGTGATTTGGAGGCTGTCTCTCTACCTGAGAACCAGATTACTGGGTACTAGAAATTTGTGTCAGAACAAGATATGAACTATTGAAGGAAAAAGTAATGTATTATGTGGATAGCGGTTATGTGGTAATCTGTTCTTGGCCTCTTTCTTCCTCCTGCAGTATGCAAAAACAGTTACTGCATCCCTGGGGCAATAGTGACATGTTATCCGTGTCTCCAGCACTACTGACAGGAGACCATAACTGGTAAATAAAATATAAACCTGTTAGAGTGCAAGGGAGATTTGTCTTTTCTGTTGCTAAGGTCCATGATGAGCCTTCTGTCCCTGGAAAATTCTTCATTTCTCTGTTTTCACACAGAGAAATGTATGTACTGAACCTCCTCAAAGTATCCATATTTGATTTACCTTCTTTAAGGAAGTTACTTTTCATGGCCAAAACACATTGGTAGCATCCTTTAATATAAGTAAGCTCGCTCAGTCTGATTCACTGCTATATGTTTACAAAACCTGTAAACTGTAGTACCTAACACTCCTTTACAGTGACAATATCTGTTTTTTGAGGCAGCCACTGAAGCTTTGCTTTGCTGTGTACTTTTCTCATATTAAGATGTTGTTTAGAGAACTTAAATTACCAGTGGATTTTAGAACAGCACAGTAATTTAAATGTGTTTTAAAGTCCACAAACTATGCTAATATTATTGCAGATTGAAAAACTCTTCTGCTTATTAGAATGGGATCTGGCAGCTTCCTTCGTATGAAAATATGGGTATTAGTCAACGAGAATAAAGAAGTTTTTCTGGTAAATGAGCATTTAGGAGTGGAAAAGAGAAAAGATGCATCAGAAAGAGGAATTCACAGAAGAGGTATTAGAGAACATAGACTTCTTTCAAGAGTGGGCCCAGTGGTGATGAGCTGATGTTACCAGAACAAGTTGAAAGGGTTTCCTCAGTAATCATCTCCACTCCAACACAGAGGCTTTCACTTCCCAGCACTTTCATGATTTCATTAGGGAGAGTGAAAATGCTGTACTCAACAATCAGTACAGCACAGATTTAAATATGAGGAGCACATTTGTAGCCTGACAAAGTTTCTTGTGGTGTGTCTGTGCTTGAACCAGTGTATGAGGATATTAGTAAAAATGTTGTATCTGAGACAGGAACCTCTCTTAGGTTACATGAATTTGGGTTATGGGGAGTTAAACTAATCTCTGATAAAATAACTGGGAAAGCAACTCTATGGTAGGGTATGCTCCAGGACACAGCTTAAATGACACACAATCTTTATCCTCACATAATTAATTTACTACCTACTAACTTAATCTCTCATGTGTTGCTAATCTCTTTTTTAAATTTTCTCAATGCATGTTATGCACATTTAAAAATTGCTTGCATACAAAGCTCTGTTAAAAAACAGTTCATTGTTAAAATGGCCCATCATTTTCAAGTGTATTTCAAATAGTTACCACCGGTCAGCTATATTGTGTGCTTATTTTAAGGCAATATATAACTGAAGAGGCAAAGAAAAGAAAAAGGTGATTATTAGGAAAGTCAAGGAAATTGAAACTGGATGAGGAAAGCTAGCTTGGAAGCATTTTTGATGGTATTTTAATCCCTTCTGAAAAGGTCATTTAATTTATACTGTGGAACACATTCCAAAATGAATTTATGACTTAATATGATGGTAAACTCTACCTAAAGTATGTCCCAATGATTATGTTTAAAGAAAGCCTGAATATTTGTTATCATAGTGAGCAGAACCTTTCCATTTCAGAAGTCTGAATTGTTCCTCAGTCTAATAAAGAACAGCAGGGCACAGATGGGAGGAAAAATTCTGCTTTTACTGGCCAGGAAGAAAAATAGAATAATTGGAAGAAGATACATGTGAGGATGTACATGAGAAGATACAAATGGAGGATGTCTGGGAGAGAACTTGCAGTGCAGTGTAACTGACTGCAAATTGCTGCATGTGACTGTTGACTGTGAGGGGCTCAAAACTTGCTCCAAGTCTGAATCAGAGCTTTCTGGTAAGCAAGGGGAAGATGAAGATTTTTCTGACTTCAGTAGGTGTTTTGCCTGCTTTAGTAAGAAACTTAGATACTGTGACATTAAACAGTAGGTATACGACTCTTCAGTGTGAAATTTATGAACTTAATTCTGAAGAAGAAGTCCCTCTGGGGATTTAACTTTCAGGACATTGAACTTGTGAAACTTAACTGGGACTAGAAGGCAGAGGAGTACATGAGAAGTTCCAGTCATTCAGGAGAGAGGCACCCTTAGATGTGTATGGTGTGCTCTGGAGAAATCCCGTACAGCTATCCCTTCTCAAATGCTTATCAAGGATTTGGCTTTTTCTTACAAATCCACTCCTACATTCTGCTGAATTAGACCTATGAAAGATTTTTTGATACCTTTAATGTTTAATGATCATTTTAGTCTAGTAGTGCTAGATTACAGGGAAAGCTGGATGAGGAAGAGAAACTATAAAACAGAAAATAGGAGGGAAAAGGTAAAGGGTTATTCACAAATTCAGTGGAATTATAGGACTGATAAACCTAAGTCAGTTTCTTTAAAAGCTACATCAATTAACTTCCATGGTCAGAACACTGCTCCAATTTTGATAAAAGGCAGATTTGAGTCCTGAAAGATTGCAAAAACAATTCTAATGTTTACTTCTGAAAATATGGCAGTTTGAGTGATGATTTCTACTAGTTGTAAAGTAGACCTACTTTGATGTAGGTTGTCAAAGAAATGGAAATACTAAACTCTTATTTCTGAGTTAGTTATCTATCTCTGTGCTTCATTTTATGATCTCTAGAATGGCAATAATATTGCTTGATTACCTTTAAGGCATCCACATATGGATGATTATATTTAAGATTGCAATGTATGATAATAATTATAACAAAGAGGAAAAAGAATACATGTAATTGAAAAGATTTGACTTCTTTTTGGTTCTTTTAGAGGCATAAATATAAATAGTATAGTATGTTCATGTATATGAAGAAATTTTTCTTTGAGAAATGAGATGTAAGTACCTGTTTAAAAATCAAGTTCCATCCTATGGTTAATGACATAATATATAAAAAGACAAAAATATACTACACTAATAAAAATAAGCAGAATATAATTTACTTTTTAGTTGAGTATGTTTTCTTTGAATTAAGCTTACTGTAATATTTTGAATATTCTTTTCTGTTTATCTTTTATGCTTGTGGATCTATTAACTCAAAATATAATTTGCTGAAAAGGGGTGGGGGGGGGAAGGTCATAAAATACTGAACACTGCACATTCTCTGAGACAAAACTGTAACCTTTTCCAATGAGTGCACTGCACTGACTATGTAATAGGGTCCACCTTATGGCAAATGGATGTTGAAACTGATTTGACAGCAGTTTTTCTTTTCAGTATGTGTGAATATCATTGAGAGCTATACTGTCAGTTTAAGAGCAGCTTATTCTACCTTACAATGTACTGCTCCCTAAGGAGTTAAAAGCTAACCTGAAATACCTGAGTTACAACTATTCATGAAGAATAGTTTGAGGATTACCTTTAATTACATTGAGGCAAGTTTGGGGTAGAAATAAGATTTAGGCTCCAAAGAATGAAAATTAAAAAAAAAAAAAAAAATTACATGTTTGAACATATATTTTCTTTAAAGGCCAATGTAATTTCTCTAGGAAATTCCCAGCTCTCCATCTTTGGACATATGCATTGTAATAATGAATAGACCGTACACTGTGACCTCTGTTCTTTGTTTTGCTACCATGTGGTTTCTCGATTTCACTATTTTTAGAAGCTTTCAGAGTCCATCTTCTTAAAAATAGCAGAACATTTTGACATTCAAAGATCGTTCTCAAGAGCTATAATGCCCATTTTCATGTCAAAAATCAACCATCTGCTAGAGGTACAAATTTCATGTGATTTGATTTGAAGTAATTTGATTTGGGGATGGATGACAGGATGGGTATATTACTTTTCAAAACAGCATAGTGCTTTTTGAGGACTCTCTCTCTTATGTTCTTTGTCTCACGTGACTGTGGACTTGGCAGTATGATGTTGATTTCGTTCTCTGATTTTACGTGGTTTGTAGAAATCCATTCAAATTTTGCCATTAAAACAGTGAGTAAATTACACAAAACTGAACTTGATTTTTTAATGAGTTCACTTTGAAAATTTTGAAAAAGAGTTTCAAATAATATATTGCCCTGTAAACTCTTTGAATTTTTAAAATTGTTTTAAGTGTTATTTACGTATGCAAGGAAAGAAACATCAACAAGAGATTCTGCAGTTGTTCTAGTCTTTCACATAGTTGATATTTCTTGACCTTGGGATCTTTATAAAGGATGAAATCCTTACAAGTCAATGTTTGAACAAGGTAAACACTTGCTTCTCACCAGCACTGCTAAAGTAGCTTGATAGCTACTGTAGCCTTCTGCGCTCTTCCATTTTCTTGCAGTTCAATAAATCTATTATGCAGAAGATCATGTGATAAGGGAAGGAATCCCAGAAGGTTATGTGAGAGGGATGATAAAACCCTTGCATTGAATCTTTTAAGAGAATTCTAAATTTCAGTTTTCCAGCAGGGCTTCTGTCAGTATGGATCCCTGCTCCCCACACCATTAATTTCCATCTTCAGTGCAGGTTTATGACACTGACCAGATGCATGCGTTCTCCTACTAAAACTGTATTTATATTCCTTAAAGTAAAAAAAGAAAAACACACAGTAGGGGATGTTTTGTATGGTTGTTCACAAAGATCCTCTCTTTTTCCTATAAATGGGCAACTCCATACACAGGGCAGCTTCTTCATTAGCAGTGCTAATCAGTAAGATGAATGAAACATCCTCTATATTTTCATGCTGAAACAGAAAGGCAGTTACCACTAATGAAATTTATAATAATAAAGAGAAAAATTAAAAGAAAGTTTCCTTCCTTGTTTTATTGATAAATATAATTGAGTCTTGTCAGACATACGTAAAACACGATAAAGACAGTCAGTCTATGAGTACATTTAGAATGTATCTACTTTTTATGTTTCCAAGACAGTTGTTATCTCACACCTATCATATGGTTGAGAACATATTTATTATTTTTCCAACATGCTGTCTTTTGAACAAATTGTTCAAAATAATAAGAGCTAAATTTGGCATATTATACAAAATTTCCTTGAAGAGCCAGGAAAGGCTAATTAGAAAGGAAAGACTGAAAAAATCTGTTGGAATGTAAAACCCACACAGAGCTCTTGTCTGGTAAGCAAGATGAGCCCTGGTCTCCTGTGGTGTATGAGTAATGAGAGGAAGACAGTTCCACCATCATTCCATTTTAGAGGGTAATTAAAGACCCAATGAGACATCATAATTTGGCACTGATACCAGGTAAAACAAACTTGAAGAAGGATTTATCATCTTGTCTTCTATCTACACTCTCTTCTAACACCTTGGAATCTACCATGACATTGGTTGCGCTTCATCATCATCATCATCTTGAAAGGTTATCTAGAACAGGTCATCACCCTCTTCAGTTTTTTCTTTATCTAGAAACTGAGTATAATTCTGTAACAATCATTAGGTAACCTTTGTCTTTTCTACCTTATATCAGAGTCCAATAGTATCAGGGTCTTTGAGATATTCCACACATAGAGGCTTTAATGTTTAATACCAACATTACTTATTTGAAGTTACTTGACATTACATGGGATTTTGATTTAGCAGAGTGATGTAGCAACACACTTGAATCCTAATGTAAGTACAGAACCTGCTAGAGCCAGGTTTCAGCTATATGTTCCAACCTTTAATGTTATAGTAACATCACATTTTCCTTCTAGAGAAGAAGACTGGATGTTGGACATAATCCAAGCCTCAGTTTTTGTTAAATTACTCCCCTCAGTTTTTGTTAAATTACTCCCTTCAGTGTCTACAGCATCCCATACTCTTTTTTCTTTATGAAACGGTCACCCAGATCCATCCCAAGTTAACTACAACCTCATCTCCAGCGCTTCAATAGTGTTTTACTTCTATTTTAATAGGAACTTGAGAAGCTACTGACATGAACTCATTATGAATGGGACTTACCATAGGGTTTATTACTTATTTAGTGAATTTACAACTTCCTACAAGTGGGATCCCCTCTTGGAGATATTAACAGATTCACTCTTTTGTAGCTATTATTTTAGTAGTCAGTGCTACAGTTCTACTCTCCTCTTACTTTGAGGTTGCAAAGTCCTTTGTACCTTGAAGCACACTGTTTGCACTTCTTTATTCTTAGTGTGATCCATTATAAAACTGGATTTCCCAGGACAAATAGCAAACCATTGATTTAAACCAGCAATGCAGCTTATTTGGGGTGCACGCTCCCTCTACCCCAACTATTTATACTTTTGTAACAATGTATTTCCAGCCTTCTGGTCCTCACTTTGAGGGATCGCTACATGATAATCTACTTGCCAAGTTTCCTGAAGAGATTTTCAAAGCGTTGTCCTTTTGACATGTGCTGTACCATTGTTTGAGAAAAATGTCATTAGTCTACAGTTTGTTTTGGGAGAGTTTTTCTCACAGGCAATTCTCACATCATAGCTTGTTGAAATAAAGGTGTGGGCCAAGCCGCTGCCTTTCAGATTTCAGTGTCTTTGCACACAGTGTCGTGTCTCTGCTATTGCTCATGGGATGTGGGAGCTGGGGGTCCTGCTGCCAGAGCCTGGTCCTGGCCACCAGCTCTCCCAGTGTGGCAGTGGGTAGCCCATGCAGTGGCTGCCTCATTAGTCCTTTGGCTAAACATTGTCACCAAACACAACAGAGTTCCCTGGGTGCACCATCTGGAGGGTGTTTGCCTTTAGTATTTTTGGGTGCAGTTGAAGGGTATTTGGCTGGGTTTAACCACCTCTATGGGCTGAAGTTCCACCCTAGAGCCTGATGTTTTGTGTCCCCCATGCCCATCTATCTAGCTCAGCCAGACATTCCCACTTTTGATTAACGCAGGGAGAAGCATTCAGACAACCAGTTCATCCATTCAGTGGATCCATCCAGGTGATCTAGCCATTCATGCAGACCAAAGTCTCCTGGGTGCCCTAGGCACTGAGCGAAGCGAAGCTTCCTTCCCAGCAGCCCTGCTCTTTCCCACACCCTTCCCTCCCCTTGGTCCCTCCTGTCACCCTAGGTGCTCACCAACCAGGAATACCTTCTTTCTTTAAACCATCTACTAGCATTTTCTTTTGCAAAATGTGGTTCATACAATTGTGGGCCATCAGTACATTTTCCATCAGAAGTGATGCAGTAGTTAAAACCATAAGAGTTTTCAGTCTTTGCCATTTGTACTTTTCCTTTTTGATGTGTCTTTTATTAAAAAAAAAATCACGGAATCAGATGCTAGGTACAGTTTTACCAGTAATTCACCCTGTGTCAGTGTTTATTCATTTTCTCCCACCACCCTAGTACAGTTTCAATCTAGTCTAAAGAACACAGAAGCAGGGAATTTATTCAAAAGAAATAACCCTCTTTACAGGAAATAGAGAGCTAAGTTGTATCATTAAAAGAGAACTTGAGTTAATTCATTGCATTTTCAAGGCCTTAGCTGTTCCTCTCCCCCCATCCATATTAATGGTTTAAAACATTCAGCAATGTTATTGTCATGGTTTAGCTAGCAGATTAAGGTCTTTAAACGCCAAATCTAATTTACTTAAATAGTGTTGAACAATGACGGATGCATTTATGGTAACAATTTTGTGCCAGTATTCCATCAAAATCGAAATCAGAGGACTGTATTTTAGTATTTGCAGTAGAGCAAAACTCATAATGAAATAAATAAAATACTAAGATAAGATTCAATATTATTTTTATCAGTAGATAAGCACACACTCCCCCTCCCCCAAAAAAGCATGTCCAGCATATATGTGGTTTACATGTCATCATTTTGTTCAGCCGGACAATAATGAGTAATTTTCTCTTCACCTGTTATATTAACAAACACATTTCCTTCAGGTTGTAACAGACTATCTGGATGCTACTTCAACCTAGAAAAATAGTTTCCAGGTTCTTAACAAAACCAGAAAGTTTCTCGAATTTGATCTGCAACTGCAGTCTGAAAATATGATAAACTGAGCTCCATGATGCTAATTGTGTGGTTTGATAACTAACCCTTATGAGTTACCAAATGACTCATCAACTGCTGAGACAGCTTTTTTGTAAGCTGAGTTTGAAACAGAATGACTCTTTGAGGGGTACTGAAATAAGAGTAATACTTTGCTGACTTTAATTGCCACACCTATAAATGTCCTGATTTTGGGTAACAGCTTTAATTAGATGTCATTTTATGCTGTTTCTTGATTTTTAGAGCTCACTTTTAAGCATGTGTGTATGCATTTTTTCTTTGTTGGATGTGTCATCAGCATAAGCATTTTTCATAAGTTTTATTTACATGGATTTCAGCTTTTTTATGTAAATGCACATGTGAGTAAGAAGAGCTCTCTGCAATAATACATAAGATGATGCTTGGACCACAAAGTCTGTAAAAATTACACGTAATTGATGCTGTCAGCATCAATCCAGCTTTAAAATAGCAGATATCCAATGAATGACATTACACTTATGAAGAATTGTGAATACTGAATGTACGCTACTGCTAATGCATGCTACCACCATGATATCTAGTTAAAAGTTATGATTCATTGCAAATCTCTTCAAATGCGGTGCTGGTCTAGATTAATGCAGAAAATGTTTCCCCATGGAAGAAAATAACTTTTTAAATTAAATTATACTTCTCAATTTTAGAGCTGCTATTACAATTTAGATTCATGTATCTTTGATTACATAACATAAAAAAACCCCACAGTTTCCAAAGACAATTAAAAGAAAATAGATAGCTTATCACAACTTCAGTCTCAGAGTCCTTTAGCAATCACAAATAAACACAATCGTACTCATAAATCTGTAACTCCCAGATTTGGTTGTAGTTTCCCAATACCATTCTTCATTAACATGACATCTTCAGTTTATGTATACTATAAAGACATCACCTTGAAATGCAAACGCAATATTTCGAGTTAGTTAAATGAAGTTTGTACAATTCACGTATTCTTGAATTCATATCCTAACTTTTATGATTTTACTGTCATATATTTCCATTTTAATTACTTTTTTTTTTTACTCTTTAGTAACAAACTGCTCGCTCTCACACTTGAAAAGATTTTAAGGGTAACTTTAAGCACTCATTTTCTCTGGAGAAAACGTTCATATTTTCTGACCAGTTCTGCTGTCTTAGGCTTTGCCTGGTCCCCTGCTTTTAAATGGACAGCTTTGCTTCTCTACAATCTGTCTCCTGCTCTGTGAACTCTCCCACAGTCTTCATGTGGTTGCTTTTGCAGGTTTTATTACCAGACTTTTGTTTTGTTTCAGGCTTCAAAAGCCTTCCACTCTCTAGTCCTTCTTCCTCCATTATACTTTTTCAAGCTGCTCTCCCAGTAAAGGTAGTGGTCTTTATCACAGGCGTCGTTCAGTCGTTAACTACAGTATGGATTAAGTCAGCCTCAGATCTGGAGACTACATCTCATAGTACAGGCAGTGAAGTGTTTTAGACATGCATCGAGACATTGCTAAAATGCAGAATTTAATTCTGTTTTGTGTATTCGTACATTAACTATCGTTACCCACATTTTCGGACTGACAAATTAAACCAACAATACCCCAAAGAACTTTCCAAAAATACACTACATGAAACTGAGACTTTTTAAATGTATATTTTCCACTTCCAATTATTTTATTACTCATTGCATGTAAGAAAGTAATACTTAGTTTTAGTTTGAAGATGCTCCTTTATTTATGTTGAATAGTCAAAGGTGAATACAGAAATGAAGAAAATAGAGTAGCCTGAAGCAAAGTAGTCCAGCACGTGTATCTGTTCAAAATGAATAATAAATTGCACAGGGAAATATTTTTCTACATCAGCCTATTCAGGTTTAATATGTACTCTGCCTTGTTATAACTGATTAGAAATAAAGGCACTGAAAATTATTTTCAGTGTAATTGGCTTCCCTCCCATTGAAATCGTAGAGGAATATACCTACAAAGGCAGCAGCTGAACTTGGGTCTAATAAATTTCTCTACTAGATAATAAAATGAGACATATACAGGTCTTTCCCCACTGACATTCATATTTTGCTGTATGAACCTTGACAAATATTCTTGATTTGAATCATCAGATCACCTTTTACTCCTCCTGAAGCGGACACAATGAAAATTACTTCCCTGAAAAATGCAGTAAAATAAAGACTTCATCAAAACAAAATGCTGATATTTAATAAAAGCAAGCCATCGGGGATAGATCTAAGAAGGATAATGCTAAGAGTTGTTATCCAGAAATGATATATCTTTTGGATATGATGGCATTCATTTCCAGAAATCAGGTCCGTCATACTCTTACTACAAATGGTTAGAAATGATGTGGAACAGCTTGTGTAAAAATATTGAAGTTAAATCCTTATTCAGTATGATTAAGACAGTGTTAATTTCCTGTGGAAGTAGAAGCTGCTTGTGTTATCAGGACAGATAGTGTCCAAGCCTTTACCGTAACAGCATTGGGGTTGACAGTTGTTAGGAGATCCTCATTGTTTTATTTTTTTTACTATAATTTATCCTGAACAAATAGCATGTAACAGCTACCCAGAAGACACATCCAATATGAATATTTGGTCAGTGACAATGGTCCAGATGTATCAGAGACACAACTCAGAATTGCGTACACTCAGGCAGCTCTGACAAACCAGCTTTTCTCTTTGTGAAAGGGTGAGATGATTGTGATAAGCTCTGCCTTATGTTAGATTTTAAAGCTGATCCCTCATTGTATTAGAAAAATGCCTAAGCATCATCATAGTTGGATCCTCAATATTTTTTTCTAATTAATACATATAGCGTCTTTACTGCTAGTTTGCCAGACCACCTACAGAGACATAACCCACATTTAAAACCTACCCAACCAAACATTCCGTTCCTGTTAATAGAAATAGTGACGTTCTCTGCAAAATGCTGGATGTTCTACACAGAGACTCGTTATATCTTCCATGGCTTTGGCATACACCCCATTTTCTGTGACCTTTTTTGTTGCCATCGGAGGTGAGCTGTATGTTTAGCTCCTGTAGGCTCCTTTGGTCCTCTTTGATAAAGCAGAGAAGATACACAGCAGATTATGTGGCAATTAACATTTTACTTGCAACAGAGATGACCTCAGTGACTTGTTTCCTAGAGGGAACTGGAAAATTCTGGAGGTTGACTTTTCCGAATTCTCATTTTCAAATGTACCCAGAGTAGAGAAGTAAAAGTCATATAGAAAATAGCATATATTTTTAAAACAAATTAGATATAATCAAAAGAATTATTCAAATAGATGATGTGCTGTATGAAGTTTCTGCGTTTTCTTTAATACCTGGAAGTGATCTAATGCAATTATTTCAGTACTGTAATTCCCCGACTAATTGAATGAGACTTAGTAAGTACAATACTGAGATCTCAATTTTTTAAATGAGTATAGCATATATAAACTAATTACAGTGAGTTCTCTGGGTCTTTAAGCTTACTTAGTTTTAATTGCTAGCATATTGTTTCAAAATTGAAGTGGTGGTTTTACAGTTGTCAGTAACAACAGTGTTACAAACAACAACAGATAGTTCGAGCAAAAAGTGATTACCAAATCAGCAAATTCTACCTTGCCTCCATATGACACTTGGAGTCAGCATTCTTTTAAATAGAACTACTTTAAGAAAGAGGTTTTGGGTTTTTTTCTTTATTGAACATTACCAAATAGAAACTAGCTGATGAAGCCTTGATGTAGTGTATGTGCCAAATACTATTAAAGCTGGTGAAACAGAGGTCTGAACACTGATTCCTTCATGTGAAAAAGGAGCAGACCATCACTGGAAGTAATCTGTATAAAAATTCAGACCTCCTAGATTTGCTGCTGTGAAATATGTAATTAACTTCCACTTTGTTTCTGGTATGAGTAAAAACAAATTAAATATTCTGCTTCACATCTGTAGAATACTTTTGTACCAGCACTTTACAAGCATCATTTCCTGAAATGCAAGTTTATCACCATCTTATCAAGATTATTTTGGAACAATATATTTACATCTTTCTTTTAGTAGATTTACAGTGTTCTTATCATACTCCGTAATACTTATGTAAAAACCCCACTGTTCAGAAACTGGGTACTTTTTTTTTCCTTCTTGCTGTGGGCTGTATACTAATATAGAGCAATTTCTGAGCTTGCTCTAACTTCTGAATCAACCAGCCCCGCTACCGCAAGCAGGCCAGGGTTAATTAGCTCCGTCATGCTGTATTGCTATTTTGCTTCTGGTATGTGTCAGCCAACTTGTTCAGAACTACTTCAGATACCGCTTATTTCCTCTTCCTCTCCACATTCCATTTTTGAAGTTTTATAATAGTGTATAAGGGAGTCCAGGGTTTACTGGTTTAGAAGAGAAACTGAAAAAGACTGCGTGTGTAGTCCTTTGAGTACTCACTGAGGAATGGGAGGCTTACATACCTGCATTAAAGATCAATTTGATAAGATACAAAAATGTAATAATAGGGACTAGAATGTGATTTTTGGCACTTCTGTGCAACTGTCCTCACCATAAAGCTCCTGTGAGCTCCTGTGACATTTTTTCTCCTGTCCTTTTTTTGGTTTCGTTTTGTTTGAGGTTTTTTTCTTTGTGGTTTTTTTGTTTGTTTGTTTGTTTGCTTGCTTGCTTTGTTTTGTTTTGAGGGGTGTATGTTTTCTTCTTTTTTGAGTTTTTGCCTGTATGTTTGTAGAGTTTCAATAAGAAGAGTGACAGATGCCCCCAGCCCCAGAGTACTCCAAAGCCTAGTGGCTTTCTCATGGATATCTGTGAGATGAAGAGCAAACTGAACCATTACTGTGCAAATCATGGAATCAAACTACATGGGTCATCATCTGTGCAGGATCCTTCATGGTCTATAAAACTGTATAATCTTCATGAAGTTTTCAAGTTAAAAGAGGATAAAAAGTTTCATGCTACTTTGTGAGATATTTAATGACTGACAAAGTTCTGCAGTCCAAAATATTTAGAGATTGATAACCCAGATTTTGGTATAAAGGTACGGGACCTAAGAGAATGAGTCTTCTGTCTTCTCCATTTGCCAGCCTGGAGCATACCCAGATCTATATAGAAAAGTCACAGGTAACTTTCAGGAGGTTTCTCAGGTCTAGAAATGCCAAAGGATGGACGCAGCAACTTGATGCCCTGAGCACAGTGTCTGGAGACAGAAGGATCCAACTTTGCGTGTAGCATTTATATGTTACTATATCCAGGCAGCTGTGTCTGCTGCCTTGGATTGCTCCAATAAACCAGGTCTGTTGAACTCTGCCCGTTCACTCTGGAGCAACCTTCCGGAGATCCAGGTTCCCAGTTCTAGTTTTCTATCCCGAATAACATGCACATTTTTTATTGACCTGCCAATCCCCCAGTTAGAATTAACCTCAGGTAACTGCAGACATGTGTAGTCCAGCTGTCTACATGATCCTAGAATCACTTTATATTCAGTAAATAGAAAAGTAAATTCATCCAACCTATTTCAGATGTTTGCTTTGCTTTAAGAGGAATCCTATTGTGAAAGTGCTTCTTTCTGTCCATTGCCTTTGAGGGAGTTTAGATTAATTTACACTGTGTACAACAGCCTTTAATTGGATGTATACCATCCTCTATTTCCATCAAATAGGGAAAATACCCCACGAGAAGTATTTACTTGCTCTGTGGGACTAGGAGCTATGTAAGGCAAGGTATACAGATGCTAATCAATGAAGTCCAGTAAAAATGTGTTGAATATATATTATATATTCATGTTCTAGATAATCTGAAATATTGTAGACAGCTGTGAAATGCAGCAAGCTATAAAACCCTGTACATGCTTCAGGCTAAGCAGAGAGACTTGTGCTATGCAAATAAGAAAATGTAAACTTCTCTGGTGACATAGGGGTTAATATTTACATTATAAAATAGCCCATTGCCTTCAGTAGGATAATTCTGGCATGAAGTCCAGGGAATAACTAATATTACAGGCCAGGACATTATTCAATTATTAGAACAGAGCAAAGTACCAAATGCTTAAATAGTGGCTGTCACAAAATTATCCAAGGAACCCTACTGATGAGTAATACTAGAAGGGTCATGTCTATATGAGCAGTTTTCTGACACCACAGAAAAGGAGATTATAGGGGTCTATGCTTAGTTTGAGTCCATTTAATTCAGTATCAAACCCACTTTCTTCCTTTGTCAGAGTTTTTGTTTTGGAGTTTCGTATTTCATTACAGATTTTAATTTCCCCTGATTTATCTAATTTAACAAAAGAGGTTAAGAGAGGTACTTATTAATAACTCTTTTTCCCCCCTCTGCAGTGTTTTGGAAAAAATGTTTTCTGCAAAATTGTACTCAGGAGTGAAGAGATATTAATAATTATGAATTGATTTACATAGAAATAGGCTAATTATTATGTTGACTGCATGAAATTATTCATTGTTTAAAATTTTAAGCTCTGTTTTTTATTTTAAGGGAATTTTTATTGCTTTAGAGAGTGTCCCATAGCATCATCTCTAATTGGCTTTGAATTTTCTAAAACTCGACCACAGATGTTTTTTTATTACTTTAACAAGAGATAAAAGCTCTTCTTGTAATGCATGTTCCTTTTCAATTGATTTTAAAAAGGTTAAGGGAACTCCCTTTGGTGCCACCTATCTTCAGATGAAAGATGAGAGAGAATTTGGTAAATCACATCTTATTTTGTTCCTCTATAGATTTAGCTATACCATTTTTTCCTTCAGTCTCTAGTATTTATCATAGAATCGTGGAATAGTTTGGGTTAGAACCTTTAAAGGTCATCTAGCCCAATCCCACGGCAATAAGCAGGTACATCTTCAACTTGATCAGGTTGCTCAGAGCCCCGTCCAACCTGACCATGAATGTTTCCAGAGATGGTGCATCTACCACCTCTATGGGCAACCTGTTCCACTGTTTCACCACTTTCATTGTAAAAAATTTCTTCCTTATATCTAGTTTAAATATTCCCTCTTTTAGTTTAAAGCCATTACCCCTTGTCCTATCACAACAGACCCTGCTAAAAAGTCTGTCCCCATCTTTCTTATAAACCCCCTTTAAGTACTGAAAGGCTGCTATAAGGTCTCCCTGGAGCCTTCTCTTCTCCAGGCTGAACAACCCCAACTCTCTCAGCCTGGCCTCATAGGAGAGGTGCTCCAACCCTCTGATCATCTTTGTGGCCCTCCTCTGGACCCACTCAAACAAGTCCATGTCCTTCTTGTGCTGAGGGCTCCAGAGCTGGATGCAGTGCTCCAGGTGGGGTCTCACGAGTGTGGAGTAGAGGGGCAGAATCACCTCCCTCGACCTGCTGGCCACGCTTCTTTTGATGCAGCCCAGGATTGGCCTTCTGGGCTGTGAGCGCACATTGTTGGCTCATGTCCAGCTTTTCGTTCACCAGCACCCCCAAGTCCTTCTCCTCAGGGCTGCTCTCACTCCCTTCATCCCCCAGCCTGTATTGATACAGGGGGTTTCCCTGACCCATGTGCAGGACCCTGCCCTTGACCTTGTTGAACCTCATGAGGTTCACATGGGCCCACTTCTTGAGCCCTGTCCAGGTCCCTCTGGATGGCATCCTGTCCCTCAGGTGTGTCAACTGCATGACTCAGCTTGGTGTCATCTGCAAACTTGCTGAGGGTGCACTCGATTCCACTGTCTGTGTCATTGATGAAGATATTGAATGGTACTGGTCCCAATACGGACCCCTGAGGGACACCACTTGTCATCAGTCTGCCATCTGGGCATTGAGTTGTTGACCACTACCCTCTGGATGTGACCCAACTAATTCCTCATTCACCGAACAGTAGACTCATCAAATCCATCTCTCTCCAGTTTAGAGAGAAGGATGTTGGGGGGGACCGTGTCAAAGGCCTTACAGAAGTCCAGATAGATGACATCCGTAGCTCTTCCGATGTCTACTGATGTAGTCATTCCATCACAGAAGGCCACTAAGTTGGTCAGGCAGGACTTGCCCTTGGTGAAGCCATGCTAGCTGTCTCAAATCACCTCCCTGCCCTCCATGTGCCTTTTTTTTTATTTATTTTTTTTTTGCAAACCACAAATTAATGCATGGAAAAAGCTTCAGTAGTTGTTCATCACATCTCTGAAACATTGTTTCATGTAGTGATATATAGTCCATTATATACTGACATTGGCTGTATCGTGTAAAAAGAAAAGTGAAACCTTGGGAGCTTATTATCTTGTTTTATTGACATTTTTCATTAGTACAAGATAAAAATGACTAACACTGGTGTTCGTAGTGTAAAAGTTATCCATTTAAAGGATGCGCAACATGTGCCTCATATAACTTCTCTGTCTGGAAGGTTGAAGCCACTTTGGGAAGTTCAGAGGGGGCTTCAGGGGAAGGTTTCAGCCTACCTCAGCAGAGCCACTGAGAGAGAAAAAACAAGTGAAGATAAATGCATTTTATGCTACATATCCAGGGCCAGACTGAGTTATGCATTTAAAGTTATTTGTGGGTTTCTTTTCTAGGTATGGACCAGTTCTATTATCATAGCACGTCATTAATATGTTATAATTACATACTCCTTCATTACTACATAAAAATACTGTAAACACTCAAAATAATTACATATAAATTCCATACAACAAAACTAACTTTCAACATTCTCTCAGGAAATTTAAAAATTATAAAGACAAAGTACTCTGAGTTTGTTTTTTCCACAAATTTGCATTTTATAGGTACTCTTAGACAAATTTGCTTTTGCTCGTCTGTGACTTTTACTTTAAGGTTGTTAGTGGAATGGGTCTTCTTCACTACTAGTGTGTATCATTTAAACCGTATCATCTGGAAAAAAAAAAAAACAAAACAAACCTCTTTAGTGTCTGACTGCAACATTGGGTTTTTTTAAATAATGAATAGTTCATCTTAAATGATTTGAGACATTTATAATTACACCTTAAAATAATTAAATGATTCAGTCTCTGCAAGACAGATGGCTGTAGCACAGAAACCATCTTCACAACTGGCACTAATTAACACCCTTGTTGGAATCTCAGCAGTGGTGAAAATATTAAATGGGTATCAAAACTAAATTACTCAGCCAGAGAGAGTTTGTCGAAGTCGATATATTGATAAGAGATTGTGAATGCCTTAATTGCACGTATGCTCTCTCATATTTATTTTCTGAAAGCAAATAGGTGACTTCACACTCCTGTAAAGATAAATATCGTATTTCCTATTAAACTAAAATCAAAGTCTTCCGTGTTTGTATGAACTGAGAGAATGCATTCTAGGAGTCAACAGCTCCATTTCATTATGTTAATAAATTATTGTGGTTAAAAGAACCCATTTACTGTAAAATGGGTAAGTATGTCACTTCTCCTTTCTAACCATGTCTACATACAATGCTTTCTGGAAGCTAGTTCCAGTTATTATGGCTTTATAGTGCTTATTTCTCACTGCAAAAAAGACTTTGTTTCTAAAATGAAAGAAATGCATATATATAACAAGTACTATAGCATAGACTAATGCCTTATGAAATGTGGATGTGAAAAACTGCATTTAAGAACCTTATTAGCTGTCAGAAAATATCCAGAAACACTTGCCATCAATTCATTTCACTTTAAGATGGGGGGCTGGTCTGCATATATAGCAAACACAGTGAGAGGAAGGTCCACAGCAATTCTGAAAGGGTAATGACTTCAATCTGAAAACAGAATTCTTGCCACACAGACCTTGACACGACAGACTTACGGTAACTCTTAGTGATGCATAAATTACATGAAAATATAAAATGTAAAGGAATTTAGGGCTTAAGATTGAAAATATGCTTTTAATTGAAATATATGAATGCTTTTAATTTTTTTAAACTATGAAATAAAATACAAAATGCCTACTCAATCAACACCAATTAACAATAACTCAACATTCATTCCATTTTACAGCTTAGATTAAATACAGTTAATGAGGAAGGGGGAGAAGGTTTTGTGAGACAGGTTCAATGGACTTTCAGTCTGCTATGACATTTGTTTCAGTACACCACCACCAACAAAAAAAAAAAAAAACCACATCCAAAAGAAGACTCAGTTCCTTATTTCTCTTATACGCATTTCTGTTCCTTTCTTGAATTCCTTAGGCTGGCTGCAATAAATGATTTGGACACCGTGTTTCCTGTTTTTTTGGTCTCCATTCACTTCTCCCCTCTCCTTAAAGTCTAACAAAACTCTAATTTAAACTTCTGGTATAGTTGAATTTACACATTTGATTTTTTGCCTTTAATATTTCTAATTAAAAGGATCCATGATTTTTCAGATTATTTTTACTTAGAAGGACATTTTTACAACAAAAAAGGTTCATAAGTAAGTGGGTTGTCTATGAACAGTGCTCAAATGACATCTCTGGAGTGACAGTACAGTAACTTGGCCAGCAGAAAATCCATGATATTAGCAGCAGTTCACCATCTCAATAGTTTTCTTCAGCCCTTTTATAAATGGGAGAATAATTCAGTCTCATTTCTGGTAAATGAAATAATGGCTTTTAATTGTGTCGATAAGGATTTAATAAGGACTTAATAAGGACTTGTTTGTATCGGGATGTTAGTTCTAGGTAGTGTGTGAATGTACCTCATACTGGCTGTCTTTGAGGATGCTATTAGTATACAGTAAATGTAGGATAGTGTACTTCATTTTTAGACTTTGCAATAGAAAAAAACAACTTTGCCCAGAGCATTTTAAGAAGACTAATGAGATGCTTATGCTACCTAGTTTAGTTAGCAAACTCACGTAGCTCTGAAATCAAGAGGCTTAGCTGGTTCCGTGTCTTGGAGAGAGGTAGAAAGCAGTTCAGAGCCCCTACCTTTGCGTGCTGCCTAATCCGCTGGCTCTCAATCAGCCTTGGAAGATGCCTACTTCTCTTGCTTTCTTAATACAGGTTTCAGGTATGCTATTGCCTTACTAGCAGTATTCACAGAGGGACTTAGCACACAATTGCTAGCAAATTGTAATTCATGTAAGAACTTACTTTGCACAAACCTTCCAATGCAGACTACCTTTAAGAAGCAGACCATGGTCATTAATTCCACACTAATAGACTACTGCATGGCAACCAGAGGGAGCTTGCAATCCATACTAAGAATATTTAGCAATTGAAAAAAAATGCTCTTCTCACTGTTTTTTTCAATATCTAATGAAGACTTAATCTACATAAAAAAACTTTATGTGGACTGACAGGGGATTTAAAATTCACAACAAACTCATGACAAAAAAACCCTGATGACTGCTAAATACACAGAAACTACCCATGATTTAGGAAGTCCCTGAGCAATTGTTCGAAGCTAAAAGAGTATCAAGGAAGTTTTATCACTGAATGCATGCTCCATTCCTACAATTCTCCTTAGATATCTATTATTGGCAGCTGTCTGAGCCGGCATACTGAAGTAGCGGATGGTGGGTCTGATCCGGCACAGTTGGTCTTATGTTAACTAAGGTGGCTATGGGAAGGAGCCAGGGAGAGTTGGCTGATTTTGACCAATGGGCTTGAAAAATATTGCCCACATACTTATACCAGTAAAAACTGGAGTAAGAATGCAGTCACTTTAATTCTCAACCAGAATTTATTTCAGTGTTATCACTACAGGCTTACTCCTAGGTTTAGGGGAAGGCAGGTCGTGTTGCTAAAGGTATGTTACCATAGTGGACATAACAGAAGTTTTAAGAACAGCCCTTACAATACAAGAAAACTCAACAACTAAGAAAATGTATTCATTAGATTATATTATTTGTATGCTGCTGAGCTTCCATGGTATTGTTATTGATGATGCGTTAGGAAGCTTAGAGCTTAGTGTAGGCATCTTTTAAAATTATTATTTCAAATTAAATATAGAAGATAAAACAGATTGCAAAAGGTATGTGTCCTAGTTTCAGCTGGGGTAGAGTTCATTTTCTTCCTAGTAGCTACTGTCTTTCAGATTTAGTATGAGAATGTTATGTTGATAACACGTATTGTTTTAGTTGTTGCTAAGTAATGCTTATGTTAAGTCAAGGACTTTTTCAGCTTCCCACAGACAGGACAAGCTGGCCAAGGGAATATTCTATACCATAGACATCATACTCAGGATATAAATGGGGATTGGCTGGGGGACAGGAATCCACGGTCGGTGCTTGGGCTGTGCTGGGCAAGTGATCATTGGGTCATGGGCAATTGTATTGCATCCCTCCTTTTGTATATTCTTCTACCATCATTATTATTATTATTTTCTCTTCCATTACAGTTACACTAAACTGTCTTTATCTCAACCCATGAGTTTTGTTCAGTTTTTTTCCTTTTTCTCCCTCTTCTCCCTATTGTACTGGGGGCAGTGGGGGAAAGTGAGTGAACAGCGGCATGGTCCTAGTTGCTGTCTGGGGTTAAACCACAACAGTATGCGATTTGGAAAAACAGTTTTACCTAAAATAAAAATAAAATGACGTGATATATAGAACACATATAAATAGGGTTGTCAATCATTACTGTACAGACCACACTTCGTATAGAGGTTATTATACCCATTTTATCATATATTCGTCTCTTCTATCATAGGAATGTGACAAACAGCAATTTGCAAAATCAACTAATTAAAGAGGAACATTGAGAACTATGATTAACAAAACTTAAACCAAAGATCCATTCAGGAGAAGAGTGATTTAGAGAACCAGATAAAGTTAAAGATACTTTTCTTGGTGTGCAGGGATTGTCACAAACCCACCGATGAAGGCAAGGATGCTAGATTAGGGACTTCCTAATATTTCCTGAGAGCTGCATCAGCAATGTGTGTGATCATAACAGAGATCCCTAATCTGATGCAATTAGTTGTTTCCACTCAGTTCAAATGCAAATTCAAGGGCATCATTTCATCCATAATCTGGGAACAGATCAAAGGTATTAAATAAAGTAACACAGTAACCTTATGTTGTGATCCTTTGCCATATGTTTTATGGCTTATCACACCTCTGAAAGCACTCAGTGATTGAATGATGATACCAACATGCAACTGAAACAAAGACCTGCAGCTTAGGGCTGTGTTGTCTGATCTGGAGCTTGCATCCCACTGTCTCCAACTGTGACTTGCTCATTTGTGAAGTGCCCCAGGGATGTTTGTGAGGCTCAGTCAGTAGGTGCTTCTCAGCATGGTGTGATTTAGCAGATGAAAGGTGTGCAGAATACAGTTTTACTTTAACAATTTCTACAATAATCATCTTTCCTGTGGTGTACAATTATGTGTTTCACAGTAGCAAGTATCTCCAGTTTCAGTTTATTCTCCTTCCTTGGAGACAGTCTATCTGTGCACAGATTTTTTCACTGACCCAGAAAAAGATAACATGCAGTGCTGACCATGATAAATTCTTAGGCATAAACAGTTTATTTCATGTCTCTGCAGGGTCACAGGTATGAGAAGACTTCTCAGCATTTTTACCTTGCTTACATTTGGTAAAAATATGAATACCAAAATCTTCTGTAGGTTCTCTAGAACTGTATATTTTAGCACTGTAGTGGAAAGCATAAAAGACAGGCTCTTCCAAATCATATGTAGAAAAAAATGCTACTGCTACAAGATGAAAGAATGATCAACTGAACTTCCTTTCAGCTAGGAATGATCAAGCTTTCATCAAAGTTACTGTCAAACATTTGTTTCTGCAATATAAAAGAGATCAACAGAATGGTCTTAGAGGAATGTGTTCCATTTGTATTAAAATGACGATAAAAAAAGTTTCTGGGATCATTTATTTTAACTTGTTATTTGAATTGAAAAAAAAAAAAACAACTTTAAAAGATCCTCTTAGTAGCTGAAGAGAGCTACTCTTTAAAAGTAGCTGTCTTTAAAAAGGTAGGCCAAAGAAATATTACATACCATAGACATCATACTCAGTGTATAAATGGGGGTTGGACAGGGGACAGGAATCCACGATCGGTACTTGGGATGGGCTGGGCAACTGATCATTGGGTCGTGGGCAATTGTATTGCAAGATAAAAAGATACCTCAGCAGAATTGTTACTGAGTGTTGTGGGTTAGCCCTGGCCAGAGGCTGCGTACCACCCAGCCGATCGCTCACTTCTCCCCTCAGCGGGATGAGGGAGAGAATCAGAAAGGTAAAAGTGAGAAAACTCGTGGGTTGAGATAAAGAGAGTTTAATAGGCGAAGCAAAAACTGCACACAAGCAGAGCAAAACAAGGAATTCATTCACCACTTCCCATTGGCAGGCAGATGTTCAGCCGTCTCCAGGAAAGCAGGGCTGCATTACCCATAACCATTACTTGGGAAAACACATGCCATAACTCCAAATGCCGCCCTCTCCCACCCCCGAGCTTTTATTGCTGAGCACAACATCATATGGCATGGAATATTCCTTCGGTCAGTTGGGGTCAGCTGTCCCAGCTGTGTCCCCTCCCAACTCCTTGTGCACCCCCAGCCTACTCACTGGTGGGGTGGTGTGAGAAATAGAAAAGATCTTGATTCTGTGCAAGCACTGCTCAGCAGTAGCTAAAACATCCCTGTGTTATCAACACTGTTTTGTCCACAAATCCAAAACACAGCACCATGTGAGCTGCTCTGAAAAAAATTAAATCTACCTCATTTCAGCCTGAATAATAGTTGAAACCGTGCTTCTGATGCTGATAAACAGTTGTGAATAGGAAGATGACAGTCATCTTAAGATTCTACTGCCATAGGCAAACCAAAATTAGCTCAGTCTTGCAGCCCACAGGCATTAAATAATTTTGAATCTAGATTTTATTGCCTGGGGCAACTACCTATACGTTAAAGTTGGTCTGTGTCACAGACCTACCAATAGTCTTTCTCTTTGTGTACTGAAGTCAGTTATTTGAATATCACAGAAAAGAACGGAATAAAGTGTCTTAAAACATACAGGAGAAGAACACATTTGTATATATACATATGTAGATATGGATTGCTTTTAGCAATTTGAATTACAGTTTTCTGAATAAATAATGATAATTGGCCAGTTAGCATGCTGAATACATATTTCTGATAAATGCTTCATTAAATAAATAGGATACTGGTCAGACCATCTCAAATAATTTTGTCTTAATAAAACTTAGCACTTTAAGAGAAAGTAGGCAGCTTAAAGAGCAAGAATACAAAAGCTTATGTATTTTGGGAATGTTTCTCCTTACTTCTGTGGAGATAACAGAAATCTTATTTTCTCTTCAAAGCTTGGCCTTCTGATCCCGTTGGTATAAATAATTCTGTCTCTAACCAAACATTCAGGAGGTTTGTTTTGGAAAAGTTGCTCAAATTCAGACTGAAACAGTTCTCTAGAGTATTGCATGATATTATTTAAGAAAAAGTTATTCCTTATGAGAAGTTTATAGGATAACATCAACCATAATTAGGTACCTAAGTGTAAAAGCATGATCAGGCTGCTGTACGAGCCAAGTGACTTGTCAGAGGGACATAGTGTTTTTCTTTTCCTGAGGCTGCCCCGTTTACCCAGGGAAATGAAATGCCAGCCTCCTGCCTACACTCTGAGCTCCCAAGAAGAGGTGCACTTAACAGATCTTCATTATTCGAAGAAGGGAGGAGAAGGAAAAGTTTAGTTTTAAAAAAAAAAGCTTTCTCCAGTTCCATAAAAAGATATACTGTAGTTTTCAGCAATACAGCAGCTTATACATTCAATATGTCAACTACAAGTATTACCAGTATGCTAATAAATGAAACTACTGCATGCAAACCTTACAATAATCTATAACATGCTCTTATAAAATTCTCCTGATTTGATGTATATTTCTCTGTTAAGAATATACAGATTTGAAATAGCTTTTATATATACTTGTTTTCATAAAGCTCTGATCCAAATAATTTTTATAGCCTGGCTATGTGACTACCCATTTAAACACAGTGGTGAAGCCTGTCATTACCTCTCCTGAGCACGTTGTTTCCAGAAGTCAACATGCCATACCGCAGTTCATACTGCAATGTCAGTAAGAACTGTTGTATATTTTAGAGTAATAATTGTGTTTTAATGACTTCTTTCTCTGCTGTTTCCACTTAGTATTTGATAGATTTACCAAGCTATTTTAAAAATTGAATCAGGAACATTTAATAAATGTTTCCATTTTATTTATACGTGTTTGTATGTATGGAATTTATTAAAGAACACAGTATTTTGGAGCAGGATCTCTAGTTTATAAACATTAATTTTTCAGTGTCCTTAGTACAGGAAATTATCATGAATTCACTTTGGGCATTACTTTGTACTTCATCACCTCCTAATCATATTAACAAGAGTTCATATCAGGAAATGCATCATTATTTCAAGCAACTTGTACAATATTGTTATTCTGATGTGACAGTCAATTTAGCATTAATAATAAAACTTAAGTGCTGCTGCTCTTTATGCCCTTCTGCCTGAACCCAATGATTGACATATTTAATGTAGTCTTACACTGTGGCATGGTTGACCACTGGGATTATTTTTAGCCTCAGTCTCCAATTAAATATGAGGGAGCTGGGATCAAAATCCACCATGCTCCTCATTTGGAATTAACTACAGCACTATTAGGAAAATCATCTGAAGAAAATTTTCTACCTTATATAAATGGCTGTCTAACTGTCTGAAAAGATTGCCAAATTTAGCTTTTCTTTTGTAGCAACTTTCTTTGCAAACATAGCAACTAACGGGAATCCTGTAAGTAAAAGACATGTACATAGAGAGCAATACTTACCCGCAGAAAATGGTTCTCTTGCTCAGGCTTCTGCTGTTTGCCTGAACAAGACTGTCATAGCCCCAGCAGAGCAGAGCTGCCAAGGTGTCCTATTGAACCGAGCAGATAGAGTGAGCAGCCTCCCGGGAATGTAAACCTTTTGTTTGGCATCAGAAATGGTGTTTAGGCTCTGAGCTGTTAGTAAATGGAGTGCTTTTATAAAGATAGCTAATTTATAAAAGACTTGTGTTAATTTGGTGCTTATCTTGAGTTATTATGATTTTATGCACCATTATCCTTTTTCACATTTGTTTAAATATCAAGTATCTGCTAACACATGGTGTTTCAGTCCTTAGGGGGATGCTTGCAACTGGAGTTATTTTGTTCTCTGCTCTGTAAATCCTTTGATGGATCAGCTGAGAAAAATTTAATGTTCTGATTTACAAATGAAAGATGTGGCACGGTCACTTCCGGTTCTGCTAGGTTGTGAGAAAATACGATATTGCTCAATGTGCCCATGGGGAACTGTGTGAGCAGGAACGTATCCTCAGAAACAGAAGACTGACAAAATACTGTGTTCTCTGAAAGAAGATTAGAAGCTCTTGATTGAGCTCCGTAAAACCAGACTCCTAAACAATGAGTTTGGTAATCACAGGGATAACATAACTTTAAATTTAGTGTAAATAAAGTGATTGAATTTATCTCTGCTGACATATGCTGTGTGTATGTCCTGTTGTATGTAGGGAAAAGCTAAGGTGTAGAGTATGATGACTGTAACATAAGGTTTGTTCTGGAATACAGGTCACTTGTGCTCGAGGCTTTTAATCTGGTTCGCATGAAGGATCATTAAAGCAATACTCTCCCAGCTGCTGGCAGCACTAAAAATCATTTCATACAACTGTGCTTGCGGCAAAGTTCATATACGGTCTGATAAGAGGGGAAAGTGAGACTGAAGGGAATGTGAAGAGTCAAAGTGGAAAAAAATATAAAGGGAAGAAACTACTATAGGGATAAGAGAAAAGGGAAGGAAAGGTGAAAGACATTCAGCCTTCAAGGCTGATCAAGGAGTATGAGACAGTATGGGAGAAGGAAGCAAAAGAGAAAGGCAGGACAGGGAATCCAGATATTCAACATGAGATCAAAGAGACTATGACACAGTTCTGAACATAGGAAGGAACACAATTCACTTATATACAGGCATGCAAGAACAAGACATCTTGTTTTTTGAGTTTACGTAGGATATGATTGTAATTTTGTCTGTAGAAATGTATGTTTTTAATAGATCTTAATTTTTTTCAGTCTATGAGCGTTGCTTGTTGAGGCCATTTCACTTAGAGTATCTTAAAAAAGTTATCTGGTACCAGACGTAGCTTAATTTGAGTTATGTCCATGAACAGTGAAATGGTAGGCTCAAGTGAAATATTAACATTTTCAGTAGGAATTATGATTTCTGTTTTTCATCCTACAATACTTCAGTAAGGATGGTGACATACATCTTACTTTAATGAGGTTAATTTTGTTGTCACTCTTGTCAGTATTCTTTCTCTTATTCTTCTGCATACTTTTCTTGTAAAAAATCGAATGTTAAAATGACCTTTTAGCAAAACAAGTCATAATGGACTAGAGAGCCAAAATGGGGGAAAGAAGGTAGGAGATATTATGGAAATTGTTTGGTTACCATTCATATTCCTTTCCATGAAGTTATTTGATTAAATTTTATATTTTCCCCCACCCTGAGATAAAATAATTTATTTCAGAAAGCTGAAAAAACCACTAAACTCTGTGCCAGGGAACAATTTTACTAAATTATCAGTGGTGGGCATACAGTAGTCAATAAACTTGAAGGCCAGTATTTAGACCAATCGGTGTTTGAAAAGTGCAGTTGAGAGCAAAGTTACAGCTTCAGTGTCTCTTCTGTAATTCAGTAATTGGACTTAAAGTCTTCATCTGCCTGTAAATGAATGCTAGATGCAGAATGGAATGCCTGAGCTTATTTTCCTGTGTGTTGGACAAGTGTAGAGGAAGGAGGGCAAAATGGTGGATAAGCTGCAAGTTTAGTGAAACTTGGTTTCACATGCAAAGCTATGTGGGGTTGCTTTGCCTCTGCTCAGCTTCTTTCCCAAGCTGAAGAAGCCCAGCGTAGGATGGGATGTTGCAGCGTGTGTGCCAGGTCGTGTGGTCCAGCGGGTGGGCAGCAACATCACTGAGACAGTTCTTCCCCAGCAGCTATCATGCCTAGGCAGTGACAAAGCCAAGCAGGGTAAACAGGATACCAAGGCACAATGTCAGCGAGGCTGCGCACACTTCTAGATGAGGGTGTGATTAAGGATCTTGCCACCTTGTCATCGAATGAATTGAAGCAAAGTGGATCCCTGTTTCAGGTGGGGCTCATTATATCTTGATGTCAGTCTTTTCTATCAGTGGGTATATTGACAATATGCTGGGGGGGGGGGGGGGGGAAGTGTTTGAGATTCCCTTAAATTATGAAGCTGCTCCACAACAGAGAAATTTAAGAGTTTTAATATAAACTTCATTATTTAAAACAATGCGTATATTAAGACAGATAGCCATGATGTTTTACGTAAACTTTATTTCTAACCTCAAGTGTCTCAACAGAGCAGTGCGATGATCTCCACAGAGCAGTATCTCTGTTTAATTACTACTTCATTACAATCATTACTCTCTGGGAGGTGATTTATAAATCATTTCTGAGTGAAGCATTTGCATTTTGATGTCAGTTTCATCAACTTGTAAACTAAAATTCACAGAGAATCACAGAATGGTAGGGGTTGGAAGGGACCTCTGGAGATCATCTAGTCCAACCCCCCTGCCAGAGCAGGTTCACCTAGAGCAGGTATCCAAACACATCCAAACTGAACCCAACAGAATCGTTTACTGCATACAGCAGAATATACCAATTATTAAACTGGCAGCACGTGAGGAGAAGGTGACTCAAACTACTGTGCAATTTGGGTTGTCATCTCTAAAGACTGAGCTATAGGTCTGCTCCTATATCTGCAGGATCTCAGACCTGACTAGTTCTGAATTTACATTTCCTACCAGGTACAGTGTCAAATAACCTTGCGGTGAATGAACAATGAAATACATTCTAGTATATTTTCAGAGAATTTTATGAGGACATAATGTCAGTTCAGTACTGTGTGATGTTAAAAATAAAAAAAAAAAAACCTGCGTGCAATACTTTAATGCACTGCTGTATATGAATTATTCATCTGCAAGCCAATTCCTCTTAAAAACTAACAATTCAGTAAGAAATATATGGGTCAGAAAAAATGGCTAGGATATGAGGGTAATGTCAACAGTGGATGCTGGAATGCATGTGTTGTATGCACTGTATTATCTTTTTCCTGCCTCATTCCTGTTGTTCCCATTAATTTGATCATAATCCAGAAAAAGCACTCCTCTGCCTAAATGCCTGAGGGTCCCAATCTGATCCATTGGGATTTTGAAGAGTACATACAATAGAGAAGTTTCAGTTCCAGCAGCTTTCTTTTAAGACACAGGTAAAAAAGAAGGTGTTGATAATGTTCCACTTTCATATAATTCAACTTTAGTTGAACTGTCTAGAAATTCAATATTTAGTAAAACTAGCTGTCTTCATTCCTTGTACAACTGAATATAGAGAAAGGAAATCAGGTCAAATTTGATACATTTAAAAAATAATAAATAATAAAGCAATAACGCAAGAGGCAACAAAGGGTCTTTCTTTTAACTGATGGTAATTTTCAACAGCAAGCAATATCTGCTACTGTGAGTGTAGTTCGAAATGATAAATCATGGAATTACTGATTCTTTTTGTGGAGTCTCTGACATATTATGAATTCATGACTTGACATCTTCCCTTTCTTAATATAATTAAAAATATTCAGTGACTGTAATAAAGTTCTGACAAATGGCAATTAGATGAAATTGCTGTGTGATTCCCTGGACTAATTTAGCAAGCTCTTCTTTAACAATACTTATTCAGGCATGAACTGCGTGTAAACACAGCAACTGCTGTATTGCTTGTAAGGATAGAAACTTGGTAATTGTCGGTGGCCTTATCTTTCTAACATAAATCAATAGGCATTATATGAAAACCTGACCAAAACAAACAAAATGGATGTGAATGAATCTCCCATTTTGCCTGCACAGTGACACATCTTCAACAGAAGAAGCAAAAACTGCCAACAGCTCGGTTATGAAGTCACTGTTGAGTACTATGGAAATTGTTTGAATTCTGTCACGCAGAGGATAGAATAAAGTTGTGTTTTCCATACCCTGTGGAGTGCACACATCATTAGTTCCTGAATATCAAAAAGTGGGAGTACAACAGCAACTGCTCTGCTGTCATTTGGTTCGGGCTCCTTAGTGGTTGAATATAGAATAGTTTATGGATGCACAGCTGAGTTGTGCAACCCTATAAAGGCTTGAGCTGCTGAGCCTCCTGCAGGGTTAGATGCTGTGCATTAAGCAGCATCTGCACAGAAAGCTTCCAGGGTCAAAATTAGGAAGTTAGCTCCCCTGATTCCATGTGCTCCTCTGCTAGATATCGAGTTTTATTTTATGTCTGTTGCTTTTTTGCAGATGATTAAATACCATTTTCAAAAGCGATGTTGACACCTAAATTCCCACATCCCATTTACCTTTCCGGGGACAGCAGTAATAACAATAATAAAAGGATCGAGGGCTGTCATGACAACTATAAATGGCTATATAACCACATAAGGACATATATAGTGTTCTTGCTGTTTTGATTTCTGTGGTTGAAGTCCTAAAGTTGCTTTGTTTCTTTCACATTTCACATTTCCAGGGTTCAATAAAAGTGAAATATAAGAGAAATTTGCATTCATTTTAGAAAAAAGATTGCTATATCGTACCCAATGCATTTTGCAGCAGATTCACAAAATCCACTTGGTTTGTAAGACATAGCAGTAGTCTGAGTTAATTTCCAAAAAAGCAGTATGCCAGGAAATAATTTGCAGAACTGAACAGGCATTGATTTCTTGATGAAAGTAATCCTAAAATGTAATTATCTTTCATGAACTCAGTTGTTTCCTTTTTTTGGTTGTTTGTTTTGTTTGTTTAAATTTGGTAATACAGTGAATGTCAGTTCCTGAGATCTGTGAGTGTTACTAATATGATTACTCAATCACCAGCTCCAGGAGTTTTGTGATAGGGAGAAATGTAAAATTCATATATGGAAAACCATGAAAGGCATCCCAGAAGAGTTCAAGTACTTGAACTTCTAGGCTGAGTGATCCATTTAACCATCATATCTGCTGCAGTAAAGCATTAGCTTCTTTTCCAAAAGCTTATTGTAAGACTTTCCTCATGGGGAAAAAAAAAAATTAGAGGATTTTATGAAGGAATCCGCTGGAGACTTTTGCAGAATTCTTCTTGTGCTGTTCTCCTGCACAAGTGTCGGCCCAGTGACGTTGCTCTGCTGCAGAAGATGTTGGGGAGCAGGCTGAAGCAGAGTGATAGGGTTTCCTGCTGCTTCCCAGCACTTCTGTGAATCACCCAAGAAATGTCTGTTTTGCAGAGAGAATAAAGAAAGTGGCTGGTGCTGATCTTGTGCAGTTGACAGATGCAAGAGAGGAAATTGGTTAACTGAGAGAAATTAAAAGAAAAAAAAGTAGTCTAAGAGAATGAAACAAGAAGACTTCAATGGAAATGTGCTTCAGCAGAATGTTTGCTATGATCTCAGGCAGAAGCTATGATTATAGCATGAGAATAAGCAATTTACTTGAGAAGAAATGAAGATGAAATGACAGAGCCACAAAATAGGATCACACGGTAGACAATCACTTTCTTAGTGTAAACAAATTATATCCTAAATGGATTTCAGTGCTTTGCGTGTTATTCTGGAATTGCAGTTCAAGAAAACTGGCCAGAATACTCTAATATATATTCAAATACGTGATTTAAGGAAACACTGTATTGAGGAGATTGGCAAACTATTGTTAATGGAAGGAAAAATGGAAGAAATGAATCAGATATTTCTCTGAAGAATGTTTCCCTATGTTCCCTTAAAAAGAAAGGTCATTTTGTCTTGTCTTTGCTCACATATCCAAGTCTGTTTGCACTCAGACCTCTTCTCAGAAATTTTCTGAGTACCTTTGTAGGTTTACAATCAGTTTCATCTGTTCTTCCTAATTCCCAAGTTTAACTACTGCCTGGCCTGGAGTATAGCCTGGAACTTGAAGTGGCTTTTCTTTTAGTCATTACTCTGAAAAGGAATTTAACTGCTTCCTCCATTGAAATTCTAAATGAAGGGTTGCTAATCACTTCGAACAAAATTGTGTCCGGTTTTCATTGTATCACTCTGTAAGGCTGAAAAACATAATGCTATACAAGACAGTCTGTTCTCATAACACACAGTAGCAATCTAACTTGCACAATTTCAGGCATTAAAATACATATTTTACAGTTAGAAGGTGGATGTTGTGGAATTCCAGATCATCCCATGAAATTGGGATTTATTGTTTGTATTTGAGTGGAATTTTAATATTATGTTAATATCTAAATGTTTTTGTGTGTTTACAGTATGTTTTGCAGTTTGCCTGAAGAATACAGCTAAATAAGTAACATGCAGAGAAACAGTCTTTGGACACTATTATAATAGAATTCACTTAACTGGGAGACACATAAGTAGACAGTTCTCTTATGTGAAAATTTTGCTTGGAACCAACTTTCATGTAATTTATTTCAAGTCACTGATCTATTAGTTTATTGATATGTTCCTTCGTTCGTTCGCAGACAGAGCAAACATTTCAGGGTTGCTGATCCAGTGTGATCTATGGAATGAACAATTTTTTTTTTTTTTTTTGAGTTAATTAGAAATTCAAAGGAGATGGGATTAAGTATGGGCACTTGTATAGCTTTCTATAGTTGATGAAGACCCTTTAGAGAGACTTATGTGAGAATGAGCCATTTGCAGTATTTTATTTGTTAGCACTCTGATAGTGAAGATCATTGTCATATAATGGCTCCTTTTTATTTAATATTCAATCTGAACTTGTAATTTATGGACATGCTTGCTTAAAGGGCTTATTTTATTACCTATCACACCATGTAAACATTTCTAATTTATTGTTGCTTTGGTACACTTGGAATTTGTAGTCTTTGGAGTAATTTCATTTGGAAAACAAATAAGGAAGATGGATTCTGATATATTTTTGGTGAGATTAGATTTAGTCACAGATATATATACCAAGAGGTATTTACATTAGTAACAATAAGAACATAGAACATGAAAATACAACCGTCTCTACAACAAACATAGCAAACATAAGGTTTTTATCTCACATTTCTGTTACTCCACCTATCATATCATGGTTTCTCATGGCTACTAAACAGTATCTGATCTCCAATTTGGAATCCAGGAACTACTGACAGTTCCTCTTTCCAACTGTGAGCACGAGCTTACAATGCTGGCTTCAGGCAAAAATCACACCCGTAGAATAATATAGGTAGGAAGGGATCTCTGGAGGACATACAGCTCAGTCTCTACTCAAAGTAGAGCTGGCTTTGAAAGGTTTTGCTCCATAACCTTCCTATGTACTGAGGTGAGACTGAGTGGCCAGTATTTCCCTCCATGTTTCTTGCCCTTCTTGAAGCAGTAAGTAATTTTTGCTCATTTGCAGTCATGAAGAACCTCCCTCTGTCACTGTGATGTTTCAGAGTTGATAGAGGTGGCCTTGCAGTGACACTGAATAGCTCCCTCAGCACACAGGGGTACTTCCCATCAGATCCCATGCCCTCCATAACTGTCTTCCTTTACTGAGGATAATGCTTCACTCCCACAGACCTCTATTAGGCCTGGGGAACTGGAAGGCCAGAGGGCAGACCTTTCCAATGAAAACTAAGGCAAAAAGGCCTTTGAGTACTTTGGTCTTTCATCATTATATGAAAGACACACCTATGTTCTTGTCCCACTGAACATTGTGCCACATAGTCTTTAGTCTGCCTTTCACTGACAGAGTATATATGGAAGTACAGAAGTCCCTCTTCCCAAATTTCACCTTCCTGACTTTTTCCAATTCCAGCTGTGCTATGACTTTCTTAACTCCATCCCTGCATGCAGGGCAGTGTTTCTATATCTGTCATGAGTAGTTTATCCCTGCCCTTCCGCGTACTTCTTTTTTATCATTTAAACTCAGGCAAGACGCCCGAGTTTATACTTGCCGGCCTTCTGCTAAGCTTGCTCTACTTTCTGCATGTCCAAATGGAAGATCTTCTGCACAGAGGAAGTTGCCCATGAAGATCAAGCATCTTTGCTGGGCCTCTTTACCCTCCAAGGCTGTCTGCAATGGGATCCTGCCAAGCAGATCCCTGGGCAACTCAAAATCCATTCTGCTGAAATACAGGGTTATGATTCTGTTATTTATAATTCTACTATTATTCTTGCTTATTTTTCCTGCTTATTTTTCCCAGGACTTAAAACTTCATAGTTTCATGGTCACTGCAGCCCAGGCTGCCCTTGGCTTTCACATCCTTGACCAATTCTTCTGTTTTGTGATTAACAGGTTCATCAGAGCATCTCCCTAGTCAGTTTGTCTATCAAGAAATGGTCATCAACACACTGTAGAAGCCTCCTGGATTGTTCACACCCAAGCTTATTCCCCTCTTACGGTGGTTGAAGTTCCCCATTTGTACCAGTCGTGATCATGAGGTTTCTTTCCACTGTCTAAAGATGACTTTGTCTGCCTCCTCTTGATCAGGTGGTTTATAGCAGACGCCTACCACAATGTCCTCCATGTTAGTCTGTCTGGCAAAGCTCTTTTTATTTGAGCCACTCCTCAAGATAGACCACAACTGTTCCTCCTCGCTTTTTCAGAAATATAATTATTTTATACTTTGCAAAGGTATAATTACATTAATTAAAAATTACTTAATGTGACCACACTAGTTTATTCCTTTCATAACTGACCTGCAGTTTTCCAGGGTAAAACTTTTACAGGATCAGAGCGTAAGACCATAAAACTGCAATTGAACAATGGCAAATTTTGACAAACAACATTTTAATGTCAGTATTAAATGGTGAGGTGGTGGTGTCATCCTTGTACAATAAGGAAACCAATGAGGTGTTTTGATAACATTTCTGATTTACTAAGCATACTGCAGTCACCTGTGCAATTTTAAGTGGAGCCAAAAGCAGACTATAAAGCAACAGAAGATAGAACAGGTGTACAAAAGCAAAATCCAGTGTTTTTTTCAGTGAAATTCATTGGGCAGAAACATTCATTTCAGTGTAATTCACATGCTTTATTAAATTCTTGTCAGTTCTCCTATTTCTCTTAGTGTGGGTTATTAGCATTCAGTATTGGACTATTTAGGTGCTTACATACTGAAGTTTACAAAACCCCTTTGAGTTCTCTATGCCAATAGGCAGCTACAGACTTAGGTGGAATGAATGCGCATTAGAGTTAGGTGTAATTTGTCTCATAATCCTGATTTTTAAAATATATGTAAAAACTGTACTTTCCTAATAGCAGGATCTGGAAATATTGTTCCTTACATCGCTCTATGAATGTTATAGGTTTTTTCTTTAGTTTCTTCAGCTGTGTATTCATGACACTTTCGTAAGCAATGCTTTCAATTGACTAGTTAATTGACATATTCCATTAAGTATGGGTAAAAGAGATAATCAAGGACCAGAAGAGAACTAGTTAGTTTCTCAATTTTGGATAAACAGAGAACTTATTTATGAAAAAGAATATATTTAAAATTATTATTATTTACTCCCACTTATGTATCAGAGCCAATATGAACCCACTGAGATATAAAAGAAGCCGGTATACTCAGCGGAACAGTGGGAAAAGTATGGAAATTATTCAGATTTCCTTTTGTAGTACAGCACTCTTGTTTTTTTCCACCACATGTATCAGTCAGCTGAAGAAATTAGTCAAAGTCAGTTAGTCAAAAGAAACTGAACTGGTGAACCAGTCTGTCTGAAATCAGATATCCATCAAAAAATGAATAGTATCTTTCCAGCTAAAAGCTAAATCAGCTACCCTCCCTTGGCTGGAGTACAGCTGCCCAAATTCTTGTTTTGGCATAGTGCAAAAAGTGAAAAGGCTATAATCGTGAAGTCTGCCATCTGCTTTTCCAGGTTAAATGCAGAGCAGACTGCAGTGTAAATCTTGTTTAGGCAGACAGAAGGACATATTAGGCAGTGTAGGAACCTAATTACACATGAATTCAAGTCTAATACAGATCAGAGCACAATAAAAAAAAAACACTTTACCTTGTCTCAACATTGGTGTTTAATAGTATCTTTATTCTTGTTTCCTTACAGATACTTAAAATTCTTTTGTCTTGATGAAAGAGGCTCTTTGGTATTGATAGAGGGGATTTGTTGTTATGTATTGACACAATTAATTCAGCATATTTTTCTTTTGTTTCTGTACTTTTAAAAAATGGAATATAAACAGTATGTGTGTGAGGTTTATTGTATCATGTTTTGTAATTTCTCAGACCTGAAACAAAGAGATAGCAAGCCAGAGGTGCAACCTAGCAAAACTAACGTGCTCTGAGGGAAAGCAAGGGAATGCTTTGTAGGTAATTTAGGAATTTCTGAAGTGCTAGATATGTAAGAACAACTGATAAGAATCAAAAGTAGTATATTTTATTATTACACTTTTGTAGTTAATGAGAGATTAATATTTTAATGTTGAGGGAAAAGTCATAAGAACCCAAAGAGGAAATATTTCTTTGCAGGGGAAATAAAGGGAAATAAAGAACAAAAGACAGTTATCCTAAAGAAAACACAAGTCCAACCAATTTAAGCAGACACTTATCTATAGTTTTTTTCAGAACCATTAGAATCTTTACAGATTCTACTAGATTTATCTGTCACTGATACAAAAAGCAAGAAAACCTGTAAAATTTAGGATGAACAGAGTAAATGGAAAAACATATTAAGCATAACAATTTCCAGAGAATAATCCCCTAGATCACAGAATAAGTTTATTAGTGCCAGGGAAAGGTGTTTTGCTTTCTAAACTACTATAATTTACAACTCAATTTCTTGTATGTTTAAGATACTAAAAAAAAAGCTTGATCTTCTGCCACTTTTGAACGCAATGGCAGAACTTCTGTTCTTGCCAAAATGACAAGTTGCTCCTAGCTGCCAGAGCAATAAATCACTTAAATATTTGGAGCTTGATCCAAAAATGAAGTGGCATTAGCTATATCTATTCAATAAGAAACTTTGAGGATAACAGTATGTGTTTAATTCTTGCCACTTACTCATTCTTCAGGGAATCATCCTTGATGCTTGGTTCAAATCTGTGTAGCCTGCTTTAAAAACAAAACAAAACAAAAAAAAAGAAAACCATTGTACATTTAAGAAAGTAGATGAAGGAATGGTTAGCTTTAGGTCTTATTCCAGTTCCGGTTTGAGATGTCAGCTGACTTCTTAAACCCCCTCAAGCATTTGTAGGGAAACCAGGAAGCGAAGCTTAATGCAAATAAATGGGGAGTCAATAACTAAAAGAACACTTGCATTTTGTGAATGTATACATTTTGTATACTTCTAATTTCATATACATTGTGCTTTGGAAACGTAAAATAAATTTGTTTTTGAATATGAGGGTTAATATGGCAGAAGAGCTTTCCTTGAAATTCTTAATGTAACATTTTGTCTAAACTAGAATAGTAATTGGCTTGGTTGTCCAGGACAATATGTAAAAAGGACCTTAGTGCTAGTAGAATCTCATGAGGATGACTAGAACCATGAGGCGGTGGTCTTCTATGTTGCCTGCAACTGTAGACTCAACTGTCTTATTCAGCAGCTACTGAGAACTTCTTGCGGACTTGTGAAAACTAAACTGAGAAGAAGGGTACAGAATTAAACAGTGTTTTCCCAAATATTTTGAGCAACTAATGTGGCTTGGAAATATAACCTGCAGGTTGCAGTTATGGCTAGTATCCCAGATTTACTTGATATGCTGCATAGGCTCAAGAAGTAGCTATTCTTACTTCTGGAAAGGCCATTAGCTATGGGACAAGAGTTAAGTGATTGATACGCTTTTCAGAAATCCCAGAATACTGTAATTTTTCATATAAATTACTTAGTATAGGAAAAATCTTGCTCCTTTCACAGAGAGACTTTTAAAAGACTTGATGGAGGAGGTAAAAACACTGGTTTGTGTCTGTAATTTCAGTAGCCAGCAGGAAAAGATTCTTACATTAATTGCAATAATTACTTCTGGTGATTGGCTTCTTTTTATTTTGTAAATGCTAAACTCTTAGAAAATTCTTTCTTCATCACATAATTCATCCCCACAGCTATTTCTGTTACCTTTCACAGTTCATCAGCAAACACCATTTCCTCTGCTTTTCTCTATCTTCATATGTGCCTAAGCCATATCCATATATCAAGTACCATTCTCTTAACATTCCTCCTAAAGTTTATCAGCATCATTTTTTTCCTAATATTCAAAGGATCAATCAGCTATAGTAAGACTGCTCTCAAGAGGAGTTCAGCACATAGAATTTCAGAGAGTAGGTTTAAAAGAAGCTACAGTGGAGTATGAGCCAGTTCAAAATTAAGCCACAAGGCACAGTGAGTCAAATCAACACAAATGATAGATGGCAACACATTTTCAAATTTTCATAGATTTTTTCCCACAAAAATCATTAAAGAAAGAAATACTTTTATTGTTGGAAGACATGTACTTGAAATAGACATGTAAAAATAAATTGTAGACAACTAGCAAGAGTTCTTTAAACAAGTGTGTAGAAGCCAGTTGAAGTGCTGGGGCAATTCTGTCTGCTTAACTATTTCACCCCATTTCCTGACGCGGAAGTTCTGTTGTTTACAAGTAAGTCTTTTCTGCCTGGCACAACTGAAATACGTGGCCAGTCTAACTACCCTCTTTACCCCAAAAACTTATCTCCAAACTTACTGGAAAATTCAGTATCAAACAAATTGAGAATAAATTTAGCAAGTTGCAACAATACCTTCGTAGTATTAGGAAGATAAAATCAAAGCATGAGTAGTGAAAATTGCTGTGGAGAATGTATGCTGATTAACTGTGCCAATAGATCCTTTTATCAAGCCAACAAAATTAATGCAAGTGCCTCGCAGTACATCATGGAGAAGGGTAGTAGTAACCAGTATAAGCGTAATGCCCGCAGACGATCCATTTTGCAGGGGCTGCTTCATTAGCAGTCAAGTGCTGGAGCTGAGACTTCCAGACGGCTGTTGCAAAGGCTGAAATTAGTTCACTAATCCCCATCATTGCCTTCCTCTGCACTCCCATCTACTGACATATTCATTAAAGAGGCGGGTGTAAAACCTGGTAATATCTTCCAGATCTATCTGAGGGAAGCAAGTGCTCAGTGTTTGGTAGCTCAGTGGTGGGGTTGGGGTCTGGAAAAGATTTGAAAAAAGGGTTTAGACACAAGGAAATAACCCCTTGCAGGTTATTTTTCAGTTACAGTTTTAACAAAAGATTAAACAAGGGTACATTTTCCTAATGCTACAAGTCCAAAGTGATTGTTCCTGATTTAAGTCAGAGATAGCCTTCTTACTTCAGCATTCCAGATAGCTGCAATGTGCTAACACTTTTCTTTAATTTCATTTTGATTGAGGGCTCTCCACCAGCTGATACTTTTCCTGCATGTTTGTGTTATAGCCCAATGCATGAATGTGCTCTTGTTTCCAGGCAGCGATCAGAATAGCCCCCGTGGCAATACTTAAAATGACTGAAAAGCCATTGGGAAGCAAAATTCAGGTACTAGTGTTGGAAATGGTAAATGCCACAGCATGGCTGGAAAAGGTAGGCTAAGCTACCTTTTGGATCATCTGATTATGACTAGAAGCTCATCTGTAGGGTACACAATTGGGTGAGAATTCACTGATTACTTTTTTCTAGTTTGTAAGTGATTTTAGTGTGTATGGTTATGCATATTGCCTGTCAAGTGCCTATGTGATAATTAAGTCTATAGTTACAAACATGTAGATTTATATCCAGCTAACTTCTCTTTGGTGACCATCTCTTGGAACAGCAAGAGATGTTTTAACTGCATGTTGTGTTTATGCCTCCTGTTTATTTCTGATCTATATCAGCAGAGCAGACCTAATGCCTTCTACAAAACACACCAGTTTGCGCAGCTCAGTCACACACAAAAATAAATTCATTATCCAGCATGTGCTCACTCTTGCCTCTCACTGATCTGTATGGGAAGGGAAATAGGTCCGCAGGTGCTGCTTTCCAACTTAGTGTAGGGCAATCACATTAGGTCAGCAAGAAGATGCCTATTACTGCATGATTTCCTTGCACAACTGTGTAGGAGAGGCATTTTCATACCCTGGGTAGGCCTGTACAATTGAAATACTACACCACCTTTAAACACAAAACAATTACTAAAATAAATACATAATTATTACATGTGTTTTCTATATCTAATTATATAAAGAAACACTCTCTAAATGAAATAATTTTTTTACTCATTTTTCTGGTCATATGCCTCACCATATTTATACTATAACTATAGCCAGCAACATGAAAAAAAATATCATTGCAGAAGCCAAATAGATGAAGAAACATTTTAAATTGCATAGCTTTAGAAATAAAATGCTGATGCTCTCTCCCTCTCAGCAGAACGAAAACCTCAAACCTCTCTGTGCATTAATGGATGATGACATCAGAGTGTTATTAGGAATGTTTCATCAAAAGATAGGCTCCATGACTCCCTGAACCTCACTTCAATCTCATGTCAGAGTTAATAAGCTGGCGGGAGAAAGCTTTTAAGATGAGTTAAGCTTATTGTCAGAGAACAGCTGTGGACCTCTGACCTCTGCTTGCCACAACACCAAGGCTAGGCAAGGTCTTGCTATGACGAAGCACCAGTGCCATGCATTGTGTGGCACAGTGTACAGGCTGCCTTTCCTAGGGAGTGAGTTACTAATAACATTTAATAGATACGGTGTTTTACCTCTCAGGATTCTTGTTTTCCAACTATTCTCAGGACAAACCCCACTCAAATGGTTCATGATTCACAACTGAAGTGACCAAAAGTGACCACTGACATAAGACGCTTTGTTTCCAGTAAGACCTTAGACCATTTGATAACTGCTCTATAATAAAAAGTACAAAATAATACCAGTCCATTGTAAAAATAACTCCTTATGAAGACTGCTGTTAGTTGTTACAAACAGTGAATATTGTAATGGGTTGCCATGAGAGCCATTCAGGTGAAAATGATTTATACTGTTCCAAGTGCATCGTTTGTTAAAACAATCACAATACTGACATTACAGTATATTGCTCCTGCTTTCATTTATTTTCTTGTAGGTAGACACACAGCCAACAGGAAACTTTGAGTTTATAGTTGCTTTTAAATGTATTGTGGTGGCAGGATCATAGTGTATAGGGAGGGATTTACAGAGAACAATTTGTGAAAGAAACAGAAGTCACTACTTAGAATGATCTAAAAAGGGGAAAATAAACTTTGAGAACAGTAGAAATGTCTTCTGTCCCTCACAATGCCCCTTGAGCCAGCATCAATTTTAGCATTTATTTTTATTGTCATATACCACGACTCCGTTATATAAGCTCTGTAACATGACCTGAATATATACCTCTCTCTCTGTATCTATCTGTTACAAAGACCTTAACCTGGAAGTAAAAAGCACCAAAGGAAAGCAGGGTATTTCTTTACAGCTAGGATTAACTAATCTGGGATGTGGAAGTTAGAGATATTTTTTTTTCAAGTTCTTTTGTGACCTTTTGGATGGAATTTGTAAAGGTTTCTCTCTGGTTAAATATACAGAAAAAACAGTGGGTACATTTTCTGAAGACCCCTTGGAGAATTTTGAAAGCCTGCTGTATACAACTTCTCACACTTGGATACATAAAAACACACCCTGGTGCATTAATAATGTCTCTGTGTTCAGTCTACTAATCTGTAGGTTTAGCAACGAGGATGCCCACCAGTTTTTTGAAGAGTATGAAAGGAAGGGCTCTAATCTGTGAATCCTGAGCCAGGGAAGAATCCTAAATCCTAGAGATTCTTGATTTAAGATATACGAGAGCCCTTAGCAATACCCAACATATAAATAAGTTAGATAGCTTCTGATACAGGATAGAGGAGTGTTTGGTTCAGAAATACTTTGTCTTCCCATTAACTCTCAAGGAAAATCCTGAAGGAACTTCTTTTCTGAAAAGGAAAACTGATGCAGGATAGGTTTTCTCTTTTGAGAGCAGCTGCTACCACTCCTGTTGACTACTACCCTTGACACTACTGTTTGAAATACTCCAGAATTGCCCCCAGTGCCATAGGAAAAAGATTTATTCTCCTAAGGAAACTGTGCAGTATTCAATGAGACTACACATTGTACAGACCACATTTATTAACTGGATGATCTTAACTATGGTAAAGCTGCAAATGTATTTGGAGGATAAGACATTAGCTTGCCAAGGAATAAATACTTGGTGATAAAGTGCAGAAAAGAAAGGAAAAGCTGAAGTAATATGCATAGACATATTACTGGAAAGAGCCAGTAGTATGACAAACTGGAAGAGCCAAGAAAAAAATTGGACAAGCCAAGGTGATACCTGGTTATGGATAGAGGAGAGAGCATGTTTGCGGAGGTACATGCGTTATCCTACAAGAGGATGAGCAGTTAAAGACACAGGTATGAAACTGGTTGTAGGCCCAGTTTGTTGGATTGTGTAACAAGATAAGTATAACACCAAAGTTAATAAGTTGGTATTTGTGATACATTGGTGATTGATCAGGAGGCATTTTCAAAAAGAGGACTAAAATGTGTTGATTCTGGGGTTTGGTACCATATTTTAATTAATCCCCATGGTTCAGGGCTTTTGCTCCTCACTTGCTGACACCAGAACATTTCCCTTCTGTGGCTTAATCTTTTTCCTGAGCTTTTTATTTGCTTGGTTGATTTGCTTTGGTCTTGTTTTTCTCTTATTTTCTCTACTTGAAGCCCTGGAGAGTACTGACAGCTGAAAATGGGATGTATGGTGCTTCTAGTGTTGTTACAAAGCTTATCAAGGGCACAGCTATCTTCTTATGTGCTCAAGAAAGGAGAACTAACAGTGGATGGGATGAACAGAAACTGGGAATATTGAAATTGCCTTTTCCTGCAACACATGATCTTTGTCTTGCCGTCATGAGGAAATATTAGCTAAACACGTGCCTTTAGGACTTTAGCCCTCAAAGGGACATATCTGAACTTCTCTCACCCTATAGCCTACTACCTTTTCTTGGTCACTGCTGATGTTTGATACTAGAGATTTCAACTTGATCGCAGGAAGTGCTCGTGAACTGTTCCAGATTAAATGGCCTTTGCACTGTTATTTGCAATGGCAGAGATCTGGAACCTTTCCTGAAGACCCTTCTGATTCTTTTTTTCTGCTCATATACATGTTGATCTGGTTTCTTTAGTGGCACATTTTATGTGACTGTGCTAATGGGGGATGCCGGTCCTTACACACCCCTATGGGAAGACAAAGAGTGTCTGAACTGTTCCTTGGGAGGCTTTTAGAAATTTCTTGACTCAAACAGACAGTCCATAGTGCAATGCTCTGGGATTGAATTTATCTCCACTGAGCAGTTTCAGTTCTTAGTGATGAACTGAAATTGAATCATTATCACAAATCATTTCTGTGGTATGTCTGAGATATGACAATTTGATTTTATCGGGTGGTTCACATAGGAATTAAATTCCAGTGTAAAGTTGCTGTCTTAAAACAGGGACATTTTCTTTATTTGCTAGGTCACTTCTACTATATGTGCTACTATTGTGCAACAAGATTTCTCAAATGAAAATTTCTCAGACTGAAAACTACATTTTCTGTCTAATGGGTTCTAAATTATACATAAACTGTGCAATTTTCAAGGGTGATGCAATTTTTTCTGTCACAATGTCTTGTAATTTGGAGACTGTTTCCATTAAGTGACAATTCTGTACAGACAGACTACAATATCCTCAGTTTCAAAAACATCCACCTGTAGTGCTATCACATACCAGCTAAGATTTTTTTAAATATTTCTGTTTGTCTTTATCTTGACTAACAGCAAAAGCCACGGTTACAAAAGAGTGGAGTCTTCCATTAAAAAACAGCATTTCATTGTGGTTTTTATATAAAAAAAGGAAAAGCCAAATATATGAACATCTTAACATTCAGTTTCATGAATTTAAGCATTGGCTGCTTTTTGTTGTTATTTTATAACCCAGTAATTTATTTACATGACTGTGTCAGCATGTGGCACCACAGGCAGGTATCCTCCTCTTCTGCATTGGCACAGTCAGATTCAAAACTACTGCTCACACTGAAGGATAAGAGATATGGGCACTTCATCTCGGATTTCAATTAAGTCTTGAAAAACAAAACAGCAAAAAAGCCCTATTTAAGTTTACACAGCTTAAATAGATTATCTGAATCTGATACCTTGATTAGTCTTTTTTTCCTTCTTTCTTTTTCAAAAGTAATTATGAGAAACTCAGTAACCAGCTCGGCTGGCAGATCATTGGAAAGGTTTAGTGTTGTCTGCGACAAGTGAAAACTAGGGGAGTGTTCTTTCATAGTACAGGAATACATGTAAAAAAATACCTGTCCACAGACCAGTGTAAATTACTTCTGTGAGCACCACAGTCTCAGAAATAATAGCCTTGTCCAGGAAAAAAAACATGTAAAATTAAGGATTTTGATTTGGCCTCAGAAATGTAGGTCTGTAACCCAATCATGGCAAGCAGCACCCAAATGAACGTGTTACAGTGGCATCCACAAGCAACAACAAATAGGTTCTCAGTTTCCCTTCTGCACACTGTAACTAAATTGGGATTTGGCAAACAACAAGGTTTTCTCAGGGGTTTCTCAGATGCTCTCTTGTCTGTCTTATACTATTCCCAAATAGGAGCGTAAATGGAGTTGTTGAGAAGCTGTTGCCACTCCCAGTATTCAACTCAATGAGTAATGCAGTATATTTACAGCAAGAAGTACGATCTAAATGATACCTTGTTCTCTTTGTATAGGACAGAACTGTCTATGGACCTCTGCTGTGAGAATCAGCTGTGCAAAGATTTAGGAAGGCAGCAATCTAGTCTCTTTTTTTCACATCACCTGAAAAAGGACACTTAAGAATAGAAAATGTAGCTAAAGGTCACTTTTTTCTGCCCAGCTGTAGACTGTATTTTAGAAACTGTTGCCAGTTTGGGCATATTTTTTTCTCTGCACAGATTCAGAGTGTTATGAACTCTGTTTTAGCAATGTTTGTGCAAGTTGGATTCACAAGAACCTAGTGAATTTTTAAAAGCATCTTGGCACTGAAACCCCTGCTGATATGTGGTGGTAGGAAGATATGGGTCCTCAAATCATATTTTAGCAAGTGAACAACTCTGATTTTAAAATGGCATTCTATCATGCCAGTATTTTAATGAAATCTGAACCATAAACATCAGTTCAGCAGCTAAAGGGAAAAGTGATGAAAAGGAGTACGCAGTGTAAGCTTCTGCAACAGGTTATTGTGGGATTTTTTCTGATAATCTGGCTCATTTCACATTACAACCTTATCAATTTTAATTTTTTGAGATTTATCTTCTTTTCATGCTGACTTTGATGCTGACACTTTGCTTTTATGTGCTTACCCATCTATTCTTGTTTGTATTTACTGCAATTCTTTGCTACTTTTATTCTTAGGCATTTGCATCTGTTGTTAATAGCAGATGGGATAGACAGGAACATAATCGCATGATTCAGCAGCCGTCATGTCTGTTTAACCAGTAGCATCTGACACAGCATGCATTTACTGCATGATTGCACTGTCATGTTTGACACAAATGATGGATTACTACTCCAAATACGCTTTCAATATTTGTTCATTGTATAAGCTACTAAATTGTACATTCCTTATATCCACTCATTGTAAATTTCTGACCATAATTGCAATTCAGCCAGTGCTATCTTGGTTCTAAAACAGTATCAATATTGATTTCTTTGTAGTCCATTCCTCCTAGGACAGCTGATGTATCAGTTTTAGCTTGTAATGACAATCTCATATGAATCTAGTATTGTAAACTCTCACTTAAAAGAATTTGAAGCTCAAAGAAGGCGTTGTCTGCTGACTGATCCATTTCTACGCTATTTTTCCTTATAGTCAGGATGCTCATTTGAGTGTCAATGATTACTAAAAATAGCTTTCCCTGAATAAATATGTATTTTTGTTCCTCCTGGTCTTTCAGACCCATGAGATTTCTATTTTATTTATCTGAGGTGTTTGTTTTGATTTCAGAAATATTTGTCGCGCTTCTTTTATATTTTTTCCTCTTCATTGAAATATAAAATATTATATTTCAAAGCACAATTTAATTTCTTCCATTTCAGGTGTATTTAAATATAGAAAAAAGAAACCTTGTGAGCTTTAAAGGCTGTGAGTATACCACCAAATAAATCAGGCCAGGGTACGTCTTGTGGCCCTGAGGACAAGTGGCATGTCATGGCTCACGCAGTGTACCCCCTGCCCCAACAGGGAGGATTCACACACAGGCTACCTGTGGGGGAGAATCTTTCACCATTCACTGAGCTGCATCCAAGAAGAGCGCATCTGTGCTAGTAAATTCAAAGGTGATATTGTCAAGGCAATGGAGCTTGGTCACCTAAGCTGTTAAACAACTAGACTATCCTGGCACAGTTTTGTCCTAGCAGTCTCCCAGACAACGACAAAGCACGGTGTGGGAAGTCCCACACGCTGGGACCTGCTCCCAGCAGGCAGTATGGATGCTTCTGCCCTGGAGTAAAGGGAAATTTGCAGTCTCGCTGCGTACGTACTGCAGAGAGCTGGCTCTGGGGCCAGGTTGCCCTCCGTACTTCTTTCTAGTATAGTGGCAGCTTCAGTGCCTGGGGCAGTACCGGGATCACAAGCCTAGCAGGGAGCACGTTAACAAGTAGGCAATATGGATGTCTGTATGTTAGTGCCTGAGACAGTACAATACACAGAAATTGCACAAGCAATTAATAGTTTCCTGCTGTGTGTGATTGTAATGGAAATGCAACAGAAAATTAGTGAACTATTTAAGATGCTCCAAAGATCCTTAATATTTAGTTCTCTAAGATGTAAATCCAAGAAACTCTATTAAGACCTGCATATGCTTGAAGCTTTATCACTTCAACGTTCTTCATTTGAAGTTTTACCTTTAGATTATTATTTATAGCAGAGATACATATGATGGGACATCATGTTAGATATTTGTATGCTGGACAGAATCTGGACACAGGAATGCCTCAGTTTTCCTTAAGAGCGGTGACTAAAAAAGGTATTTAGCTTCTTATCTCTGAAGTTCTGTTTATTAGAAGAAAATTAGGATATAATAAGCAGATCTGAAGCAAACGTAAATAAAAGGTGTGAAATCAAACTTCTCTCTTCCACTCTGCTTCCCTCTCTTCTCAGGAGTTTCTCAGTTCGCATTTGTCCTGTAGATAATTTCTGCTTGTTGCCTCCCGATCTTTGTCTGCTCCCTAGAAGCTGCTTCCAGTTCAGTCTGGTATTTTCCTGAGAACACTTCAGCAAATTCTCTTCTATTTTTTCCAGACCACAGGGTGCAGCGAGGCAGCATGCCAGCAGCCTGCTGAATAGCCACAGACTAGCAAACAAACAAAAGGTGTATAGTCTGCCACAAATCATTCACTGGGGAACAAGGAGTTAACTTTGCAGAAAAGCACACACATTACTACATTAAACAAAAAAAAAAAAAGAAAGAAAAACAACAATATCATAGAGTTTTGCCATACATCAGAACATAGATGATAGATGTGCATGATCAGAAATAGCTGCTCCAAAACTGTGAGCCCCCCACTTCACTCGACCCTGCGCCCTGTTCCTGCTCAGGCACAGCTGAGACAGCAGGTGAAAAAACTTTTTGAATCTGCAGAAGGAATGACATGATAAATGGGAAGGAGGGAAGTCTAATTTAATGTTAAGTATCATATATGGAGCCTTGAAGCAGGTGATAAGGACAGACCTGAGTACTTAGCTCCTTTTTTTTATTGAAGGTGAACTGATGTCTTAGTCAGCAATGAGGGAAAAATTAGTGACGGTGACGTATGAATGGTGTGGGCTGATTCTGGTGAGGCTTTTAGGCTGCGATGGCAAAAAAGTATTAAAAGTGTGCCGTAATGGATCATGATGTATGCAGTAGGTACTGGCAAAGGCCTTTTGAAAATAGTATATTATTGCAATAATACTTACTTCTCTTACTTCGGTTTGTGCATATTTTATGTGTATGATTTATTGAAGTCTCCATTAGAGCTGAAGAACTTTGCATAGCTAATGGAAGTGATAGTCAGGTATTTCAATAACTGGCTTCAGGCAAGCAAAATTTGTGATTCCTGGAAATGCAGTTTACAAAGACACATTATGCACTGCAGTTTTTTCATACTTTTGGCCCAGGTGTTTATTACTATTTTGCCCTGAGTGAAGAGATTTTTGATTTAAATATAGCAGGTGTACTAACATCGTTGCATCTTATGTCAGGGGATGACACACCCCAAGGGTGGGGGAGAGGTCAGAAACGATTGAGCTCCCTTGAATTTCATCTTTGCAAAACTATGTCTCTTCTGTAACATAAAGAAATTATGCAGCCATGCATATATCTATATTCTGAGCTACTTGAAGCCATAAATATTACTTACAGAATATAACAAATTATTATTAGCAAAGTTTACTGCATCTTTTTCCCTATCTTTGGCTGTGATTAAGCATAGTAATAAGAAAAACTTCTAAAAGTAAATTTACTTATGTGCTAGTTAAATTATTTATACATAAATATTTGCAATTTTTACATTTAAATTATGTGCAGCAGGATAAAGTATGGATAAAGTGTGTATAGCAGAATAACTATCCAGAGCCTATGTTTGTCGAAGATAGTTACTGGCTGAAGATGAACATCTAGGGCTTATCTCAGTACCAGTGAATTCAATGGTGCAGAGACCTCTCGGTACTGCCTTGATTGTCTGTACAGTTAGAGTGACACAGTAGTCCCTCATGTGATTTCTGGCTCCAGTCAAATTCCTGGCACAGTTCAAAAGAGCACTTCAGAGGCAGTTCGGAGGTTATCATCTTCTTTTGTATTGTGCTACTTAATTTAAGGGCCATAGAAAATAAGCTCTGGCGTGCTTGATTTACTTGTATATAGCCCTAGCAGTATTAGAAAGCACTTAGATAATTCTTAACTTATGCTCCCATGCTTTCTGACTAGTGTTACAATAAAGCTATGAGCGAATGAAGAATTAAAATAATGTCTAAAGTATATGAAGGAGCTAACAAATCTGAAAAGCAGATCTTGGGTAAGCAGCCATTAGAAGTCTAACATACAATTTCTAAGAAATGGGTGCTGCTCTATAACAACTCAGAGGTTAAAATGTTTTCAGAGCTTCACAAAAGAAAATCATGCTCTAAGTATTAAAATAATATATAAATAGATACCAAGACTTATGTCCTGTATGTAAGGGTATGTGGAAGATGGGAATGTATACTTCACTGAGCTTATATGATCAAGGATCTTTTGGATGCTGAAGGGGGAAGTGATAAAGAGGAACACAGACACTCCACCCGAGGAGACAAGGGAGGCAACGCCAAAGATGAAAAGTCTCGAGCAACTAATTGATGGACCATCAAAAAAAAAATGCAGGCAGAGCTTTGGAGAGGGCCACCTGGACTTTGTGATTGAAATGGAGGAAACGAGGAATGTGAGGATTTGGGATGTTCAGGGGGGGCCTGAACGACTATGCAGTTTACAAAGGAATGTTTAGGGGAAGGGAATTAGGGAGGAACAAAGGTGGGGCAGTCAGAGAGGGCTATAAAAGAGATGGTGATGTATAAAATGGGGCTGGTCAGTGCCCTTGTCTGACTGAGCCCTGTGCCTGCCACAAGCTGTCCTGCCTTATTTATGGACTCTCTTAACTCTCTCTCTCTGCACGATCTCACTCTCCATCCTGCGTGTGTGTGCCAGCTACTGGGGGGCCTGGCATGAGTGAACTGGGTACCAGCTACTGGAGTCAGACCAGGGTGTAGGTGCCCCTGGACTGTGGTGCCAGCAACTGGGTGGGTGGGAATCTTTAACTTCCAGCTGCTGCAGCGTTATGGTGTTTGTCCCAAAAAACAGCTACTGCAGGGGACCGGGATGAATGAGGGGCTCAGCTCCAGTGGCTGGATTGGGACCATGGGTCACAGCCTGTGTGCCTGGTGCCAGCTACTGGGGCAACGAGTGTCTGTAACACCCCCAAAACAGCTGTTCTTGTGTATTTGACAGAAAACTCCAAGCTGAACTTACCAGCAAGTATGAAGCCCCAGGTCTCAGGAGGGGTATCAGGTGGATGGAAAGTCTGTGCGGGTATTTGGGGGTGTTGCGATGCCTGTGTGACGAGCGTCTGTTGGCAGTGAGCACTGAGCTGGACCAGCCATTGAGTCAGGGACCCGGGGGGTGGGAGATTGTCATGTGTGTGCCCACACGAGAGACCCCCTGTCTCTGCCAGCCCAAGAGGAGGAGGAGACGGGGCTCTCTATGCTTATGTGAGTCCTGGTAGTGTTAGGGTGGGCACTGCTGGGCTGTGGGGGCCTTCCCTGTGTCAAGCCTTGGTGGTGTCTTTTGCATGTGCCCTGGGATATGCCCTCGGCTTTCCTGCTGGTTGGGCCTACAGATGGGAAAACAGCAGCCGTGTACATCAGTCCAGGACAGAGAAACCACCAGGTTACGGAGCTGCTGGAGGCAGCAGCAACTTATAACATCCCTTAACACTAAATATTTTATGTATGGTAAAAGAAGAAGGAAAAAAAGAACAAAAAAATAGTTAGAGTAATTCTGGTTAAAACAGCTGCTTGACAATGCTAAGTTTAGGATGTATCTATTTCTATTTACTACTTTGACAAAAGCTATAGAGTCCAACCTGCAACCAGGGAATAGATTTCATTTTTTGGAGTGATTAAAAACCTTCATTGTAACAATCATGAAAATAAACTACACTGAATTTTAAATAGTCCACCTTGTTCTTAAGAGCACTCAGAGATACTGTAAGCTTTTACAAGATAGTTGTTTTTTGTTTTTGTTTTTTTTTTTTTAAAAAAAAGGTCCAGACACTTAATTACTTTGGTGTTACTATGTAATAAAATAAAAAAAAAAAAAAAAAGGAGCTGAATGTTGAAACTGTAAACATTAAGATAATCTGTATGCCTGCCAAGATTGCATCGTAGCCTCCTGAAGAGTTGACACTTTCAGCAGTTGAACTTCTTGGTGTCAGTCAACTGCTCAGCAAAGAATGCCACTGCATGACTGACAGTTCTCATATCAGCGCGGGATTGACCACGGAGCTCTTTAAACATGTTGTGGCAGAAGCAATCTGAGCCAGCTTCGGCAGGGTTAGCACATTAAATTACCAATGTCAAACCTCTACAGTGGGTACAGAAGAGTGTATAATGCTCTCGTATGAGCCTAATATTGAGAGAGGAAATAAAGAAAATGTGTCTTTGCTGCTGCTATTCCCTCTATAATATGCAGTTAGAGGCTTGTGAATATAAGATCAAGAGAATGAGCTTTTGATCTCAAAAGTATAAACCGCAATAATAAAATACACTGGTGCTTCATTAAGTGAGTGAAACACTTTAATTTTATCAATATTCAATGCTATTGTTATAAAACTTTTAAAGGAGAAGCTGTGTGCTAATTTGGACCTCTCCCTATAAACAAACACACTGGCTCTGTAATTGGTTTGTAGAGATCCAGTCTCCTGGCGGTAAAGAACTGGCTATGGGAATGAAACAGAAGATTAAACTGGTTTCAAAAGAGACTGGGGAGAAACTCATACACATGTGAGACAAGATCTGAGAATACAGCTGTAAAATTAGTTAAACTTCTGAATTCTCCCAAATTTTATGGATATCAATATCATACCTAAATTAGTTTCCTTAAAAAATGGTGGCGGGGTGGGGGGGGTGGGGGGGAGGTAGGGGGGATGGACAAACCCTAACCCCAAACAAACCAGAGTAAATTCCTAAGGCAGGGCATTTCTGATGAGGAACATGTAAGAAAATCGTACTGACGCTTCAAAGTGTTTGAGTGATTTGTAATCTGAAGTGAGCAGCATGGTTTCAGGTGCCATTGGGGACTATGGGGGGTGCCGTGCGATTCACTCCTTGCTGTATGTGTCTGAATCTCCTCAGACTGATTTTTCTCAATTAGCTCTGCTGTGACTGAAGCTGAGTTGGTACTGCTTCTAAAAATTCATTTAAAACCAAAGAACAAGCAAAGGGGAGCCTGCATAAGTAAGTATGTTTTACAGCCATGCTTCTGGTGTTCTCTCTTCTTATATTACTTCTGCATTCATTTCTGCCATGTGACAGTGATTTGGCAGGAAGAGCTGCAATTGTCTTTATCCCAATAAAGGCTAAATGAATAAGTAAGTCCGCAAAATTGGATTCACTCCAATTCAAGAGGGGCTTGAAATTAGGGGATTTAACTTCCTGGAAGAGTCTTTATGTGGATAAGTAAAATTCTGTAGTTTTAGAATTTGTTTTTCCAAGATTCCTAGGCAAGTCTTTTATTCAAAACTAAAATAAAATACACATTTTTTTTGGAGCCCCATTGCACTGTGACATTCTTGGAGCATTCTTATCAGTCTCTCCCAGGCCGTAAGTATAGGAATGGCTGGATTATGCATTAGGTGAGGCAAGTGAAGGAGAAAGGTGCCATGCTGCTTAGATGGGGCACTTGTGTACATATATGGAAATATGACTTTAATAGCTTTATTAGGAATTTAAAATCAATCATAAACGTAACTAGTGAAATTTGGATTTCTGAAATTAGGTATTTGACAAGGTATTTTTCTTTTTCTTATGGTCTGCAGTACTGTCTTAATCCTGTTCAAAAACAGCCGGGAAGGTACAGTACTCAAGCCAAGAAGAGTTCTTTCTCATGACAAAGTAGAGTAGTAACAACACCTATGTCTGATGTAAGACTGCCATCAAATAAGCAATATCCCCATGCAAAGCACTCCTGCTTTTGTTAGAGGTTTGTCAAAAGAAAAATTTTTGCAGGAGAACCTCCAGTCTGTCTCTACAGCTCCATTTCTGTTTTCACCAAGGTTCAGTGCAAACAATAGAAATAAGCCCAACTTACCTTTTTCTTGGTTTGAGAATGTTATAAATTGCAGGTGCAGTTGCTGAGATGAAAGAGAGTTGTAGTTACGAGCTGGTGCTTACAAGAAAAAGTTATTTTAATTTCAAGCACAATTCACGTTGTAGACATTGCAGGGTTATACTGGGAACTTAAGAGACTTCAGTGGTAAGCAAGACCACTTTTTATCATTAGCATATAATCCTTTTTTCATTTTGATACTTGATTTCATGACTAAATAGTAAGTTTTACATAGCTTGCATGTTCATACAACTTACATTTGAACATATAATACCAGAATATTCAGGACTTCCCTGTATAAATATACTGTGATCTAAAGGAAATTTCTATGTGGTAGATTTTAATATAAGTGAAAGCATGTCACTAAAACGAAATATTTAATAAAATGAAGCCCAAGCAATGGTCATTCATACTTCATGCATTTCCTACTGCTAGTGTTGGGGGGAAAAGATGCATATATGGGTATAAAAAGACTTTTCTCAAAGCCACTGTAAGACTTCAACTGTGAAAGGTTCTTAGTTATTTATTAAAAAAAATTTTAATTGTACCTATGAATGTTGTTGCAACTAGCCCTCTAGTAATCCCGAAAGGATGTAATATATCTAGAATCCTTGTAGAATCTGATTGCCCTTTCCAAAAGCGTATGTAATTCCACATAGACTTCTCTTTAGTTGTGAACATAGCCTGCTCCTTCTGTGTAATTACTTTGGGCCTAGCTTCAGTTTTGTTAATTCTTCCTTAGTGAGAGATATCCTTTAGTATTTGTCTGTTTCTTCCTGGGTTTATTGCAATGCAATTAAGTTAGGGAGGTTTAAGGTGATGCTCTGAGGGATCAAAAGCAAGGTAATACCATGTGCTTATTAGAAGTGCCATGACGAGAAATCTATTTTGTTTTATTCTGTCATGGGGAATTTCAACGGCAAAATAAATACATAAAAAAAAAGTAGTTAGGCTTGGGCCAGCTCCATTTTTCTCGTTGAGAGAATAAATAGAGCAAACTTCATACATGACACCTTGTGTGGTTTAGCCCCAGCCAGCAGCTGAGTCCAACCCAGCCACTCGCTCACTCACCCCAGTGGGATGGGAGAGAGAACTAGAAGGGGAAAAGTGAGAAAACTTGTGGGCTGAGATAAAGACAGTTTAATAGGTAAAGAAATAGCTGTGTGTCCAAGCAAAGCAAAACAAATAATTCATTCTCTGCTTCCCGTCGGCCTGCAGGTCTTCAGCCATCTCCAGAAAAGGAGGGCTTCCATCATGTGTGTTACTGGGGAAGACAAACGTCATCGTTCTGAACATTCCTCCTTCTTCCCCCAGTTTTTATTGCTGAGCATGATGTCATATGGTGTGGGATATCCCTTTGCTCATTTAGGGTCAGTTGTCTCTGCTGTGTCCCCTCCCAACTTCTTGTGCACCCCCAGCCTACTTGCTGTAGTGTGAGGAACAGAAAAGGTCTTGATGCAGTGCAAGCACAGCTCAGCAATAGCTAAAACATCCTTGTGCTGTCAACGCTGTTTTCATCACAAATCCAAAACATAGCCCCATACAAGCTTCTATGAAAAAAATTAACTCTATGCAAGTCAAAACTAGTACGCACCTAAAGTTCCCATTCATTTCAATGGTACCATGGCTTGAGTACAAAATGCTGCACAAACTGTTATTTTTGTCCTAATTGTGTCTTCAATTGACTTATTTTGAAATTATTTTGAAGTGAAAGTATGTGTGTGGAGTTGCTCCTTAATGATGTCTTTTTCTTTCTACAGTAGGTTCTTATTTTACCTTAAATCTTACAATACTTCATCAACTTTTAAAATTGGCAATGTGTATGGCTTTTTACCATAATTATAATTTGCTGAGGAGTTAGATCAAATCCTCGCTAGATACATGGTTTGTGCTTTATCTGTATAATGTTGGCCTTGTTAATATCCTTTTCTTTTGCTAATTTGTATCTCTGCATGCCTCAGAAGTTCTTTAATCATCTCTTTTAGATTACAAGAACTACACTGAAACTTTTTGTTTTCCATAGCTTAATGGGATGCTCTGTTAGCATGCAAAGGGAACTTCTCTGTAGATGGTAGAGCTGTCAAGTAATGCTGTTGTAGAGTGAAATACTCCAGATTAAATCCTTCTCCCCATTGAAGCCAGTGGGATATTTGACTTTGTATTAAGATTACGCACCAACAGCAAAGTATCTAAGAAATAATGGTGTAAAGACTTTGAAGGAACATGCAGTAATTTCAACGTTTAATACAAAATGATAAATGTAGGGGAGGGAGTCCTTGCTGGGACATATTTCTTACTCCCAACTGTCTCTTGTAAAGTGTTCTGAATTTTGCTGGTCTTTGCTCTCATTCTGTCTGATCTTGGTACAACTTAGAAAAGGAAAATAGCTTTCTAATAATGTATGGAAATGACGGTATAAAATAATTTACATAGTGCAGTTATTTATAATATATAGTACTTAATATCCAGTTAAATTTTGTATCACACTCTATCTAGCATAAGAGTATATGTTTTTTTCTTTTCTGTCAGTTTTATTTGGATTTAGTGATGCGTTCTAAAAAACTATTGTGAAGAGTGTTTAGTGTTTTTCTTTAATAATAATAATGGTAATAGCATTAAAAATGCTCTCTAAATAATAGACACCAAGTAGTTGTATCATCAGCAATGTAGAGGAACGTTGTCCTTCGTGAGATGGATAAATTACCTCCTTTTCAAATCCCCAGAGGCATGGGGAACAAGGAATTGAATTATTTTCACATATATATCCTCAGAGCATTTTGGTGTATATAGGATTGAGAAACAGTGGAACCAGTGCCTTGTACTTACTCCCCATGTGCTTAGGAGGAATACAAAATGATTGCTGCTGAACTTTACGTATCCAGACCTTTTGTGAAGATAGAAAATAGGCACAAAATTATGTCTATCAGTGTTCAGCCAGTATCCATCTCTAAAATTACTCGTCTGTTGTGTCAGAATCCCTGACTGAGTTCTTTTCTGACTTTAAACAGCTCCAGCATCTTTCCTTGCAAGTAACAATGAGCCTACATTTCATTTATACTTATCAGTACTAGCTTTCTTGAGAATTGCATATTCCATTGTAGTTGGTTGTTTCAAATCCTTTGTTAGCAATACTATACTGCAGGCTGTGTTGTGCTCCTTCCTGAATTCCAGGAAAACCAATGACCAGCCACTTTTTTAAGCAGGGTAAGATTTTTGACTGGAAATTCAGCAGCTGCAGTCTATATTCCCCTTGAACTGCAGGGGTTATTGTTCTGAATGCTGGTTACAGTTGTGTAACTTCTAATTTGTACACAAAAAAGTACAAAATCTTTAAAAATTCTCAAGTAAAAAGAGATGTCTATTTACTTTAGTATGAATTTGCAATTATAAGAATTATCTGGCAGTTTTTTTCCAGTCTTCCTCCACCTTTGATGCTTACATCAATCTGAGCTAAAGCCTATCTTTCTTACATAAATAATTTAAGCACATTTTGATGCACAGTATGTGAATTCCCAATGAAAGAAAAAAATGCCGAAGCTTCCTCTTGCTCTTTTTTCATTTTTGAAGAAGACGAAACCTGGGATTGGGAAGGAAGAAAGAAAATGACACTAAAAATTGAAAGTGAGAAATGGTATTTTATTGCTGAATTGAGCTTGGGGAAAATCATTTGTCAATCCCTTCCCATCAACTGCAGATGCAGCTGACAGAAAGATTTGATTAGAAAGTACATTTACCTTCACAGAGGAGAAAAACAGAAGAATTTTTATGCTGGCAGAACCTTAGCAAGAAGCAGTAGCTGGAGAATATAACTAAAAATGCAAATACAAAATTAGATACACGTTTCAACTAAAAGGATGATTAACCACTGGAGTAAAATGGGAGTGCTTTATGCCTCTTATAACATGTCTCTCCATTTCTGGGAGTTGTATTTTACTACACAAGTCATTGGGTTCAAATAGGGTAATTACATAACACTTGGTACTTTATTACAGAAAATTTTAAGGTTACCTGCGATATTTGATCTAAAGTCTATACAAGTCTCCTAATTTCCTATTGTAATCCTGTTTTTCCTATTTTTGGAAGACTTTAAAAATCATGTAAGTGGTATGTAAATTCAACCTATATTTTCCTGATAAAAGCTCCTGACAAGATCTACAAGTTCTCAAAAGAGCTAGAAATTCTCAGAACTAAGATATAGTAACTGAGGAAAAGTGTTTTATTTCATCTTTTTTTGTGGTGTCCCCCATGTCCCATCCAGTATGTCACCCCCATTCCTCCCCGTGTGAATCTGGGCTCCAGATTGCAAACCAACTCAGAGGAGCATCAGGATGCTTTCTAAACTCCTCTGAAAATTTCATCGGTGAGTATGTATATGCATGAGTAATTATATGGACAGGCAATGCTAGTTTGTAGACACAAGACTACATTGAAATAATCTATGATGTTTACAGTCATCTACAACTCACTGAAGTGCTAGAACCTAGTTTTCAAATTCTTGACATTGTCTTAATGTTGGCCATGATGCATACAGTTTTGCACTTAGCCCCCTTTCTTTCTTTCACGTTAGGTTTGAGTAGATGCATAGTATTAGATCATCTCTTGCCACTGATGTTGTGGTATCCTTTACTGCTGTTGAATTTTCTTCCCTCTTCTTGATGAGTGTTAGCAATCCATTTAGACATGATAGTACTATTTTCAACCCAAACCCACTTTACACACAAGGAGCATCACAACACTTTGCTAGTACAGTGTGATGAATAGGAGTAAGGAGAAGTCATCTTTGTGCTGAGGAATTTAGACAATTGGATGCCAAAAAATGAAGACAAAGGTAAGGGAAACATAAGTGAAAAGGCAGGGGAAATCGCATCTTGTAAGCAGTGTAGCACTGCTTGAACCCATGAAACTGGGAGGTAAGTGGGATTTGAAGTTTATAGCTAAACTGATCTAATGATTGGCTATCGTCATTGCTCCTTCTGCATCCCTAGCACTCTTAAGTAAGTGGTTTGCTCACTACACAGTGTTTTGCCTGGGCCAGGCAGACAAATGGGGGAAAGAACTAATACTATGAAAGCTGTAAGTCTTGGCTCTCTAACTGGAGGGCCATGTAGCTGATAATACCGGCCTTAGACTTTACAAACATGTGATTGTGGGTGAGACCTCTCATGGCTTAGACAATTTGGCTTATTCTACCATAATTCTAATAAAATTTAGTGTATAATAAAATGCTTTAGGGTTATTAAATTTCAGCACTAATGTTTGAAAGGGACCTTCCAAAAAAAGGTTAGATTTGTGCTAAAGTTAAATAATTATCCTTATGGGGACTATCATAAGTCTTCTGAGTTTTTTTGCTTCACTTCTATCTTTCATCTGTATGATTACTTGTTTACTTAAATGAAAAGGTAAGAGGTCTTGGAAGAAATGAGTTGTCTGTCTTAAAAAGCAAATACGAAAAAAAAATAATCACTGGCACAACCTTAGCTAAACAGATATATCACAGACTGGGTGTAATTACCAAAATGACATTCTGCAATTAAAACCTGTAAACAGTGTTCAGTAAGACAGGAAACCGTCCACATCTTCCATCCATGTAAAATTGTCTCTGGCCTTGTACACCGCAAAAGCTCATATGTCTTTGTCCCCAAACAGCAGGGGAATCAGCCTGGTATGAAGGGCAAGGAATGACAGAGTATCTTTTATGCAGCGCTGTCTTGCTTGGAGCTGTAAAACTGATGGGTAAATGAGCTTTCCTCCTGTGATCTACAACACTAAGTTCCTGTGAATGCTTAAGCCAACAAATGCATTTTAAACTTTACAATATGTTTTAAAACAGTAAGGTTACTTTTTGTAGTGCTAGGAGAAATCCTGAGTTTCCTAGGTTGTTTAATAGTATGTAAAACACAGGAAGTGCTAAATTAACAGTTCGACATTTTATAAAGAGTAAACGTGATCTGCCAAGTTTCCATTTTGAGAAAAGTCAGCCCAGGAAGATCCTACACAGTTTGTATTTAACAGGAGGAAGCAAAAGATTTCTTTTTTATCACCGTAGTGTATGTATATGCCCAGTTTGTAATGAGACCTGCACACAATGAATCTGTGCATTTGTTATTTGGATTTAAAAGAAAGAGAGGTCCTGATTCACATCTGTAAAAGCCATCTGAGTTATACTGAGCTCTCCCTTACAGCTGCTCAGGTGTCTATTACTTTCTTTATTATTCATACACTGCTGTGCTTGAGAGGAACAGTCCTTCTGTTTGACAACCACAAAAAGATTTGATTTTTACAAAATGAATCTTAGCCCATGAAATAATAGAAGTTGGTTCCATTACTTGTTATTCACTGCGGCACATAAGTCAAATCTTCTGTTTGCCCACATCCTCTGCAGCTGTTAGCAAACTAACAGACAGATACTCAAAGGCATCTCAAAAGCATGGTGGGATTAGAGGGAAAAAAAAAGCGCCAATTATTCTTCATATTAAGAAAACTTTGGATCAAAATATTACTTAAATGCTAACAATTTCATTTAACATTAATGTACTTTTCCACTATTTCTACCATTTAATAAACAGCCATTTTCAGTCAAGTCAGAATTGAGAAGATGCATAACTTTTGGATATGAAACCCATTTGCAGGTCAGGATCTTCCTGAGCAAGCCTTATGCTTTGCATTTATACCAGCTGATAAAACGAAAGACACTACTTGTTCCCATATGCCTTATCTCCTTCATTCTAAAATGGTGCTTTTCTCACTTTGGTGTGTGGAAAAATACTGAATACTTTCTATTATGATCTAACGGATGGCATGGGAAATGTTGGAAGCTGCAAACAGTGACTAGAAGCGTGGATTTTTCTTTTTTTTTTTTAATTTGTTTTTTTCCTTCCCCACAAGCACACCCATAATCTGGGTGCATGCGAGCTGCATACAGCAATACTTTAAGCTCTGTAAACCAAAGGTTTCTTTGGCTTTGTATCTCATAACTTGTATCTTCAGAGTTTTTCAGGTGTGTAAGTTATAGATTGAATTGCTGACATTAACCTGGTGTTACATGAAAACCACTGCCCTGGCTGTAAAAAGCAACCTATGTTGTCTTGAAACAGAGCAAACGTTCTCAACTTCTGGAAATTAAATTGAGTAGATTTTATATATTCCTGAGAATTTACTGAGGATATGAAGGTGCAGGAAGGGCCATCTGTGCCACAGGGCCAGCAGGGGCAGGGGCCTCCATCGAGGGCCTGGGGGAGCAGGACAGGCTTGAAGGTGGTAACCAGGGTCAGGCCCAGTCCTGGGGTGGCTGGACAGGGCTGTTGTGACAGGCCCAGGGTCAGGCCCAGTCCTGGGGTGGCTGGACAGGGCTGTTGTGACAGGGCTGTTGTGACAGGCCAGGCTGGGATGTCGGCCCACAGCACTGTGTAGGAGTGCTCTGCCCAAAGTCCCCAGGGGAAGGGGACAGCCCTTGGTGCACTGTCTCTGGGCTGACCGTGAGCCCCAGCAGCCAGGCCTTCAGGAGAGGGGACGCCCTCGGGGCCCCTGGGCTGAAGCCTGAAACATGTCACTTGTTGGACAACTTGCTGATAGGAGGGGTTGCAGTCCTGATTTTAGTTGCTCTGAAGAGGTCTTGAATAATGTTCTTCACCGTAAATTCACAAACTCCCTTGCAACAGAATCTTTTAATCTCAGTAGTGTTAAATCACCTTTATCTGGAGGGGTGCAGGAATCAGTTGAAAGAAAATAGTTTGACTGCACACCCCTCCCCTGAAGTACATTGCTTGTAGTACAACTTTTATGACCAGCTTCTCTTGTGTTTCATTTGCACCTGAGTATGTCAGTAATACTTTGCCCAAAAGGAGTCTGTATCTTTCATAAGGAGACCTTTGGTGTACGGTATTATTAAAGACCATCAGAGATAACAGGGTCTTCATAAATCAAAATACTGGAAGAAATATGCCCATTTGATTTCTAAAAATTTTTTTTTCTGACATTTCCCTTACAGTTTGTATTTGCTGAATTTAGACATCTAGTCTGCATATAATTTGAATTTCTGACTGTGAGCACGAGTAGAAGTATGACACTGGATTGTGACTTACTTGCTTCAGATAAAAGACAAACAAACCCATGAGATTTCTAAATCTCATCCTATTAGATGCAGAGGCTACACCTCAGTGTTTTGAGAACAGTATAGTAATTGGGAGATGCAAAGACTCAAAAGGTTTTCTTTTCAAATAAGCCATGCCATGCTGTTTAATTTTGCCGATAAGATCGTTGCACATCTGACATTGAAATTCTGGAATTTTCCTTCATTTTTTTGTGTTCACATAAGACCAAGAAAAATATCTGTGCTGTTATCTACTTGTGTCAGATACAGTTATTTTACCTGTCTTCCACACTGCTTGTGTTTTATAGGAATAGCTTTTGCAAAATGCATTTAATAAACTTTTAATTTTTTTTAGCTCTTAGTGAAAATACTTTGAGGAGAGATTCAATGTATAGTAATTCTTACAGTGTTATTAGTATACTTTTATGGCTTCAGCATTCAGCATCTAAAATAAGTTCCGACAAATTCTAAACTCAATTTTCCAACTGTCAGAAACCATGAAGATCTCTAATACCTGTAAATGCCACATATTGGAGATATTGCAGTGGCACTTAATAATTTGAAGTATTTTCATTGGCTTCATAAAGACTTCTTATATTGTTGGGAGGTATTTCACAGCCAGCCTTGGAAACACATTAAATACGTGGGTGAATGATGAAGGCAGAGCGTGTTTGTCTCTTGAGATGTTACCTCTCACCTTGGCAAGCTCTTTATAAATGGAAAACTGGTTTAGCGAAAAAGAGCTGCTGTGATTACTGAATGAACATAAAGCTTTCACTTCTCTGTCATTTAACAGCTGGCAGATTACAGAACTGCTTTTTGGGGAGAAAATTTAATAGGTTAGTATTAACAGACAGATACATAAAATCACTTTCTCTCCCAGGGTTTACGTGAGGCAAATTGATGTGCCAGGCTGCACTGTAGAGGGACAGTGCAGTGAGAACTTGTGCCTTTGAAACTTCAGAAACCCATACAAGGCCATAGGTAGCTATTCAACAGGCTAAAATCTCCAGGCAACAGAGCTGTATGAAAACCATAGGGAAAAAAGCCTATTTGATCCATTTAAGTCTTTTGAATTTGTGTAGATATGATCCATGCTATCAGTACAGTGCAAATTTTATCCTTGCTTCATTCTTTCATATCCTGTGGGGTTTTACTTTTAACTGATTTTAAACTGTCTTCTGTTTGTATAACCAAGCAGATGGGGATAGATAGATAGATGTTGAAAACAAACCCCCAGACCTCCTTGATTATGTAAATGAGAAGGTTGTCCCATTCCATCAGAGGTCGGAGCAGAGATAAAGTTATGATTTCACCCCTAAAATAATCGTTGTAAAGGGAAAGCTGATCTTCTTGGTGCTCCTTTGTATTTACTGTGGGGTGTATCATAGCATTATTTAAAAGCAAAACAGGCCTGACGTGCTCGCTGAGGGACAGCAAAAGGATAGGACAGTGACCACATAGCCATCCAAAAATTTAGTGTCCGTCTACCACAGTAGCTGCTGATGCTCTTGCAGCCTAGAAAGCCAACCATATCCTGGGCTGCATCAAAAGAAGCACGGCCAGCAGGTCGAGGGAGGTGATTCTACCCTTCTATTCCACTCTCGTGAAACCCACCTTGAGTACTGTGTCCAGCTTTGGAGTCCTCAGTACAGGAGAGACATGGACCTGTTGGAATGGGTCCAGAGGAGGGCCACGAAGATGATCAAGGGGCTGGAGCACCTCTCCTGTGAGGACAGGCTGAGAGAGTTGGGATTGTTCAGCCTGGAGAAAAGAAGGCTCCAGGGAGAACTTATAGCAGCCTTCCAGTACCTAAAGGGGGCCTACAGGAAGGATGTGGAGGGACTCGTTATCAGGGAGCGTAATGATAGGACACAGAGTAACGGTTTCAAACTGAAAGAGGGTAGATTTAGATTGGATATTAGGAAGAAATTCTTTACTGTGAGGGTGGTGAGGCACTGGAACAGGTTGCCCAGGGAGGTTCAAGGCCAGGTTGGATGGGACTTTGAGCAGCCTGGTCTAGTGGGAGGTGTCCCTGCCCATGGCAGGGGGTTGGAACTAGGTGATCTTTAAGGTCGCTTCCAACCTGAACCATTCTATGATTCTATGATTCTTTCTCTTCCTTGACTGGGATGAGTGAGCGATCAATACCATCCTGGTGTCTTCATCTACACCAGGATGTTAACCCCTCTCAGGATGTGGGCAGGGGAACTAATAGCCATCTATACTGTTGTTAAATGGATTGCAGCACAACTTTTGTTTGAGCCAAGTAGCACTTTCCTGGATGATTCTTGGGAATGACTCAGAAGTTGGTAAAGCCTGTTGACTGTTCCAGACAGGCAATCTGGATGCAGGCATCCTGTTTTGCAGGCTCAGAAAGTGTAGTAATAACGTGCCAGATGGCCTCAGTTCCGTTCAGTTTTAGTGTATAGTGTAGTCAGCATGTCTCCTTATCCTGATCGAGTGACTCACATGTATGTGAAGTCCCTGGAAGTGCAGCATGGAGTCCAGTGAAACACAGTCTTCTGGGGCTTTGAGTAGAAGAGACTTGGGTTTTTTTTCAGATTTGGAGATCACCCCTACTCCCTTGAATACTTGTAGTACAGAAATAAACATGGAATTAGTGAATTCTGTGACAATTCAGTATTAAACTCTCTTCCATTGCTTCCAGTAAATAATCTTTCAGACAAATAACAGCAGACAATCTCCTTTAGCTGCACATTGAACAAGTATTGTAGTAAACTTTTCCTTTGATAAGGCATCAGCCTCACAGATGGCTTCATTGTTCAAATAGCCATAATACTAATTTGTCTGTCAAGACTGTGATAAAACTGAGGAGGATGAAAATACCTTCTGGTGTTCCATATGCTGTTCTGAGCTTAGGGTTAAAATAGACAACCGCAACCGAAGTGGACAAAATGTCATATTACATAAAAACATTACAAAGAACTAGTGGATTTCTTCTTTGTTTTGTCTTATTTTTTTACCACATTGGTGGTGGTGGGGTCCCAAAAGAATTGCAGAAATGGAGAACACATGGAAATTGTTTAAAGGTGTCTGTCTGCCAGTGTCAGTTATAGCCACAGTCTCATAAGAGCTAGATGAGAATCTAGTGTCACCTCCAAATCCAAATGGTCCTGAGAGTTAATCCTCTGCAGAGTATGTTTTGGTTAGATGATTACTGAACATATGAACTATAAATTGGGCTAATACAGAATTCAGTGTTGTGGGGGTTATTGTTTGGGTGGACTCTGAAATGCCAGTTGTGCAAAATGAGTTTGAGGGTAAGTTTTAAGAAAAAGAAGGAAACTTGTGATTTGTAACTACCGGATAGGAAACCTTCATTAAGAATTCTTGAGATCTAATGCAAATCAAATTCATGCCTGAGAACCAAAGTGATTCAGAAATTTCAAGGGAATTTTACACCAAATATTTCAGAGGAAAAGTCTTGAGAAATTTGTCCACTCTCACTTGTTGCCATTCTCCAGTTCCTTACAATTTTATTACTTAGTAAATAATTTTTATGGGTTTGACTCTAATCAGTCTCATTGTTCTCCCAGGAACAACCACAGGTCTTCGTCAGAAGATTGAACCAGCATGCCTCTAGTTGTGGTTTTTACGTATTCTTTCAGCTTTTTTTTTGGTTAAAACATGAAATTGAACAAAACTACTGCCTATGTTTAGCTACGTGGCTACATTTTAAAATGAGAGATCGGTGCAAGCAGTTAGCTTGCCTGGAAACTGAAGTTCAGAGCCAGGTTTACACTTGTGTGTGCAGTAGGGTACTGAACTGTAGGGGCCAGCTGCTATCAGCCACTTTACGGTGCTGGGAGTGGGTATGTACTTACAGAAAGGGTTAAGCCGGTTTATTTGCTAGCATGAAGCGCTATACATATTTGACTGCGGTGCTTTCAGGACTTTAACTATTCTCTCCGTACTCCACTCTATTTTTTGAATGTACAAGTGTGTTTGAAACTCTTCATACCCTGCTCCATTGAATGATGGAGATGGACCCTAACTCAGATTTGAAATTGCTTCTCTATGTCTGGATCATTTCTATGCTGCCTCAAAGTTAATATAATAAAAGGCTCTCACCTGTCTTTTGAAGGAACTATTTGCTTTCACAAATGCATGCACACATTTGCTTGGTTTCTATGGCATATATAGGATAATAGTTGTGTGTAAATAATAATCTTGCTCCTCCAGAATGGTCTCAGGAATTTTTATTTTCAAAAGCTCTGACATCTGGCATTTAATCTTTTTTGTTTTCTTTTTCTGATTCGTATATTTGATTAAAGGAATATCATGTAATTTTGTCACTCATTTTATTTTAATACAGAACGGAAACAAAGCATTTCTAACAAGCACAGCACTGTTTTAATTTAGGCTTGCAGTGGATTTAAGTCACTTTTTTTCTCGAGACCCCTGCTTCCTTATCCCATCAGTGCAGCAGGAATTTCAGCAGAATGCTCACACGTGATGAATGTACAGGGACATCAGCTTGGCATGATTCAAGCTTAAGGGCTTTTGAAGGAGTTTTTAAGGTTTCTCATGTCAAAACTGACTAATAAAAAAAAAAAAAAAACAGCAACAACAAGAAAACCACCAAAAGGATGGATTTGCGTGATGGACCACAGATCCTTTTTCTAGAAATACCACATTTTGTCAGCTAAAAAGTATGTGCTAAAATATGTACTTAACATGACTGAGATTCCAGAAGTTCTGAAAATGCCACTGCATTTTACTGAGAAAAAAAGTTTAATGAAAAAAATAATAATTAATCTTGTGTTTATTTAGCCTCCAAAATTCTCCTTTTCTGATTAATTAAGATGCCACAAGTAACGTTATGTCAAATTGCATATGTAGGGTTTTGCTATTCTTTCCTTACTTGTTTCTCCTTCTCCTCCCATTTGTGCAAGAGTCCTTTTACCAGATATTTGTTCTAACTACCATGCAAAGAACTCATCTTAGAGAAAGCAGGTGTCATGAAGAAACTTTAGATCACGTTTTCATAATGTGGTTCATTTTGGTATCTGAACTTGTTTTCTTCTTGCTGCTCTTCATACTTACTCCCACACTGCAGTTAACCAGCATCTCAGCTGCACAGTCATCTATATATTTTTTCCCCTCAAGCTGGGTTGTTAAGCGCTCCAGTTTAAGCATCCTGCCAAATATGCATTTACATGTGTGTTGGAGGGATACTTTCGCTTTCAAAGCCAGATCAGTTCTCTGCATTTATTCATAGATCGATTTTGTAAACCACTGTAAGAACCAAGAGGACAGCACAAGATAGCACTGAAAATAGCAACATTAATTCATGTTGCTGGTGAACAACAGGATTTGGTGTTTTAAAGAGCAGTCTTGTCTGCCTCACCTTGGCTGGTGAAATAGAAAATCTGTGATGCATGTTGTGAGACACTGACGTATGAAAACAATTAATTTGGGAATCCTTTCTTCCCTATGAAGTCACCTGAGTCATGAAAGCTTACAACCCCTCACCTCACGAAACTCACATTAAAATTGGAATTTTCATCAAAGTTACGTTAACTTTCACAGCCTATAGCTGTGGAGTGCAAAATACTTCTCTGTTTCATTTAGGTCCATCAAATGCTGCACATTGAAATGTATGTTACCTGAGGACTTCCCAGGTAGCAAGCTATATATGAATCTCCTACAGCTAAAGCTTTTGAGATAGTAGATTCTTCTCCTGCCTTTATACTGCTGTTTTACCATATTGCCAAAGCAGGGAGTAAGTTATTTGGCACCATTGTTGAAACAGGAGCCTGCAAATGCTAACCAGACAAAAGTCTTCATAACTTAAATAACTTTCTGATGCCATTTTTAAGAACAAATGGGGACAAAATTGAAAAAGGCACGCTGCGTATCTGTTATCACAAGGATTTCTAGCAGCAGCAACAAAATTAAGTATTGAATTAGGAGAGGAAAAAAACCTCTCACCATTCCTGCAGGAAACTGGAAGGACAAAGACTGCAGGGGCTTGAGAACTGCAATGCTGTCATCCATAATTATTAACCATATGTGCTCCTGGCATGGTTTTAACCTGAGTCCAAGACAATTCTTAGTGTTGATCAGGGAACAGGACAGGACAGAGCCTTTTTTCCAGACACCATAAGAAAAAGTTAGTTACATGGCTATGACTTTTGCAGTGCCACTTGTCTTCAGGACCTAAGTACAAGCCCTAATTCCTTCTATTTTCAATTACAAGTATAGACAAGAGCCTTGTATGTCATACTGAATTCCTGTTAAAAGATTGTCTCATATTTTTCTGTAGGCAAAATAAACTTTGAAGTCTCGGGTGGCAATGGAACATCACTTATCAAAATGTTAAGGGCAGGAGAAGAGTAGTGGAAAGCTTTGTTAAAAGCCACCCATAGTGGCAGAAGTGGGGAGTGCCTAAACCTGACTAGATAGCACTCCTGATTCTGGAGCAATTTGTTCTCGGGGCTTTTCTGTAATCTCAACAAACAGTAAATCAGAGTACAGGAAAGAAAGAAACAAGAAAAAGGAAATAAGTGTTTTTTGAAGGAATATTGCCTTATTTAGTAATAAGGAGTTCCAGATACGATGACAAGCTGGTGATTGCTGAAGACAAGTCTCTATTAAATCAACAGTAGTGTATCTGTTCCTGAAGCTGTTTTTTTCCAAATTTAATCTGCCATTACTTCCTTTTTTTTCTCTCTTTCAGTCCCATAAAGTTTTCCCTGACCTGTAAGTATTTAGCCTTAATACCAGAAAAGTGGTACATACAAGGTGTTCCACAGTTTGTGTGTGTCAAATAATACATGGCATTGGGTACCTTTCATTAAGCTTTATCTGTTCAGAGTTAAAGAATCTTTCTTGAACATATTTTGCTGAAAGATAAAGCATTTTGATTATATTTAATAAACGTAATTTCCAGTGCACCTAGGATATTTGTATACAATATGATTACAACTTTGTAACTTAAAGAAGAGTAAGTTCATGCCTTATTCTGTTAAAATTGTTGTACTTACCTAGTATAGCAGGTCTTACTAGTTCAAAATCCAATTTGATTTAGTTGTAACAATAATTGAAGAAAATGTTGGGAGCAATAGAGAGCATATACGTTTGTGAAATCTGTCTCCGAGAGTTTTTATTCACAGTTCATCTGTACAGTTATAATATGTGTTCAGTTGTCCTGCTGTCATTAAGTGTAAGCTTGTTCTCTTGTCTTAGTAATATAATTCTCAATATGGGTCAGACAGACTCTTGTTTCAAGGAGTTTCCAGGAAAAACAAGTATTAGGAAAAAATAAGCTTCAGATTGCTAGATGTATAAACTTTGTGTATACTTGGGTAAGACATATGTAAATCTTTTCATGCTCCACTGCTTTTTTAATAGTAGCAAGAATATAAAAATCTTGGTTGTGCAATATATTTTGTTTAATCATATAAATCAAGATAATAGTATCTTAGTACATTTGTCTTCCATCTTGAAGTAAGCTTTTCCACATAAGATCAGAAGTCAATTAGCTTTGTCATTCTGTGTCAAAATCAGTTTTAAGTGTCTCAATGAAATGTCAAACCCAAACGTCTGTGTTAGCAAGCCGACAGGATAGGAGGTGTGCAAGTGGGTCTCTAAGACCTTTCGTCTCGAGTTATGTCAGCCAGATGAGGAAGCTTCTGCATTCCTTGATCAGACTCCTTAAGACACAGGGAGTTGTTTTTATTTAAAATTGTTTTGTAAATTAAGGTCACCTTCAGACTAATCATTCTCCCCCCAGTCTCCTCTCTCCATATGACTGTATGGAAACTTCCCCATAGTTTCACGTCTTGCTTAGAATGCTGATTGTTCTCAACCTGCTTGTAACTATGATTCGTTCATGCACTTTCATCTTTGTCCCAACCCTGCCTTCAGCTTCTTACGACCTGGTGTTTGCCTTCCAGTGTCTTCATAGCGACTGCATTTTAATCTGCATTTCTCAGATTAATGCTGTAAAAATCTTCCAATATCCTCTTAAAAGCTCTCCAGTCCCTTAATCACTTTAGTAGTCCTGCTCTGCATTTGCTTCAGACTGAGTTACTCTTATCTGAACACAGGTAATCAGATTTGTATGCAGGCCTCCAGATAAGGTCTTGGCAGCTTCTTATACTTATCTTTCTGTTTGATAAGTACCTTGTTTAACACACAGAGATATTGTCATTTTTACCTTCATATCCTATGGGCTTTCAAGCACCGGACGGATTTGATTTTTATGAGTTGAGTTTAGATCTTTTGTCTAATGTGATCCCCAAAAGTGGTCTGGTTAAAAAGGTATTTGTTTTTATTTGTTATCACACATGAGGTGGTGAGCTAGAGGTAGTCTTCCAATTCCATTTTTTATGTTGACAGTTTGGAAGTAACGCTGTGGAAGGATAGTTGAGAAAACAGTAGTTCTTTCATTGAACTTTCATGAAAGGTCATCATGATCTTTCTCAGAATGAGAAGGGCAGATATTGCACATACGTGTGATGACTGTACTGACAAACTGAAAGACAGACCATAGAACACACTGAACTTTTTAAAGGAGGTGGAAAAGCATGATTTTGATGTCTTCAAGAATATGACTAATGACTTTTGATCTCTGGTAGCTGGCAAAGTTTCCATTTATAAATTTTGCATGGCCTCAAATGCTTTTTATAGCCTCAGCCTGGAATGTCATGCTCTGCTCACACCAATCTCAGCTCATCTAGGAAAGTGTGTAGTACTTCTGAGGCAAAATAGGTATGAGGAAATATAAAGTTTTAGCTTTAACTTCAGATTGGTGTTACACTTCAGAGTTTTCTAGCATTGTTTGTACAACATTGACTTTTATCATCTTACAACCAATGGCAAGACATTTATTACATACTTTATAATAAAAGTGAACACACTAAAAATAAAATCTATCAATCTTTTGTTATTACCTGCACAAGAAAATTAAAATATCAATCTCAATGTGGGAGATGTACTAGAGTTTTAAAGTTGCTGCATACTCCCAAATGTTTTTCATAGTTGTGCAATCCAATACAATTTTGCACATCCTTAGAGACGGACAGACACAGTTGGGTAAATACTTGTAAAACAAGAAAGCTGTAGCTTTCAAAAATTATATGATCCAAGTATTTTATCTGGAAAATATTGCAATGATTTATGAGTGCACAAATGCAGAAATGAACACGTAACAGGGAACAGATTTCAGTGAGTGAGGTCTTCCTTCCCCTAGAGTAAACCAAATAAATCCTTGGATTCTATGAAAACATAGGTTTCTACTTGCTCAGCTAAAAATAATAAACACAATAGCTTTATTTCTGTAAGCCAATAAGGCTGTGGGGTTTTGCGTGTTTGGTTGGGGTTTTTTTAAGAAAAAAAATCTCAAGTAGGCCTAACAAAGAGAGTCTGAACAAAAATGTCACCAGCAGATAAGTAGTGGGCCATGTTTGATGCTTCAGAATGTACATTTCTGTGCCATGTAGGTTCCTGAATGCTGCATTTGGCACCTTGAAGTGTAAATATGGCTTAATTATCAGATATTCCATGAACTTGCACTTTGTATGTTTTGGTTTCTGTGAGTGAACTCTTCCTTCCCCTAGAGTAAACCAAATGAAATCCATTAATATTTGATGAAATAATTTTTAAGAAGGATCTAAATATCCACTGTTAGATAACTTACAGACTAAGGCTTTCAAGATTAGTTGTGTGTCTGCATGGGTGTATGTAACGTGTGTAACTTTGCGGTTGGCAAAAATTTCTTCACTTCATTTTGGGGGGAATAAAGGTGAAAATTTTATGCATATTTATCTCTTTTTTTTTTTTTTTTTTTTTTTTAATGCCACAAATAGGTTAATAGTCAGCTTAGATGGATGCCTTGTGTGAGATTTGCATTTTGATATATCAGCTGCAGGAAGAGGTTTTGGAGAAATCCTGGAATCTTTTATTAAGAAACTGGTGGCATTCGAGCTGAAGATTTCCTGTTTTGATCTAATGTGCATATATGTGTATGTACATATAATATATATACACTAAAATAAATAGCCTAAAAATTGAGTGTTCACAGAAGAGTTTATTAAATTTCATAACAGAACTATTATATAGAGTAAAAATTAATTTAGTTATAGTACCAATGGAGAGTATTTGTTGAATTACACTTCCTGTGGGAGGTATTTCTTTTAGCTATTATTTTTCTTCATATGTGGTATCATCTTACCTTTCTTAGACCAGGGGCTTTTTAAATATCAGAATTTAAACATAAAATTATTTTCTTTTTATTATTTCTGTAGAATCCAGCGCTGTGGACCAATACTTTGTATTACATTAGATACTACCATTTTGTCTGTGCTTGCATAATCTGTGTTCCGGAAGCATGTAATCAAAGTCAAGAGTAAACTTGAAGCTCAGGATCATAAAAATTAGGAAAAAGGTTATAATCAGATCAACTAGCACTAGCTGACAGTGATTCTAAAGGGGTTTGTTTGTCAGCAAACTTATTGAAGATAGCAACATAGATGTATTTAAATTGGGAAGGGTGTCTAGTGTTTGATTAACACCCACTCACGTCCACGAAAGAAGGGCCAAGTTAGATGAGGTTGCATAGAGCCTTGTCCTGTCACAGTTTGAACATTTCCAAGGACAGAATTCATAATCTCTCTGGGCAATTTCCTTCAGTCCTTGCCTGCTCTCAAGTTGGAAAAAAAAACCCAAACATTCTAAGTTTTAAATGCAATCTCCTTTGTTGCAACTTGCAGCCATTGCATCCCATCTTGTCACTGTGCGCTTTCAAGAAAAGTCTTCTGTACGCTCTCCTATTAGGTATATGGAGACAGGATTAAGATTCTCCCTTTCCAAACCAGTCTTTTATTCAAGCTGAACAAGCCCAGCTCCCTCAGCCTCCCATCATAGGGCAAGTGCCCCAGATCCTGACCATTGTGGTGGCCCCCCACTGAACTTGATCTGGTATGTTATTGTTCTCCTTGTACTGGAATGCCCCAAATGGGACACAGTACCTCAGCAATGGACTCACAAGCACAATGTAACAGAGAAGAATAATTTCCCTTGGTCTGCTGGCTACTCTTTTATGCTTCTACAGCTTGGGGTGCAGTTGAGTGTCTTTGCTTCCAGAGCACATTGCTGCCAGGTACCTTTCTGCCAAACTGCTTCCCATCCAGCTGGTGCCATACTGTACAGTTGCATGGTGTTACACTGTCCTGAGGGCAAAACTTTTCATTTGCCTTAGTTGAATTTCACAATATTTGTGTCACGATATTTCAAAGGGATCTCGACAGCCTGGAGAATAGCAGTCCTGCCCTTCAATGTATGGAATAGTCCCTGGTCCGATGTCATCCTGAACTTGAGGAGAGTTCATTCCATCTCACATTGCAATAAAATGTATTAAAGAATATCAGCTCCATTATGAACCCTTGAGGAATCAACTAGCAATGAACTGCCAGCTGAGCTGTTTACTGGTGGTCACCACACTCTGAACCTTGCAGTCCAGCCAATTTTCCCCCCTCCTTACAGTCCTGTTATCCATTTCACGCTCCACTGGATCTGTTACAAGGCTACTATGGAGAGCCTTGTCAAAGGCTTTGCTGATATCACAGTAAACAACATCCACTGCTCTCCTCTAGTCATCTAAGCCAGTCATCTATTCACATAAGGCAGATTGGTCAGGCAGGATTCACCCTTAGTGACTCCATGTTGGCTCTTCCAGCCTTCTGTTGAGCTGGAAGTTAAAATTTGGAAAAGATACTCAGTTTGCTGGAGGCCCATCACTGATGAAGTACAAAAGGGGTCATTACTGGGCCCAGTAACGTTTAACATGGAATCATAGAATCATAGAATCATTTAGGTTGAAAAAGACCCTTGGGATCACCGAGTCCAACCATCAACCCCACTCTACAAATTTCTCCCCTACACCATATCTCCTAACACCACATCTAAACGACTCTTAAACACATTCAGGGATGGTGACTCCACCACCTCCCTGGGCAGCCTATTCCAGCGTCTCACCACTCTTTCTGTGAAGAATTTTTTCCTAATGTCCAGCCTAAACCTACCCTGTTGCAGCTTGAAGCCATTCCTTCTTGTTCTCTCGATAATTACCTGTGAGAAGAGACCAGCACCAACCTCTCTACAATGTCCTTTCAAGTAGTTGTAGAGAGTGATGAGGTCTCCCCTCAGCCTCCTCTTCCTCAAACTAAACAGTCCCAGCTCCTTCAATCGCTCCTCATAAGATTTATTCTGCAGGCCCTTCACCAGCTTCGTTGCCCTCTTCTGCACTCGCTCCAGGACCTCGATATCTCTCTCGTATTGAGGTGCCCAAAACTGGACACAGTACTCAAGGTGTGGCCTCACCAGTGCCGAGTACAGGGGGACAATCACCTCCCTACTTCTGCTGGTCACACTATTTCTAATACAAGCCAGGATGCCATTGGCTTTCTTGGCCACCTGGGCACACTGCTGGCTCATATTCAGGTACTTGTCAGTTAGAACCCCCAGGTCCTTTTCTGCCAGGCAGCTCTCCAGCCACACTTCCCCAAGCCTGTAGCGATGCATGGGGTTGTTGTGGCCCAAGTGCAGGACCTGGCACTTGGTCTTGTTGAAGCTCATTCCATTAGCGCTGGCCCATCGATCCAATCTATCCAAGTCTCTCTGTAGAGCCTCCCTATCCTCATGCAGATCAACACTCCCGCTTAACTTGGTGTCATCTGCAAACTTACTGATGATACACTCTGTGTCCTTACCAAGATCATCAATAAAGACGTTAAACAGAAATGGTCCCAACACCGAGCCCTGAGGGACACCACTTGTGACCAGCTGCCAGCTGGATTTAACTCCATTGACCACCACTCTTTGGGAGCATCCATCCAGCCAGTGCTTGATCCAGCAGATTGTATGCTCATCCAGGCCATGAGCTGCCAGTTTTTCCATGAGAATTCTGTGGGGAACAGTGTCAAATGCTTTTCAAAAGTCTAGGTAGATAATATCCACAGCCTTTCCCTCCTCCAATAATTGGGTCTTCTTGTCATAGAAGGAGATCAGGTTCCTCAGGCAGGACCTGCCTTTCATAAACCAATGCTGACCAGGCCTGATCCCCTGGTTGTCCATTATATGACCTGTGATGGCACTCAAGATGATCTGCTCCATGACCTTCCCTGGTACCGAGGTCAGACTGGCAGGTCTATAGTTTCCTGGATCCTCCTTTCTGCCTTTCTTGTAGATGGGTGCTACATTTGATACCTTCCAGTCCATTGGGACCTCCCCAGTTAGCCATGACTTCAGGTAAATAATGGAAAGTGGCTTGGCAAGCACGTCTGCTTCATTAATGACCTGGACAACAGGTCATGAACATGCATGTCCAGCAAGTTTCCAGGTAATACAAAACTTGGAGGACTGGCTGATATACCAGATGTTTGGACTGCCATTCAAAGGGATCTTGACAGGATGGAGAAATAGGCAAACAGAAATCTCATAGAGCTCAATGAAGAGAAATGCAAAGTCTTGCACCTGGGAATGAATAACCTCAGGCACCAGTAATGCATGGGGCTGACCAGCTAGAAGGCAGTTCTGCAGAGAAGAACCTGGGGATTCTAGTGGACAACTTGTTGACCATAAGTCAGCAATATGCCTTTGTGGAAAAGAAGACCAGTAGCTCTCTGGGTTGCATTATGCAGAGTGCTGCCATCAGGTTAAGGGAGATGATCGTTCACTTCTACTCAGCACTGGTGAGACCGCACCTGAAATGGTGCGTCCAGTTGTGGGCTCCCTAGTACAAGAGACACACATGCACATGCTGAAGTGAGGCCAGCAAAGGGCTACAAAGACGGTTAAGGGCTTGGCACATCTGACCTGAGGAGAGACAGAGATCTGGGATTGTTCAGCCTGGAGAAGAGAAGGCTCAGGGGAATCTTTTTGAGGTGTGTAAATTCCCTTGTGGAGAGGGATAAAGATGATGTAGCCAGACTGTTGCCAGTGGTGGCCACTGTCAGAATGAGAGGCAATGGACACGAAGTGAAATACAGAAAATTCTGTTTAAATGTAAGAAAAAGCTTTTTTGAATTTTTTTAAAAAAAATATTTATCAATTTCTTCTGTGAGTTTGATCAAACACTTCAAAAGGTTGCCCAGAGAGCCTGTAGAGTCTCCATCTTTGATATTTGAATAGACATGGCCTGGGTAACCTGCTCTAGCTTCTTCATTTTTTTTTTGCTTTCCAAAAAGTGTTATATCCATGAAAGCAGGTTACTAGGCCACGTTGGTTTTGAGAATAAAGAAGAATTTTGCAAAGGGTAGGACTGTGCAGTTTCTGTCATAGTAGTGTCCTCTAACAAGTGACCTACATGCATCTGCAGTGTTCTATACTAATGTGGATATCAGCGCTGGTAGATCAATTAACTATTCATTGTACATAGCTCCTGGAAATAGAAAGGACAAAGTTGTTTAATAAATTGACACTGAAATATTACATGCTTTTCAATTGATTCAATATTTGGAACTATTTAAAAAAGGTCAAAATGTACTGTAATGGAGTGTAATGTAAGACATTAGAAACTTAAAAAAAATCAAATATATTGATTTTGTAGTCTTTTTCTAGGTAGGAATGGCACGTACAGTTCTACAGAATTCTTTAGAATTAGTTTTTTTTAAGAAAATTTAATTACTTACACCTTAGAAAAAAGCATTATATTATTTCCAGAACAGATTTATTAAACAAAATACTTTTACATGTGTGTGTATATATATGTAGAATTGTCTTTCTAAGTCCACCTTTTGTTCAGTACAGCACATTTAGTCTGGTAGATTGAAAGGCTATTAATTTTTTTCCCCTGAGTTCCTTTTCAAACGAAGCTTCTTGTATGAATTGGAGCAGAAACTTTAGTTTCTGTGCCATTCTTGCAAGAAAATCTAGCATTTTTTCCTCTCCTATTTGTTAGTATATTTTGTTCTGCTTTCATAACAAGTGTAGTTACTACCCTCCTCAAAAATTATTTTCTTCTTCTGTGACTCTGGAAATACAGTTGTATGTGTATCTTCTATTTATGCAAGAAACCATAAAGTATAACACTTACTGTAACCGTGTGGACAGGGTATCATGGGCTGTGCATCACACCTATTAAACATCTTGACATATGCCCTGAAATTTTCTGTAGCCCTGATTTTCTCCACAGAGCTTCTGAAATTTCGTCCAGTGTTGTAATTCCAAAGCTGTCAACCATATCCAGGGACCCTCTGTCTTCCTCCTAACTTATGCTTTTTCCTTTGTGTGTGGTTTTGCCTGTGTAATGTTAGGAAATATATAGGGGGCTGTAATAAAGTAGTGTGGAACAGCAGATTAGGCAAGTTTGCATTTGGCTGAACTTAGGTGCAACCCAGAAAACTTTTCCAGTTATTTCAAGAAGAAAAGAGAAAAGAACAAATAACATGTATCCTTGTAAATTCTTGCAGAGCTATCAAAATAAGTGAAGGAAAACCATGCGCTTTGCTTCTTCCTTTCCTCTTTTCACTCCCTATTTTTCTTAATTTGAATCAGGATGCCTTCTGCATAGTTGCTGTCAAGTTCCAACTACCACGTGTGTCACTGGCCTATAAAAGCTGAGCAACTGATTCATAGAAGGGTGAAACCGTTATCTTTAACTGACATAAGCAGTGTGAGCTTTTTGCTATTAAGGCCTCTAGGTGATCTTTGCAATCTAGTTTATGATTGTGACATCTGAGGGAAAGAGATTGTTCTGAAGTCATTGTCAGATTGAGCTTCTGAATAATACTTTCAGCAAAGATTGATAAGTTAATTTTCATAATTTTATATTTGATTTCAAATCTAGATGCCTTATTCATATAAAAATTCATGGGAGTTGGGCTGCCAGAGACCTCAAAACCTTCAGAATTTGTTATAAAGTATCTTTTTTTGAAGTTGACCTTTTAAACCAAGGTACAAAATACCATCTTGCCAAAAGAAGACATTACATTGCCAATAGTTGTCATAATGTCATGATGGATTTGAAGTAAACATGGGGAAAATGTATAGAAGCATGCTTTCAAGTGGTCTGTGTTGCAAATAAATGTGGAATTTAGCTTCAGAAAGAGTATTGAAAAGGGTGTGTAAATAAATAATCAGATACAGGCCATCTGAGAATTTGTTAAATATGAGTTTATTTAACAATCTTTTATTGCTTATTCAGATCTTGTCAAAAACGGTGGCATTTCTCTGCTACATTTTACAGTCCTGCTGTGGCGTAGACTTTTGCCACAGTTATGTTTTAGCATATAGATTATGATGTTTTGAATAATTTTCTAAAAACTAAATATATAACATAGGAATTGTTAATTTAAATAGTGAGTTAAAACCTTTGGCATTTTATCTAATTAATAAATTGCATTATGGATTTTGATCATGTGCATTTGTCAAACAGTTCTACTGTCTAGGAAGATACAGGTACTGTATGAGGGAGGCGTATCTTTTAGCTTTAATTTCATGAATAGATCTAACTGAACAGTGCTCCAGGTTGATCTGTGCTAGGAAGTGAAGTCCACACAGGTTCTTAGGTCTGTTGTAATGGTGAAGATAGACTCTTGAGGAGGAAATCTTAAGAGTTGTATCTGATTTACTATCCCATTGTACATATTTTTGCTTTTAAAATACTAAGACTAAACAGATTCCTTTCCAAACACTAATGTTTTTGGGTTTTTTTTCAAACCTGGGAAGGACTTGAATGAATTAAAATGAGATAAAGCATTCTCTCTGAGAACACTCTAATGTTAGCTCAATACAAAAAATATAAAAAATCCCTTACCTGCAGTACTTCTGTGTAGTATAGTTTATAATTATTCTCAATAAACAGTGAACATCAAATTATTTCATGAATCAAGCACCTTGATAATGAAAGATGTAGTGACACTGATGATTCTACAAGCTTCCTCCAGGAAGTGACTGCAGATTCTCAGTCCTATTGAGAGTAGACCTCAGCAACACTACAGAAAAATATGGATCATTTACTGAAAATTTGGCAATGAAGTTAAAGCTTGATGGACATTTATAACCTTTGCATGTGATAACTTTGGTCAGCTAGAACTCTCATAATCCAAAGATTAAACTATTTTGGTTACCATTAGGAAGCTTCAAAGGATAATTCATTTTAGGTCAAGACTAGAAGCAGTAAAGTCTGTGCAGATGAAATTGTGCAGCTACCTCAATATACTTCAATCAAGGTTTTAGAAAAGCACATAAATAATGCAGTTGAATGCTTGATCTTGACAAGTGGTGAAATCCTGTAACTATTACATGTATTATTGAACATGGCTGTCATTCTCAGATCACTCATCTTTTACTGTTTTTTAGGAGGTTGCGGTAAAATGCGTGCCAGTTTCAGGATGCCAAGTCCCATTTTTTCTGGGGTTCTTGACGGATGTAGTTGTAAGAAGAGGCAGAATAACATGATACTGTAGGAAACCTTTACACAGATAGAAGACTGATTTGCTGAAATACAATTTCAAGAGTTAGCCAGTGCCAGTTATGTATATGGTGGATGTAGATTTGTAGTGGTGTGTTTTCCTTGGCAATGCAGTTTATCTGAAATCATAGTATCTCTGAATAATGATTTTTTTTTTTTTTCCTGATAGCACACCCACTCATAAAAATAAATGCTGAGTTTTGGATTGTATAAATATTGCTGCATACACCAGATCTTATGATGAAACAACTTCATATTACAGTGTTTTGTAACAATGTTTTGATTTGAAAATAACAGAAGGAGAGATTCTTGTTTCAAGTGGAGGTATTCTTCTGTGTCAAAGCATGTAAAATTTTTGTTTGATGTGTCTTGCAAAAATTACCTCTATTAACCTACCATGACTAAAGCAGCAAAAAGGGGAAAAATTGCCAAGAGAGAGGTAGCGTTTTTAATAGTGCTGTAAAACATATAATAGCATATAGCAATATATGCTGTATCATATAATGGGTCATTGTTGCCAACATTTTGGAATGTAAATTAGTATCTTTATTTTATTCCAATGTTTTAAAATCACTTACTTTATATGTATTCCTTCTCATATATGTGAATCCAACACTGACTCTCTTTCCAATGTCAATGAGCACATACAAATAAATATCCTATTTTATTAGAACTGCTAAAACAGCACAAAAGAAGTCGGGTAGTGTATTGTTTGCTTCTAGCTTTGGTAGATACACATTCAGCAACCTTAAGTAGTTCCTGTAATGCACAGAAATCTTAGGTCTCTGATCTGCAACATTGGTAAAACATTCTTCTAACTCATCATTCATTAGAGCATTATGTGGCTTTTGTTACCTCATTAATATTTATAGAAAATTCGGGGATTTTTCTCATAAAATAATGTTGTAAGTGAAAGTATTCTCTCTCTTAATTTTTTTAGCTTTATGTTTTTTGGCCTTCTTGAAATTTTCTTATATAATTTGGGTTGTAACTTAAGTGTAATTATGATCATTTAAATGCCAGTGTGACTAACTGTTTCAGTAATAAATTAAGGGTGTGCATTCAATAATTGAACTTACATGGTATAATGGGCCTTAATTAGCATTGATATATTGATATAATGCTTTACAACACTCTGAGGATGTGCATGTATTGAGTAATTAATCCTCTCAACATGCAGGTTAGTGAGGTCAGTATGGTTATGTTTATTCTGCAGATGGGTAGAGTAAGGAAAGAGAGAAGTATTGGGTGAAAGAATTTGTCCATGAAATATGCAGTTTCTGAAACAATACCTGAATTACATGTGAGCTTTGCAGAACACTATTTCTTTGATGGACATATTTATCTTTTGTGCTCTGTTCGTGACATATTTCAGATTCCTGAACTTATTTGTTCTGCTCTAAAGGAATTTAAACAGTTTTAATTTGTACTACTTCAATGAAAGGAATGGCATGCCATTAATAACTTTCAAATTAGATCAAGAACAAAACCAATTCCATTTTCCTCCTTCCCAACACACACTTTAGCTTTTCCTAGGTGGAGGAGTATCATCTTTAAACAACTGATAGCTAGTTAAGACAATCTCTTCCAAATAACTAATGCTTAAAAAATTGCTTTCTGCAATAAAAAAGAAAATCAGTACTTCCATTCATATCAGCCCAATGTCACTGCTTAGTCATTGTTTCCTTCATATTTTCTGTTTCTATTAACAAAGATTGACTTAGTTTATTTTTTTAGAACCTGAAGTAATTTGAAAATAAGCAGAAAATAAAACTTTTTTAATATACTTTAGACTTTAATTTACTGTCAGAGACCAGTTATTTGTTGGATTCTTTTAAATTGCTATTCTATCAACTAAAATGAAAACTGTACATAAAATGCCTTCTACTGTCTGGAACCATAATGATGATGTATGAATATTTTTGCAATATTTACAAAAAAAAATTAAATAAAAACTTCTTTTACTTCATTCAAAGTTTTGGGAGAAACAGCAAGATTTATGGGATATTTTGTTTGGAAATAGTCCTTCACTGAAGGACTGTTAAACCAAGAACTGAGTTTGAAATTAGCTTTGAAAGTGATGTTATAAACTGAAATCTTTTGCAAAAGTGCATTCCATAGACTAATTTTGCCTTATTTGTATAAGGAATACTGTTTTAAAAGATAATAATAAACTAAATTATGTAATTAAAATTGCTTGAGAGTTATTTATTACTTCATTCTGCAGATTTTAACTGTAACATTTTTCCTTCTTTCTTTTGACAGTATTACCCAGTCATACTTGTGGCAACCCAGGAGAAATACCTAAAGGAGTACTTCATGGAACAAGATTTAACATTGGAGATAAAATCCGATATAGCTGTATCTCTGGTTACATCCTAGAAGGCCACGCCATGTTGACGTGTATTGTGAGTCCTGGAAATGGTGCATCATGGGATTTTCCAGTTCCTTTTTGCAGAGGTAAAAATGAAGATGACATACCTTTAAAATATCAAGACAATATTAAAACAGTAGATTAAATAAATTTATTTTGAGATTTTTTTTTTAACTTTCTAAATGTAAATGTACTAATGTACTGTCTAAAAATCCACACCATTTAAAACTGTAATCACAATTCAGGAGCAATGACTCTCCAGAGTTTACATTCAGAGATTGATGTTATCTACTGATGTTTTTCCTTTTAATTTACATGGGGGACAGCTGTAGCAATTTGATGGCAGGACCTGGCAAATGCTTTTGTAAGTTTCTGCTTTTGGAAACTCTCCCAGGAAGGAAAAGCTTGAAATCTTCAACTATGTAATCTTTGAAGGGGAACCCCTGGTGGTCCAATCCTTTGAGTCCAACTCCTCCTCAAAGCATGGATAACTTTAAAGTTATGTCAGGTTGTTCAGGGCTTTGCCCAGTTGAAATTTTAATATCACCATGGATGGAGATTCTAAAACTGCTCTGGAAACCTGTGCTAGTACCTAGCTGCCCTCATTCTCATGTCCAATTTGAATTATCTTTTTACAGATTATGTCCATTTCCTCTTCTCCTCTTGTGGACCTATGAAAAGATTCTGGCTTCATCTTCCCTAAACTAAACAGTGTGGTTAGATTTTCTCATAGCCTCATCTTGTCCAGGCTGCAAAACTCCATTTTCCCCATTATTTAGTCTCACACATCACGTTCTTCAGCATCTTATCCATTTTAGTGGCCCTTCTCTGGACTTGTTCTAGTCTGTCAATGTCAGTGTCTCTTTTGTACTGGGGGACCCTAGGCTGGACACAGCATTCCAGAGGAGGCCTCCTGAGTGTCAAATAGGTGAACTCTCTTTAACTCTCTCTCTTTAGCTGCTGGCGGTATTCTTACTCATGCAACCCAACATGAGGTAAGCCTTCAATGCTGCAAAAGTGCACCACTGACTCAGCTTGTGTTTCACCAGGACCTCAGGTCATTTTGTCAGAGCTGCCACCTGCAATTTTTTTTTTTTTTTTTTTTTTTTTTTTATGGGGATGATCCTGTTCCTAGTATAGGACTTTGCATTTCTGTTTTGGAATTTCATGAGATTCCTGTCATTCTTCTAGACTGTCAAAGCCTGCCATCAAAGCCTGTCTGGACTGCCCTTCAGGGTGCCATCTGCAAACCTTGTCAGAATGCATTCAGTCCCATACTCCAGACTCGTGGTGAAGGTATTATACAAATTCAGCCCCAGTTTGAATCCCTGGGGAATACTGCAAGTCACTGTCCACTAGCTTGACTTTAAACAATTGGCCTCTGGTGTGTGAGCCTGTTGGTCCAGTCAGTTTTCACTCACATAATATTCCACCCATCCAGTCCATACGGCCTCCCTTTGACTACAAGGATATATTGGGGAGCTGTATTGTGAAAACTTTGTTAAAGTCAAGCTAAATCTTTTCATCAAAGAAAGCAATCAGGTAACCAAGAATGATTTGCATTTGCAAAAAGTGGCTGTTCTTGTTCACCTTTTTGTCCTTTGTATGCTTGGGAATGGTTTTCAGAAACACTTTCACCATAATTTTCTGGAGGGCTAAGGTGAACTTCACAGATATATAGTTGCTAGGATCCTTGTTTTTTTTGAAAATGAGAAATGAAAAATTATCTTTTTTCTAGTCATTGATAATCACCTTTGATTGTCACAATCTTTCAAAGAGGATACAGAGCAACCTCACACTGTTGCACACCAAGAACCCTTAGGTGCATACCGTTTAGTACCATGAACTTGCACATACCCTGTTTACTTCTACAGTTCCTTGTATTGTTTCTCCTGTGCTGTGGCTACTACTTTGCTTCACAAAACTTGTCCATTTTATTGAGAATTGGGAGGCCTGAGGGGAACCTTTGCTAATGAAGAGACAAGCAAAGGGGACACTGAGTGCCTCTGCCTTTTCTGTGTCTTCATCACAAGGTCACTTACACCACTGAGCAGCACGCTATCATGTCCTTAATTTTTCTTTTGTTGTTGATATATGTACGGAATGGTTTCTAGAATGACTGCTCTTCACATTCCTCACCAGTTTCATTCCATCTGAGCTTTGGCCTTTCTCCTTCTATCCCTGCATTCCTGAGCAACACTTCTGTATTACTTTCATGTAGCTTGTCCCTGCCTTCACATTTTGTATGCTCTTGGCGGCTTTTTGCATTTCAGTTGAAACACCTCAGTCAGGAATTTCCTGTTCGGCCCAGCAGCCTCTTGCTATGCCTACTCATTTATGTACATAAATAGATGCATTATTCTTGAGCTTTGAGGAAGCTGCCCTTGATGTCAAACAAGCTCTCCTGGGCCCCTTAGCCCTTCAAGACATCAGCCCATGAGAGCCTGTCTACCACTTCACAAATAAGTTGAAATCTGCTCTGCTGAAGTCCAAGGGTTTATTCTACTACTTGCCTTCCTCACTTCAGCTTATGGTTATTGTAACCACAGCTGCTGCTGAATATCACTTATTTGAATAGTTCTTTGTTTCTACACTTAGTTGGTCTGTCCAGTGCCTGCATCAAAAAAAATTCTTCCCAGGGAACTCAGAATTCCAGTGGATTGCTTGCCTTCTGGTATGCTGCCATCCACACAGATGTTGGGATGGTTAAAGCCTCTCATGAGAACCACAGCCTGTGGTTGTGAAACTTCTAGTTGTTTAAAAGTTTTGCCCACTTCTTGGTCAGGTGGAATGTAGCAGATATTCACCATAATGACCTCTTTCTTGGCTTTCTCTTCTCATTCTAGCCCATAGGAGCTCAATGAGCTTGTTGCCTGTTGTACAGAAGAGCTCTGTTCATTCAAGATCCAACTTTTTGTAGGGTGCAGCCTCTGATTTTCTTCCTGCTTTTCCTAAAATCCCATGTGGATAAGCAACAAAGGTAGTTGTTGTCTTCTGTAGTAATTTGTAAAGGTTTCTTGTGACTAAAGGGTCTTATAATGTAATTCCTCACAGCAAAGAAATATTTTATAGATTTCATACTCCAAAACAAATACAAGACCTAATAATCAAAAAACCAACAGAGATTTGGGTCATGTCTGTTGTTTGTGTTTGATTTCGAACACTAGACAATGAAGATTTCTTTTACTAGTGCTTCAAAAACAGGAAGAAAAACAGAAAATTTCTAACCTTTCAGTTGTCTGATCTTGGATGGGTTTTTTTGGTCCTAATAAGAGGTAGTAAACAGGTTTCAGAAAAATACATGTCGTAAGTTCTACTTAAGCTCTTCTTACAGAAGTCTACTAAATATTTTTTTCCCTTTCTGCAGATACTGCCCATTTTGGTAGCGTTTGCTGCACACAAATATCTCTAACAGTACTGAAATTTTGTTCATCATTTGTAACTCTGTGAATTTAACCTATTAATAAAAACTTAAGTGGCATCCTGTGTAGAACTTACATGAAATCCAAAGAATTCTGTGTACTGTCTGTAAAGAAATGAGAACCATAACAGGAAAGTTATTTAACAGTTAATGATTTATTTGAGCTGAGCCATTGCCTCAGTGGATTTTTGGAGTTCATATGGAATGTGGATTTGATGAGGGATTTTAGACATTTCTTATTTTATTTCATTTTATCAGGCTGGAACATATGCCATGAGGTAGCCCTTTCCATTCACGATGTCTTCAAGCAAGAAATGTTCCTCTACTGTTTCTCTAAGAACCTTGGTCTTTTCCATGAAAGCACCTTTTGTTACAGCTTTGTTTCCAGATGGTATTCTTCTTTCTTGCCATCGTAAACTAATTTCATGGCATCCATGCAAGATAATATAGCAGAGTTAAATTAAGCTACACGTTTTATATACTAAAAAATCATAATAACCTTGTTCTCTGTGGTGTTTCCCTAGCTTTGCTGATGCTAGCAAATTGCTATTTTCTGCAATTTTTTTGCTTAATATTTTCAGAAGCATTAAGAAGCTGGTGTCCAGTAATTCATACGTTGTCTAACTGTACAAATGTTGTTTCTGCTAGAAAAATTCCTAGTGAATTACTAAACCTCCAGGAAGATGTAGACAGCATTGACTCTTGTATCTGCCATTTTGTTTCTCTGGCTACTACTCAGTTTCAGAATGAACTCTGAACAGAAATCAAAGGTGCAGTCAATGTCATTTTTAGAAACTTTAGATAATATGACTGGCAAGACATTTGCTTTATCTTTTTTATCTTTTTTTTTTTTTTTCTTCTGTTTCCTTTCAATAAATTATGATTTTTTGGTACGTGAAAATATGGCAACTGACAAACTGAAAAAGATAGAAAATGGTCCCCCCAAAACTGAAAACAGCCCCCAAAGAAAAATTCAAAGGCAAATCCTGAAAGGATGACGTAATTATTAAAACTTAGTCCTGTTTTTCCATATGGTAAATAAGAGCAGCCATGGACTTTTCTGCTATTAGAAGCTAACCAAGAAGTTTACTATGAGTTTCTGAAAAAAATTGTACAGGTGGCTTACAAAAATTGACAGGGAGAATCAATGACCCACCTAAATTCTGTTCTTCTGGTTTTTGTCCTGAGGATTAAAAAGGTCTTTGTTGTCTCGATCTTAGCTACCATAGTAGTATCACACAATACATTTGCCTTCTTTATCTTCAGGTTGAAATAATTGCAGTACAATTCTGAAACATTTTGAAAGTTAATTTCATTCTCTGCAGTAACTCCACTAATAGCTGATTTATGATATGTGACTACTTCTAAACGAACTTTGTATAATTAGGTTCTCAATTCTGAGTAATTTTGAGAATCCCGAGTTGATTATAGTTGCATGACTCTAGTTTTTATGAAGCTAACATTAGGAATACAAATTGGATTAGTGATATTACAATGGTAAACTTTGTGTCAAAATGAAAGTAGCTGTAAGGGGAAGAATATGTGCTATGTTATCACTAAAAGGACACCCAATTTTTGGAGGGAAAATAAAGAAGGCAAACCAGTAAAAGAGATCGTATGTCAGAAAGGTCCAAAAGGATTAAGTAATAATTAATCAGGTTCCAGAGGTTCCAGGTTTAAGAAATATTATTGGACAAATACTTTGGTGAAGAATATAATCAAGAAGGTATTCTTAGAATAGATCAAGGGAGAAGGGAGAAGAGTTTATGATTCACTATAGAGTAAGATAAACTAAATACAGAGATTCAGAGCTAATATTTCAAAATCATCTAGCAAAGAGCAATTGATGTTTTTGGTGTCATCTATACTTTCTGAGCCAGCAAGTAATTCTCTGATGTAATATCTTCTCAGCCTCTCAGGTTCGGACAGATATGATTTTATAAGTTTAAGGAAGAGAAAAAGATGTCCTGATTCCATCATTTATCCATGTTTATTAAAAAAAAAAATAGAAAAAATAAAGGGAAAGAAAAAGAAAATTTCCCAGCAATTCTACTTATTGATATTGCATTACACGATAAAGTAAGAATATTTTCCCAAATCTAATTTTTAAAGTGCCATGGCAGATTCCCACCTGCAATTTTGTTCACTTTCAGAATAATATGAATTGGTGCAATATTTACATTGAGATAAATTTGAATGAAACTTATTGTGACTGGTCAAATATGAAGTCAGAGAAGTGTTTCAGGAAAAGCAGATAGGATATACTGTATAATTTCTTACACAGTAACGCAGGAGTGACTAGATCACTTCCAACAGAGATATGGACACAGCTGCAAGTATTCTTTCTTATATATGTGTGTGTGTGTATAAGTATACATATTTACACATACATATATTTATGTTTATATATTCTTGTTCTAACATGTGTCAGTAGGTATGGAGGGACCGGCAAAAAAATGAAAAAATGCCAAAAAAAGTTTCAAGCTGGATCTGTGCAATAAGGTGCCTGGAAGACAGGAACAAGAAGTGAAACAGTACAATAAAAACATAGTGAAGGTGCACAGAATGATATAATAAAGTCAAAGAATGAAAAAGAGGACTTCAGTCTGACCATTAGAAACACAAGCAAAGCTAATATTGGGGGAAGATACAATGATATACTAAAAATGAAAAACAAACCTCAGGGGCAGTCATAATCATAACTACACATAGACTTCTGGGAATAACTGGATTAACTTTCCTAATTAAAAAAAAAAAAATGTGAAATGTCCAACAGTCATTAATTTGCCTTTTCTCTTTTTGCTTCAAAATTAGGGCTTTACTATTAATTTGTTGTAGATTTATTTTAAGGGATCATTATCAGCATTAAAAAGTGAAGGATTACCATATCACTGGAAAACAGTTAAGGATACTTAATAGAAAAAATAAAAAAAAAAAGAGTCTTTACAAGATATCCAGAAGACTGGTCTTTTATTTCTGTGGGAGAGAGTATGAGATTACAGACTGTTGATTATTTTTTGAACTTCTTAATTTATATATCCTCTCTTAAGACCAAGTTTTTGCTTGAAACAGGTGTCAGAGTTTGGGATTTGATTTTAAGTTTGCTCAAGCACGTACTGTCAGTTAAAAACTGAAATTTTCTGCCAGGTTAGCAAATATTTTGTCCATCACTATTTCTGTCTTACTCAAAATTTATAATTTTGTTGACGAATAGATTAGAATTCCTCTGCAGAGTGGATGGAGGAGGAATATGTCTTTGTAATCTAATAAACTGGTATGATAGAATAAATAAGAATTGTAAAAGGCTACTAAATTAAGTAAAATGTTTACGAAGAGAAAACGGACCAATCTCAAGCCCCAGGAAGTACAAGACTATCCCATTGAGTCCAGTATTGTCACGGTAAATAACTATGAGACAACCCCACTAGACACTGGGGTCTGCTTATATTGGGCTTACTGAAATGTCAAAGCAAAAATGTTCAAAGTAATTCTACAGCTGCAATGGGCACCCACAGGTGCCTAAACAAATTGCAACAATTTATGTGTTTCTATTTTGTACATGCTATTAACTTGAAGTGAAAAATCTGACTTTTTAATATACATAAAATAGACACTATTTTCCTAAACCACAATAATTTCTGAAATTTTAACAAAATAAATCCCATTCCACTTAGAGAGCAATTCAAATTATTTTGAAGTGTCCTTTGAAAACCCTGGAGAGAGAAAGAAAATTCATCTTAGAAGCATGGCCTAATGAGTATTTAATTTATGTGAAGTTGATCAACAGCAAAAGAAGAAATTGAGAAAGGGAGGCAAACTGATTAGAGCACTTATATGGGATGCAGTACATCTGGATTCAAGTGATGATAGAAAAAAAAAAACCAAACAACCTTCTGACAAGTTTCTATTTTTTAATACACAGGAAAGAAGCACAGGTGTTCGCTTTTACCTATTCAAAATAAAGTCTATAAAAACCTAAAATGTTAAAGAAGATTAGCAAGTAGAGGTTAATATTTTGATGGTTGAAGACCTGGCTGCCACTTGGAACTAGATTAGATCAATGAGTTGTCTGATGAATGTGTAACGCTACACCATTGTAATACTTAGCGATGTTTTTGGTCTTTATGAATCTGACAGTTTGGGAGCTTGACAGTTGGCATTGACATATTAAAATTTATTTTTAAACTTGGGATTGATATACTATGGCTTGTTTTCAGGTTTTTATCAGTAAGACATTTTAAAATAGAAAATAGTAATCTTAAAGTCATATTTCAAAAAGTCATTTAACTAACTCCTCATATTAACTATTTGCAAAATATCCAAAACACGTACCTAGGAAAGTGGTCATTCGTGATTATTTCGTAGATGCATTTACTGTACTGAACAATTTTATTAAACAAGGTACAATAATCTACTTTTTCTCAAATGAACTACAGAAAAATGCCCTTTAATAAAGAATTGAATAAATCATAGAATATCTCAAGTTGGAGGGGACCCATAAGTTTCATTAAGTCCAATTCCCTGCTCTTCGCAGGAGCACCTAAAATGAAACCATATGACTAAGAGCATTGTCCAGACACTCCTTGAACTCTAACAGGCTCGGTGCAGTTACCACTCCCCCAAGGAGCGTGTTCCAGTGATCAAACACCCTCTCAGTGAAGAACCTTTTTCTAATGTCCAATCTGAACTTTCCTTGAAGCATCTTTGTCCCATTTCCTTGTGTCGTTCTCCAGGCTGAACAAACCCAGTGACCTCAGCCGCTCCTCATAAATTTTGCCCTTGAGACCTTTCACCATCTTCGTCACCCTCCTCTGGACACACTCTAATAGTCTGATGTCCTTCTTATATTGAGGCACCCAAAACTGCACACAGTACTCAAGGTTGGGCTGCACCAGTGTAGTGTGGAATGTGACAGTCACCTCCCTTGACCAGCTAGCAATGCTGTGCTTGATGCACCCAGGACATGGTTGGCCCTTTTGGCTGCCAGGGCACACTCTTGACTCATATTCTGCTTCCATCAATCCAAACCCCCAAATCTCTCTCCGCGGAGCTGCTCTCCAACCTCAATAAATAAAGAACTGTTTCAGTGATATCTTTAATAAGGCATGCTAAATAATGTATGCCATGGTTCATTTAGAACCCTGTAAAGCTGCAATTTTCTTTAACTGATAAGACATAAAATGTGACTTGAAATGACACTATGCCATTTGATGACGATTTATAAAATATCACTCAAGTTTTCAATTGCGTCTCTTCTGTTGCTAGTGATTAAGAGGTAGGGAAATGACTACGAATGACATTACAAGAAAAAACCTTCTTACTATGAATTTTGTTCTTTAAATCACAGCTATGTTATTATCAGTTATGTTACAATAGTAATGTAGTAAAATGATTTTTCAAAATAGGACCTTTCAATATAAACTAAAGCCATTGAATAGCTAATTCTGATCATTTAAATTCAGATTCTAAATTAATTTTGAAAGTTTGGATGGGTTTTAAATGGGATTTTTTTTTTTTTTTTGGTTATTATGCAATAAACTTTTTTCACTTGCATAAACATTTTATTAGTTGTATAAAAAAGGCATATTGAATACAGAACATTTCACTCTGTAAGGCATTTGTGAGGGAAGGAAAAGAAAGTCCAGTAAAAATGATTGAATGTTCAGAAGATATCTACACCAATTTAAATAAGGAAGTTTTCTGTGATACTGTTTCTGTTCTTACCCCATCCTTGGATATCTGTTTAGCAGGGCGTGCATCTCACTTGTAGCAAGATTTCATTTATGCAAAACACAGCTTACCAAAATTGTCAGATTGTTATTTTTGGTGAAATGACTCTTCCTAGTTTGAAGAAAAAGATTTTGCATTGACTGTCATGGTCCCTCAGTGATTCTTTTGATTTTTACATATATTAACTTGATGGATGTGTTTATCTGTTTTATCTAAACTACACAACTATACAGTATCTGTAGTTTTTGTCAAGTGATGCCAGCCATATGTGTTTGCATGTGTACTTGATATAAAATGCATATTCTCTAAATTCAGAGCACTTAATTCCTGACTACTGAGAGATCCAAATGTTTGTAGCTTTATATTTCAAGTAGTCATTTATGCTGATACAAACAGCACTTTGTGCAGTTGCTTACAACTTGAAAATAATCATGAGTGTTTGGAATTAATTACTTTCACATTTTAAAATGCAATTTGTTAATCACTCAGAGCTTGAATTCATGAAGCCTGACGCACTATCTGTTACGAAATTACTCCAACCACAGTGATGCATTAAGATTCCCGAGCACTGTTTTAGCTCTCTGAAAAGCATAACATGGAGAAGGCCATGGCCAAGAAGGTCAATCAGTCCAAGGAGGCCAACTAGCTCTAGGGCCAGCTGGTGAATCACAGCATATGTCTGAACAGTTCATGTCTCCTACCCTCTGAGCGGCGTGGCCACATCCTGCCTGCCTGTGCTCACTCTTAGGCAATTTATCATGTTTTAGCATTCAACAGTCTGGTTGCCTCAGCCTGGCTGCCACCTATGATGAAGGAAGTCCCCAAACCACAGGCTCCAGGGGAAAGATCAGCTGCTCTTTGACGTGGTCTTTCCCTAACACATTCACATCTGTCAGAGAGAAAATACTAACTCTCTGGTCTGAGTTAGTTTCTGTGGTCTTACCTGACTAATGTTCCCTTTCCATTTCTGAGCTAACTTGGTTTCTTGCAAACCTTTTAGAAATGCTGTTCTGAATAGATTAAAAAGCTATGCATCCCTTTGGACAGCTATCTGTAGTAGCCTGAGTTCTTTTGTCTTTCACTGGTAATTCACAGTGTATAAATTTAGATTTTTGCATGTGATTGCCAGAAATAGTGAACTACATAAGCCTTCCTTGTCAGCTGTAAAAGTCAGAGCTTTAGAGCTCAAAGCTTATTCAAGGGCTCTGCAGCAGAAACACTGAGTAGCATTGTAGTTACCACTAGCGTGTTACTTAATGTCAGTATAAACCCAGTGGGAGATGGCGTCATTGAGAATGTTGTCATAATAAAATTTAGCAGCCCATCTTGCTGGTTACCCCAGTTGGGAAAAGCCTGCTTGCTGGCTTTCAAGAGTACTTGTACAACCTGTATGCATTATAAACTGGAACTCATACTCTTACATTTTGATTTTAAAAAAAAAAAAAAGTTAAAAAGATCTCACACATGAAAAATATGAACAAATAGAAAGTCTGAAAAAAAAGAGAAGGTGGAAATCATCAGGTTTGGCGTTTTGATGGTTCATTCAAACTTTGATACTGATCATGACTGCAGTGGAAATCAATAACTCAGTGCTAGTTTCTGTACTGAAGTATTGGCACCAGATGTGTCAAGTTAATTTGTTTTTCTTTGCTGGGTTAGATGATGATCTGAAATTAAGTGCTTGAAAGCTATACAGTTACAAAAAAGGGGGTGGGGGAAGGGTCATTCTAGATAAGAAACCTTGATTTTCCTTTCTGATTTATTATAGTTTTACAATAATTTTTAATTATTGTAATCTTTGCATGTATTATGCACCAGGAATTTCAACTCTGACCCTCAGTTTTACCCATGAGTTCTTTAATTTTCACTTCCTTTCCCCTTTCATCCCTCAGAGGCACAATGGCCCTTTCAATATACACTGTATAAAAAGCCAGGAATGGAGGGAGGAATCGCAGAAATGGCATGATTTCACCAATAAAAAGAAATCTTTTAGGAGTGTAGATCTATTCCACCCCCAGATCTCCTTCATTTAAAAAAGAACACATAAATATCAGGGTCCAGAAAGTAAGATATGAAATTTATCAAAAACACCTGCCCTCCTCTGAGAAATTCGTCTGCCAAGAAGTCATGAAACTCAATAAGGCTTCGGTAGCCAAGGTTATGTTACATTTCTTTATGTCAAAATTTACTTTGCATGTAGAAGAGTAAAGATAACTACCTCTTTGAATCTCTTCAGCAGCTTTCTCTCCTCTTTTCAGTCAAATTAGTGGTCTACACAATAAATACTTGAATGTTAAAGAAATTATCCTGTTTCTGCCTTTCTCCCAATTCTTCTTTTTATTTCAGTTCCTTATTAGCTACTTATCCTCTTTTAATAGTCTCCTTTTTTTTAATGTCCAGCCACAGTATTCCTCTTCCTTTGATTCAAATGAATCCTTTTTCCTTCAAATCTTCCTTTAAAACTCACTTTTGCTGACAGGCTTTCAACTGTGATTGAGAAGAGCAGCTTTACTCTTACCTCTCTCTGTTGTCTTAATTAGCTATTCAGTTATTATCCTAATTGGACTGTAAGTTCCTTGTGTCATGCACCTTGCCAAGCTATTTGTTTTTAAATCTCCACATGCACTTATAGTATGCAAATAAAACCTAATGATAATAGCAGTAAGTAAAGATGATAAAATGGATAAAAATGAAATGCTTCTCTTCTGATCATTCACCTATGCAGAAATATTTTTAATTACTATTGTTGTAGCTTTCATAGGCACATTACAGCACACCAAAAGCCACTTGATGAATTTTTAATTTTTTATGCCAATGAATTGTATGGATGATGTGCTTTATTGGTGTTTTTTTTTTTTAATTATATGTTTTAATACCCAATGCTAATAATAATCAGAATATCTTTAAAGTTTCAGTGAAAACTTATGGGGCAAGGACAAGTACAAGAAGTCTGCTAAATCCTTTGGCAACATATTAAGCAGCATTCCAGGCTTAGCAGGAAATTCCTATGCTCTGTATTTTTTGAAATTTCGTTAATAACCATTAAAAAAAAAAATCTATGTTATTAACTGATGATATGTGAACCTTGGAAGGTCCATCTGTCAACAAAACCTTCTGAATTTATTTGCCATCTGTAAGCATCCCGATTCAGAACAAAAGACTTGAGAATGGCTAGTATGATTTTATCAATGGTTCCTAGTTTAGGACAGCATTTAAATCTATATTGTTTTCTATATAGTTTTTTATAGTTAAAAGGAATGAGAGAAATCTTAGAAAATAAATATTCAATATTTTTTAATTTATAGCACAGAGAGGCTAACTGTATTTCTGTGATTCTCTGCCTGGTTCTCTGGTTCTTTCTTAGGCTTCTTCTGTGGACACTCTCCTAGAACCAAAGTTCAGGTTCTCCAAATCAGGTCATACTGTGTCTCTGCTGATCTTATCCTTGTTTGTCCTGGCACTAAACTGTCATCAACAAGGAAAAGAAGTCAAAAAACCCACACCAAAAATATCTGCATCTTAAATGCCAGAAAATGTTCTATTTTGTTTCTCTGTGTACATACATTTGTGGGTAATATATGCACAGAAGGGAAGAGCTGGGTTTGCTATGGCAGAAACAAGGATGGTGCTTCACTTATTTAATGTGCAGCTCCACTAGTAATTGATACTCTGTTCATCAGCTGAAGGAGCTTGTGGAGGGACACTACGTGGGACAAGCGGAACTATTTCAAGTCCTCACTTCCCTTCCGAGTATGAAAATAATGCTGATTGCACCTGGACCATACTGGCTGAACCAGGAGATACTATTGCTTTGGTCTTTACTGACTTCCAGTTAGAGGAAGGATATGACTTCTTAGAGATCAGTGGAACAGAAGCACCATCAATATGGTAAGTCAGAGATCTTGTAAAGATCTTTTTCTGGTTTTCTTTGTTGGTGACTATTTAAGACATTTGAAATATTTTCTACCTGTTAGTAATGATAATTTTGTTATACATTTTTATTTGGTCCCTTTCACTCTCCAGAATTAAAAAAAAAAACTATAGCAGTTTGTTTCTGCTTCTTTCCAAATCTTCATCCTTCCTCTTATTTTCCTCCATCTTGGAGTGTTATAAATCTAAGGTGTCTTAGCAGTGAGCATTTATTGATGTTACATATTTGATCTTGGTATGAGAACATTTTCTGATGTTGTGTCTTGAATGGCTTATCATGATATTGTACTCCAACAGTGAAAGTAGTGAGCAAAAATCAGCCTCACAGTAAAACAGGAATATATAGAGAGCAAATAGATGCCATCTTTTTTTAAACAGGATATAATTCAGTCTTACTACATGTACTCATGTATGCATGTATTATTATCTTATGTTGGCTGATGTTAAAACTGTTTACTTAGCAATATTGAGGCTTAGTGATTATAATACTAAATCTACATTCTCTGTACTAAGTAAAAGATGATAATTCTGTCTATGGGAATGGATTAAATTGCAGAACGCTTTGTATTAGGATCTCTCTGCATGCTACGTGCACAGGTGTTTAAGTTTTTTCATCTCTGAGAATGTCTTGTGCTTGACATTTGCACCATTGTTATAAAACGTAGCCTAGAAAAGAATATAGATCTGCTGCTCACAGGTGATTGATGGTTATTATCTTCAGAATGCCTTTCTGGAGATCTGAAGCAATCTAGCTATTATTTTAATGTCATGACAGGGTAGGCAGTGCGATGTATTAATAATTGTGAAGTTCTAGGTAGCATCTGATCTGTTGAAAAACTCTTATCAAATAAAAATGGGTGCCGCCCATGCTTTGCAAATATGTAAAAAATCTGTTTTGAAGATACTTCTGGATCTGTATCACAAGATTACTCTCTCACATTTCCACACGACCAAAAGTCGTGTAATGGCTGTCAGTGAAGCAGCTTTGTATCAAATAAAAGTGCTCATGTCTGACCGCCTGAAGTATAATATGTGAGTACCCCGTTCGCCTCTCTCGTGCACAGCTATGCACGACAGTCATCAACGCCAATGCTTTCTCATTAGGGATTCTAAGGACCAGAAGCTGAAATCTTGAAGGGGAAGAACTAATGGGGTCTTACTGTGGAACATCAAAATCTGTGCATTTAATTTTGTGTATGAAGCTCTAGTAGACACTTAACAACATATTTGCAACTTTGTTGCAAGGAATTAATCTGTTACGGAACTTGAACATGCAAATATAGGAATAACTTTACATTTACAGATAGTCACATATACATATCTGTTGCCTGGAAGATTTGCGGTAATAGATGATGTACAAGAATATGAGCAGAAAGCGATGGAAACATATTCTGCATTGATTTCATATGCTATCAATCAGCATATGTAGGAAATTAGAGATATCATAAGAATCTTATTTCTCCTAGAATTCAGTCTAAACGTTTTTCTTGTTTTCCCTGATATTTGTTTTTTTGGTTGGAGATTTTTTTTTATAATGCTAAACTCTGATCACTAAAAGCTAAGGATTTAGTATACGTTCCTCGGATCATTGATAAAAGTTTGGAGAAGCTATGAGAAGTTGCATAAAAGATGTTTAAAGGATTATTGGATAATATGGAATGCAGCTACACATTCAGCTATATTTAAGCCAGAACAGTTACCATAGCAACATTAGAGCCATGCTAAATGTAGTGCATGCTGTAATCTGCTAAAATCAGCTGTGTGTGTAAATGTAGAGTTGTTCTGTAGTTAAAACTAATGGTCTAGAGGTGTATCATCTTAAAATGTGACTTTTTTTTTTTAATTGATCCCTTTTATTGTATCTGGCATCATGTCAACAGCTTTATACAGTAATTCTCTGTTAGAAGACACGTATTCCATTAGCACGGTCTGGTAATTAATATTATTTTTTCATTTAAAGGAATATTTGCTGTAAAATAAGTCAAATATTTTTGTAGTGGAGAGCACAGAAAGACAGATATATGAGCACTGCAAAAACTAGAAAGACAGTGAGAATTAAGAAAATCATTTTGGACTGATGATTCTTTAGTGACTTTAGTGTATGGTGCAATCGGTCTGGATTACCCTCTCCAGACATATCAACAAGGTTAGAAGCAGTTCCAGCATGATTACAGTAAAAACTGGATGGACGTTTTTAAGTAAAGCAATGGAAATGCTAGAACAAGAAGAATCTGAATGCTGAGGAAAAATAATCTGACGTATATATAAAATATGTGTATGAGAGATACTGTATTATAGTAATTATATGCCTTATATTTATTATATAATAGTAATATTAATTATATTGTATTACTTATATACCTCACGTTTCTAAACCTTCTGTAAGATGTTCGGTTGATTGCCATGTTATATAGCTGGTTGTTGGTTTGTTTTCCAATGCATTGAAAAGGAAGAAGAGATCTGTTTATCTTTTCTTATTCTTAAAAGATTATTTGAAAATCATTCATACAGTCCATCCTAATGGAATTAGTTTAGAAAAGATTCAAGTGACATTACCTCACTATTTATTTTATATCCATGATACAGTGAGAGTTTCCAAAGCTATTCAATTTTTTTTTTTTTTTTCCTAATTAAAGAGCAGTTATATAGCTCTGGATCTTGAATGGATGTGCACATATAGACCACATTTTTAATCTTGCTTTGAATCAATGTAGGTGTCAACAGGCTTAAAAAGATGAACATCAGTGTCTGCAAAATGAATGTGAACCAGGTAGAAGAGGCTTTTTAATCTGTGGAGGAAGTAAAAGTATTATTAGACGGTAGATGAAAGCAAGCTTTTTGAACTTGAATCACTTGCTTAATTTACTATTACATAAAGGATTTTTAGATTTAAAGCATGTATATCTTGAGTTTGTAAGCTCTTACTCTCAATGCCAAGAACAGTACTTTTGGAAGCATAACAGAAAGACTGTCTCTTTGCTATGTCTGGAGCCCATCTCCACGTCCACCAAACAGCTAGATTTTTTTGAACCTGAAAGGCGCCTCTGTTGTTAATTATTAGAACTAAAAAAAAAGTTTTCACATAATTTCTGAACATTAAATATAACTTTTTAAATACTTCCAATAATGTGCCTTTAGACTTCAGAGTAAGTTAAATGGTACTTAAAATTAAATCGGAGTTGGATCTAGAGATAGTGTTAAGTAGTATCTTAAAAGCCCAGGCTGGTTTTGAAGTAAAATCAGGAATATAACACTTGGACAAAGCATCCGTTTGAAAATCCCTTTATGAGTCTTTCCCAGGAATCCTCCTTGAAACCGAGATGATTTTTGTTGCTTTGTTTTTTTTTTTTTCTTTTTTTTTTTAGTTTGGACCAAGTATTTTGTTATTATTTGCAATTTAGATAAAGCTGGGCAATCACATGGGCACAGATAGGCCTGACGTGGGCTTTTTCATGTAAATGTGCCTTTGCCATAATTTTTGCAAGATTAAAAGCTTATTTCACAAAAAAATTATCTTAGACTATTACAGTATGCATGAAAGGTGATTATGATGCTAAGAATAATTCTGCAATTATTAAACTGGAATCTTAATGTTGAACATATTCTGTTCTAAAATGATATTTTTTCCTCTTTTCCTTACAATACTGATGTTATCTGACTCTGTTTCCATTTAAACCATTATTTATCCATTTAAAATTATTATCCTTCAAATTTTTGTCAGCATTTGCCAATACAAGAGAATGAACTACATCTCATGCTTTTTAGTCCAAATTAATTTCCTAATACTATTTAAAAATACTTTTAAGATTATTCTGAATTCCTTATAAATCACCTCAATATCCTAGTGAAAGGCCATAAAAATGTATGTGGATATGAGAGTGATTTGGAAGCAGCAATAATGAATGACTATAGTCTTGGCATACAATTTGACATAAGTACCTGGAGTTATCTGAAACTCACTTCTTATTTCTGTGTTAATGAATAACTCTTATAACAGCGAGCTCATAATACTAATTTGTGTTTCTTCGATAAATATACCAGTCCAAGCACTTAGATGTAATTCAAAACAGTAGTATTTCGGTCTGCATGTTTCCTGTCCTGTTTATAAAGACCTGTCATAATCTTACTACCCTCATTGTGGGAGGTCTATAGCAAAGTAACGCATGAGATTATGGAGTGGTCTAAATCACCTTTTTGATAGACACCTATGGCAGGCAGTAGATTCATACATATAAGCTGAATATTTAGCTCGGAATTACATAATTATACAGCTAAAGAGCACCATCTGTTGGTTTACTGTGGAAAGATGTATTGCTTGTGGATGCACCTTCAATAAAGTTGTTGTTATACACCAGAAAGGGCTCATGACATACACTTGGCAACATAAGGTTCTGTTTTCTTTTCATTCTCCATCAGCAAGAAAGGATGTGCCGTGGCCATTTAATGAGAGGAAAGCAGTTAGATTCCAGCTTTTTCATTTGAGAAGAGTATTAAAAATTTTAGTAATTTATTCGTAAGTACGTACTTATTTTAGCCTCTTTAGAGACCTGCTGACAGTCATCCTTTTTTGTCACCTGTGAAACTGTGCAAAGCTGTATGTTTGGTTTTGAGATGCATGTTTTGGTAAAGGGTTCTCTTGCTGTCTGTTAGTTTTTGGAAGCTCTTACCTTTCTCTAGGTTTTAACTAGGTTTCCCTTTTTACCATTTTAGTTAGGAAACTGGGTCCCATAAGTATAAACTTCTGGGCTTCATAACCTGTCTGACCTGCAATGAACCACTTTTAATTTTTTTTTCAGGAAAAGAAGTTGCATAGTTACCCTCAGATTCTTTCTATTGACTTCCATGTTGTGAAGTTTCCAGTTATGGAATAAAAATCCCATAGTCTATCACTCTTGAAAATCAGCATTAATGCTGTTTAGCATTTGAACACTATCTATCAAATATATATAGCAACACCAAGACTTTTTAAATTGACTTACCATAGAATATCATACAGTTCCAAACCCCCAAGATAAATTGGAAGGACAAAGATAACTTTAAGGTGAGTGAGAAAGGTAGAATGTGTGTCTGTATGAAGAGCTTTGTAAGACCGAAAAATGCAGTGATAATGACAGAATATTAGATATTTCAATTAATAACATGTTTTTTTACCTAATTAGAATTAAAGTTTTGTTCATGAAATATGTTTTTGCTAACTGATTTCTTCCATGCCACATTTGTTCAGGTTCTTGCTACAGCACACATCATTAGGCATTTGCAAATTCAAACTGAATAAATGATAGAAGAATCCCTAAAAGAAGTAATACAGCAAATCTCATGTCTCTGTGAAAGGCTCAGCAGAATACATCTTTTCCCCAGCTTCTGATTGGGTCCTGTCAGTTGCTGCCTTTGCTGATGAAGCTTGTTTCTCCTAATTTCTCCTGATTTCTCCTAGTTTCTCCTAGACATTTTTTTTTTTTGGCAACATCCGTGCTCTCACTGCTCCCTTCCCTTCACCTGCCACCAACATTTCCAGTTTCTGCATCCTCCCTTAGCATTTGCAGTCATTTCAGCTTAAAATCTGGTTAAACTTATCCCAAACGAGCATTGGCACATTGTAGTTGATCTTCTTGTACTTTTCCCTTAGTTTTTAGTAGGTTGAAAAATGTATCCCCAGCCCCAAAAAAACAGTCAACCATGTGATACACATGTAATCAAAATGGTATATAAAGGATTGCAAACACTGTGTTGAACTTGAGTGCCTGTGGAGTTCTGAAATCTTGAAGTGAACGTGTTCCTGGTCTCAGAGTTGTTTAAAAATAGTCTCAGAAAGGATTATTCCACTCACAGACTAGGGAATTTGGAAAGAAAATAGGCACAGTGTTTTGCATAGGGTGTAGCTGTGTATACTAAGCATGTCATACAGACGACTGATATACTCTAGTTCTTAAAGTATTGCTTTCCAGAGTCTTTTAAAATCCCCTGAGTGGGAAATAGCATGTTTTAATTCACTATCCATATGCAGTTTTTTGGCATAGCAGTTGCTATACCCAAACATATGCAGATAAAGAGCTTCTTCACTCTTACAGTTTTCCCATAATAAGGATTAATAAGCTGATCTCATCAGTGATGTATCTTCTACTTTGCTATATTTATCAAAATCATCATGTTCCAAAATGGATTTTCTGCAGGCATTCAAATGCCTGCTTGAAAAAATGAATTATCCACAGTTGTAAGTATATTGTTAGCAGACTTGGGAAAATACAATGAGCACTACTCAGTACCTTTGGAGTCCATAGAAAGAGAAAACCAATGCAGGTGAGACAGGTAGTGAACAGTCCTTCCCCCTAAGATTTCTATAGGAGGAAAGATGAAACCTGACAACTACTGATATGAAAGCGAAGCTGCAAAGAAATTGTTATTTTAAGACAGAATTACATTTATTTCCCCCCATCATGGACATTTTCTTCCTTTTCCTTTCAGCATCGTTTTTCCTTTTTTTTCTTTTAAATTGTTTCGATACAGGAGAATGTGTGTGATTTTATTTTTTTCTCATTATTTAAGTATATATTAAATAATATGGTGTGTATTCTATACGCAGATGAACTCTGCTGGTCGCAATAAAGCACCTTCACATTCTAATTCCTAAAATGACCACAATGAAAAAAAGGACACAAAGCAGTGATTTCAAAAATAAGCTGAAACATAACATCTGAATTTGTTTGTGATCTCTGAGTTGCTGGCATTGCACTAGAAGAATGGTAATTACGAAGGGAATAAGGGCTTTGGGTTGGGGAGTTGGGAGAGAAGAATGAATCTAACATGAGAATTTTGTTTGGGTAGGTTGGAGGACAGTATAACAGATTTTAAAGAGTTGGTAAGGTTTTGGAAACAGCTTTAGGCTGGGTTGGAGGGGCTAGGAAATTTGAACTTCGGAGTAGCAATGGGGGAATTTGGTGTTCTAGGTCAGAAGAGCCTTTGCAGAGTGATATCCCAAATGAGCCTGGGAAGTGTACTCAAGTCAGCCCTCCCACTGGCACAGAGTGAACAAAAACATCCCAGCCCCATGGGAATACCACTCTTGCTAGTGCTATTGCTTTGATCCAGCAGGCATATCCCCTCTGCTTTCCTCTTCCCCCAAAACAGGACTGTTTTGGTACATTTACCATTGCTGTGTAGGACAGCAGTGAAGCCTGGCCTGCTCTCTTCTTTCCTGGTAAATACATGGTAGCTGTATGAGTGTCCTGTGGTCTTTCCCCAGGTACTGGCCCATATAATGATAGCATGTGCTGAAATATGTATGTAATATTTCTGAGAGCTTCAGGTAGAAATGTAACAGAACACTTTCCCATTCTTCCTTTTGGACCACAGCTTTCCTTTGGACTATATGTTACCCTTGTGTTCAGAAATGGAGGTGATGGAAATAATCTGATTCTTTAAAAAGGAAAAAGTTGGTAGAGTTCTGATGCAAAGGCAAATCTATTTAAGTTAATAAATCAGTTAATAAATATGTTTTGTTTATCGTAATATCTCACATAGAAATCTTGCAGGAGTTCTTAGGCTTGTATTTAAAGAAAGCATATCTGAAATGCATTGGTTATCTTTTGTAGTATCTTCATGCTAAATAATATATACATATATTAGTAACTGTATGCAGAAGAGTACGTGGAAGCTTTTGCAAAGATTTTGACCATAAAATAAGTATGATGGTAAATGTACTCCATGCTAGTAGTAGTGACTAAACTTACATAATCTCTTGTCTGTGTTAGCTGTAAAGACACAGAGACCACTTAGCTGTTAACACCAGCAAGTGAACGGTGTATGAAGTGAGAAGTACAGAAGCAGTAAATTGATGCTTAATTCACAGAACACTATTGCTTTCTTTGCACCTATTAATTTACAGCCTACTGCGCTGAAGAGGTATAAAGGCTTAATTCATACCACATCACAAACTGACAGGAACATAAGAGTGAGAACTCACTTAAGGAAGCACTGTGACCTACAGTATAATTTTCCACCACATTTAAAATAACTTCTGAAAAGCACTCGATTTTTAAAATTAAGTATGTGAACAAGGTTTAAATACATTAAGAGAGAGCTTGCATTGCTTAAAATACCACTAGCATTACTGTCTTTCTAAACAGACTGTCTAACCTTGGGCATTCAATGTGCTCCTAAAATTTGCTTCCACTAGGTCTGTTGCATTGTTCTAGAATATCTGTACCGTTAGCCTTGTTTTCTTGCAAAATTCTTAACATTAGATTCTGGAAAATATGGTGAGATATTTGAATGGTGAAATAGCTCATATGAGTGTATTCAGGTAATGTTAGAAGCATTTCTTAGAGATATGTATGATCACTATGTTTCTTACTTACGCACAGTATCTATCCATTATAGTCAGTCTCATGTGTAGCTTCCTAGTAAGACAAAACCTACAGATATTTTGACTTTTGGAACTCTAGATTAAAATCCCACCCCCGTCCTTTGCCATATAGCCCTACCAGTGATGCTAGATTTTGCATACAATAATGACGGTAGTTCTGAAAAAATGCATCTACACCCTGATTTTTCCACAAAAAAAGAAAAAAAAATAATTTGGAATTCAAACTGGAGTTGAGTAATGTAGATATCTGTGGAGGTTTGTGTTACCATGTGAGAAAGGAAAGATTAATAAAGAAAATCTTGCTGAGAATTTGTGCGTGCATAGAAATATGAAAAGAAGTTACAAAATTGTAGAAGTAATATGATTCAGTTCATCTGGGCAAATAACAATTTACAGACATCAGTACTGGGAATATTAGATGAGTCTGGAAAACAGAAAGACATTTATTCCCTGGAGCTTAAGCAAAGTTCCAGTTTTGTCGCTGGTACCTAGTTTAGGGGTAATACCAGAAAGAAAACCAATCATGGTATATCAAAGCTACGCTGGCATGAGTAGTGACCTCTTTCCCAATTGGATCAGTGAGGATGAAGCATGGTAGTTTACCACACTGGTCTTTTCTAATGTACTGTGGTTTTCTATGTTAAATTTAAAATATATTAGGATTGTAATACTAGCTATTGCCATTTTCTTAAAGATATAGTAGGACTTTTTTTTAATACATCTCGATATTTTTAAACATGTTTTCAAATACCTGAATATATGAAAAGCTGTTTGATAGGAATTAGCACAGTTGAATGCATTCGTACTTTCCAACAAGTTAAACAACAAATAAAATTATCTCAGCAATTAACGATTATTTTTTAAAAGAAGGATAGAATTCTACAATGTAAGAATCAAGTATGAATATACGTCTGATTTATTTTTTTCCTGGATTCACTGAAAACTACCAAAACATGGCCCATAACAGCTAAAACATTTGTTAGTAGGTTGTTGTTTTTCCAACAAGATATACAGAAGTGGACATACTCCCCCAGAAAATGCTTTCTGAATTTCCACTGCAGGCTTTTTTGGCCAACTACCCATTAGTTTTTTGCCTGGTTCTTCTGCTAAGACCACTGCTGTAATCTATGTTAGCGCAGAGTAAACCAGTCAATGAACTGTTCTTACAGTTAATAAATACCTTGGCCCCTGGTATCTCTGTTTAGTTAGCACACAGAATGCATTGATTACTTCTTTGACTCTAAAAGAATGTTAAATTGAATTTAAATAACATGTTTATTGATGGTTACTCTTTTTTTAATGTCTGCACAGTAGGCTAGTGATTGGACTTAATGGGTTTTCTGCAGAGGTCTGCACTTAGAAAATACTGCACTGGTTTGTATCTCTGATGTTTTAAAGCAATAGTTACAGCACTGAAAGTTTAGAAGTGATGTGTAGCAGTGACTGAGATACTGTTTCTGGCTTTCCCATCTCCCAGTTAGGCAATGGAGAGGACAAGCAGCAGGGAAGAGAATTTGCTGTGGAAAAAAAAGAAAACACAAGGATTTTGCTGGTTAGATGGGTTAGCCAAGCTTGCAGCAGCACCACAGTGTGGTATGAAGTTCAAACATAAACCATGTAAAGTAAAAATTAAAAACAGAAGTACTATCAATTAGTTTTTATATACTGGATACTTTGTAGCTGATGAGTATATTAACTGAAAGACTATTCAGTATGCTAATAAGATTGGCAAATAATTGCATCACACTTTTAGTGAAGCAGACAGAAGGGGAAGAAAAGAGATGCAAGTATTCCAGGCCAAAAAGCGAGAACTTATATTAGGACAATTGTTATTTCTTTAGAATGATGTGGCCCAAGGATTAAAATCTATTGATTAGAAACAATACAGTAAAATACATTGTGAAGATCTAATACAATGGAAATCTCCATTTGGAGGAGACCAAGCTTATGGTTTTGTTTTGTATTCAGACCTTTTGGAAATTATAGATAAGGTATCAAAAGAAAAGGTCAATTCCAGATATTATTCTTTACCAATACAAAATCCACATTTTCACTAGAATGGATTCATTTTTCCACACCTATTTTGAAATTAGAACAGCAGAAACGAATTCCCAAAACCCATATAAGAAGTAGCGTGTAAATGAATTTCAGTAAGTTCAAATGAGGTTTATAAACTGTGTATTTAGTTACATTGTCACAATGATCTACATTTGTCTTTTTTAGTTGATTGAAGTGAGGGCAGTTTAGTTTACAATACATGCTGAAACAGAAGTAGGATATACTCTAGCAGAGCATATATGCACATTTACTGGAGTGTCATTTGTCATATTTCTGTGTACATAAAAATATCATTAATATTACAAAGCTGAGCACTCAAGAATAAAGAATGCCAGCTTTAGTTTGACCCACTTGTACATAAAAGTTGACATAGCTTTTTAATTATGCCATCAAATGCTCTTATTTCTCACTGTGCTCTGAGGCTGAATTACTGTTGTGCATTTAAAGAGACACTAGTCAGTAGGACTGCTGCTACACACGTTGAAATGAGAAGTTGTATGCATTATCCAGGATATTAGAGGAAAAGAAAGGAATGTCTCATGATTAAAACAAACAGAGTACCTCTTTAAAAGCTGGGTCTTATTCGTGGTTTATTTACAGGATTGCTATATCATGGTAAAAAGTATATTCAGACAAAATTTGCGCAAATTCTTGCTAATATTGTCATCCTCATTTCTTGTATAGCTGGGTTCAGCTCCTTTAGGTCTTCTTTCAACTGCAAGTGTAACCATGGGAGCATAAACTGGGTAAACAGAATACCAGGTACTCAAGACTCACTTTTTTTTTTTTCCTCTTGGGGCTGAGCATTGTATCAAATTAACATTCTTTTGGTGCTGTTTCTAATACTCAGACTTTAGTCCTTATTGGAAAAAAAATATAAATCTTTAAAATATCAATGCCAAAGAGTAATTTTCCATGGCAGGAAAATAAGTATTTTAAAGTTTTATAATTATCTTACCCATGCTGTAAGAAAAAATAGTGGTAGTAGTCTAACAATAACTCTTCCAACATTGTGCAAAGGTAAACACAAAGAGGATTTGAGGTTCAGCAGTATTGTAAGGGAGCACATTTAAAGATAGAGAAAACCTTTTACTTTTTCTTCATTCATTATTTATGGACCCCTTTTAATTAGTTTCATTCTTGTTTAGCCAGATGAATTAATCTTTCTTTTTTTAAGTGAATTAATTTGAATAATTTTTACTTAAAATCCCACCACTTTGCAACTTGAATATTCTTCTATTAGTTGCACAATAGGATTTGCTCAAGACTCTTCCTCCTGTAAATCAAGCAATGTTAGCTATTTCTGTAGGAGACTGAGGGCTGCATCTCAGTTTCACAGACTGGAAACAGTGCTTGGATGTACCATTTAAGAGCATAAACATGCTTATTTACTCATCTTCACTCTCTGGGGGAAAATATAATTTTTGTGTTATCTACCTTGAAAAAATGGTCATTTTTAGTAGAGCGAAGTATAGCATTACACTTTGGTAAGTAAAATAAAATATATAACTGACTGCGCTTTTCCTATGGAAGGTTCTAAAAATTTAAATGCATTTTTAGCATTAAAAATCACCGTTAACATTTTCTGTTTCTGAGGTTGAAACTCTGGTTTAACATTTATGGCCAGCCTATATCTTAGAACTATTTAAAGGATGCTAAAATGTCCTTTTGATATTATCTCCTTGAAGACGTTAGGACAAGTGCTACCTACTACTGTGATGTCATTCACAATATTCCTATTTATTGCTCTTTTATTCAGCCATAATGGATACTGTCCTGGTTTGAGCTAAAACAGAACCAATTTTGTTTTCAGTAATTTTACTTCTCAGTTAAGTCTCTTCTAACTAACTGCACGCTCTGAGATTAACGGCGCATTTTAAGACTTAAAGAAGGTGTTATAAAAATATACTGGAAAGAAAAAGAAGTAAGAGTAAAGAACAACTTCTGTAGATCACGTGCAGCCCATGGATGAAGTGGATAGAAGAGACTGACTTCCAAATAAGGGCTTTATGGCTTCTAACATTCATATGCAGTGAATTTCATTTCAATCCAATCGTGTTTATAACATGAATAAGCTTAACAAGGCCACAAATTCAACTCGTATGAAAAATGCTTGCCCTCATAATCTCAGAAGTGATAGCAGAGGAGGAGGATACTTGAGCCATTCACGTGAGTTGCTATGACATGGTTCTCAGTACAGGATTGCGATGAACAGACCTTTGTTCAGCATATTAAAGAGACGTACTTGAAACAGCATTTGGCCAAAACTAGAACACTGGATCCAGACTGTTCACAGGTTTAAAAGGATGTTTGAAAAGTAGATAGGTAATTAAAATAGAATGAAAAGATGATTCAAGAATGGATGCTTCCTTCATCAGAAAGCAGATTCAGGGGTAAAGGTTTAGAGCATATAAATACATCCACGCAGAGAAAATACTAGTTCATACCTAGCTATACTAACAAAGGAAGGTATGATTAAGACAAAGAACCAGAATCTGTTGCCACAGTTGAAAGAAGGAATGGCTTTATTAATTAATTTAGCAAATTTCCAAGTTAACATTGAATTCTCCATCTCCTCATTTCTTCAAATTGAGATTGGATGTCTGTCTTTGATTTGTGTTGTAATCGGGTATAAATTATTATGTACAGCCCAGGGGTAACAACAGGATTTCTAGTTTTAGGATATGGAACCTAGATCTAAAGACTGACTATATGAGAAGACTTCTTTCTACCAGTTCTTTTTCTATCTTCATTGCTGTGGAAAGAAACTTCAAAGTAGCAAATCTTGTATTTAGCACTGAAGGTGTGGGATTCCAGAATTTGGCGCTATTTGCTGGGAGAGTTTCTAAAGCAGGCTTCAACTCTTCTGCAGAGGGCAACTATCAGGAGAAATCTTGGTATCTTAGAAACTGATGTACAGGTTTTCACAATAAATATTTAGAATTCACACACTGCTCCCTGGGTAGCAATATGGTAATAGAAAACATGGGTAGTGTGTTTGCTTCAGCTGCTGTGTTTGAAAGCAATCCATTGCAATCCCATTGGGCTAGATGAAGCTCTTAAAAATGTTAATTTTTTCCGTGTACAGTAAGTAGCAGTAAAGCCCTGCAAATCTACATAGACTTGAGAGCTGAATTAATAAGTTCTGTTTATATTTGGGATTTATCCACATTTTAAATGGTTCTGTACTGGGAGAATCTCAAGTCATTGTCAAATTTTAGACACTAATCACTGGGTTTACAACAAAAGAGAATTTAGGCTTTCAAAAAAATTTAGGGATTTTAATATGTTTCTCAAAAGATTGAAAAGAAAGATTACTTGTTTGATATGAAAATCTTTTAAAGAGTTTGCAGCTCCTTTTTTGTTCCAAATTTGGATATTGTTTCAGAAACTTCTACTTCTCAGGAAGATTAATAGCAGCTTCCTGTTTTTTCAATGTAAAGGACATAGAACAGGAGCATTTTTCCATTATTTACAAGTCTTTATACAGCTGATTTGCACTTTTTGTCGTGATCTTTTCTTAGTAAGAACCTGGTTTATGAAGCATAACATCCATTGATACAAACATGGACAAGTTTTCTCTTTGCATTATTCTAGAATTATGACTGCTTTTATTAACAAACAAACCCACCTGTATTCTTTATGCATCTCTGATGCAGAACCAATGTACACTTTTGTTAAGATATCGTGATCTGATAAATTCAGGCAACAGATAGGAAATTCTTAATTAGAAACAAGACAGTTCCATTCTAATAATCAGCTGTGACCTGTGTGAAATAAACCGTAAAAATTCTCCATCTGAAGAAAAGCATATTTTTCAGTTAAAATGTTACATATATCCCTGATTTAACGTTCTTCATAGTCTTTTGTAATCTGTTCCAATGCTTAATTATCTTTATTGTTAAAATCCAGTATCTTATTTTCAAGTTTGCGTACGGGTAGCTTCAGGTGCCAGTCATAATGTGCTGTTCTACAAGACTGACTAGCTGTTACCAGACTCCAATTCCCAGTAAATGCTTAGAAACTGTTAACAAGTAATCCCACAACTTCCTCTTTGGTAATATAAATTGATCAAAATTTTTGAGTTTTTTACAACAAGATATCTGATTTCTTAATTTTTTTTTTTTTATCAAATCCTCTGCAAATTGCGTTATCTTCTTGGTAACAAACTAAAATTGTGAAATAGGAAAGAGCATTACAGTGGCAGATGTTTGGTTGTTACTTTCTTACCACAGTAACACAAGCTCATGTTAAGCAAGTTACCAATTGGTCCCCATGTCACTTGGTGCAGTGTTTGGGTTTGTTTGTTTGTTTTGTCATGCAGATATGTTGTGGGAGATAGCTCAAGAATTATGTTTGGATGGAAATCAATTAATGTAAAATAGAGAAGCATAGATATGATAGGAGTTTGTGTTTTCTGTGAGTTTATTCAGTTACAACTGGCTAATCTTCCCTCCTGCCAACCCAGAGCAGTGAGTGCCACACCACCTCTCGCAATCAGACTTTGTCAGGAATTCTAAGAAAAACAGTAGAGAAGCTGTTTCCAATGAATCCTATGAAAACTAGTCCAATTGAGACAGGTAGCAGAGGCCTCCAGTCAACTGAAGCAAAGGAACCCTCTACCTTGGGATATGCTTTTGTAGACCACGCTTTTTGAAAGGCACCTTCATGAGAATGATTCTTTTTCCCTTTCTGTGATGGAATTTTACGTTCTTGTTCTGGGACTCTTATTCCCTGTATCTTAGCATTTACAATTATAAAGCAAGTCCATAGAATCATAGAATAGTTTGAGTTGGAAGGGACACTTAAAGGTCATCTAGTCCAACTCCCCTGCAATGAGCAGGGACACTTTCCACTAGATCTGGTTTCTCAGAGCCCCATCCAGCCTGACCTTGAATGTCTCCAGGGATGGGAAAAATCCCTGGAAAAATAGATGCCCATCTACCACCTCTCTGGGCAACCTGTTTAAATGTTTCACTACCCTCATTGTAAAAAAATTCTTCCTTATATCTAGTCTATATCTTCCCTCTTTTAGTTTAAAACCATTACCCCTTGTCCTATCGCCCTGCTAAACAGGCCCTGCTAAAAAGTTCGTGCCCATCTTTCTTGTAAACCCCATTAAGTAATGAAAGGCCACAATAAGGTCTCCCCAGAGCCTTCTCTTCTCCAGGCTGAACAGCCCCAGCTCTCTCAGCCTGTCTTCATAGGAGAGGTGCTCCAGCCCTCTGATCATTTTTATGGCCCTCCTCTGGGCCCACTCCAACAGGTCCTTCTTGTGCTGAGGGCCCCAGAGCTGGACACAGTACTCCAGATGGGGTCTCACCAAAGCAGAGCAGAGGGGCAGAATCACCTCCCTCGACCTGCTGGCCACGCTTCTTTTGATGCAGCCCAGGATGTGGTTGGCATTCTGGGCAGTCCAGCTGTCCTTCAGGGTGTTTAAAGAGCCTGGGAGGACTAAGAAATGAAAGTAAATAGATCCAGAGCAGAACCTTGCAGAATCCATTTAGAAAACCCAAGAACCTTTTCTGGAACATGCTTTTGTAGAGAGGTAGGAAAGTACACAATGGCATGGAGTTTCCTGGATTCAATGTTTATCCTCAATGAGGTTTCCCTGAGACATTAGAGATTAGTTGGAATTTGTCTAATTTTGTGGCTGAGAGGCTGTAAGGGAACACAGATGAAGAACAGCACCCTACCACTCATGGCATGTGGTCCAAAACTTGTTTACTGAGCAGGTTGGGTACATATCTATCTATCTACACACATATACACACACAAAAACATATATATACAGGTTCGTGGATAGTGATTTCTGTTCTATGACACACACACACAGAGTCCCTGCACTCTCACACCAGCTGCTTGGCACATCAGGTCTGCTGGACCCGGAAGAACGTGACCCTCACACCAGCTGGTTGCCTTGTCAGGTCTGCTGGTGGCTTGGTTTCTCTGTGTTTCACCTCGTGCTTGGTTCTCTATACCTTGCATTTAATGTCTGTGTATATTCCTCCTGAGGGTCTTTTTTTTTTAATGTTTAATAGCTTTCTACATTAAATCACTGTCATAAGCTTCTGATGGCCTCAGCCCCAGACCAATCTCTGAAGAACCAAAACTGACTGTCCTTCTACATGTGGCTTAAATATAGACAGCAATGTTAATTTCTGTCAACACTTTCTGGATCCAGAAGAGCATGTTTTGCTTTGGAAACACTCGGTTATGGAAATAGCAATAACATAGTAATTCCTTGCCTGTAGCAAGTGGTTGATGGCCCTGCACATAGAAGGGGGTTGTTTCCTCACTAAGGTAACCTGCTACCCAGAGATAGTCATATGCAAAACATTTAGGCTTCGTGATGGCTTCCCGATCGGTACAAATAGGTATTGCTCATTGAACGTACTGAAAGGTGCCAGCAACTGCATTTGTGTTCATATGCAACTTAATTTAAAAATGTTTAGCCTGACAAAAACAGTCATGTAAAGTATACACTACCGTGAGTTGTGAATATACTGGATTTTGTTACCTGCAGCTGGGAAATTCTTTTGAATTTTTTAATGGCTGGTTTTGTTGCCTAATATTTTGTTGCCTATTTTGAAAGCTGGACTCTTTTGTATTTTATAGATATGGTCAACATGGATATACCTAGCGTATGTTGTAAAGAAGAAGAAACTTTGAAAACGTAGCGACTACTATTTTTTTTTTTTATTTTAGCAATACAGTAGCAATCACTCTGTTTCATTTAAAAAAAGAAACTCCAATCTGATATAGCTTCATATAAAGAATGAAGCCAATAATTTTACCAGTTGGAGGGCTATGCTTCAGTGATGTTTGTAGGAGGTTACTAAGCCTGATTTATTGGACAAGCTGTACAAGATCCAAAAACTTTGGAAGGTGTTGAGAAAGTAAATTTTGAAAAATAAGGTATGAAAAATTAATGAACAAATAATCATTTTTATTCTCAGCATGTTACTAGAAATAGAATACATCTGTCCCACTCAGCAGCTGCATCATGTAGAAGCTCTCGAGAGTGCTTGTGGAGGTGAGGGGAATGTAAATCACAAGTTGAACAGTAAAAAATAGCCAGAAATATAATCAGTATGTAAAATGCATCAAAATAAAAGAATGTGGGAGCTTTTTATTCCATTATTAAAAAAAAAAAACCACATAGAACCTGAAAATGTGAACATTATTTTAAATGATGTGTCTCAATTTTTAATATATTACTATGGTAAAAGATCAGAAGAACATCATTGTTTTCAGAGCCAACCCAAAAACATATTAGCATATTAGCATATTAACTTAGAGGTATTTCCAGCAAAACTAGAGAGAAATTAAATATTCCTTTGCTCAATGGAGTTGAAGATAACTCTTGATAAACAAATACACCATTGGTATTTATTGATTTATTTGTAATATTCCTAATAATTATTTTCTTAATTATCTAGTGACACTTAACAGAATTACTGCCGTGAAGCTACCATGCTGAAAAACATCCCATTTCAACTTCAATTCAGAACTAAATGTTCTCATTCACTGCTACAAAATAGTATTTATTTTCTTGAGGGTATTCCCTTAGCAGCACTCTTTCAGATGACTTCTTTCATATAACAGAGATCCCCATTCAGTTTCTAATCACTGTATCTAATAATTAGCTTTAGCTCCACTACAATAAAATAGTGCTTGCTGTGCTTATTTTATTTCAACTGTTGATGACTTTATTTACAAAGAATACTTTGAAGATCTTACCAAATTGCTTGTTCTTTTTTTTTAATTACATTTAATTAGAATATGCTTCTTCTTGAACATTCTTTTTATCAGCTAGAACATGGAGCTTCACTAGTTTTGTATTCAATTGTTACATGTTACATAAAAGAATTCTATAAAACTGTGTTCTATTATTTATAACACTACAATCGCACTTCAGTGATCATTTTTATAATGTTGATTATTTACTCTATACCTTGGAATAAGTATCAAATAAGCTCTGTTTGCTGACAAATAAGCCTCAACCATGAGTCAAAAGGACTTTAAAGCATTTTAAAGAGTTCAGTACCTATAAATTGCAAAAAGATCAGCATTTCTTCATTGTCATTATGTTTTTATTTTTTGCAGATCAATACAATTTACAGGAAAGATACCCAACTCACACAATCATATCTTATTTTTACACAGTTTAACATATTTATATGTAGGAGTCAGCTGAGTGCTGACCTCCCATTCCCACCTCTCTGTTTTTTTTTCTAATTTTTCCTTTTTTTTTTTTTTTTTTTTTTTAAATTTGAGGTAGGAAGATCTACAGCATTTTACTGTATCTGCCTTTTCAGGTTCCTAGAGTGAGTCTGATGAAAATATTTCAACTACTGAAATATGAATCTAATCGTGGAGCTTTGATCTGACTCAGATTTAAGTCTTAAAAAAGTTTGATTTTTTCTAGTTTTTCTTGTTTTGTTTGTTTGGTTTGTAATAATGCAGAATAAATGTGAATGTAGATCATGAGATTTCAGTGCTAGCATTGCTAATTCCAAATTTTATTCTGCTGTAACTCTGAATCGGCCTTTTGAATGTAGACTTAAACTAGCCAAAACATGAAGTCAGTGGCAGTAGTTAGCAGGTAATGTTGACAAGGTGAAGCTCTCACTGTGAATGGCAGTCTGATTGCTTTCCTGTATATAAGTATGGAGGAAACATAACCATTTCCCATTTAAATTTTAAGTACAGCTCTGCTTTGATTTCATACCTTCATAATAAAATTTTAAATTCTTGTAAAAAGCTGCAAAATCTTGCACTGAATCAGAGAGAAAAATGTAGAGAGGGCAGATAGAGATGCTTATACTGTTTATTTTTATATATTGCCAGTAAGGGGATATCAAATACACAGTGATTATTAATGAGCTTTGTATGTTTCTAGATTACTTGAATCACTACCAGTTTTTGAAAATAATTTCACTTTTAAGGAAAGCAATGGTATTATACATCTACCACATTTTAGTTATCCTTAGTACTTTCATTAGGAAAAAAATGATGTAATAACAATTAAAAACATTACATTTGGTAATTTTATCACCGAACAAAGTACATAATCCCTAATTCTGAAATACAAGATATATTTGAATTAAAAAGAGATGAACATTTCTAAAAGACATTTTAAGTTACTTGTATATTCCTCTGAATTCTGGAAATGAAACCAACTTGACATGGAATCTCTTCTGGGCTTTAAAATAAATACTAGTATAGGGAGACTGCAGATTAATTCTTTTATATGAAATATTAGAAAAGGAAAAAAAAAATATAGCCTAGTAATACATTTTTTTAAAATGATAGTCTTGTTTTTATTTGGTTATACAGAGAGTGTTCAGCAGAACAAATCTTTATGTTTTGGAAAATGTCAGAAAATATCATAGATGAGCAGTAAAGATGTTCATCTGAAACCTAAGTAGATAAAGTTCCTATTGTTCACAGGTTTACATATTTCTCAATTCAAGCTAATTAGCTGTCGTGCTACTGCTGGAATATTTTATATACAACTATTAACATATTTGAATTCATAAATACATTTGATTCATTCAGTTTTATCATCTCTGTGGGCACCTCACTTTTTAAAGTTGTTCAATGACTTTATTCAGTGGTTTTATTAAACACTAGTATTTTCTTTCCGCTGCTTTTCACGTTGCTACTTGTATTTAAGGGGGATCTGTCAACCGACTGAGATGCTAATGGAATTGAAAATGCATGTGTTTCTGTTCTGAAATGCTGGTTTATGTTCAAACTTAATTACTGACAGATTTTTACTGAACTGCTGGGAAATAAAACCCCACAACTGATCTAAAATAGAGATTCAATTCCTTTTGAGCAATGATAAATATTGGTAATTGGAGAATAATCTGTCCACACTGAGGCTTAACAGTGTCATAAAAACATGGAGCTATACTTCATCCTCTTCTTTTCAACAATAACAGATTAATGATTTCTGAGCTGTATTGATAGTCAGCTGCATACATGTAATTTGATGACTGTATATAAGCAGTTTGGTGTAGCTAAGTCTGGCAATGACTAGGGCTCTATGGCATCTTACAGACGACTTCTGCAGCACCTGCAGTTAGATTCTACAGCATGAAATGTGATTTCTGTGACACTTTTCCCCCTTTTCACCTCCTATGCCTGTAGTATTCTTAAATGAAAAAAGAAGAGCTGAACCCATGTAAGGTATACACTATATAGAGAGGTACACAAATGTAAATATTTTGTAAATATACAATGGAGGAAATATATCTGCATAGCTGAAAAACCTATGTCTATTAAACTTAGACAAAAAACACATGTTCGTTGGAATAAAGAAAGAACATGAGAAGAAAAAGAAGTATATGGGACAGAATGCAGCATATGAATATGGAAGTGTGCATAGGAATAGACTGTGATGTTTGTTTGCAGTTCTTTATAAGTGGCAGTATGTTTGCATCAAGGTGAGAAAAAAGGTATTTCCTTACTGCTTTGCATGGGAGAGGTTTCTCAGCTGCTACCACTGCCTCTTATTGGCGGTGAAGTTTTTTTGGTTTTGTTTTGTGGGGTTTTTTTTTATATAGTTATCATTGAAATAACGTTTCTAGATGTTCATCTGATGTTCCTGATGCTTTTCTATTTTATGAAACGTTAACATTAGTGGCTTTTCGTGGATAAATAAATAAGTTTCTCAGAGGGAGGTAATATCTTTTATTAGGCTGTTAGTATTAGATAAAATATACAGACTTTTGGGTATCTAATCCATTATTCTGGAATGAGGTAGAAGAAGAAAATATAAAAGATAATACAGACCAGCTGTTCCATTTTTTTTACTTGAATACCATTTAAAGGCAAAAAGCTCCTAAGTTACCTGTTGAGCCTTCACAGGTGTTAAAAAGGAAAGAGGTGATAAGTATGTCAGTTCTTATGTGACAATGGAAAAATAGTTTTGTGCAACATTAAGAGATTAGCTGCAAAAGAATTGCTATAAAACTCATCTCTCTCCTAAATCTATGATGTTTAGTGTTCAATCTGAATTATTAGATTCCTGACCCAGCTTTAGAAGGTGACTTGTGAGTCTCCCATGAGAACCTTCACTGTAAAGTAATTGTGTTGATTAAAAGAAGAAGAAAATTCTGCCATTGTTGACTGGAGTTTTCTTTCTTCATGAGTTATCTGCATGACTTCGTTCTGCTCTTCCATGGTCATTTATTTTCACTGGCAAGTTTCTGTAAATGCAGTTCAGGCATTGAATGAAATGTGTTACATTGTGGGAAATGCATGGGTAGGATCCACTAATTTTTATGTTAATAGTATTCTCTGAGACAAGTATAAAAAAAAATTGGATGACTGGACATCACATTAATAGTAGCAGAACTAATACGACTGGGAATAAAGTTTGCTGGTTTTATAGGATCTGGGATTATACAGAGAAATATTTCTAATATTCTGCATTGGATTTGTGTAGCAAGGTTTTGGTAGTGAGAGGCTACAGGGGTGGCTTCTGTGAGAAGCTGCTAGAAGCTTCCCTCATGTCTGATAGAGCCAATGCCAGCCGGCTCCAAGATGAACCCGCCACTGGCCAAGGACAAGTCAATCAGCGACAGTGGTAGCACCTCTGCGATAACATATTTAGGAAGGGGAAAAAAACCCAAACCTGTGCAACAGCAATTGCAGCCAGAGAGAGGAGTGAGAATATGTGAGAGCAACAACTCTGCAGACACCAAGGTCAGTGAAGAAGGAGGAGGAGGAGGTGTTCCAGGTATCAGAGAAGAGATTCCCCTGCAGCCCCTGGTGAAGACCATGGTGAGGCAGGCTCTTCCCCTGCAGCCCATGGAGGTTAACAGTAGAGCAGGTATCCACCTGCAACCCATGGAGTACCTCAACCCAAGGCAGGTGGATGCATCCGAAGGAGGCTGTGACCCCTTGGAGAGCCCATGCTGGAGCAGACTCCTGGCAGGACCTGTGACCCTGTGGAGAGACAGGACCCCATGCTGGAGCACGTGTGCTGGCAGGACTTGTGACTGCCATGGAGCAGTCTGTCCCTGAAGAACTGCACCCCGTGGAAGGGAGCTGCACTGGAGCAGTTCATGAAGAACTGCAGCCTGTGGGAAGGACACACATTGGAGAATTTCATGGAGAACTGTCGCCCATGGAAGGGACCCCACGTTTGAGCAGGAGAAGAGTGTGAATAGACCTCCTGAGAAGGAAGGAGCAGCAGAAACAATGTGTGATGAACTGACCACAACCCCCATTCCCCTGCACCACTCAAGAGGAGGAGGAGTGAGGGAAAGGTGGTTTTAAGATTTGGTTTTATTTCTCATTATCCTACTTCAGTTTGATTGGTAATAAATTAAACTAATTTCCCCAAGTCAAATCTGTTTTGCCTATGACAGTAATTAATGATTACTCCCTTTCCCCATCTTGAGCCATGAACCTTTCATCATATTTTCTGAGGATGGGAGTGATAGAGTGGCTTTGGTGGACACCTGGCATCCAACCAGGGTCATCCCACTGCATTTTCAAAGAAAAAAAAAAAAAAAAGTAACCATTATGCAAGCAGTATCCAAGAATTCTCCTCATAATAAAATTGTGTTTCACTACAATTTTCCCAGAATTCCCACTCCGACCAGGTCTGTAGAGTTTCTGGGTACTTGGTGAGCACAAAACCAAACCAAAATAAACAGAAAACAAAAAAAAACTTACTTTGCTTTTCATTTTAAATGTGTATGCATTTGTACTTGTGTTTAGAAGGTAGAAAACCTTCAGGGAGAATATATGTGTATCTTTTCACAGAATCACAGAATGGTAGGGGTTGGAAGGGACCTCTGGAGATCAGCTAGTCCAACCCCCCTGCCAAAGCAGGTTCACCTACAGCGGGTTGCACAGGATCACCTCCAGGCAGGTTTTGATTATCTCCAGAGAAGGAGATTTCACCACCTCTCTGGGCAGCCTGTTCCAGTGCTCTTTCACCCTTAAAGTAAAGAAGTTGTTCCTCATGTTCAGATGGAACTTCTTATGTTCAAGTTTGTGTCTGTTGCCCCTTGTCCTGCCACTGGGCACCACTGAAAAGAGTCTGTCCCCATCCTCTTGGCACCTGCCCTTTAGATATTTATAAGTGTTGATATTTGTAAGCATTGATGAGATCCCCTCCCAGTCTTCTCTTCTCCAGGCTAAATGGACCCAGATCTCTCAGCCTTTCCTCATAAGAGACATGCTCCAGTCCCGTGATCATCATCTTCATATCCCTCCGCTGGACTGTCTCCATCAGTTCCATGTCTGTCTTGAACTGTGGGGAGCCCAGAACTGGACACAGTACTCCAGATGTGGTCTCACCAGCGCAGAGTAGAGGGGGAGGATGACCTCCCTTGACCTGCTGGCCACATTCTTTTTATTGCACCCCAGGAGATCATTGGCCATCTTAGCCACAAGGACACACTGTTGGCTCATGATCAGTTTGTTGTCCACCAGGATTCCCAGGTCCTCTGCAGAGCTGCTTTCCAGCAGGTCAACCCCTAACATGCACTAGTGCATTCCTTCCTAGGTGCAGGACCCTACCCTTGCCTTTTTTCTACTTCATTAGGTTCCACTCTGCCCAACTTTCTAGCCATTTCCATACAATAGGAAAAGATGATAAAGAATGAAGTGTTTAGTGGTAGCATTTCTGATACTTCTGTTCACTAACATGTATATTGATTATAGTGCATAAATTGCAACAGTTACAGCAAGTGCTTATGAGGAAGGTAACCACAAAAAGCAAGTGCAGGCTAATCATGTGTCAGGTTGCGCTTGTTATTAAGAACGTATAGAATGGTTTCTTACAAATATTCTTACTAAATTGATCAAAGAAGCAAATTCTGTTAGGCTCTTCTTGTGCTTTCATGTACAATTTACTTTCTAAGATTTTTTTTCTCTGTGGCATTGGCAAAAATTATTCAGCCAAGTACCTCATACTGTGCTATTGAAGGAAAATAATTTCTGTGAACCATGATTTTTTTTTTTGTGTGGTTTGTCAGTGCTTCAAGTCCTCCCGTGTGAATGCATGTTTTCTAAATCCCACTACTTTCTTTTCCAAAAAAGGAAACCCAAATTTAAAATCAAATAGAAATTCCAGAATGAAATAAAAATGCAAAGCTGCTCCTCAAAGTAAACTTTCTACTTTTATTCTGTCATGGAGTAAAACATAGGTTTCTGCATATTTTATTTTGTTTTTGTGAAATAATGATATGAAGTGAAGTCTTCTTGGTATGATTTTGTCTTTTAACTAACAGTAGCTGTAAATGCAGACACTGGAGTACTTGTCTTTGAAGCTTCACGATTAAAACCACAGAGATACTTCTAGTACGAAGAGCTGTACCTATGCACCCACCTGACTGTCTGTCTATATTGTTTTAAAGTGTATTATTCATAAATAAAATGCTAAATAATTTATCTCCATCTGTGCAGCTGGATTTTACCACCGTGTTACTCTGTAACTGTCAACTCTGTAAGCTAACGTGCAAGCTTGGAGAAGTTAATCCAGGAAAATTTGACATAACTTTCTAGGTCTTTAAAAATAAAATGTGTAGTGAGAGAATGTTTTAAACAAGTACTCAGTAATGCTTAATTGGGTTATCTGTCCGGGAAGGTATTTGAAGACTGTATTACAGGGTGAGGCTTCACTAAATGCACTTTCACTGACATGTGTTTTTAATCACGGAAAGGGCATGCAAGTCAATGACTTTGATTTCCTCCCACATCAGAAATTTTGCATCCACCTGCCTTTTCCAGTGCTATTTACTGAATTCTTCCATGGGTTGAGACAGTTTTGAGTATATTATTAATATTTCAGTTAAAATATATACTGTGACTTAAATTAATTATTTGAATCTTAATTGCTACAAACAAGCACAATTGTGTGTTTATATGAAATTTGGCAGTTTTAAGACATAAGAAAATGCAGCTAGCGAGCCTCAAAACTTACTATTTTTTTTTTTCCCCAGAAAAAATTAAAAGCTTATTTGCACAATTCTCCATACTCAGTGCAAGTGCACTGTGAATGGAAACACAAGTGGTTTCATTTCAGCAAAGAACTTTTATATACACCTAATAAAGTCTGTGTGCCATCCTATATGACTGGAGTTTTTATATACTTGGGCATTTACGTAAATATCATACAGAGTGAACACTATTGTGAGGTAAAAATCTATAGCTACACATAGTAACTGGTTATGTTTTCCCTGTCTCTGAGAAACCAAACCAGAAGCTTTTGATGTTCAGAGGAGACATCCTTTACCTTTCTATTGGCAGAAGCTTCCAGCAAGCAGTAGGCAATCAACTCTATTCAGAAAATGCAGAAGTAAATTCATGGAGTATGGCTTTGCTAAATGCAAATGTGTACTTAAAACACTCATATGACTCTGGCAGATACTTTATGGAGACTCATTTTCCTCCCAAGCTCTCTCTCAGGTACTACTACAAGGTTGCTCCTGTACACCATCTAAACATCCATTGTGGTTTTAACATGGGAAAGATGTCAGCTTGAGAAGTTAACACTGAATGTATTTACAGTAACTTATAGCTTTTGAGTAAGCTTGTTTTCTGCAATCTCTTTCATTAGTATAATTTATATTTATGATACTTTAAATCCATGTTGATTAACACTTATACTAAAACCATACTGGTTTTGTTCCATAACTGCAGTATATCTTTTTTTTTTTTTTTTTTCCTGTGCCTCAAAGTAATGCAAAAGTGAAAACCATATAATGCACAGGGCACTGTGAAGGAAATTCAGAAATCAGAACACTTTACAAAAAAATAAGAAGGGAAGAAACGGCAAATTTGAGTCCTATTGGTTTCGCTAATGGAACAAACTCCTAAATTTCCTCTTTTCTCTCTACTCCTACATCATCAGAACTCTTTTTGTCTTTTTTCTGCTTCAGGGAAACAGTCACAGGTTATGAATGAGATTTGTTCACTGATGGCTTCACATAGGCTTTGGATCAACTGTTAATATGTTTGGTTTTGTTTATACATGATCAACCAATGGACTTTTTACTATCATTTTTGACCTTCCTATATTCAAAGCCACAATAAGTTACCAGTATTTTTGTATCTGTGTAATTAGTGAACAAGGACTTTAGGCATGCCACATCAGACAAGGGCATTCACTTTTGATCAGTTCCTCTGATGGTCAGAATTTTCCCTGACATTCCCCCAGGCTGTCTTGTGAGCCCCACCATAGGGGTCTGGAGCACATGAAATATGAGGAGATGGTGAGAGAATTGGGTTTGTTCAATTGGATCTACTTAAAGATGGGGGTTAGACTAGGATTTTCAGATCTCCCTTACAATATAATTTATCTTTATTTCTAAGTTGACTTCCAATTTAAATGATAAATAGCATTTTCATTTTGTCCCAATTGACTTTGATTTCATATTCCTTTAAACTGCAAATACCACCAGTGCTTTTATTTTCAAATTTCATTCTTTTACCAAGAGCCCAACATTATTCCATGAGCTTCTTTGAAGTTCACAAAGTCCATGCCTTTCCCGTCCTTTGCTTGTTATCGCTACTAGGATAAACTAACAGTGAGCAGCAGTGCTTCTTACAGATATGGTTGCATCTAAAACAGATAAAGTGCCAGAGAAATCTCACAGTCTTTATGTTGAGAAAGAGAAAATTGTGGAGTATATTTATATATGAAATGTAGTGCCATTGGGGACTGCAGTGATTTGCAGTGATACAACGTTTTAAAAATTGTTTGTATTGCATTCTGTTATTATCTGAAAATCATGGAAATGTTTACTTTTTCTTCTGTCTTGTCATTCATATTTCTGTGAGCCTTTATAACAAGGTTTTTAAAAAATAAGCATACAATCAATAACTATCTTTAAAATCAATATAATGCGTCAAGTTAAGCCTTTTTAAAACAGAAAAAAATCTCTTTTAATGCTATAGAGAATAAATAGTAAATTGGTTTTTATTATAATTTACACACGTACCTGAATATAAATGCAAATACTATAAATTAATCCTTTTTGTATTCCTGGTTGCGTATGAATTTTTTTTCTACTGCCTCATTTACAGACATCAGCTGCATGATTGACAGTGTTAATTGTAGTGGAATTTATGTCAGACGCGGGCTTTTCTCTGGAGCCTTGGAGTCAATGTTTATAGTTGCTACAGAACCTTTGAAATGCGTGAGGGTAATGTGATTTTATGTTTTTGTCTTTGCAAGTGCTAGAGGAGCACTGTGTTGTAGTACTAGAGCCAGCAGTTCATTCTGAGATGTTTTAAACAACTGCTTTCAAAATAACTGGCAATGGCAGTGGAGTCCTTCATCTTAATAACTACTTAAGTTAGAAGCGCAAATAGAAGTGTGTCTGTGGATTACAGCTGTCAAAAATTTATGCTTTGGTTTTATTAAAGCATCCAGAAATAGAATTCTGGGCAGCTGCATGTGTTTCCAGATACAAGTTTAGTATAATGTTAGTATGTTTGTTCTTTTGTCTTCTGTGATACCTCCCTGTGCCATGTTCTGGTCCTTGAGTGTTTGGATTTATTTGTGCTACTTGTTTCTCTAAACTGCAACTACCTGAAGGAAAAATTTGACCAGAATGAACACTTATTACCTGACTTCACATAGGAATTATTTCTGAGTGACAGCTGACAAAGACGTCTTAATTTCCGTTAAGGACATTCAGTCCCAGTAAGCATTTCTCTAGGTGTGGCTGAACTCTTGTGTTTCTGGGAGGACAACAGGGGTAATAGGGAAAAGAAATACATTCTCAGCATTTTCAAATAGTCTGTAGAATCTCTGAAACATAGAACTAATAGGATATAATATAATGCAAAAAACCCCGGGCTCACTAGATGACTTCGACCCTGCTTGAAGTTACAACAGCTCAGAAATTGAAGGGCTAATATCGAATGCATATTTTCCATTTTAAGCAATTTTCTGAAATCCTCTTTGATTTCAATGATTTTGTGTATGGGTTTCCATAAATAGATTTCTGTCTGATATAAGATGGTGTTCTCAAGATGTTTAATGACTACAGATATGTAAACTGTGTGTAATAGTGCAGAAAACATACCAAAACTTACATTGTCGTGTTTTCATATGCACATTTTAACTTCAGTGCAGCACCTGAAGTATATTATGGTTGTTTCCATCACACATCTTCTTTATACATTTCTTGGTGTTTGTTTCTGTAGGTAAGTCATCATCTGCACCATTACGGTATCTGATTCCCAAGTAAACATTAGTGCACACATCTTCACGGAACTACTGTAAAGCAGAAAAATATAAGCATCCCTATCTTATAAAGAATAAAGAGGAATCTATAGAAAAAATGAGATGGTGAAGATCTCACAGAAGCCAGTGGCAAAAACAAAGCAAATTTTCTAAGCCCTAAAAGACATCCTGGTATGTCCTTAAAGTCTGCCTGTAATGTGATTAGTAGCAGAAGCAATGTTAAAAACTTTAGGCCCAAGAACTCTTCCACTGCCTTGCATGGCAGCCTGTGTGGCCAGTATTCCATGTGGCCCGGTGAAGAAACACGGTTATCTCAGGGGTGATTATGAATGCATAGAGGTTGCCACAGGAATGAGCTGCCTATTGCTTATCAGTCTCCCTCAAATTATTTTTAATGTTAGAAGAATATTAAGATATAACCATAAAAGTAATTAATTTTTCTACAACATAAATATTCTTTAAAAAAGCTTCTGCATTTTAGAGACATAAATAGAGTGAAGAAAAAAATGTTTATAGAGACTTCACAGTATATTCAGAATTGTCTCTGTTTCATAAAGTTAGTAAACTTTCAGGAATTTACACAGTTTATATGCTAGAATTCATTTCTATGGTGTTTTGTTTATCGTAGGGTATTGCTTTCATTCTAGAGGATCTTGATTTGGAGACAAGACTGTCTTTGTGTACCCATTTGGTTCTTGGGTGTTCCATTCGGATTTAAATGCAGTTCAGAAACTCAGTGTTTACTATCAATATTGAACACTGTCTCCAAAGAATAAATGACTGTCATAACCTTTCTTTAGAAATCCTAATATTCTTCTGGCATGCATAAATAGCATTTTCTTTTGGCTATCATCTAGTACAAAATTCTAGAATAAATTACATGGTTTTAATTTAAATAAAGTATTTTTGTTGTTGTTGTTGAAAATGAAATACCCTGCAGGATTGCATGACAGATTTGAAGTCCTAGTCAATAAACTCCTTAAAAACTTAAAATTTTATTTCAAATCAATATGTACTGACAGTTTTAAATCAACTTGAGAAGAGATGTAATGATACAACAGGTATAATAGTTTATTAATAACTCTTGATAGAAGCTAGACAGGAGAATAAGATATTTTGGAGTAAGTAGCTTGTTTGAAAGATCTTTCAGCTTATTTTTGAGAGAATCATGAACACTGAATCCCAACCTGTACCTATGTATATAATATGTACACCTATCCTTGACTTGAAATTTAAGGCAAAAAGAGTTGCTTATATTCCATGCTAGCAGTTTGCAGTAAGGAGCGGGTAACATTCCAAATCTTCATTTTGACGAATAAAGTTTGAAACTTTTGATGCAGTCATGAAAATGCAGGAAAAACATCCCTATTTTGTGTTAAGTCTTATTTTATATTACTGGGCAGACCAAGCAGGTTTGAGAATCTTTGAAATGGCCTGTTGTATCCCTTTTCCAATTTGGGTTATCTTTAAATGGCATGGCTAATTTCAGCACTGGTTTTTTTTTAAATAAAATAGTTTCATAAGTCCTACAGCTGTGCAGACATTTCACAGCACGAGTGAGTCTTCAGATTGAAATCTGCCATGGTGTTCCATTTCACTAGAGCGTATCTATTCACAGTGCAGGCTTCTACTGTCTGCTGGTCTTTAGAAACTGCAGTCTGAGCCAGCATTTGCAGAGTTAAAGCCTTTCACAATGTCAAGGAAAATTGTGTCTGATGTTTGTGGCTACTTTCCAACGGACAACCTTTTCTGCTGAATTTATCCACCATCTAGTCCATCTATTACTCTTTATTGCCAGCCTGTGCAGGCACCAAGGCTCTCTGTTTAGGAAAGCTACTATTTTGTCCCCTTTTTTAAAAGCATATTTGAAAATTTCCAGTTTACTTATGTGTCCTCTTGCTCTACGCCACAAAGGAGGCAGTTGGACCGTGAAGGGGTGAGGACAGCAATCAGCTAATGCTCTCTGTGGCAGCTGTTGCTCTCAAAGTGATCTACCAGCCTGATTCCATAAGTACTCTCCAGCCCAACTGAAGGCAGAGTGAGGAGGGAAGTCCATTAAATACAATTAAGCAGTGTATCTATTTCCTGATCTTTTGTGATTCCTTTCTTACTTCATGCTTCTTCATGTTGTTGCATGGGAAGCATTTGGTGCTAAGATGATAAACATTTGTCGTGGTTTGGGCCAGGTTGACCAATGACAAGAGAACAGATGCTCTCCCCCATCTCTCACTCCAAGGAGAGGAAGAAGAGAGATAAAGAGAGTTATGCGTTTAGAAAAACTAAACTACTTTAATGAAATGTTAACAATAAAAATATAAACAGATACAATATATGCAAAACGGTATCAAGCTCCCAGGGAGGTGTCACTGGCAGGCACTGGGGAAGTTCCAGACTGGACTCAGTGACAAAAGGGAACTGGATTCTGGGTCTTGATTCAGGAACCCACAGATAGGGATCAAAGGTAGACAAACTGACAGAGTCCTCCTCAGATATCAGTCACTGAAGAAAGAGAGACACCAAAGAGAGCCATTGAAGAAAAACTAAGCCCTTTGATCCCTCAGCTCTTATACTGAGCACGGCAGATGGGACGGAGCACCCGATTGGTCAGTTTGGGGTCACCTGACCTGTCCACGCCTCCCCACAGGTTCCACCCCTCCATGGGGTAAACACCCAGGTCAGTGACCCTGGTTCCCACAGCAACAAGTGTGAGCAAGAGCCTCTTTCACTCAACAGAAAGTTGACTCTGCTCCACCCCAAACAAGGACAATGTTTACTCAATAATTATTTTACTCAATTGTTTCTTCATTATTTACTCAATCTAAAAACCAGATGTCCTGTCTGACAGAAATAGTATTGGGTAAATCACATTGGATCATTACAATCTCAACTTTTTACTTTACCTAGGACTTATTTAATTCTTTTGGAGTTGGTGTATGGAACTTTGTAGGAAAAAAAAAAAAAAAATGTACAGAAAATAGAAAAGCTGGAGATCTACCATGCAAATTAGGAAGGAGAATTTAGCATTTTAATTATCTCAGAGTTAGAAAGTTGAATTGAAAATAAAAGGCTTCAGACTATTTTGTTTGTTGGTTTTAATAACGTTTAGCAAAATATGTGAGAACTACCATCTACATTATAATATTTATTAAATGAAGTAATTAATTTAATTTCTCATTAGGTTTAAGGAACTCTCTGTGTACTTATGATTTATAAAAATTCTCTCTCTGATCTATTTTATCTATGAGCAGAATTAATTTTCTTAAGTAAGTATTTAGCTTTGGCTCTTCATATTTAAAAAGAATTATTGGCCTTTAACTCAACTTTTCAGTTTGATACCCATTCTATTGAGTGACGTACAGACAGATTTTTCATTAAAAACATTTATCTAAAAAATTACGAGTTTTTCAAATTTGTGAATATATTCAGAATATATTTGCAGCTTCCCTGCTGTAATTGAAACTTGAAATATTTTTATCACTTTTTTAATGTTATCTAGAAGTTAGCTAAGAGTTCTCTTTGGGTTGTTTGATTTGTTTGTTTGTTTTTCTTGGGGCTTGTTTGTTTTGTGAGGGTTTTTTTTGTTAGACTGTAATCATACAATCAAAATTCATACACAAACTCATGATGTACTGGACCTCTCTGACATCTGTTGGACATCAGTGACTGTTTAAATTGTTCATGTGTGTGTGTGTGCTTGACATTGCCTATGAAACTGTTGGCTGCAAAAGTTGTTCGTTAGTTAAGACAGCTTAGAAAACTGAACACAGTAACAAAAAGAAAGCACAGAAAAAAATTCTAGAAATTAAGACATTTTCACTGTTCATTATTTCTCAAAACAGAATTTTAGAATTGATTAATGAAATAATTGAAAAAAAGTTTAAAAAATCAAAATACTGTCAGGGAAATAAAATTTGATTAAAATCTCTCAGTGAACTATTTTTTTATAACGGGAGAAAATCATGCAGAAGAATAGAGGCAACCCTTCTAAATTTCTCTTATTTTGAAATGAATAGATCATCAACATAATTCTTGTCAAATAAGCAGCTTCTGAATACTTCAATTTTAGAAAAGCTTAACCTTTGTCGGTAGTATCACACTTGCTGAATCCAGCTACCTGTTTGGGATTATTTTATTTTCCTTTCTTTTTCTCTTACAAAGGATACAAGTTAATTTCTGACTTTCTTGTGTTAGGACAGAATGACATTATAAACAACTAGAGAATGATATGTGTTGTTAGTTTTTATTTTTTTCTTGTTAATTTTTAGTTTTATTTTTATCTGAGATGCAGGTAATTTGGTGTTTATTTTTGTGTATTGCTCAAATGTGCCCTCATCAAAATTGGTATTATTTTCCTTGTCTTTATTTATTAGTATGCTGGTCCCTCACTGAATCCACTATTTTTCCACTTACTAAGACATAAAAGATATTTTCATTAAAAGAAAACTAAGTGGGCGGAAGGGGAACACCAATTTGGCAGCACTTGACAGCAAGTGGCAGTGATTCAACTACAGTAGTTACCAGTGAATTGATGTGTGATTTTCTCCTAAAGACAAACGAAGACATCAGGATGATAAATTCTTTATCCCCTAATTAAAAATACCAGCAGTACTGTTCTAATGAATGCAGAAGTGTTGCTGTTAATTTTGTACTTGTCAGTATGTCCATGTATTTTTTAATCATACTAGTAGAACAAGAAAATGCAGAAAACCAAAGAGTTTTAAACATAATCAACTTCATTCTTTAAGGGACGTAATCTGAAAAAATATATATGAGTAATATTCCTACCAGTAAGTCTGGAGTAAAACTTTTTTTCTCCAATAGGACTGGAGAATGCAGGACTACGGAAAATAGAAATCATCTGTGAGCTATATACCACACATTGACGCAGGCTGAACTTTGAATATGCATGTAAACAGTGAATTCTGAACTAAAACTAAGTGTTGGATGATAATAGCTGGTGCAGAAAACATTAGGAAATGAAACAGGAAGAAAAACACAAGCAGCACCTGTATGTTTACCTGATTATTAATTTCATAGGGGTCACAATGTTTACTTTTCCCTGTGTTTAAAACTTCAGTGCAGAGGCTATTAGAACATATCACTTGTATAGAACTTGCTAGAGCACAGGTTGTTACTGCAGGACCAGATTTTTGAATGACTTGAAAAAAATTAAGATTGATGTTTTAACATAAACCTTTGTAGCTTTTAGGATTTTTTCTCCTTTTGGGAGTTATGTGAAACTAAGCACTAAAATGTGTTCTTCATTTGAGAGGGACCACTATCTTAATTATTTTCATCCATGGGTTTTAATTCACGGAAGTAACTAAAGAAGAGCTGGAAATCTTCAGTCTTACATTTATTTTATTATTGCCCAGAGAAGTTGTGGATGCCGCATCCCTGGAAGTGTTCAAGGCCAGGCTGGATGAGGCTTTGAGCAACCTGGTCTAGTGGGAGGTGTCCCTGCCCATGGCAGGGGGGTTGGAACTAGAGGATCTTTAAGGTCCCTTCCAACCCAAACCACACTATGATTCTATGATTCTTTTCTGAATTTCACCAGCCTGATATCTAGGTACTTACTTGTGTTTCTGGAGAGAAGTGTGAAAAATGTATGTACACGTGCTTCAGAACTATAAAAAAGGTTTGTTTCCCTTTTTTGTCCCCTTAGCCCTATAGTATTTCTTATTGTATTAGAATTGCAGAGGCAGCAAGATGGCCACTGAAATAAACATACATGAAAACTTCATGCTTCTTAATTAAAGAAACACAATCATGTATTTTCAAAAAGAATTTTCAGGATGCAGTGAATAATACTGTGAAAAAGCTTCTAGCATGAGGTTTCTCTCAGATCATCAAGTACTCTGTAAATCCTGTCTTGCATCAGAACTAATTGCCTTGTTTTAGATCTGATTGGGATGGGAATTATATTCATTGCACTACATCATTAACAAACATTAATATATGGCATCTTACTTGGTATCAGTGTGTTTTCAAAACTGGAACTCCTAAAAATATTAGTATGCTTGAAAGTAACCTAGATAGTGTTTAATTAATGCAATTGGTGCAGCATATGAGCAGATTAAAATTACTGTATTTTCTCTTTTATACTTCTCCTGTGGCTCTCATCCATTCGCCTTTCTTGTTTCCAGGCAACCCTGGTTCATTCTGTCCCAAATGAGATGCTGGTACAGGTCCTTTTCCAGTCTCTTGCTTCTCAAAAGCATTCACATTCTTATGACACCTTCTTACCTCATTTTTATTTTCAATTTTAACATTATCTTGGTTTTAATGGTGATAATGGGCAAATGAGAAACTAAAATAATTTATTTCGTCTGTAATTAATACTGTATTCTACTAGTTATACCTTGTTAACAAAGTTTTGCTACACCACTGATTTCAAAAGAGTACTAGAATGGATGGATCAAGTTTGGTAAAGTGGAATTGCTTCCTTCTCCTCTGCATAGATGATCTTTCTTGTTCAGGCTGTTCTGTAGAGCTGCAAGTGCTAAAGGTGCAGCAGTGAACAACTTATTTCTAACACGCTGTTCTTTCAAGACATCTCCAAGCTTCTGCCTTCGTCAACATCTATGGCACTACTCAACATCTCATAACTTACTCATGAGACGTCTCACTACTTGACGCATGAGATGGGCCTCAATATATATGACACTACTGAACACACACAAAAAAATCCTTGTCTTGCATCTGTGGAAATTAATGTTAGGGAAAATAGCTTTTTTATTTAATCAGGTAGGTTATTCTGTCCAAAACACAATAATTTACAGTTTCCTGTGTAAATTTTATAGCTAGTTTTGACTTCAGTAATTAGCACACTACAGTTTTGTGTAACCTCTGCTTTGCACAGTCTGTTGTGTCGTATTTTTCAGGACCTAGGACACTGATGAAGTTTAAGTAAAATTTTCAAAACTAAGTAAACAAATGTTTTCAAAAGACAAAATAGGTATTCCACCTATTAGTTGGTAAGAGTATTAAATACCACACTGTTTAAGGCACAGAGTGGTGTTGATCCTTTGCTCAGTTCTTCAAGGAAAAAGTAAATAAAAATTTGTACCTCAGAAATTAACATGACCTATGAAACTAGCTTACACATTTGCACGGAGGCAGTGGAGTAACACATCAGCATCAAAGTATAGATTATTTCCCATTTATTGCACCTTTTCTATTTTGAGAACATACAAGAAATGTCAGAGCAAAAGCAGCTACATATTGTAAATTCATTGCGCAATCTATTGGTTGCTTCCTTAATTTATAAAATGTCAGACTAAGTTTTCAGTGATAGTTGATATTGTATCTAGACTCAGACTAGACAGACTAATAATGAATCTTCAATGGGCAGAACTGTAACTATGTGAACGAGTTGATTTAATGAGGTTAACATCTGTCACTTTCAGCAAGTTTAGCGTTAAGACCCTACATATCAAGATACTGTTGCCAGGCTCAAGATAAGTTGCTAGTGAGAAATACCAGCAGGAAATGTCAATGTCTTTGGCATCTGTTTCAAGTAAAAAAAAGTTCCCAAATGGTGTTATTTGTCTTTACTGGTGACATAATGGATATTACAGGAAGGAGTAGTATTTCTAAGGTTCTTCAGTGATCACTGGAACCGAAGAACCTCCAACATCACAAGTTCAGCCAAGCTGGCTTGCAGTTCCTTTAGCAGAGGGTGTGCAACACCAGAATAGTACTGTTTCCTTAAGGCCTCTGGGTAGCCAGACAAAACTATGTATTTTAAAACCCGGTATTTTTATTTTCCTTTCCTGTTTTCTCTACCTATTTTCATATTTTGTTTTGTGCAAACCCAGGAATAACTATGATCCTCTGTTGGCTTTATCACTCCTGGCTCTACTCAATTTCTCCCTTGAAATAATAGAGAGAGAAGACTGGAAAGGAGTCATGCAAAATAGTATCTATAACTAGCATTTCATCTGCACTTTACTGTCGATTTTGTATATTTTTTTTCAGATCACAGTAATGCTTTCCTTTGTGTCTTCACTCACAAAATCTGAGTAACTGTAACTTGCAGATGACAGTTTCTGTATAAAAGATACAGCAGAGTGTTTTCAGACACTGCTTGTATTTTAATGCTATTCACAATTTAATCAAAGTTTCAGAAAAGAGATATTACATTTCCTACATCCTAACTACAGGAATCCTCTAACAATTGCATTATTCAGTCTGTTAAAGTCTAATATTTGACTTAGATTTCAATTTATATCCTTTATGCAGTTTACTTCTTATTCTGCCCAACCATGGGTGGCATGGCTCAGTTTCTTCATTTTGAAAGATGGTTTTTCCCATTTTTACCAAATCTGTCCTTGATATTGTGGAAAGAGAACTCTCCACATTGAGGCTTAGCTCTAATTATTGCAATGTCTCACATCTTTTGGCCACCTTTTTTAGGTCTACTTGTTTATATATTCAGTGATACGGGAGTGTGAGTTGGCTGGGCTGAAGGCATAATGACACGATAATCTAATGAGAAGCTCTTTCCTATTGCTAAGCAATATGATAGGAATTTCCCTTGCTAAATGTAATCTATGGGAGTAATTAGGGAGAGATTCGGAGATGAGGCAGTTCAATAGTCTGCATCTTCCGAGATGTTCTTGTGACCCACAGTTACGCTTTGTAAGTCCTGTAACTGTGCTGACTGACTTCTCACACCTGACGCTGGGGTCAAGGATTACACAGAGCAAAAAAGGAAAAGCCAATCACACCCACAGGAATCTTCAACACAAAGTGATGCATTTATAGTGTAGGTTAATTTCCCAAATGAATGACTTCAGTATTTATTTTTATGGATGCATTTTAATATCAAAGAAGATATTTACCTTCTAAAAGCTGAAATAGTCCAACTCTGGAAACCTTTTCCCTCCCTCCTGCAAACTCAGTGGCATATAAAACTAACAAAAAGAAATATCTTTCCTCCACAAAAACCTGTTTTATTGCAGTCTATAAGCTACCAATTTTAGGAACTGTTCAGAGAGCATGCAAAGAAAATCTGGTGAGTTAAATTGAAAAAAAAAAGAAAAAGGGGGGAAAAAAATAATTAAAAGGTCCTTTGATTTAAGGACTAAGTCTCCTGGGCACAAAAGCAAATTGTATCTCATTACCACAGAAATTTATACATAAAAAACCTGTGCGATTCTTAGGACACAAAACCTTTTCCAATATATCTTACTATATCTTCCGGGAACATATTGGGCATTATATATACAGTAAGTCTTAATATTGGAATAAATATTATCTATCAGACTCTAAACTATGTATACCTCATAGTATTATTAAAATTAAATTGTAGTTTTATTTTAGTGAAATGCTTGCCATATGCATTTGGAGTCTTCTGGTAAGTTTTTGTATAGCTTGTGTATACTGCATAAATTATGCTTAAAAATCCATTTTTCTTTTATTCTATATTCTATGCAATATATTAATCCATCATGTTAGATGTACTTTCTTTAGTTGAACTTAGGTTTGAAGTTCCTTATTGCAGGATTATTGTTTTATAAACTGTGTGGGAATGGCATCTTCACTGACTGGACTCACTTGGTTCTCCATAATACGTGAAATATTCTTAATTGGTGTTTCAAAGGCTTTTTATAGAGATACTGCATGACTCATCTGATATACTCAAAGTAGATTGTTTTCCTGCATTTTTTACATAATTTTATATATGTCACAGGAGACTATGGATGTGTGAATCAATTTAAAAATATACAACTCTGTTCAAAGTTTTATGAGGTAGCAATGGGATTAATTTTCAAACTGAGATATTTCTGAGTTGGTTGGTTGGTTTTTGTCCTCATTTTTCCTATTTTTTCCCTGCTTCTTTTCTCAGTAATGAGTTAAAAACAAAACAAAAAAAATCCTTGGTATTTCACATGCTAAAAAAAAAAAATTCTTAAAGAAAGCTGCATGTTGGGAGAACAAACAGTCTATTTTCAAGCCAAAGCCACTGTATACACTTTATTTGTGCTGAGGCCTGATCTGATGAAACTTCAGTGCCTTAGTGTTTCAGATACAACTTCAAGGTACTACCAGGTGAGATTTTATCGTCTGGAGGTGCCATGAAAATCAAACTGGAATTAACCTGTAGCATTTATAAGTTACACATTACCATCTAACCCTTTAATAATATAATACAATGTTAAAACTATTGCTGCTTGTTTGGTTTTTTTGCCAGTTAAAAATTAAATTGGAATTGAATAAGAATGGAAGATAAATCGTTATTGCAATATACCACTATATTGCAACTGTAGACTTTTTTTTGTCGACTATATGACTTTTTTTTTTTTTTTTTCCTCATTTCTGGTGAACATTTTGCATTTTATGAGCTGTAAAATGCACTGCAAGAATTCACGGCATGACAAATGATGTATCGGTTGCAAACTCAGGCGGGGAGAGACCAGCACTGCTGTTATAACATTACTTGTTATGATCAAAGGAAAAATTACTAGAATTAGACTTATTGGGTACCTTAGACTACTCTTATTTTTATGTACACTCTAGCCTTTCATTAAATACATAGAAGCTACCGTGGTCTTAGGAAGTCCCTGACCTTCAAATAGCTGCCGGTATGACATCGACTTTTTATGACTGGCAGACAGAGAACTTATCTAGGTGAATCACTCATCTTACTGCTGATGGTGAAGTAATGGAACCGCTCAGGCAGAACCGCTTTCTGTGCTGGTGCCAATATTTATGGAACATAGTCAAACAAATAACATTTAAAGTTAAGTGATAATATTTAATTAAAATAAATGCTAACAGAAGACTTTACAAGTTTCTAAATTTCAGAACGGAGGTTAAACAAAGTTACATAGTGCCGTATCGATACTTTTCATATCGATCTGCACACAAAGTACTGCTTTCAAAGAATATTTCATTACAGTTAAACTGGTGCCTTAATTAGGTGATTAAACATCCTGTAAACTAATCCATGTTCAAATCATTGAAGCTGAGTTAGAACAAAGGTAGATTATAATAGATAAATAACAGGAGAGGTTAATAAAGAGGTGAAAGATGATTAAAAATAAATGAATAAAAATTCAGTGGGGGGTAAGAAAATAAATCATTGGGATTAACTGTGGAAATTAATTTAAACAAATAGAACATGCATCAGTGGAAAAATGCACCAAAAAGACACAGTAGAGCATATATAAAAGGAATAGAACATTTTGAGTTAGAATATAGCAATAGGAAAAAAAAAAGTCTTCAGCAGAGGAAGCAATCAGTGTCTCACATTGACTGAGAGCAGCTGACCATGTAAATTGCCTCCTACCTAAGTAGAGAGACTTAAAATAAGACTGTAAATGTTATATTGCTTTTTGTTAATAGCTAAAAGTGATAATTTTTTTTGCTGATAATGGTGGCCATTAGAAATATACAGTCCGGGGGTGTTTCATATGTGAAATTAAATACAGGGAAAGCTAGGGTAGTGACAATGGTACTAGAATAAGTTAAGCAAATTTATTTGAACTCTGATATTCCTGCTTACCTTCTGCCTCTCAAGATAAGGTAGAAACATCTGCTTCCCTGCTTCTTACTGCTTTCCTATATGGCTTAGGTCAATGGAATGTAGGAATAAATACATAAATAAGTAAAAACCAAAGTCCTTAATGCAGCATGTGAGCTGCAGCTAAGTATGTCCTCACCAACCAGACACATTCACCCAATGTTGAGATGGCAGTATAAGACACTTTTTGATTCTTTAACATATGGGACATGCTGGAATGCAAAAAGGTAGAAAAAGAATAGCTGCAGATATGCCATTGGCAGAGATCAGTAGTAGCAGGTCTGGGGACTTTGCTGGGTTTGGGTTCGTTGGCATCCTTAGGGCTCTTGTAAATTCCAAGAGGTCTGTAAGGTGAGTTTGGCATTCTGACACCTGACTAGCAGGGCGGATGGTAAAGTGAATTCATCCACTGTACAAAGTTTTTTACTATTGACACATGTTGAATCTAGCTATAATATCTGGATTTTTTAGGAAAAAAGAGTATTTGAGACCATATTGATTAAATGGGAAATTTTTGCAGACTTTTCCTATGGAACTTTTTCTTAAGTTACGATTATTTGTGAAATTTGCACAAAAACATACTCATTTTATTGTCAAATATTACTAATCACTACATTTTCATAGGGGTATTAGTGTTCTGTGACCATAAAACACACTAAAATTGATATCCATGGAGAAAATTGTCAGATATAGACAGACAGATAGATAGGTTCTACATTATATCCGTCTGTGATATAAAAATTAATGTTCTTGGGTTATTTTATGTATTGCCTAGCAAAAATGGCCAATGAAGAAGAAAAATGATTGTGTTGCATGAACAGAATCGTCGTCTTTAGTACTTTTTCTGCCTAAAATCAAACAATATTAATGACTCCTTAGTGTGTACTTTCAGGATGAAATCTTTTACCTTCTTTAATCATTTGGATGACAAAAAGGTCAAATAAATGTTAATAACACATAGATAACACAACTGTTAAACTTAAAATTTTTAGTTCATTGAGTTTTTTTTTCTCTAAGAGCTGTGTGTACTTACAAGCTCCTAAACAATTCATACCCTTAATATAATTCAAGTTTTCAAAAAATCTACAGCTTACACTCACTGTAAACATTAGCCCATTGCTTGCATCCTTTATAATGTAGTTTTTATTGTGTACTATAATTTCTTGTAGGCATCTGTCCTATGGAAAGGCAACTTTGCAGTGAAAAATGTAATTTAAATTATTCTTGTTTTTAAACAGTTGAAATACTTCTTTGTTATACATTTTTTTCTACATACAAAAGAGGTTCCATTTACATTGATGAAAACTTGCAGGATTTTACAGAGGGTTTTCTTATTATATATTAAAAATACTACTTCTTCTAATATATCACAGATTTCCTTGCTCAGAAACAGGCACAGCATGTGCAAAATATTCATACAGCACGCTGTCATCCTGCCCTGAGTAATGTAGAGCTCTTGTGGATATCAATGGGACTTCTCTATAGACACAGATCTAAATGTTGGGCATTTGTGTATTTTTAGCATGTAAGTTCAGAAATTTTACCTTTGCATCTTGTATACATGAATTAGGAATACATACCTCTGTTCAGGGAAGTCTATACTAAGTGTGATACAGCAATATGAAATTAATACCTTTCTTAGGTTTTTCATCTATGTTCCTTCTCTTTTATTGTATAATATACCTGCATACCCAAGATATCTTGTGTCATTAAAGGAGATATGTTTTCTACAACTCTTGTGAAGTCATATTTTATCTATAGATAATTTGGAAAGAAACTAAAAAATAAATGTAATAGAAGAATATGCAAAATATAAAAGAAAAGCAAATGACAAAGCATGAAAACTGACCTTAAACCTGTTAATCATCTGCTTTTGAACTTATTTTCTGATTTAATTGAGTATAATATAGACCATTAGAAGTAAGTATTCTGTATGATGTGTAAAAAATCAGCCTTGCCAACCTCATTAAAACTAATAGAAGTTTGATAGTTACTTCTATCTTGGGCTACATTTATCCCTGACAAAGCTTCACTGGAACCACTGCAGCTTATTCTGAGGAGAAAAAAGAAAAAAGAAAAAAAAAAAAAAAGGCAAATAGGCCTATTTCACTGCTTTATAAATGTGTTTGGGTTTGATTTTGGTTTTAACTGGAATGATTATGCAGATGCTAACAGATAAGAGAAGACAGTTAGATTTTGGATAGATTTTTACATGATAAAATTTTGTTTGCATACCTGCAGGAAATATTGACTAACAAGAAACGTTGCTATTGAAAATTATGATTTTTTTTTTCTAGGGCCTTTCTTCTTTATTCAAAAAAACCAACAAAACTTTCAGAAACTACATTTATTACTAAAATTCTTAAAATAAATTGGATTAGGTTGTTTCCCCATATCTGTCTAGTAATCTAAATTATTAAAGGTATTTTCTATGTATTTAATATACCTGGAACCACACTGTACTCCAGCGGCATACTCAAAGAAAAGCTACGTGTGAAGACATTCAGATTAAATTAAATTTTTAAGATATCCTTTCATACCCTGTACTTAGCTAACTGCATTCATAATAGTGTACTCTGGGGGTAAATAATGTGCTAAGAGAACATTACCTGATTTGGTTTTATATTCCTAATGGTTTAGGGAAAAAAACCAAAATGTCCATGTATATAATAAAACTGAAATAGAGGATCTGACAAAAAGCTTAATTAGCAATATTGAGCTGTTATCCCACTAACCATAATAGCAGTATATTAAAATAATTTGTCTTTCTCCACATTAAAACCAGAAAATTAATATATTTGGAATAATTCCTACAAAACTTAGTTGCAGACTACCACAACAATACAAAAAAAACCCAGCCTGCTATGTTTGGATGACTCAAGTATAGAACAAGCTGCATCTTATTCAGATCTTACTACTATTTTGTTAATTTTGTCATGGACAGAGTTTTGTGTCCATTTATGAAATTCCTGCTAGAGTAAAATCAGAATCATAGTGGGTGTAGAAGTTCTCTGACTTCTAGGGAATAAGAAGATACTTCAAAGATTTGAGAAATTAATACTGTACAGGAATAAGGTATAAAAGCTTGGCAGAAAGCCAAGTCTTTTCTAATGGTGCCAAAGTTTACAGATATAGCTATATACAAAAAAAAATGTAAGGACAAATTGGTGTATAGAAGAAGAGTGGTTAAAATATCAGGAGATAGGTATAGTGATGAGCAAATGTCTGCAGAGGAAAGTTTCATGCTAGATATGTGGATTTTACATATCTGAATACAGATGCATTCAACATACAGGAAGCATTCAGTTTAGCAATAGTAGGAGAGTGAATACTGAGGCAGTTCAGAGCATCTTTACTTTTTCCTTCATATATGCTATTCTTTTTCACCATCCGTGTTTGGGAAGCAGTATTAAAAACAGCTGCATTCATATATTTAAGGAGAGAAAACATAAAGAGTTGCCGTCAACAGCTCGATGTCCAAGTGGCGAGCAGCAATGAGTGGTGTTCCTCAGGGGTCAGTATTGGGACCAGTACTGTTTAACATCTTTCTTGGTGACATGGATGTTGGGATTGAGTGTACCTTCAGCAAGGTTGCTGACAGCACCAAGCTATGCGGTGTGGTTGATATCCTGGAGGGAGGGGATGCCATCCAAAGGGACCTTGACAGGCTTGAGAGATGGGCCTGTGTGAACCTCATGAAGTCCAACATGGCCAAGTGCAAGGTCCAGCACGTGGGTCAGGGCAATCCCAAGCACAAATGCAGGCTGGGCGGAGAATGGATTGAGGGCAGCACTGAGGAGAGGGACTTGAGCGTGTTGGTGGATGAGAAGCTCAATAGAAGCCAGCCATGCGTGCTCACAGCCCAGAAAACCATCAAATGAAGTGTGACCAGCAGGTCAACGGAGGTGATTCTGCCCCTCTACTCCACTCTGGTGAGACCCCACCTGGAAGTACTGTGTCCAGCTCTGGAGCCCTCAGCACAAGAAAGACATGGACCTGTTGGAGCTGGCAAAGAGGAGGGCCATGAGGATGACCAGAGTGCTGAAGCACCTCTCCTGTGAAGACAGGCTGAGAGAGCTGAGGTTGTTCAGACTGGAGAAGAGAAGGCTTCAGAGAGACTCTGTAGCAGCTTTCCAATATCTGAAGGGGGCCTACAAGAAAACTGGAGAGGGACTTTTTACAAGGACATGTAGTGATAGGTCGAGGCATAATGGCTTTAAACTGGAAGAGGGTTGATTTAGATTAGATATTAGGAAGAAATTGTTTACTGTGAGGGCGGTAAGACACTGGAACAGTTTGCCTAGGAAGTTATTGAGGCCCCATCTCTGGAAGTGTTCAAGGCCAGGCTGGATGGGGCTTTGAGCAACCTGGTCTAGTAGAAGGTGTCCCCTGGCCATGTCAGGGGAGGTTGGAACTAGAAGATCTTTAAGGTCCCTTCCAACCTGAACCATTCTATGATTCTATGATTCTATAAATCAGAATACAAAAATAGCATGTGCAGTTAACATTATACGTCATCATTAACATACATCTTCCTCTATAAAATCTATATCAAAATGTACATTTGCATTTATGTAGACTCTTTTTTTAGCAGAGTGGTAACAAAACCAATTAATTATGCTATTTCTTTACCATCTAAAGCCGGTCATTTGGTGTTTTGGTATCCATCCAGTTCTTTTCCTGTTTGCCTTGTACTATGTTTCTTCGGTGTTGTATATTTTTGGGGAATTTGGATTTTAATAATGGAGTCTCAGGATTGCATGCTTTTCACTGTATTTGATGTAAGTGGTTTTGTCTTTCAATTAAGTGAGGAAACATTTGTAGGTTCAATGAATCAGTTATCCAGTTTTGGTGATACACATGGGCTACTTTCAGAAATATGATGCATTTAAACCTTTGAAAGACTAAACATCTGTCATGTCTTTAAGGTTTCTGGCATGGAATTATCTCATGGTTACCTTCCTCTTTTACCACCTTTTGCGGTATTCTTTCCATTACTGCTGGTCAGAGTAGTTGATAGATTTGTGACTCAATGTTTGATTGACATAAAATATAGTATAAGCACATATATAACACATATGAGAGAAATGCTCAGCTAAAGGATCAATTGTCTTATATTTCCCTGTGTTTTTTCCTGCTTTCTTTGCTGTAATCTTAATGATACCAGTTTCCAATGCAGCTTTGCCTTTTGATTGGCACTGACATACAGACTTTGCTGCTGGCGGGCTATGCAATAAAGGTGTGAAAAACACTGTTTGATTGACAGATATTATATTGTCTTGATTATTATTATGATTGTCTTGATATGTTTGTGATTTTGGCTTATATATATAATTATTAATCAGTTAAATATTTTTGTACACTTGTTTTCAGTCAATAGAGACTCAATAACTCCCAAATAAATACATACTAAAACAGAACTGAAAAATTATCACTGAGATTCAACATTTCCTTATCATGCAGCTTGGGAACTTTACTGAGCAATGCTGAGAGACAGCAGATTTCACAGGCTGCAAGACAGAAGGAGAGGAAGGAGAGAAGGAAAAGGCTTGCTCTGCTTTAGGAAGAGGTGTGATGAAAAATATCTGTAGAATTTAAATGAGAGTGACAGAAAAACAATGAGTGTGGAACAAATTTGGTGTAAACTGTGACATCAGTCATTATTTTTAGAGGGAACTCAACACCAAATGAAACTGCACCTATTTGTATGAGGCTTTTAGTATCTGAGAACCGCAGCCCGAATCCTGTCTACAAGTGATTACACTTGATAATACAAAGTTGAGAAAAAAGGGGTTTGTGGGAAATTAAATAAGAAATATGTAGGCACTTAGTAGGACCAGAAAGATTCAGACATAATTAGAGGTGGTTTTTATTTTTGGTGGCAATATGGAGGACTTCTTTAAACTGGGATTTTTACTCTTCCTCCTGATGGCAGGCAGTGTGGAACTGAAACAAGATAGATGCAACCTTTCCTTATCCGATACAACGGCCTATCTCAGAAACTGGGTCTTACAGAATAGTGAAAAATTATTACAACATATTTCTATACACCCATAATGTTGATATGAGGATGGTTGATTTCCTTTTCTTGACGAAATTGCACAGATTGAAGCTATAAGGGTTCCAAAGATGCTGAAATCCTTCATGGCGTTCTCCAGGGTGATCCTGTGGTTGTAGGCAACTGTTGCTAAAATCGTAACAATCTGAGTGTTGTTCTAGAACAACAATCTAGTTGGATTTGTGATGGAAAAAGTCTTTCTTTTTTTCCATTTTCTTTTTACTTTGATGTCTGTTAGCTCTGTGTTTTCATTCCTCTTTTTCTCTGTTTGGTCTTTGCTTGTTCAGACAATTGCTGCTCACCAATTTTCTAGTATTCTAGGTCACGCATGTGCAACAGAGAACATGTGGTTTTCCAGACAGATCTTTCTGTACCATAATGACTATGACACATCATAGTGAGGTGACAGAGGTATTACACTTGGACTGGTTTCCTATATGAAGCCTGTTGTGGGCAATTCATTTACTTCAGACATGGCTATGTTTTTGTAAGGCAAGAACTGCCTCTGATGATTTTCAATATTGATTAAAGATTGTTTTTTTCAAGTGCTTCAGTTCCCTTCAGCCTCTCATCAGAAGCTGATATGCAAGTGGTCCAGAACATGTTTTGTAAGCCTATCACTGTATTCTGTTTTTCTGTCAATTCGAAAGGCTTACTTTTTCCTTTAGTTGACATATTTTCATGCAGAAGGCTGCTTCTGTTTAGTTTCACTTTTTTATCTCTTTTTCTCTCTTTCAGTATAAATAATATCCATTAGCTAAGCATGTACTTCTTTGTGTCCATCTGGTCGCAGAAAGCATCCTGATATACAGCCATTCTTACTGTATTCTCTGTATTTTCAGACTCCTGATTTCATAAAGAATGGATCTCCTTTACACCATATTCAGTGTTTAAGTATAGAAAGAAAAAGTCAAAATTCTCCAATATCCAGCCATTACATCTTCCTTCACATATGTTGATAACCCATCAAACATGCTTGAAAATAGAATTAGCTCATGATTGTGCACCAGAACTATTAAGGTACCGAAAAATGGGAAGCTATTTAGTGTAACAAAGGGGCTTTTTAGCTGGAGTATGGATTATAAAATAAGGGATTGATTTTCTTCTGTCTTTGCACATTTAAACCTTAAATATATCCAGAATTCAAATGGTTAGTAATAAAGACTGTAGATGTTATGTCTGCTTAAAATGCTTTACATACCTGTTTATAAACTTATAATCCTAGACAAATTTAATTTTCTCTGTTAAAAATATAGATATATACATTTCTGCCTATATAAACATATAATTATTATGCTTTTCATATCATCAGGCAAAGTTGGCAGGGAGTAGTAAAAGGAAAGTTATCAAGTCTTTGTTTAAGTTTAGAAAATGTGTACTCTTGTTTGTGAGTTATGTGCACGCGCTGACCGACAGATTGCATCCTTATTTCCCATCAATTCACATTAATTCCAACTCTCGCTGAGTTGGAGGAAGTACAAATCCCTCAAGCACTTTGTCTCCCAGGAGGAGTACTGATTCCTGCAGCTGGTCAGCTCTGGCAGTCTGGAGAGGCAGAAGGTAGGCTGGGTCTCCAAGGAGGTCATTCTGTCTCTCAAAGAATTTGCAAGTGGACTCACAACGTAGAAAAAAGCATTACAGCCAAATCTGGATTCAGTTATCACAAGCTTCTGGTGCAGCCTTGGGCAAGCCATTCAGCCTCTGTCTTCTTCAAACATGATCTGTAATATAAGAGTATCTGAGCCTTCCTTACATATTTTTGGTTGTTACTGAAACACTTTGATATACTTGGTATCTGTGAGTCTACTGTATATTATGGCAAATTTTCCTTTGGAAAGGTATATACGTAGATGGGTAATCCTCCCAAAAGTAACCTTTAAAATAATATGTCATAATCCTTCACTAACAAGATAGTGATTACAGCCAGAATACTGACCCTCTGGTCCATACTGACTTTTAATACATTCTGATCTACCACGGCATGTCAAGAGTTGATTTCATGAAAGTCAAAGAAAGTTCAGTATTACAGGGAAAATGACAGCTTTTGCCTAATCAAACAAAAAGTTCTGATGAAATCTTTTGTTTAAAATGTCAGAATCGTAATTCATAGGAATGTGATTTTTAAAGCTTGATAACAAAAAACTTACTGCTAATTTGTTGCATATGAATAATATCACAGTAATCAGTGTGACTAGTTATTTTTTAATAAGAGCTTCCTTTTAGCACTTTGTGAGAGATTACAAAATGTATTAATTCTCGACAGGTAGGTGATCCTGCCTTCTGACTACTTCTCCACCTCCAGCCTTTTTTAGGTCCTCACCCTTACTGCTTCTGTGTGTCTTTACCCCTCAGTGCCTGCCTGTCATCCCCAGTGACAGCATAAGGTTTGTCAGTAGAAGCTTTGGTTTGGTGAACATAGTGAAGTCCCTCGTTCGACAACTTTACTCTTATACCTCAGCAAGTACATCAGGTAGATAGAAATATTCGCTTTTTAATATCATTCCATTTGCTAACTGCAATGCCCCTCCCTCAAAACAGATAACAGTAATATTGTAGAATTGTATAGCACTACTCTTTCGCAGTAGGTTTAGGACTGTGAGATTGGAATTAAAATACACATTTGAATGAGATCGGAGGAAGGAGATACAAATATCTGTGTGTATTCTGGAGGGCAATATACTGTAAACAGATAGCGTGCGCTTAGGTGTGGCTGGTGATTTTAGATTTTTGTTCTGTAGATCTGATAGAAAATTCAGCTGATCAACACTAATTGTAAGTTAATGGTTTTAGACTAGAACTAAGTGTATTTAGGATCAAGTGTAAAGGATGGATTTTAAATAAAAATACCAAGTCAATTAAGAAGCTTTTAAAGATACTGAATTTTAACAGCTCTGACAAATGCAGTAACAAAGAGAACAGCTGCTTAAATAGCCTTGTAAAATGGAAGAAACCCTTTTTTTCTGATAGATGTTTGTTAAGTATTATCAATTTCATGGAAGACTGTCTTACATTAACTTTGATCAAAAACATAAACCACATGAACATGATACTTTGCTTTTTACCCAGTGCATTGAAGAACAGTTGAGAATAGTGTAGATAATTTAGAATAGTTTTTTCCAAATTCTAAAGTAAGTAGAGATTTGTAATTTGAAGGAAATATATTTATGGGGCATCAAAGATGCATAATTTAATTTACCTAGGTGTAGACTTATACATGTGTACACGTTTGAACAGGAATCTTGAATAGGAATTAATATGTATCCTTAGCGATGTCCTGAACAGTTTCTGTGGTATATTATGAAAGGCTGCGGTAAAGCACACCAAAGCAAACATTGTCTTTGCAATTCATGGGGGGACAATAAACATTCCTCTATCATTTATTCTTAAAAAATTTGCTTTGTGGATATGTGATTCTTCACTTACTGAATAAGTAGGTAACCAGTTTTCGTTAACGTGTTGCTATTGCTTCCTCAGACTTTCACTAGCCTTAAAGCAAATGTCTCCATGAGAAGTAGCTGGTGATCAAAGAGTACTTGGATGGACATTTCCAGCTCATAAAACACCTTTGCTAAAACTGAATTTTCTGAAGCCAATACCTGCCACCTGTAATTTTAAGTAGATGAGAAAGGGCTTCCTTCTAACAATAATGCAATGTCACTTAAAGATTATTTGTTTGTGGGGAAATTGGAAAATATTTTGTAGTTCATGTCTACTTACCCAATATTTCACTTCTCTCCTCGAGGTTCATAGGAGCATACCAAAGAGGGAAATAAGTCCTCGGTAATCCTAGAATTAAAAACCACATCTTGTGCAGTTCAGGTATCATTAACATGTATTGTCTGAAGAAGTGATGGTACAGTCTACTTCTGTACCTACACGACATTGCCCCTTCCTGCAAATTATGATACATAAATTTAAAGCTACATAGTTCTTAGGGTTTGATTTGTTCTTTGTTTCCCTACTTCAGTTGTCATTATTTCTCCAAGCAGAACTCTTGAAAAGGCTGTGGTAAAACATGGAAGAAGTTCAGAGAGAGTTTTTGTAATTTTCCCACTTACAGTCACTGACATTTTGTTAGTCATTTATGCATAAAGTCAGCTGAAAAATTTGTAATTTCAATTCCCAATTTTCATACATTTATGTTAGATACCAGTTCTCTTGCATACAAGGGTGTCAACAGAAAGAAAAATCTAGCTAAAACCCATAAAGATATCTAAAATATAGTGACCTGCGAGGCTCCGGGGTTTCTATTGGTGCTTACTCATGTCTTTTACCTAGAATCCTCTGGCAATGTTGGACATGTAGAGCCTTGTTACAGGCTTATTCTCTTCCTTCAAAGGACGAAGGTAGTTTTGTTTTCTCTATCCTACATGCTGCCTACTGTCTGAGCTTTTACTCTGTAAATGGGTGTAATGGGTTTGGCTGGGATGGAGTTAATTTTCTTCATAGCAGCTCATATGGTGCTGTGTTTTAGCTCTTCCTGAAGGGTGTGCACAGCATCAAGGCCATCTCTGTTTTCTCACTCTGTCCCTCAGTGGGAGGGAACACAACCAGACAGATGACCTGAACTAACTGAAGAGATATTCCATACCATACAATGTCATGCTCAGCAATAAAATGGAGTGGAGCAGGATTTAGGGAGGTTAGCCACCTTCTGCTCAGAGACTGGCTGGGCATCGATCTGCCTATGGGGGGTGATGAGTGATTGCCTTTGCATCACTTGTTTTGTTTTTTTGCTCTCTTTTTCCACTGTTCGTTCATTTCTTAAACAATGTTTATCTTGATCCCTGAGTTTTCTTGCTTTTACTCTTCCTTTCCTTTTCTCCCATCCCACTGGGAGTGGGGGAAGTGAGTGAGCAGCTGTGTCAAGCTTAGTTGCCGCTGGGAGTTAACCCACTGCAATGGGAATTCCAGATTCTGTTTCTTTATCTGCTTAAGGATATCAAAATTTAAACTTCTTACTTTCCAGGAACTTGGTTTTATGGCCTCTCTGTGGCCACTCAAAGTGGAGACGCATTCTTCTCCTGCTGAAGCTTTGCCACTGTGCTGTCTTCCAATTTCAGCAGGTGATAAAGGGGGCAAGAAAGAAGAAATGCAACTTTAGCTTGTATTTTATAATTATAATATTCACATGAGGACACAGAAACTGAGGTTTCCAATCCCTGCTCATAGGACTTATTAATTATATATTAAACCTTCAGTGGATGAATCAAAAAATCCTTGAGATAGGAACTAGAACCTACACCTGGATACCCTAATTATTAGATTACAGATCTGTGTTCTTCCCAACACACCTTTAAGTCCTTTACATGTCCTTAGTCCTTAACACACTTTCCATTAGAGACTGTAGACTGTTGCAGATGCTGGTGTTTACTACAATCTTATGCTAAATGTAGGTTTGACCAACATGCAATTAGTAGAAATGATAAGTGGTGGCAACCCAATCCCTAGTGTGGCATGTTCTTAGAATAACTATTAAATCAGACCTGTCAAGGGACGTAGGAGGAGGAATACTTAATTTCTGTTTCCTAATTAGATTTAGCTTTTCAGTTTAAGCCTGTCCTGTGTCTAACCAGAATATAAACTCCAAGTATACAAACAATGTGCATGTGCAGCATGTCTGTATAAAAGCCAGTGGAGTATACCACAGTGGAGAGAGCAGTATCTTATGGAACAAGAACTGTGTAGGTTATCCATTATCAAGATGATGCTAACAAAAACTATTAAGCTGGTGTGCATTGGAAAATGGAAAAAAACCAAATGAACAAACAAGTCATAAGCTTATAGAAGACGGTAACTTTCTCCTATGCATTGACTTTTGTGCTTAGCCTGAGTTGCCACAGGACCAGGTCTGTGTTTTTGGGAATAGCTGGGGAAATCACCATTTAGGACAACCACACAATGCAAAATGCTTTGTTTCAGCATGTTGTAGTGCTGGGTGTTGTCCTAGCATAACCACTTTCTGTGCTTAGTACAAGAATAAAACAATACTCGGGAAAACACTACCAAGATTTATAAAGTTCTGGGGAGGACTTACCTCAGTAGTCCCCAAGGTAAAATACACTTTTTCTTCACCATAAAAGTGATTCCAGTGGTGAGTTCTGTGGTAACTGCTATGAAATAGTCAGTGTCCTACAGCTTGCGTTGCTACAAGAAGTTATCAAATGATTGTGGGATTTCCCTGAGTTTGAGTCAATCCTTAATGTCTGTTATACACTGAGGTTCTTAAACTGCAAAAGAGCGTAGCTGTACTTAGCAGAGTGAATACTTAAAATTAATCAGGAATTGAGTTTTGCTTCAAATAGCTATTCTTAAAAATGGTTAAAAAAAATTCTGAAAAATCTGCTGTAGAAATATTTGTTATGCAAGAATATAACATAGAAATTATGTTTAGTACTTGAGTGGTTAATTTTTCTAAAAGTCCTCATATCTACCACCTTTTCATGTTTAATCCCAAACATTTTTAAAACATTAAATTGAATAGCTCTTTTTATTAGTCACATATAAGGAATTTCATTGTCAGTTTTTCAGTCTTATTTCTTCATTTGAAGCATTCCCCTTTAGCCATCATGAACTCACTCTCTGAATAGCATATACAAAATTTCAAACTCAGATGAACCGACCTGCAGTACAGAATTAGAACGCTGAAAATCAAATTCTTTAAAATAAATGTAAAAAAAAAAAAAAAAGGCATTGAAAGAGTGACTTTTTTTTAACCCTGCTCTTGTTCAAAAATATTATTACTAGATTTTAACATGCGTGCAGCTACAGTTATAAATGGATTTTGGCCATTATTAATGACAGGGCTGGCCAAACATGGCAGCTCAATAGGTGCAAGACGGCTGCAGCTCCCAGGTGCGGCCTGCAGTGAGGTACGGCATTCACTCCTGTCCGTCGCGCAGGCGCTCGTACACAGGGCGCGCGCGTGCAGCCGGCCACGCAGATCGACACAGGCAGAAAGCACTCGGCAGAAATCACACGCACGCTGGACAGAGAGTCCCTCTTTGCCCAGGAAGGTCGGAATGGAGTTAATGAGACAGGTCAGACTACACCGGTGAGGCGCGGGGCACGGCCAGGCGTCCTGGTTTGGGGTGGAGCAGAACCCGCTTTCTGTTCAGGGAGAGGCCCTCGCGCACGCTTGTTGCTGCGGCAACCAGGGCCGCTGACTCGGGTGTCTGCCCTGCGGAGGCGTTGCACCTGTGGGGAGGAGTGGACAGGTCAGGTGACCCCAAACTGACCAATCGGGTGCTCCGTCCCATCTGCCGTGCTCAGTATAAAAGCTGAGGGCTCCAAGGGGTCAGGTTGGCTCTTCTGCAGTGTCCTGCTTCTTCAGTGGCCCTCTGACATCTGAGGAGGGACCTCATCAGCTCATCTGCCTTTTGGTCCTGGTCAGTGTGTCACAGTTCCCATTTGTCACTGAGTCCAGTCTGGAACTTTCCCAGTACCTGCCAGTGACGTCTCCCTGGGAGCTTGATACAGTTTGGTATATATTTATTTGTATTGTATCTATTTTATTATTTCCTTTTTTATATTATAATTAGTATTTCATTAACTCATTAATCTCTTTATCTTTCTTTTTCCTTTCCTTGGAATGAGAGGTGAGGGAGAGCATCTGTTGTCTTGGCGTTGGCCAACCCAGCCTAAACCATGACACCAGGCAAGTGTAATGACTAAGGACCATTTTATTCCCTTGCTCCTCTCTCTCCTAATGTTTGGTCTTCCACAAACTGTCTTGATCCTTCCCTTTTCCCCACCTTTAATCCTTCTTCAAACCTCCTGTAATCAGTCTAGCACAGGCCCCAAATGCTCTTCCCTGCACCCCCATGATGAGCCTAGCACCCCTGGGCAGGGACCCCCCTCTCTGTATGGTGACCAGAGAGCTGCCCCCACTGACTCCTGGTGTGGGGTGTCCCCTGGCTCCCAGGACTGAGGCTCCCCTGACAAAACCCCAAAGGGGCCTGGGGTCTTTGCTCCTCACCAGGTCCTTGTGTTTGTGGTGATTGCCTCTTAATTATATGACCCAGCAAGTAATATGAGAGGAAGCTTCAGAATAGTTAAATATGATGATGATTGTCCACCTGAAAACAATTCCAACAAGAGTAATAAACCACAGATGCCTTTAATCAAGGCTGTTTCAGGTCTGAAACCGGTTTGCTCTTTGCTGCTGACTTACCTAATAGCTAGCTTGTTCTAGTTGGAAGTTAATTTATTTTATGAGCTTTAGAATACCACCTCATGTACTATGTCTAGGCACTTTACACCACTTTGAAAAACAAAGCCTGATTTAAAATCCCATGTGTTGACAAATGATTAAAAATAAGCCCATAAGAGCTCATACTTAGGTACTTGGTACTGTTGTCTGAACTTTGGCATGGTATATTTGATATAGGAAAACTTCTCCTTATTCTTGTTATTAGTCAAGAAAGTCATTTGTACACTTGGAAACATCAGACCAAGATCAATGTACTTCTTTTCTCTCAATTACCCTCTTTTGTTAGTAATAGCACTGAACATTTATTTCAGGGACAGCAATAAATATTTATTTTCTTGTAAATAGTGCAAGTCTGGCAACAAATCAATGTGGGAATGTAAGAAATAATATAACTAAGCCTGTTATATAACTACAGTTATTGCTTGTCCCTGAAATATGTAAAAACTCTTCCCCATTCCCTCTTAAAAAATGTTATTTCTTG